>OX638372.1:92662301-93898360 GCA_951812925.1 Calliopum simillimum | reverse complement strand
TTTCGGTTTCACCATGAAAATTTTAAACTCAAAGTTTTTTTTCTGGTCAAATTTGATTACACTTTACGGTTTTTTGTAAGTAAAGTGAAGCTTATGGATTAGTTCTTGAAGTCGGTTGATAGATAAATGAATGCCTAAAAAAATAAAAGTAAAAAAAAAATTTGCTATAGCAAAATAAGGAAAAAATTGGTTCTTGAATGTGCAAACACCTCAAAAAATTAACAAATTTTGAAGTTTCAAGTGCTTCTAAAAAAAATTGGGAAAGAGTAGATTAACTATTATTAATGCAGAATTTGGCTCAAAATATTCTTAAAAAAATGCGATTTAATTTTGCAAATACCTTATCTGATTAAAAAGATATAGCGTTTAAATTAAAAGAAGTACTCAAAAACTCAAAAATTCCTAAAAAAGTTTCTTCAAGCTCGTTGCGGAATATCTAAACGCAATTTTTTTTTGGTTCCAAAGCACTTTTTGTAATCAGCAGGATCCAAGGATTCAGAAAAGTCGCGCGCACCTTAACTTTTTAACGCTTTTGGTTTTTCCATACAAAATTTGGACCACTCTACTATACATGCATTTAATTTTCAAATATTTCTCTTATAGTCTAAGATCCAGCAGTAAAAAAACGTATCGATGGAGTTTTTAGTTAAAATCTAATGTTTACATATATTTATGAATGGGGGAATACATTTTTGCTGGGTTGCCTATCAAAATTTGGCCGCTAGTATTTTCAAATTGCGATAACTTATGATCCGTGAGTCTCACGGGGAAAAGTGTCAAAATCTTTTTTATGAAGAGTCATATGCTCTACATGTAATTTTTATTATATGTGACTTGGTCTATGAAAAGGGGGCTTACGTGCGAAAAAAAAAAAATTTTGTGAAAACAGCTCACGGTGGTTTTTAAAAAATTTCAACTTTTTGAAATACCACCCGCGATTTTTTTCGGGGATAGTGTTGGGGGACCCTTCTAGTATCAGAACCCGGGAACCGCGAAATCGAACGTTCAGCCGTTTTTTTTTTTTTTGACATTTTAGTTTTTTTAACGATTTTTGAGAATGTCTCGGATTTATATACATATTATGTACACATATATATGTATATACGTACATACATATACTTGTATATGTATATATGTGTAATATATATATATGTATATATATATATATACATACATACATACATATAAAAGGTATCGTTTCCGCACCATTTATTTTAAAAAAAATCGGTTTTTTCGTATATAAAAAAACACAAACAAAAACCGGATACAGCAATAGTCACTTCAGATGTGATTTTCGATGCTTAATCTGAATCCGGTCTTAGAATTGCTCTATTACTTCTGGACTTTGAGATATCCTTACATAAATGTTTAAAGGACACCATTTTTTTTCCTATTTTTGAAGTTATATAACAAGACAAGGTAATATTATGCCGTAAAATCTGGTATGACAGTTAATAGCCCTAGTTTTTTACTTGAAAATTCAATCAACCTAATAACGATATCTTTTTTTTGGTCGGAGATATCTTTGCCTAAAATGTTGAAAAAGTGCAAAAACACGATTTTTGGCTATATTGGATGTTATATACAGGACACACAAAATTTTTTTGGGAATTTCTATTACCAGAAACATTTGGTACTTTCTTTTGGCTTTAAATTGAGCTACCAAATGTTTATCTGCAATATTTTTCTGCAAAGTTATGTTAACTTTAAAATCACACCATGAAACTCAAAGTGAAAAATCTCGGTTTTCGGCTATATTTGAGGTTGTAGACAGTACGGACGAAATTCGTCTGCTCTTTTTTACTAACCGAAGCAATTAAAACCATTCTTTATCTTCAAAATGAGCTAACAAGAGGTCTCTTGTAATAGTTTTCTTAAAAGTTATGACTATTTTAAGACGACATGTTGCAGCAATACGTATGTAAGAAATATATTTTAGTGGCACCCCTGTGAGTTTGCACTTCATAATGTAATTTTTAAATGGTCATAACTTTGTAGAAGAATATTGCAGATGAATATTTAATAGCTCAATTGAAAGCCAAAAGAAAGTACTAAATGCTTCTTGTAATAGAAATGCACGGAAGAATTTTGTGTGTCCTGTATATAACATCCAATATAGCCAAAAATCGTGTTTTTGCACTTTTTCAACATTTTAGGCAAAGATATCTCCGACAAAAAAAAAGATATCGTTATTAGTTTGATTGAATTTTCAAGAAAAAAACTAGGGCTATTAACTGTCATACCAGATTTTACGGCATAATATTACCTTATCTTGTTATATAACTTCAAAAATAGGAAAAAAAATGGTGTCCTTTAAACATTTATGTAAGGATATCTCAAAGTCCAGAAGTAATAGAGCAATTCTAAGACCGGATTCGGATTAAGCATCAAAAGTCACATCTGGAGTGACTATTGCTGTATCCGGTTTTTGTTTGTGTTTTTTAATATACGAAAAAACCGATTTTTTTTAAAAATAAATGGTGCGGAAACGATACCTTTTATATGTATGTATGTATGTATATATATATATACATATATATATATTACACATATATACATATACAAGTATATGTATGTACGTATATGCATATATATGTGTACATAATATGTATATAAATCCGAGACATTCTCAAAAATCGTTAAAAAAACTAAAATGTCAAAAAAAAAAAACGGCTGGACGTTCGATTTCGCGGTTCCCGGATTCTGATACTAGAAGGGTCCCCCAACACTATCCCCGAAAAAAATCGCGGGTGGTATCTCAAAAAGTTGAAATTTTTTAAAAACCACCGTGAGCTGGAAAACACTTTGAAGCGTCAATTTATGCGAATCGGCAAAAAATTGGGAAATTTTTTTTTGACACGTAAGCACCTTTTCATAGACCAGGTCACATATCCCAGTGTGCCAAACGGACTCGTTTCGGATTCGTAACGGGTTCATATTTTCGTTCTTTTTATCCGTTACGGAATCCGCTACGTATCCGTTACTGATCCGTTTGCGGGAAGTATTCCTAAAAAAAAACGAATCGTTTTTTCTACTTTTATGGATCCGTTTCGAACCTGTAACGTACATCAAAAACGAATGCAAAACGGATTCGCTTTAAATAATGTTAATGCTGCTTATAAAAAAAAAAGAAAAAAAGGTGAAGCGCTTATTTTTAATTAAAAAAAAACAAAATAACAAAAAAAATTACTAGCCCGGCCGGGAGGCGAACTCAGGCTCCCGGGGTATTACTCTTTCATACACGAGACGTTAGACAACTAGGCTATTGACCGACATGATGCTGACTTATCTGATGTAGACTTATTTGATGTTGAGATTTAAAGTTTGTATATTAAACAAATTTCTGCTGTTTTTTTTTTTATAAGTATTCTGTGTTCTTTCTTTTCCCTTCTTTTGATAAAAAATATTGTATACTCAAATTTGGAATCAAAAACATTTCTTCAAACAGAGTTTTAAAACGTTTACAAAAAATCATACGCAATAAAATAAAAAGATAAAAAAAAACAAATCAAAAATACTTTTTTTATCATCATTAAAATTAATTAAAGCAAATCCGTTTTGAGTTTGTGTTTGAAGTATCTACCGATTCGAAACGGATTTACCCAGGTTCGAATCCTACCACAGGTGGATTTTTACTCTTTATTTTTCTTCCTTTTTTTTCTTTTTATTATTTTTTAATTGCTAATAAGCGCATCAAAACGGGGTTTTTTCTGTAAATAAACAGCATTAACATATTTTAAAGCAAATCCGTTTTGAATTAGTTTTCACATACGTTTCGGATTCGAAACGGGCCCGCACTGCGGAATTACCCGGATTCGAATTCTACCATAGGCGGATCGATAGTTTTTTTCTTTTAATTTATTTTTTTTAATCGCTAATAAGCGTTTCAAAATGTTTTTTTTTTTTATTTAAACAAAGTGTTTTGAATTCGTTTTTGATGTACGTTACGGGTTCGAAATGGATCCGTTGCCGCGGATTACATTTTTTATACCTTTATGAACTCGTAACGGGTTCGAAACGGATCCTCATCCGTTTTTGTGCACATTGGGGATGTACTATAAGAAGAGAAGATTATAAAATGATAAGTTTTAATAACTTTTAATATTTTGGTCATAGTGGACCTTTTGGCGGTAATGCCGATATTCACTCTTTGATGTAGAAAATAATGAGCCAAATGTAAAAATATGCGGTGGCATAAATATTTTGACGTAAACTTCGCATTCGATTCAAATTTATTTCAATAACTTGGAGTGTGCTGAGCTCGTGCAGTGTTGCCGAAATTCGTAAAAAAAAACCGTTTGTTTAGGTATGACTTCGTTTGAACCGATCTGTAGAGAGAAAGGCTGGTCCAATTTCAACCAGCAATATTTCGTTTAAAACAGGCAATTACTTTTCCACTAATGTATTGTTGGTTGCAATTGTTTAAAAAATAATTGAGTTATTGTATTTTTCTGAAAAAAATATGACTCTTTGATTCGTCACTGGCACTTATACAACTCTTTCGCGATAATAAATGTTTATTATGAACAAAGTTTAACATGTAAATTGATTTGTCCATGCGTGAGAAGATTTTTGCGCGTTGTTATAAACAAGTACTCCTAATACATACCCTAACATTTAAAACCACCATTTCAGTTGTTCTTTAGTTTTGAAATATTTAAAATAAAAATGCAATGTACTAAACATAAAATATATTTCAAGCCGACTGATCCAAGACGAAATGATGTTGCGTTTAAATACCAGAATCTTCGATGTATTACAAAAGGCTATAGCTCTGGAACAAGTTGTTATTCCACTAAAAGAATGAAAGTAAAAAAAAAATGAAATTTATTAAATAAATAAATACAATTGTATTGCTTATACCCTACATGAGTTATATGCGATCAAGATTTAAGTTCATTTACTACTTATAAATGAATAGAAGATTAAGGCTTTATCTTTAAAATGTTGAAAAAATTACCAATTTCTCAAAATATTTGCGAAGTTCTTACTCTATAGAGCAAAAAGACAACTTATATTTGGTCCATTTTAGAGAACATTATCAAAACTCTAAAATGCTCTTAAACATAAAAAAAATTTACTTTAAAATTTAGATCGTTCATGGTTTTTTTGGATTTGGAGTCGCTTTATCCGAATCTGCAATTAAATCCTCCGTGAGATCTGTAGTTTTGGAGACATTTTTCATTCGAGGTGGAAAGTTAAGTTTTTATTTTTTTAGTTTTCCACCTTGATATTGTCCATATCTCAAAAACTACAGAACTTAATCAAAACTCAAAATCCATGTTACCTTTTTTTTCATATTTAGGTGCATTTTTCAGTTTTGAAAATGTTTTGGATGTATTAAATATTCCTTGAAATGTACTAAAATTTATATGATGCTTATTCCAACTAAAACGAAACTTTTACTGCATATGGAACGAAATTCCAATGAACTTTCGCAACTGTCTAATTATTAACATAATCTACAAACAAGCTAAATATTTAGCTGAAACGAGTTAAATAAATAATGCAATAAATCTAGACATTTTGTGCAAAAACGTGTGATTTAACAAAACCAAAAAGTACATATAAGTAATAGGGAATAAAATGATTTTAATTTGTCACCTGCCAATTATTTGAAATGCAAATAATTTTTTTAGAAGAAGTCTGGAAAACAATAAATATCGCTTTAGCGTACAACCCTAACAACACATTTTGAATGCATTATAATAAAACTAAAAACTTCCAGGACCAAAAATTTATCCTAAATAAAAAAAAAAAAAATTAATTTCAGATTACAGACAACAACAGACGGCAGCTCCAGTGCACATTACAGACGCAATAATGTGAAACTTTTTATTGCGTGATTTTAGGCATTTTTTAAATACATATTTCATAGACATTGACTAAAAGAAAATTTCCCAATTCAGGGTCCAAAAAATTCTAATTAGCTTTTCTAATGCTCAACTCATTATTAATCTTGTTTCTGATGTTTTAGGGTTTTTTGGACCCTGAATTGGGAAATTTTCTTTTAGTCAATGTCTATGAAATATGTATTTAAAAAATGCCTAAAATCATGCAATAAAAAGTTTCTCATTATTAGAGCTGCCGTCTATCTGGGTCATTAGTTCCTTATTGCTGTTTTTTGAACATAATCAATAGACTTTTAATCATTCGAAGTACCACGTATACAATAGGTATTGATTAAAAGAGCCTATGTATTAAGAAGTGATTTCTTGGTTTGTACTTAATTCCATTTAATAGAAAACCCTTCAGTTCATTCAATGAAGGGTTTGCTATTAACAAATCATTTTTGTAAAAATTGTAGATGGAGCGCATTTGAATAAGAACCGTCGATAATCTCTTCTATGGCTACACAAAAAATGTTTATCTTAACCGGCTAGTTGTCTGTCCAGTACTACCTCTACTACTGCTACACTTAGCACATGTCCCCGCTCTTCCAACAATTGCCAATATGCAGGATACTTAATGAAAAAATGGCAAACAACCGACGAACTTCTCAGTTCGCTCTAAACTGAAATTTCAGTTTCAATGGGAGCACTACCAAAAACCGACAAAACCAAAGAAGATTTTAAGCAGTACCTTCATATACAGATTTTTAACTTTTTTCAGGCAGTAGAAAGAGAGCGTCGAGAGAGTAAAGCAGTTTAATATAGTATCCATTGAAGAGAATTCTCAAAAAAGAACAAAAAACAGTGCTCTTTAATATGCTCTTGAATGTGGCAAAGATACCAATACATAGAAGTTTATGAGCAAATTACATTGGTATTGGTTAAATATGTGCTTGTATGTGTTATGAATGCGCATGTGTTTGTTACCATTATCTACGAAGACTTTGACTTTGCGACCGATATAAGGGATGATGGTAATAGTCAGATTTTGTTTTTTTTTTTTCTTGGTAGTTTATAGCTTATGGCCATAAGCAACTAACGTGTTGACAACATCATTTCAATAGCAATGAATGTAACAGCTTCTTGTCTATCAATCTGTGATTACATTTTAATATCTTACAAGAATTTAACTAAACCTACCCCTTACTGTTGGGCCAACAGTGTTTTCTTTTATCGTTGCTGTACTATGTGCTTTTGCTGAAAATTTTGCAAAGTGCTTAGAATCAATACCCTGCCTCCGTATTTACAAATTGAATTAGTCGCGGTGTTGTGTGCTAAAATTTCTTAAAATTTCATATGACCATAAATGTTTATTCTTTTCATTTGATTTAAATGCATTAAGCGTGGGCAAGCTAAACACGTTCTTTTGTAATCAGAAGAAGCTTAAAAATATTTCAAAAATAAACTACAAAAATTAATAACACTGTGCAACACAAAATTTTGAATGAGATTTCGATAACTTTTTTTATTTATTTGCTGTCGCTGAATCTGAATTTGGCAACCGTATATTTCTACCATGTCTGCTCTTCGAGTTATCCTTTCTTTAAAGTGCAGAAAACGCTTTTTCAGGCATATGGCGCTCATCCAGGTACTATAGTAGTATAGTAAACTTTTGCCAACGGCATCGAATAGCCCCAATTTTTTACTTTTAACCTTCTTCTTTATTTTTTTTTTTCCAATTGGATGATTACTTTCTGAGATATCTTCTACGGAAATAAATGCATTGCTATTTTTATTTAAAGGACTTAATTAAATTTTTATGGAATACCTTTGGATGATATCTCTAAAAGTAATGATTCAATTTGAAAAGTACAAAAGTTAAGGTTTAATGAGAAAGTTTATGGCTAACCGATGTTATACTACTACTCATTAATAAATAAAAAACAAAATTAAAAAAAAAATCATTGGGGTATTTTTTTACTGATGAAAAACATAGTATCAAATTTTTTATGGGACAGTCCTTATGTAGGCATATCCGAAAATAATCTCCTCTTATAGAGCCAGGTTTTAAGAAAAATGTTTTTTCATGTTCAATAACCAAATGTGGTGGACTAAATTTCTAGACGTATAAAATTAAAATCTCAATAGGTAAACAAAAAAAGTTCGACCCGAGAGGGAGTTAGGACGTCGTTTTGTCTAAAAATTTTGGGAAAATCGAGATTTTCGATAATATACGGGAGAGGACATATTTCAGAAGTAGTAAACATGTTACGGGGCACCTTTCCAAATATTCTGGAGTAAAATTCACAAAAATCGTGTGTGGGTTGTAACGTTTGAAGATGATGAGGCCTATAGGAAAGATTTACTAGGCAGAAAAAGCCGCCGCAAAGTAAATCTAAAGGGGCATAAGTTTGAATTAAAAACGCCAATTAATTTCGGCTGTTCAAACAGGATTGTCTTTATTTAGTTTAAACATTTTCTTTTATATTGTTTGCTTAACACTAAAAACAAATACAACTATCATAATACCTTAAAAATAGTAACAAATAATATTACAACTAAAAACAAATACAATTTTCCTAAATCCTAAATCTATGCAAAAAAAAATGTATTCATTGCTTTCATCTCTCTTTCTCTTATTCTAAGCCTAGCTTGTGGAACTCAAGATCAACATGATCCACAATCAATTCTATGTTAACACATTGCCATTATTCCAACGCATGCGCTGTGACACTTGTTTTTGTTATTGCATTTAACTAATCAAATTTGTGCATTGCGCGACCTTGCAAGTGTCGTTGAACTTTCAAAATTTGCATCATTTCTTATGTGCGTGGATTCTACCAATTGTGTTTAAAAGACAAGTACATATGTACATAATGTAATTATTACCCATTAGGGAAAGATGAGATGTGATGACATTATTTGATTACCCATTAGGGAAAAGATGAGAACAATGATTACATGTATACAAGTGGTGTAGATGTAAGTGTTACAACACTACACCCCTTCCCTTTAAAGAAAAATTTATGAAATTTATGAATAAATTTTGATAATTTTGAAAATTTGTGTACATTTCATTAAAAAATAATAAAAATTCAAATTCAACTGAAATTAAGTTACTTTCTAACGATTAATTAGAGATAAAAAAAAATAAAATTATTGATAAATTTAAATAATTATAAAGGTTTTTTTATATTTTTTTTTTTTTCTTAGTTATTCATGAATCAAAATTTTTTTTTTTTTTTTTTTTTTTTTCTTTAAACTAATATACGCTTAAATAAAGTGTTTTTATGCTAATAGTTTTTTATTTTATTTTTAATTCAAAGTAAAGCTTCATATTTTTTTAATAAGTTATTATGATATTCTTTATAACTTCCATTAATATCTAATACAGAATTTACTCCTCTTAATTCTACTATACGGTATGGACCGTGATATGGACTATCTAATTTTTTCCTATTTCCTACTTTAACTAAAACTAAATCTCCTACTCTTAAATACGATGGATTGCAATCCCTATCATAAAATTTTTTCCTCTTATTTTTAGCTACTTGAACTAATTCACTAGCTTTACTAATTGAAACTTGTAATCTAAATCTAAGTTCTTGAGCATAATCATCTAAATTATTAAATGGTGCTCTATTTTTTAAACTATCACTTGGTAGATGTGAAAGCTTTCCGAAAATTAATTCGTAAGGCGTATATCCTGTATCCACGTGAGGCGTGGTATTATACGCAAAGGTAAAATACGAAATCCATTCATTCCATTCATTATCATCGGCTACAGTTAACAAAAACTCATTGAGAACCCTGTGGTTCCGTTCTACTGTACCAACGCTTTCATGGTGATATGGTGTTGAAAACGTTTGTTTTATTTTTAAAATTTCACAAATATTTTGCATAAGTTCGTTTGCAAATTCCGTTCCTCTATCCGATTTGAGTACTTTGAAAAAACCATATTTTAAAATAAATTGTTCTACTAACGTTTTGGCTGTTGTTTTTGCATCTTTCGTTGGCATTGGATATGCTACAACAAATTTTGTTAAAAGACACTGCATGGTTAAAATATATCTATAACCATTTGAAAGTCTTAAAGGACCTACTGTATCAATTTCAATTGTTTCAAAACCTGTACTTGGTGTATCGGTTATGACCATTTTCTCTTTTGTATGTCTAACTTGTTTGTTACATGCACATATCTTACATTCTTTTATATATTTCTTTATCATTTTATGCATATTTTTCCAAATAAAACGTTGCTTCAATTTTAGCTCAGTTTTTCTGACGCCTAAGTGTCCCGAATGGACTGAATTATGATATTCATCAATAAGTTTGTATTTCAACAAATCATCTGTTATTCTTTTTGGGGCCTCGTAAAGTAAAATTTTCAAACTTCCTTTATTTTTAATTTGTAGCTCATTAAACATATTTTTAAAATGATTCACCGGTGTGTAACTAAATATCTCATCGTTACTATCAAGAGCTAACTCTTTTATTTTAAACTTCTCCATTTTCGATGATAGCTTCTCCAAAAGCGAACCTAAATTCGATGGATTATCACTACATCTAACAATTATTTCATCACGAACGCGTTCAATTATATCCTTCTTTCTATTTTTGTCGACTATAAATTTCAATTTATTTAAATTTTTGATGTCAGTTAAAGACGTGCAGTTCCAGATATGAAGTTGATCAGGCTCCTCTGAAAGTCTACAGTTCTCTTTACTGCATCTATCTGCCTCATTTCTTGCAGACATTCCTCTAGTTACTACCAATAAATTGTGTTCGTTAATTTCTTCTTCACCCCTCTTTGGCATCAATGTTTTAAGCATATCTGAGTCTATCTTCACCCTCGATAGGGCATCAGCGTTTGTATTCATTTTTCCTTTTTTATAAACTATTTCAAAATCATACTCCGACAGTTCAAGTCGTATTCTTGTTAGTTTCGACGATGGGTTTTTATGAGAAAATAGTGATACTAAGGGACGATGATCCGTGACCACTATAAATTTTCTTCCAAAAAGGTAAGGTCTAAAAAATTGGATCCCCCAATGAATCGCTAAAAGTTCTTTCTCAATGATTGGTTTATTTATATCATGTTTCAGCAACGATTTGCTAGCATATGATATTGGTAAATCTTTGCCTATCTCTCCTTGTGACAACACCGCTCCCAATGCATAATTGGATGCATCGGTGGTCAATACAAATGTTTTTTCAAAATCTGGATATTGTAATATCGGTGGGTTTATCAATTTATCTTTTAAAGTTAAAAATGAACTCTCACATTCATCAGACCAAATAAATGGTTGATTTTTCTTTAAAAGATTGTTTAAACTTTTTGCTATTTTCGCAAAATCTGCAATAAATCTTCTGTAGTAATTGCAAAATGCTATAAATCTTCTTACTTCATCTGCATTTGTGGGAATAGGATATTTTTCAATCGTCGCGTATTTCGACGGATCAGGTTTAATACCGTTTTGCGTTATTAAATGTCCTAGGTAAACCGTTTCTGTCTTTAAAAAATTGCATTTACCAGCATTTAATTTTAAATTGTATCTTTGTAATCGTTCAAGGACTTTTTCTAAATTTGAATTATGGTGTTTCAGACTACAACCAAATATAATTATATCATCAACATATAAAAATGCACTCGAGTCTAAGCCGCTCAAGGCAATAGTCAACATTCGTTGAAAACTATTGGAAGATATCGTTAAACCGAACGGTAATCTTTTAAATTGGTAATGACCATTTGACGTTGAAAACGCTGTTAGTGGTTTAGATTTATTGTTGAGACCAATCTGGTGGAATGAGCTCGTCATATCCAAAGTTGAAAAATACCTTGCTCTTCCTAGCTTATCTAACACATCTTCTAGCCTTGTTAATGGAAATTTATCTCTAACAATCTTTTTGTTTAACTGCCTAAAATCGACAACCAGTCGCCATTTTTTATCGCCTGTGTTTGACTTTTAGGGCACTACAAGCAATGGTGAATTATACGGACTGACCGAATTTTCAATTATGTCATTATCTAAAAGATCTTGCACTTGATTCTTTATTTCTTCAGATTGAGAATGTGGTAAACGGTAGTTTTTTATATAAACTGGTGCGTTATCTGTTGTTTTTATATCCTGGGTATAAAAATTATTGACCGAAAGTGGTTCATCATCTAAATGGAACACATTCTGATATTTTTTAAATATCTCAATAAGAGAATTTCGCGCCTCGCTATCTTTAACATCAATAGATAAGATTTTTAAAAGTTTTTCGAATCTACTTTTATCTTGAGGAATATTTTCCTTGATTTTCATTATTTCATAGTTTTTCAACGGTTCTATATCTAGTTCTAAGCGCGATAAAGTTATCTCCGATTCTGTTGTGTTTAATAATTTAATATGGCAAATACCTTTATGGGGTACAATTGTATTACCTACAAAAATACCTTCACTAACCTCTTTATTTAAAATCAAACTATCTTCGCATACCTGCAAATTTATAGGATGTATTATTTCACTCCTTGGTGGTATAGTAATTTTTGAAATTTTACGCAACTTAGTTTCCATTGGTAAGACAATATCGTCTTTTCCCAAAACCAATGTCAAAGTATACGTTTCGTAATTTATTTGGCAAAGATATTTAGACAAAAAGTCACGCCCTAAAATTCCATCTGTTTCAATTGGAAAATCGTCTTTTACCAAATGAAAAGTGTGTTTCAAAACTTGTGATGTAAAGCAAAAATGTAAATCGGTTGTTCCTATTGAAAAAATTTCTTGATTTGTGATACCAGAAAGCTTACATTTTTTATCTGGAAAAATCTCAACGTTTGATAAAACACTTCCTAACTTGCACACTGAAATATCCGCTCCAGTGTCAACTAAAAATTTCAAGCTCAGCTTTGAATTTTTACATGTCAAGGTGACATAATTAGTTATATTATCCGATATTTGATAAATTTTCAATTTTGGCTCCCCGGAAGAGAATTTTGCTGGCTCTCCGGGCCTAATTCGTTTCCCTGGTCGTGGATTACGTTTATTTGCTTATTATTTCGATTATCTTGTTGGTTTTGGCTTTGCTGCTTATTTCCTCGATTACTTCTATTATAACCATTATTACGATTGTTATAATGATTTTTATTGTTGTTATCATTATTATTATTATTTCTGTTGAAATTACCATTCTGCTGGTTCTTAAATTTGCTGTTGTTCCAATTATTTTTAGAATTGTTAAAATTATTATTGTTTCTGTAGTTACTAAAACTGTTACTACCATTTTGACTCGACTGAACATTTCTGTTGTAATTTTTTTTATATTTACTATTCGAATTAAAATGCATAACCCTCGCTTGGTTGCTATTAGATTCATTTTCAAGCTCTAATGCTAAATCTACAGCTTCATTAAAAGATTTTGGCCTTGATGCAAATACTGTTTGCTTAAACGAATCATTCAAGCCATTTTTAAAAACTGTAAGGCTAAATTGTTCATTTAATTTAACTACCACTGCCTTTTCCGTTGTACTAGCATTTTGACCTAATTGACCTATTTGCAGCTTATTTAAGTCTCCTATTAAATTTAGTATTTTATCCTTATAACTAGTAACGCTCAAAGTGTTTTGAGTGTAGTTGGAAAGAATACTTTGCAATTTCGGAATCGTTGTTTGGTTTTTGTACGTATTACACAATACCGTACTTAGCTCATCAAAAGTTTTTGGTATAGAGGTAACGCATGTTGCAGTACGAACATTTTGTGACAATTTAACATAAACCACAAAGTCTATCAAAGAATTTTTGCCTGTCGATGATAACGATTTATGCAGAATTTCTACAATTTTAAGAAAACTTTCTAGCTCTCTAAAGTTACCGCTAAATAAAGGAATTGCTTTCACAGCTGTTTCTAAATTAAATTCCGACATTTTGGTTTCGATTTCTGTCTTTTCTTCAAATATCTCACTTATATCTCCTAATCCTTCTTGAGAACTATGGCTGCAAACCTCTGAACTTTCTTCTAAAGCCTGTTCTACTTGTTTATACAAATCTTCAAAATCCTCTATAATTTCCACCTCCTTTTCTAAGTTATCGCTTTTGCACAACTCAAAAAAACGTTGCCTAATTAATTTTATCTGGTATATTTTTCGTCTATACGTTCGTTCAGTGTATCCCCTATTTCTACCTTTCTTAAAATTTAAATAAATCCTATTTAAATCATTCTTGAACTCTTTTAAAGTTTCCATAAAAAACAACAATACAAAATATTTATATGTAAACTATGTATAAATATAATTATACAATTTAAAAAAAATAAGGATGTATATCAAAAATCCTCAGCTTCCTCGTTCCAGACACCGAATCTGCTTCAGCTTCCGATGTATATTTCTTCTCAATTGATCTACTCACAGGATACTGACATTTCGCTTCGTCTCGCTCATCAATCTCTTTCAGAAATTTTCGAATTTTGTTCGAAATATGCGTGTTGTTTTTTTTTTTTTTTTTTTTTTGATTTAATGAAATTTTTTTCTCTGTTCTTTTACTCTTAAATTTTCATTTTAATTTTTCATGATTTTTCTTCTTTATTCATTTTTCTTTCTTTTTTTTTTTTAGTTCTTTTTTTTTCAGTTAATTCTTTCTTATTTTTTATCTTATTTTATTTTCTTGTTTTTTTTTTTTTTTTTTTTTTTATTTCATTTTGTTTGTTTTTCTATTTTTTCGATTCATTTTCTTTTTATATTCATTTTTACTTATTATTTTTTTAAATTTTTTTGTTTTAATTTTTTTTTTTATTTATTTTTTCAAAACAAAGCCTTAAATCTAATTTATTTCTTTTTATATAGCTCTGCCTCAACTACATATATCTGTTGCCACAGCTCATTGGCTATGTCCCAGCACGGTGGTGGGTCAGAATTCACCCTTCTTTTTAGCTCTGCTAATTTCCTTCTTAAGAAGACCTTCTTTCCACCTCTCTTTTTCCTGCAAACAGACGTATCGACTTTTGGAATAGCTGTTGCCCTAGCTTCTTTTCTTCGGAGCTCTCGCCTTCTTAATTCCTCGATAGTTAAAGCTACAGGACCTTCTTTTATTTTCTCGCCTGTCTCCATATATAAATAAAATTTTAAAACCGCCAAAAAAAATCAAAATATATCCTTTTTTAAAAAAAACCGACTCTATCAGGTTAGAGTGGCAGGATCGCCATGTAATGTTTGAAGATGATGAGGCCTATAGGAAAGATTTACTAGGCAGAAAAAGCCGCCGCAAAGTAAATCTAAAGGGGCATAAGTTTGAATTAAAAACGCCAATTAATTTCGGCTGTTCAAACAGGATTGTCTTTATTTAGTTTAAACATTTTCTTTTATATTGTTTGCTTAACACTAAAAACAAATACAACTATCATAATACCTTAAAAATAGTAACAAATAATATTACAACTAAAAACAAATACAATTTTCCTAAATCCTAAATCTATGCAAAAAAAAATGTATTCATTGCTTTCATCTCTCTTTCTCTTATTCTAAGCCTAGCTTGTGGAACTCAAGATCAACATGATCCACAATCAATTCTATGTTAACACATTGCCATTATTCCAACGCATGCGCTGTGACACTTGTTTTTGTTATTGCATTTAACTAATCAAATTTGTGCATTGCGCGACCTTGCAAGTGTCGTTGAACTTTCAAAATTTGCATCATTTCTTATGTGCGTGGATTCTACCAATTGTGTTTAAAAGACAAGTACATATGTACATAATGTAATTATTACCCATTAGGGAAAGATGAGATGTGATGACATTATTTGATTACCCATTAGGGAAAAGATGAGAACAATGATTACATGTATACAAGTGGTGTAGATGTAAGTGTTACAACACTACAAGTGGCGACAGAATGGGTTAAAATGTCTAAATCGCTCATTACGGCCACATAATAGGTCCTTAAATTCCTTAAAACTCAAGTTTTTTTTATTTAAGCTCCCCATGCCTGGTACGTGAGTTTTGGCGGGATGCGAAATTTAGAATTTTTCGTTTTTTGGTCGACATGGGGAGCTTAAATCAAAAAAACATCATAAACAAAATCGATTTATTTTTCGTCAAGGAATTTGCTTGAATTTTTTCTTACCCTACACTGCAGTATTTTGAAAATTTTGCTTGTACGGGGGGTGCCACGCCTTCTTGACTGCACTCACTTAGTTTTTGCAAAAATTTCAAGTATCTCCAAAAATTTAGTTTTATTATCTTAAAATATGCTTTCAGTACATATTTTTGAAGGTTTTGGTTGTATGTGAGGTGCCGCGCCCTCTTGTCTAAATTTGTTTTAAGTGTTTGAGTGAAATTTGGTTGGATTATCTCAAAAAACACTTTCATTATATAATTTTGAAACTTTTGTTTATTTGGGAGGTGGCACGCCCTCTAGTCTTAATTCGCCTAGTTTTTGCTCAGAGTCTGGTTTAACTGTTTTTAGTGTTTTTGTGAAATTTGGTTGGATTATCTCAAATAACGCTATCAGTATTGCATTTTGAAACTTTTCCTTATATGAGGGGTACCACGCCCTCTAGTGCGAATTCGCCTTGTTTTTGCTCAGTTCTTGTAATTACTCTTTCTAGTAATTATATATATTTCGGTTTCGTTGTCGTAGATAATGATCTTAATATTGCGTTTCGAACATATTCTTCGTATGGGCGGTGGGCGTGCCAATCGAGCTAACTTTGACGACGAAGGCTCAGTTTTCTCATAAAATGTATTTCCACGTACACCCACCTAGCCAGCAAGCCAGACAGACGGACTTGGCTATACGAGTATCGACTCAGAAAGTGACGCTGGTCAAGAGTATATACAGTGGAAGGGTACCGGGTGTTGGCACCGTTTTGTTTTCGACTCATAACTTTTGACCAAATGTATATTATGCAGACATATAAGTGTCAATGGAAAGCTATAGACCTTAGCTAACTAAGTATTGGTGAAGAAAGTAAATTGATTTCGTCAGTTGGAAAAATTATATCAAAAAATAGTGAAGTGATCATTTTTAACAAAAAAATAAGGTCCGGTTGTGGTCACCCTTAGAAAATCGGCTAAAAATGGGAAAATACATATGAAATTAAAAGCAATCGAATGGAGAAGTAAGCAAAACTAACTTATTTCGGAGACATTGAATCACAAAAATTCAACAAATTCTGCTCAACGGCTTTAACAAAATCAGCGTCACTGAAAACGTCTGGATCGAATGGCATCATACCTGTTGCCCCGAAACCAGACTTGATTATCTTCGGCTGATGACAAATCAATTTTTTTGCAAATTAAGCTAGTTAGGTGACGTAATCTCTGGCCCCTATTGACATTGCTCTTTTGCCAAGCATGCATTTTTTTGTACCAATCCATGCCCGCCATCTGCTCCTCGGTCTACTTGGCTGGAAACTCAATACCGAGATTTTTTGCAAAGTTTTATGCCACCTCAACACCCACACTTAATTAAAATAATTTTTTTCTACGATATCTTTAAAGATCATATTGGTTATTTCCTTTCCACTAAAAAAGCGTAAAATAGCATAAGAATACCATTAAGATTAGTAACGTTGACATCCACGATGATATTTCAGTAAAACACACGCTTTAATAAAAAAAGAGGGGTGCCCACACCCGGACCAATTCGGGGCCCATACTCGACTTTGATAGCCACTTTGAAAAGCAATGAGCAAATTGTGTTGTGTGAATATTTTAGTTGCATTCGGTTTTGAATCACAAAATATAAAAAAGTTACTGCATAAATAAAGATTGCATTCAGCTTTTCGATTGATTCACTTCGATTTATCGCATTTGGAAAATGATTGAAAAAAACTTTTGTGTTGACTTTCACTTCTTCAAAAATTATTTTCTTAGCAGCATCAAGCAAATGTGCCTGTTTGCTCCGGTAAATGCAGAAAAACTTCGTGCTGTCATAACACGCGCTTAACATTAGTCAAAACAGCCGCATTTGTTTTCTGTCAAAAGTTACGGGGGGCTGCCCACACCCAAACCCTGCCAGCTGGCGGTACTCTTCCCCTACTTTTGTACACCTACGCCTCCTTCTCTGCGTTACAAACGGAAGGACAAAGTGAATATATCCTGGGTGTAGAGTATTAAAATGGGCGCTGCCACGCCTCCTTTATATTGTTATTCGTTATAGCTCTCAAACTATTCGACATCTACTTATACATGTAGAAAAGTATGTCCAAATTATACATACTGCATAAATGGGCGGTGCTGCGCCTTTGAAATAACAAAATTCGTCATATCTCTAAAACAATTTGATGCAGATGAATGAGATTCTGTGCATATGTAAAGGACATCATAGAACAAATAAAATCAAATGAAAAAATAGGTGACAACAAGCCCATTAAATTAAATATTACCATAACCCCTTGATGCTTTGTTTTCCAATCTTGCTTTTGCAAATGTTTAAATTACCCCAAAGAACTCTTCCATATAAGTAATTATCAAAACTCTAATGCTAAAGCCAAATGAAGCCTTTATTTAAGCAAATTTATCTAAATATTATTTAATACTTATGAAGTCCCAACGGATTGGCGTTCCCGAAAAAAAAAAAAATTCAACGATTTTATGTTACCACATGTCAAAGTCATAAAACATAAAAATATTTCCACCAACTGCCTACCATCCAGCCCCCAAAAACAACCCATGCCACACTGTGTGTGAACGTAAGCCCGCACATGTCGCCCCCGCTCGCACATCAAAACGAACGTAAAGAGAATAAACAGATTGACGATGTACGACAGGTTGTTTTTTCTTCCTTTTGCTACTTGATTTTCTTCATATTTGCCAATTTTATTTTTCTCTGGTTTTTCTCCTCTGCCAATTGTCATTTGCGCGCAAAACCAACAACAACAACAACAATAGCAATAACAACAAAAGTACTTCAAATTTTGATTAACTTTTCAAATTGTTTGTCTTCATGAGACGCCTCCGCGCCGCATTGCATTCAACTCCTCGAGTCGAGTTGAGTCGAGTCGACTTGTTTTCTGCCAACAAGGACACTCGTACCCATTTTGCCCCAGTTAAATACCGCAGTTATCAAGGAGACACGCATTGTAAGCGCCGGCGGTGACAGCAGCGGGAAGCAAAGGACGTACGACGACTTCAAATGCAATATTCATGTGCATTAAATATTAAATGGCATTGAATTTTTGTTCGTAGAGGATACTCTCTGTGCGCGCGTTCAGGCATACAAATGTTGGCGGCAATGGTTCACCCAAAGTGGATGGATGGGTGTACTGTGTGTGCAAGGCCTTAAAGCGAGTGTGTGCGTTTTTGATGGTTTGACTTGAACGATTTGCACATTGTTTTGCGTGTAGAATCAACAAAAATAAGTGAAAACAAAGAAAAATGAAATGAAAGCGTAGAAAGACAAGAAAAGCAAAATTACGGAAAAAACTTCATCAATGTTTTGTCTGTCTGCTGGGTAGTTAGTACAGTGGGCAGTATTTGAGCATCATCTATATATAAATCGGCAAACGAATTTAGTTAAGTCCCTGTTTCTATGTCTAAATCTCAACTTATTCGCTTGATTTTTTTTTGTTGGAAAAGTTGTGAGGAGAAGCAGTGCATAGGATTTTTTTTTTTAAGTGGGCGGTGCCACGCCCCTAAATGGAAAAAACGATCTCACGGCTAAACCGCTGCTTCGATTTTTATGGAATTTGATATGAAGATAGGGTTAACACTAAGAAACAATAAGAATACCATTATGTTTTTAAATGGGCGGTGCCACGCCTCTAAATGGAAAAAACACTCACACGCTAAAACCACTGCTTCGATTTTTATGAAATTTGGTATGGAGATAGGGTTAACACTAAGGAACGATAATATGATCTTTATCTTTTTAAGACGGCTTTGCCACGCCACTAAATAGAAGAAATATCATTCTGATAGTCACTTTCTCTAGTTCCGTAGATGGTAGGATAGAGATTGTCCCCTCTACCACTCAGGTAGTAGACAATGGGGAGGAATTGTTGGCCTCTCTAACTTAAGTGTGGATACGATGGTTATAAGGTGTGTCGAAATTGTTAATCGAATGGTTGCAATGTAGGCTAATTATGGTGATGCATGGATGTGGTATTAGAGCACTTAGGCCCTCCCCACCAGATAGTTGTGAGTTCATATGGTGATCAACATGTTGAGGGTTATTGGAAGAGGTGTGAGACCCGTTCTGGCCAAAATTGCTGGTAAATAAACTTTAAAGACTGCTAATGGAAGGCTTACGAAGGCGGAATCTTGCAGCCAAATGAATATTGAATAAAGATTAAACAAGGGTTAACAGGAGGTTAAGGAAAGCGAGACGATTACACGGCGCGTGAGAGGTTGTTGGCGTGGAAATTGTTCCATGTCTGCGCTCAAGCAACCTGCTGCCTCTCGGCGGCAACCTCTGGAAATGGTGGTTGGCAGTGGCACTGTTTTTTTGGCTTTTGGAAATATGGGGAATTGTTTCCCCTTTATCTGTAATTGTCGCGTTACGCATATGGCAAAGTGGTCAAAAGCAATCCATAAACTAGTAAGGGTGTAGCCTTTGGCTTGGCCAAACATTAAATACCCTACACTGCAATTTTGTTTAAAATTTTGCTTATATGGGAGGTGCCACGCCCTTTTGTCCGAATTTGCCCAGTTTTTTTTCAGAGCTTGCGCTTACAATTATGTAGTTGTATTTATGTGTATTTCGGTTGCATTGTCGTGAGAAATACTCCTTAAGTTGCATTTTCAATATATTTCTTGTATGGGCGGTAGGCGTATCCGTTGACCGATTGCGCTCATTTTCAATCCCACGAGATAACTTTGACGACGGAGGCAGTGTACCACACCCAGCCAGCCAGACAGACGGACATAGCGATATCGACTCAGAAGGTGACGCTGATCAAGTATATATATAATATATACTTTTCTATATCTGCTACGCCTCCTTTTCTGCGTTACAAATGGAAGGACAAAGTGAATATACCCCCTGGGTGTAAGAAACCGAAGGTTTTCCTGAGAAATCCGCACTTGGTAACGCGTTCCCATAATCCACAGTAAGCCGTTCGCATATCGCCACGTCAATGCTACAACTACTTAGATAACTCCAATTTTTTTGTTTTGAGATAATTCAATTTTAATAATTTTAAAAATTTAAATTTACACTGAATTTCGACTTTTCTTGTTTTATTTTTTTCTTATATTTTTGCAATGGTGCCACTTCTGAGAACTTCGGTTAGACAGGATTGTGCACAAAACCATGAAGAACATCATAGGCCTCTTATCCCAAGAATGATAATTTATGAGATATCTAGTTGTAGCATTGACGTGTTGATCCATAGTAAATCGAGTAGTGCATGGTATAGTGGCTATAGCTATCTTGGATAAGACAGTTTAGAGCTGTCTTGAAGAGAGGAATACATCAAGAAACGTGTTTCCACAATGCATGATTAATCGACATGGGTGATCAAAGCTAACAGTAGCGTTGTAATACGAAATCTGACCAGAGATTATTCTGGTATCATGGGAGTCAGTAGCCCTTTCGTGAATCCAGTTCGCTGGATCTTCATGTATTTAATTAGATCTTCAGTTTCTGACGCTTTTAAAAGTCAGGTATGGTCTCACTTGTCCCTAGGGTAGATGTTTCTAAGTTTATTACTTTTTGCTGTACTTTGGCCCACTGTGCGCACAGGCGACAATATACACGATGGATGGCAGCTACGTGACATTTTATTAATTTTCCACTTTTGTCTCATGAAATACGAGTCGTCGTATTCTGTTAAGGGATTTTTTTTATATCTCATGCTGCTGTTGCTTCTTCCAAAAAAAAAAAAACTTAGCTTTCCTTTTGGTTAATGCTTGAAGTGTCCTTAAAAATCCTTTTCATTGTCCGTTAGAAAACTTTTTATGTGCATTTCATTTGAGTTTGAGTTTTTTTTGTAAAATAAATTTTACATGAAATTATTCGTAGTAGGTAGTAGAATTTTAATTGCTTTGAAGTGGTATAGGAAGAGCCCCAACTACGTTAAGTTGTTCTCTTGAGTTAGACGTTTTTACATTTTGGAAGCTTCTCGATGTTCTGAAGTTTTTCGTTATATCGTTAGCTCAAAGTTATTTGATAATGGTAACCAACATTAGTGTCATTTTATGGGAATTCTTTTGTACACAGCACCGTCAAATGCTGCCACTGAATTTAAAGAGGAGGGGGGCGTTAAGGTTTTGTCCCTGGTGTAATAATTTAAAATGTCGTGCCACCATTAGTATCACATAACGCACACGCACACAAGCGTATAACATGATCCTTTTGTCACATTTCCGGGGCCAATTATAATAAAATTTAAAAGCCATGGACTTGTGTTTCCCATGTTTTACTCAATTTTTTTTTTTTTTGTTTTCTTCTTTTTTATGCTTCCTATATTTGCTACGCTTATGTTCTCTTGTAAATCCTTGCAGAGAGTAGCGTATAGGGGGAGCACGCAAGGATGCCTCATTGGAAGTTGTTGCTGTTCTTTTGACTGAATCCTCGCATCATTTGCGTGCGTGTTCTGTGAGAGGGTGAACGCATAATTTCTGGCTTTTCTCTCAAGGACTTAATAAATAAATGTTGAGCACATCATTTCAACGTATTGAATTTTTATGACAATTTCTTCTTTTTTTTATTGAAAATTATAAATATTTCCTATGATACGCCAAGAAAAAATTATTTTTTTGCAAATGAGGATAACGAATAATTATGTTGTTAATCGCCCAAATTTATATGGGAGCATGCTTACTTATCCGTTTTGAATTGGCAATACTGTTTTTTTCGTAATCATAATATATACAATTTGTTTATACACTATTTACAACCCATTAGCACTTGCCTGTTTAATAGTACAGTCATTTGGGACTAAAAAATAGGATAACCTATTGAAAATGAGTTACTTTATAGATATCGATGTGATCTTTCCGAATTTTAGCTTTACCACCGCGTATCTTGTCCACTCGCGCCGCCATATTTGTAAAAATGACGCCTAAAATCAGTTTTTTGTAGTTATCCCGCGAACGGTTACTTTTAGAGAAAAATATTGTTCGGCAATATGGTAGATTAGAAAATTTCCTATTGCAAGTCTTGGAATTGTTTTGCTACTGCTTAAAGCTTAGGAGGTATCCCAGTTTACAATGTGGCAAAAATCAGTTAAATGTGTAACGAGATTGACTCATGGCAATCGAGCCATCCTTCTGGTTACGCTCAACATGTATTCCCAGAAATGAATCAATTTCACCAACATCGGTCATTTCGAATTTCCTTGCCAATTTCGATTTGATGTCATTGATAACTTGCAAACTACTTGAAAAAATCGCCAAGTCGTCGACGTATAAAAGTATATAGCATGCAATATTACCCCCAAACTTGATGTAAAGACAATGATCCGATTCACAGCGATTAAAACCAATTTTAATCATAAACTGATTGAAGCGCTCGTTCCACATGCGTGATGCTTGCTTCATATAAATTTCTTCTCTTAATTGCCCATTAAGAAATGCACATTTGACATCCATCTGTTGTATAAAATATTCAAAATGATTGGCGATTGACAATAAAACACGAAAAATGGTTAACTTGGCCGTCGGTGAATATGTTTCATTATAATCGAAACCCTTTTCCTGTGAGAAACCACGAGCAACAAGCCTTGCTTTATACTTGTCAACATCACCGTTCGGTTTAAGTTTTAACTTAAAAACCCATTTGCATGAAACAGCTTTACGAACAGGTGGTAGCTCACACAAAGACCAAGTATCGTTCTTTTGCAACGACGAAAACTCGTCATCGATTGCCTTTTTCCATTTTGGCCAATCAGCACGCTTCTTTGCCTCATTAATCGTAAATGGATCATTTTGCACAAATTCCTCTGCTGAAAGTGCAAAACCAGCAAACCATAAATTAGCTAAATATCCATAGCGATCTGGCTTTTTCTTTTCTCGATCACTATGACGCAATCCTTTGCTATTACCAGTGCTACTCGATGCCCCATGGACATTCTCGTTATTGACGTTGCCAGTGCAGTTCAAGTCCTCACCCACACTGTTGAAATTATCCTCAATGTCACCACAGGATTCACCATTATTGTTGTTACCGATATCCGCGCTTTCATCGTGGATACATTCATTATCAAACTTATCACCTACCGCCTCTGAATCAGAAATATCAGCAAATTCCAAGCGATTGAAAATTGATTTCTCATTGAATGTGACATTGCGACCTATTATAAACTTATCATTCTCGATGTCCCATAGTCGATATGTATATGATGATAAACCATATCCAAGCATGTAACATTTTGATGATTTTGCATCCAGCTTAGTACGATTTTCTTTTGGCACATGGTTATAACAAATCGAACCAAAAATACGAAGATGAGATAAATTTGGCTTTTTACCATACCAAATTTCTGCAGGTGTTTTATTTGAAAACTGTTCACCAATAGCTCTTGTAGGAGAACGATTTCTAACATAATTTGCGTATAAAACAGCTTTATTCCAAAATCTACGATCTAAACCGCTTGACAACAGCATAGTCCTCGCCTTTTCAACTATAGTACGATTAAAACGTTCAGATACTGCATTCATTTCCGGATTATATGGCACGGCATAATTCAGCCGTATACCTTTTTTGACACAAAAAGACTTAAATTCTTTTTAACAATATTCCAATTGTAATTTTGCAATTCTTTGTCCGTGTTGCGCCTCAGCCATAGCAATATACTCTTGAAATTTTCTAAAAACTTCACTTTTCTGTTTTATGCAATAAACCATTGATGCACGTGAAAAGTCATCAGTAAAAGCAACAAAATATCTGGAACCATCATGTGCTGGTTCACTCATAGGACCACTGACGTCTGTATGAATCAATTCTCTTAGAACGAATCTCTTTTCTTGGTGGAAACGATAAACGCGTTTGTTTCCCAAGTATACATGATTCACAAAATTTGTGATCAGCATTTATCTTCAGTTTTTCTAATCCAGTCACCATATTTTGTTTTACCATCTTCTTCATATCATTGATATTCAAATGTCCTAGACGAAAATGCCATAAATATTGTGACAACATATTGAATTTTTCCATGTCAGCAATTCCAGCAAACACACTCGGCTCAATGTAGAAAGTTGTTTGATACAGTTGACCATTACGATGAGCAGCACATATATTTTTACCATTTTTCGAAATAAATGCATTATTACCACCAAAAGTTACTTTATAACCTTTGTCAGTCAACTGACGAATTGACAACAAATTGCTCTTAAGATTTTCAACATACAAAACATTTTGAATAATTTTTGTTGAACAATCACCGTTGAAAAAAATCTTGATTAAAATATCTCCTCGTTGTTTCGCTACCAATGATGTACCATTCTTTGCAGTCGATATAATGATCGGTTCAATCCTTTCCATTTTGCTGAATAATGTTTTATTATTGACGATATGATGTGTTGCGCCCGAATCCAAAACAAAATGTACTTGGTGTACAGCATCACTCGATTTGGCAATCATACAGCATGACGTGGAACCACCGCTATTCAGCTCAGAATGTGTACTTGCTTCTTCACAAAACATAAATTCTGGAATTTCACATTTCTCAACACAATTTGCACCAGCATATTTTTTAGCGTACGAACCATTTTTCTTCGAAAGTTTAACTCTGCAATTGGCTTTGAAGTGCCCCTCCTTTTTACAACGATAACAAACAATTTTTGAAAAATCTGCTTGCATAGCCACTGAATCATTTGATTTAACATGAGGACCATTATTAGCAGCTCGCTTTCCGCATTCATCCAAAACACGACTTTTAACAAATTCTATTGTTAATTTATTACTGTCCATTGTTTCCAGTGCCGTGACCAAACCATCGAAACTTTTTGGCAACGTTAAAATTAAATGGCAAACAATGTCGAGATCTTCCAAAGTCGCACCAATCGATTTTAATTCACGCACTATAGGGGAACTGATGCTATTGTGGTATAGTTTTTCAATGTGGTATGGTCGCATATCTCCGAATTAGGAAAGAACCTGCGAACGTCACTGCTTTTATCCTATCAGAAAACATCAAAAACCAGGGATGTGTTGCTGTCATACACCAAACAAAATTTTTCCGGTGTCAGTTGAACGAAACTTAAGTCGCGTGTGGTTGATTTTTTTTCGGGATTTTTTGCAAAAAAATTTTGTTGAGAAAAAGTTGCTTTTTAGTGAAGTTTTATTTGTATTCAATTAAGGTTAGTTCTAAGTATTGCGAATTAAGTGTTTAACTGTGTAAATTCAGAAAGTTTCCAATTTAATTTTTACAATTTTGTAATCCTAAAAATTGGCCAGTGTGGTATAGTCAGGGTTTGCTAATGTGGTATATGAATATTTCTTGTTATTCATAACAATATTTGATTGCTGTTTATTTTTTAATAAAAACTTTGTGTTTGAGAACCAATGTGTAAATGTTATTATGAACTTATTTCATACCTTTCAATCTTTATATTTGGTTGAATGGTTAAGTATACCACATTACCCTACTTATATGTACCACATTACAAACCCACTTTACAAGTACTGATCAGTATATATACCACATTGTGCCTCCCAACTTTTTGAAAACAGCTTTTTTGACTTTTCAGATTTTGCTCAATAACTTTTTTTAATGAAATTGCACACATTTTATTGAAATATATTCTGTAGCCAATACTTCAATGATTAGCTGAAATTGATCTAACGGTTCCCTTTAAAATTCTACCTTAACATTAGCTATACCACAGTAGCATCAGTTCCCCTATAATCAAATTGAAGAAAATATTCATTTATGCCGTCGCCATCTTTGTATCTCATTGTCAATAACTGCTTTCGTAACAGCAATTGACCGGCTACACTTTTACGTTCAAACACACCAACTAATGTATCATATATTTATATATTTGCGAACTCCTTGTCTTTTATATATTCCAATTGAGAATCGCCAATACATTGCACCAAAATCGATTTGCACTTTTTCTCCTTACTTTTTAATTGTTTTTTTACCTTATCATCTGAAGCATCACTCAGCAACGTATTCAATGAAGTCATTAAAT
This sequence comes from Calliopum simillimum, assembly GCA_951812925.1. Classification (NCBI taxonomy): domain Eukaryota; kingdom Metazoa; phylum Arthropoda; class Insecta; order Diptera; family Lauxaniidae; genus Calliopum; species Calliopum simillimum. Next base: position 93,871,469 of record OX638372.1, on the reverse strand, counting down.
ACTTTTCCAGACCCTTTTCTTCCAGCAAAATTCTAATTCGATATTTGCAATTCGAGAATATTACACCATCAAATGGCTTCACCTTTTGCATGTTAGACTCCATAATTGACTTGCAGCAACAATTTCTCAGCAGCACACGAACAGCGCGCGCCCAATTCAATAGTAAATTTTTCCTTTAACGCAAATATTCAGAAAGCTTTATTTCAGTGGAAAATTTATGTTGTTCGTATGAAAGTTTTATTACAAGTGAAGTTTAATTCTAAGTTGAATATGAATATTGAATATACAAATTCGTATGTTGCTAGATTTTGTTCAAGTTGAGTATATAGAGTAGTTTTGTGTTACTGTCAAATTAGTATTCCATCAAAATGTCCATTAGATACTTAGTATTACAAAAAAACCGCCCATTTTGAAAGCTTATCGAAAATGATTTTCAACCTCTAAATAAGTAGCTGCTTGATTTTTTTACTATATTTCCGGCATTTGACGTTCAATCATGGAATATAAAACTTCAGTGCAAAATATGAAAAAATTGCAAATGAAAAAATTGGAAATTGGTCCCGTTAAACTGTGCAATATTCTTTTTTTTTTAATCGAAAATTTCCAAAATCAGTGTACATTAGACCGGGTCGAAATTTAGATTCATCCCGAAAGCAACTCAAAGGTTTGAGGAACTCTTAAAAACTATATCTGCATCATTTTTTTTTTTTTTTTTTTCATTCTGAGAAAAACCAATGGAGCACTTTTGATTCTACTGAAAGCCCATTTTGGCTAAAAAAAACATGTTTTTTGGTCATAATTTTTTTTTTTTTTTCATTAGAAAATGGATACCCAAGAGTGCTTTAGAAATAGAGATTACCCAGTGTGCCAAACGGACTCGTTTCGGATCCGTAACGGGTTCATATTTTCGTTCTTTTTATCCGTTACGGAATCCGTTACGTATCCGTTACTGATCCGTTTGCGGGAAGGATTCCTAAAAAAAAAACGAATCGTTTTTTCTTCTTTTAAGGATCCGTTTCGAACCTGTAACGTACATCAAAAACGAATTCAAAACGGATTCGCTTTTAATAATGTTAATGCTGCTAATAAAAAAAAAAAAAAGAGAACAGGGTGAAGCGCTTATTTTTAATTAAAAAAAACAAAATAACAAAAAAAAAAAAAAAATTACTAGCCCGGCCGGGAGTCGAACTCAGACTCCCGGGGTATTACTCTTTCATACACGAGACGTTAGACAACTAGGCTATTGACCGATATGACGTTTACTTAACTGATGTAGACTTATTTGATGTTGAGATTTAAAGTTTGTATATTAAACAAATAGGCAGGGAGCCGGTGACAGTAAAACTGCACTTACACGGATTTTCAAAATTTTTACATGAATGGATAGTGTGTGGTCATAGGAACAATTTAAGCTTGGTGTGCCGCGATTTATCCTGGCACCACTATTTTTTAGCAATTTTTGAAATTTGCATTTTTGGAAGCAAATCGCACTCATACGGATTTTAATTTAAAAAACGCCATTTTGTTGCAAATTTTTTTTAATTGAAGAAAAGTTTGGTGTGCCAACTGATATCCTGGCACAAAGGTCTGGCACACCGATTTAAAGGACATAAATGCAAAGAAATTTTTTTTTTTTTTTTTTAATTTGCTTGTTATAGCTCTACTTGGTGACATAAAACAAAGCTTAACCAAAATACCTGTCATACCAGTTTATAATATATCCTCAACCTCAGATATCATAGTTGTGTAGCCAAGCGATTTTGAAATGATGATATGTTTTAGAGAAAAATCATTCAAGACCAATAGCAAACAGCAAAACAATTTTGTGCGCTTTCTTAATAAGCTCAAAAAACGTATTTTTGAACTTTAGGTTTGGAAATCTTAAAAAACATACGGACAAATACATTGAAAATGACTATTCTTGTGTCGGCTCTTTGTTTTTTTTTTTTTTTTTTTTCAAAGATACCATTTTTGAGCCTTTTGTATTTCAAAAAGTAGTAGGTAAACCTATTTCAAAAACTTTTTTTTCTAATTCACTAAGGGCTCAAGAGTACTTTAACCTTTTTTAGTTCACGACAACTTGGCATGGAGCGTATTGCTTAAAATTTTTTTTGGATCAACTGTTTCTTATGAAAATATGTCTGTTATGACATTCTGAACTTTTCAACGTCCTAATCAGTGTAGGGAGTTTAGTTATTGTTTCAATAATATCCGTCGCTTGAACGAATTCAAACCGTGTTGCACTTTTTTCTTCAAAATTTCAAAATGAATTGTTTCATTTGTAATCAATGTAACACAGCGAATGAAAAAATAATTCAATTTGAAGATGAAGACAAGTTGAAAAAGTTTGTATTTTGGTGGTAATTTTCAAGCACATCAAGCATGTCAGCTCGCTGTGCACGTAATGGTTGTTCGTGTTTTATAGTGATATTTGCACGGAAATTTTGCTTTTCTTTGCTGATTTTGACGTTTTAACGTTCCACTCTTCAAATGGTTTTAATGTTCATCGCTGGACTAGATATAATTGGTATGACAGGTATTTTGGTTAGGCTTTGTACTATGTCACCAAGTAGAGCTATAACAAGCAAATTAAAAAAAAAAAAAAAAAATTTCTTTGCATTTATGTCCTTTAAATCGGTGTGCCAGACCTTTGTGCCAGGATATCAGTTGGCACACCAAACTTTTCTTCAATTAAAAAAAATTTGCAACAAAATGGCGTTTTTTAAATTAAAATCCGTATGAGTGCGATTTGCTTCCAAAAATGCAAATTTCAAAAATTGCTAAAAAATAGTGGTGCCAGGATAAATCGCGGCACACCAAGCTTAAATTGTACCTATGACCACACACTATCCATTCATGTAAAAATTTTGAAAATCGGTGTAAGTGCAGTTTTACTGTCACCGGCTCCCGGACTAAAATTTCTGTTGTTTTTTCATAAGTATTCTGTGTTGTTTTTCTTCCCTTCTTTTGATAAAAAATGTTATATACTCAAATTAGTACAGTCATTTGGTAGTTTTACCTGGAAAGTTTTGCGGGATTTCTGCAAATGAGTTATTTTATAGATTTCGATGTGCTCTTTCAGAATTTCAACTTTGCTACCTCGTATCGTGTTCGCTCGAGCCGCCATATTGGAAAAATGGCGTCCAAAATCAGTTTTTTACAAATATCTCTTTAACGGTTATATTTTGAAAAAACTTTTTTTTTAAAAATTTTATGTTTGTGGAAAAATATCTCCTTAACTATAGGTGATATGGAAAAAAAATATATGTTGCTTATAGAACAAGTTATTCCCTATAAATAGGTGTTTTTATTTTAAACGTGCGACTCACCGTTCATAAGTTATCGTAATTATAAGCTTGACACATCACTGTGCCTACTCATAAGTGGCATTCACAATTTACTAATTTTTCTAAAATTTTGAATAAAGATATCTCCTGAGTTATAAGTCGTACGAAAACAATTCAAAGGTCATTTTTATAGAAAATTTTATAAGCTACAACATTGTCCAAAAAAATTTTTCTCTAAATATAACCGTTAAAGAGATATTTGTAAAAAACTGATTTTGGACGCCATTTTTCCAATATGGCGGCTCGAGCGAACACGATACGAGGTAGCAAAGTTGAAATTCTGAAAGAGCACATCGAAATCTATAAAATAACTCATTTGCAGAAATCCCGCAAAACTTTCCAGGTAACATCATTTTTTTCTCCCAAATGATTGTACTAAATTTGGAATCAAAAACATTTTTTCAAACAGAGTTTGAAAAGTTTACAAAAAATCATACGCAATAAAATAAAAAGAAAAAAAAACAAATCAAAAATATTTTTTTTATCATAAAAATTAAATAAAGCAAATCCGTTTTGAGTTCGTATTTGAAGTATTTACGGAATCAAAACGGATTTGCCCAGGTTCGAATCCTACCAGAGGTGGATTTTTACCCTTTATTTTTCTTCCTTTTTTTTCTTTTTATTATTTTTTAATTGCTAATAGGCGCATCAAAACGGTTTTTTTCTGTAAATATACAGCATTAACATATTTAAAAGCAAATCCGTTTTGAATTCGTTTTTACATAAGTTTCGGATTCGAAACGGGCCCGCACTGCGGAATTTAATTTTTTTTTATTCGCTAATAAGCGCTTCAAAATGTTTTTTTTTTTATCTAAACAAAGCGTTTTGAATTCGTTTTTGATGTACGTTACGGGTTCGAAATGGATCCGTTACCGCGGATTACGTTTTTTATACCTTTATGAACTCGTAATGGATTCGAAACGGATCCTCATCCGTTTTTGTGCACATTGGGTATGTTCTAACAAAAAATTTTGCGTTAAATTTTTTTTTTTTTTTTTTTGTGGTATAGATAATATTTGGTTCCAAAAATAGATTTTTTTACGTTTTACAATAACGAAGTCGAAAAAACCATTTCTGATGTTTCTGATTTTAAATAAAAAAAACAAATTTTTTTAAAAAAAAAAATCATCAAAATCGGAGCTGTTCTTGAGGACTTCTGTCCGAAAGGCTTTATTGACTCCACTATTTCTGTAAAAAATATATTATTTTGAGAAAATCTAATTTTAAGATTTTTCAAAAAATGACCGCCATTTTGTAAATTTCCAAAAATTTTAAAAATTTAAAAATGGATATCTAAATAACATTTAAAATGCTATAAGAATCCGAAAACAAAAATTAAAAAAATTTATTTTTGACAAAATGGCGGAACTTAAAAAAAACTAGTAAGGGTGTTACCTTTGGCCTGGCCAAACATTAAATACCCTACACAGCGGTATTTTGAAAATTTTGCTTATATGGGAGGTGCCTCGCTCTCTTGTCTGATTTTATCCAGTTTTTTCTTACAGCTTGCATTTATAATTCTTTGTGTCTGAGTAACATTTAGTTCGATTATCTCAAAAAACACTTTCAGTATAGCGTTTTGAAGCTTTTGCTTATATGAGAGGTATCACGCCCTCTTGTCCGAATTTGTCCAGTTTTTACTGAGACGTTGCGCTTACAATTCGTAGTATTTATGTGTATTTTGGTTGCATTATCGTGAAAAATACTCTTAAAGTTGTATTTTGAATATATTTTTTGAATGGGCCGTAGGCGTGTCCGTTGACCGATTTCGTTCATTTTCAATCCCCCTGTGCACCAAATTTTGTTGAATTATTTTGCTTAGTTTTCCCAAAAAATGTATTTCCACACACAGCCAGCCAGCCAGCCAGACAGACGGACATGGCTATATCTACTCAAGAGGTGACACTGATCAAGAATATATATGCTTTTCTATATCTGCCACGCCTCCTTCTCTGCGTTACAAACGGAAGGACAAAATGAATATACCCTGGGTGTAGGGTATAACTAGTAAGGGTGTAAAATTTGGCATGGCCAAACATTAAGTACCTTACACTGCAGTATTTTTAAAATTTTGCTCATATGGGAGGTGCTACGCTCTCTTGTCTAAGTTCACCCAGTTTTTGTCCAGAGCTTGGATTTATAGTTTTTAGTGTCTGAGTGAAAAACGTTTTCAGCACAGTGTTTTAAAACTTTTGCTTATATAGGAGGTGCCACGCCCTCTTTTCCGAGTTTGTCTAGTTTTAGCTTAGAGAGTGCATTTATAGTCTTTAGTATTTGAGTGAAGTTTGGTTGGATTATCTCAAAAAACTCTTTCAGTATAGCATTTTGAAATTTCTGCTTATATGGGAGGTGCCACGCCCCCTTGTCCGATTACACCCAATTTTTGTCGAGAGCTTTCATTTATGATACTTAGTGTCTGCGTCGAATTTGGTTCGAATATCTCAAAAAACGCTTTCACTATAGCATTTTCAAGCTTTTGCTTATATGGGAGGTGCCTCGCCCTCTTGTCCGAATTCGTTAAATTTTTTCTCAGAGCTTGCGCTTACAATTCTTAGTATTTATGCGTATTTTGGTTGCATTGTCGTGAAAAATACTCCTAAAATTGCATTTTGAATAAATTTTTTGTATGGGCGGTAGGCGTGTCCGTTGACCGATTTTGCTCATTTTCAATCCCCCGAGCTATCTTTGACGACGGAGGCAGTGTCTCAAATTTCATTGAATTATCTTACTCAGCTTACCCAAAAAGTGTATTTCAACACACAGCCAGCCAGCCAGCCAGACAGACGGACATGGCTATATCGACTCAGGAGGTGACGCTGATCAAGAATATATATAGTTTTCTATATCTCCCACGCCTCCTTCTCTGCGTTACAAACGGAAGGACAAAGTGAATATACCCTGGATGTAGGGTATAAAAATTGAATTGATTTTTCGCAAAAACACAATTTTCCATGCCCATAACTCTTTGCAAAATAATGAGAGGTCTTCATGCTGAACACTTAGAACAGCTCTTTTTTATAAAAAACTGAGAACACAACTGCAAATTTCGAAAAAATTGAGATGATCATGGCCTATAGTAGGGTAAAGGAGGAAAATATGGACTACATGGGTAATATGGACCACACGGTTATTTTCCACTGCATGTTGGGTATAAAATGAAATGTACAACGAACAATTCTGTATGATGAATTTATTGAACTGAATGAAAAACTTAAAACATTATTTTTCATTGAAACATAAAAACATACGACAACTTCAATTGTAATATAGCAAAGTATAAAATGTACAGTATTGTATTTCCACAAACTATTTCAACATTGCCCCTCAAGACTGTACATATTTTACTTTTTATAAAAGCCCCAATTTTTTAACAAAATAAGAATGTTTAACTTTGGCTAAATTTTTCGTGAATATATCTGCTACCATGTCGTCTGTTGGAACATATTTCACATCAATTTATTTTTTATTCAAAAGATCACGAACATGCTGAAATTTAACGTCTATATGTTTCGTTCTTCCGTGGTAGACTGGATTTTTCACAATTTGTTGCGCACTTAAGTTGTCGCCAAAGAGTGTTGTTGGTCCCTCCACTAAGTTGGGAAAGCCAAGTTCTTTAAGAAGACTTCTCAGGTACTGCTTAATGCGACAGATTTTTGCTTTCGACTCTCCCACGTTATCGCCGCGCCTGCTAGCACAAGTGTAATCCCCGTAAAAGATTTACGATCATCACAACTGCCACCCCAATCAGCATCGGCAAATGCTTTTAGTCTTTCTTTAGTCTGAAAATATGTTAATTCTAAATGAAGTGTTGTTTTCAGATACCTTACAATCCGCTTAGCCGCATTTAAATGTTCAACATGCGGGTTAACGTTAAACTGAGCCAATTTGCACACAGAGTGCATAATATCCGGTCTTGTTGTAATACTCAGATACATCAGTGAGCCGATGATAGATTGATATTGCTTCTGGTCAACTCGTTGACAATTCGTGCAATCGAGACATTTCTCAAATTTGCATTCAAGGGCGTAGCACAGGATCTACATTCTTCCATTCTCATATCTTGAATCAGGTTTCTAATAAATTGCTTGGAAGAAATTTTAACTGAACCATTTTCTTTGACTATTTCCATGCCCAAGAAATGATCAACACAACCCTTATCCACAATATCAAATTAAAGACTTAACTGGTGCTTTATTTGTTCCAATCTGTCTATGTTCGAACAGGCCAATAGTATGTCATCAACGTATACTGCAACGATGTTTATTTCATTCGACTTGTTTGATACATACACACAGTTATCACCATTGCATCTTGAAAATCCAATTTCTCGTAAGGCTCTATCAATTTCATGATTCCACTGACGACTAGACTGTTTAAGCCCGTAGAGAGATTTTTTGAGCTTACACACCTTATCCTTCATGTCTTCATCCACGAAACATTCCGGCTGCTCCATATAAACTTCTTCTTCAAGTTTACCATTAAGATATGCTCCAGTTACGTCCAATTGATGAATGAACAAATCAAACTCGGCAGCTAACGCCAGCACTAGTCGAATCGAGGAATATCGAACAACTGGCGAAAATGTTTCTTTGTAGTCCATACCAAACCTTTGGCTGCACCCTTTAGCTACTAGCCTCGACTTATAGCGTTCTACATTTCCATTTTTATCCCGTTTTATATTAAAAACCCATTTGGATTTTATCGCTCTTCGATTACTAGGCAAAGACACAAGCTCCCATGTGCCATTCAATAAGAGTGCTTTATACTCTTCTTTCATGGAATGCAACCATTTTGCGCTATCATGTCGATTTAACGCTTCTTCGACAGAAGTTGGATTAGTCAATATTGCACTTTTGTTTAAAAACATTTTATTTGTTACTTTCCGTGGTCGCAAGCGCTGTGACCATGGAATGTATTCCTCAAAGGATGCTAAATCAGTATTTTCATCTACCTGATTACAAGGAACAGTTTCGTCTTCGATTTCGGCTTCATTTGACATGTCTCCTACATACGATTCATTGTTGCATGAATTTTGATTGGGTTTATCAAAACTAACCTCGTGAATAACTTCTGAAGACTGATTTGCATCTTCAACATTCTTCTTAAATGTATTGTCTGGTAGAAATTGTAAGTCCTTTTGCAAATTGAGTCGCTTCTTATCAAGATCCTCAAGAAATCTTACATCTCGATTCTTATAAATTGCCTTCGACGTTGGTTCATATAACCGATATGCCTTTGATTCCGCGGAATATCCTACCATCATGCAATCCGTGGCTCTTGCTCCAAACTTCAACTTACCAGGACCTTTTTGAAGCATGAAAGCTTTACATCCAAATTGTCGCAAATGATGAACCGTTGGCTTACTACCGCACCATGCTTCGCAAGGAGTAACGTCATTTAGAATTTTTGTTGGACACATATTCCTAAGATAAACGGCAGTACTGACTGCTTCTGCCCACAAAAATTCAGGAGCATCTGCACTAAGCATCATGCACCTGGCCATCTCGACTATCGTTCGGTTAGCTCTTTCCGCAATACCATTCTGCTGCGGAGTGTATGGCACAGTCAGCTGATGTTGTATTCCAGTCTCAACTAAAAATTCAATGAATTCTTTGCTTAAGTACTCACCCCCATTGTCCGTTCTCAGCGTTTTAATTTTTAATGAAGTCTCTAATTCAACAGCTGATTTAAATTCTTTGAAAGCTTGAAAAACATCACATTTCTTCTTCAAAAAATATACGAACATTTTTCTGCTGTAATCATCAATAAATAGAGCGAAATATTTGGACCCGCCGAGGGAACTTGTCCGCATCGGACCACAGATATCACTATGTATAAGCTCTAATGCAGCTCGGCTTTGCTTTTCTGTTCTCTTCTGATATGGCAAAGCACACATTTTTGCTTTCAAGCAAGTTTCACATTTAGGTTCTTCGAAATTGTCATATTTAAAATCAAGGCCTCTTACCATATTTTTTCGGTATAACATTTTGAGACTTTCCACATTTAAATGTCCCAAGCGTTCATGCCACTTAGTAACACCATTATTCACATTTATGTTCATCAGTCTCTGAAAATTATTTTGATACACAAACAAATTTCCATATTTATTTGCACACAGCAACTTTTGCCCATTAGAATTTTTAATGAAAACACTTTCTTTTTTGAATATTACACTATTGCCATGCTCTGTAGCTTTACTGACAGACATAAAATTGTTCTTTAAGCTTTCAACAAACAGCACATTCAAAAGCCGTATTTCGCTATCATTTGACGTTTTGATTACCACTTTACCAATCCCGTCCGAATAAATGAAATTTTCAGCCGCTAGCTCGATTACTTCTTTGTGCTCTTTTAACTCTGTGAAGATAGATCTATCACAACACATGTGACATGTTGATCCACTATCAATTACCCAGCAGTCCTTGTTGAGCGTTGACATCTGCGTTGCATTGAGCATTGCATACGAAGATACTTTGTTTACCACATCCTTCGATGATGAAGCTTTATCTCCGCAATCTGCAGCAACGTGTCCTTTTCTGCCGCATTTGAAACACTTACCAGAAAACTTATTTTTCACTCTCTTGTTGTGTTGTTTCGAATAAAATGCTTGTGCATGTTCTTCTGTATTAGCTTGTCGCATATCACCTTGTTCACGCTGCTTCCTTCTTCCAGGAGCTTTGTTTTAAGGTCACTCACTGTTGGCAGGGTATCTCTGGACTCGATCGCAACAACAAAGTTTTCGTAATTTTTAGGTAGACTTGAGAGAATCAAAATTACAAATAACTCGTCCGGTATCTGAATGTCAACTTCAACTAATTTTTCAAACAACTCGAATACGGTATTTATGAAACTTGACATTGTAGATCCTTCCAACATCCTTACATTAAGCAACTGCTTAAAGAGCGTTACCTTCCTTGCTGGTCCTTTAGGGCGATGTACTTCCTCTAGCTGTATCCAGGCTTCTGATGATGTCTTGCAATGCTTGATATGAAGAAGCTGAGAAGACTTAATGCTCAGCACAATAGTTGCCAATGCTTTTTCGTCCTTCGTTCCAGCTACGACTCCCCATAGCTCGCTATGCACCAACACAGATCGCATTTGAATCGACCATCCATCATAATTGTTGTCATCCAGCTTATCTATTTGATATAAGGAACCCATCCTTTATTTCAACTTCTGGAACTTTTACTATTTCAAATTATTCAGCAGACCTCTGGACGCTCTGGGCCCATAACCTTTGTTGGGTATAAAATGAAATGTACAACGAACAATTCTGTATGATGAATTTATTGAACTGAATGAAGAACTTAAAACATTATTTTTCATTGAAACATAAAAACATACGACAACTTCAATTGTAATATAGCAAAGTATAAAATGTACAGTATTGTATTTCCACAAACTATTTCAACACTGCATACATAGGATTTACCGTTTTTTATGTTCATACTTTACGCTAATACCTAAAGATTATAATAGAGCGATTTAAGCGTTCGGTGAAGTCGCATGTTTCTGTAAAGTTGTTTTTTTTAAAAAGGGTTTAGTGATAATTTTTTTCTAGTGTGTAAATTTCATTATTTCGCTTTGAACACATGGTGTTTTTAAATAAATTGTTAATGATATAAAGTCAGTGAATACCATTTATAATTTATGAGCACAAATTAGTTCATTAACCACAAGAGTTTTTGATAAAAAGCCACGTGCTGTTGGTAATATGGACCACTAAAGAAAAAAGCCTCAAAACAAATGTATTTATCATCTTCTTCAGATGGGGAAACTAGCTGCAGTTTTCATGACGAGTCTGATGGTCATTATTTGTAATTCGTAAACTACAAAGGAAAAGAGGATGAAAAATGCATATAATGCAATACCCTTTACTCAGAAGATCGCCGTGGCGAATTTTGGGTCGAATGTGTAATCTGACGTTCTTGCAGTCATGAAAAATGTTCCGGATGTGACATTTTTGTACGCAACTTCTGTACCAAATAAACATGTGGGGCAATATGGACTATATAGTCCATATAACAATACACTTTTTTTGATCTTCATTTTGAGTATTTTCAGTTTTTTAATTTTTTTTTCTTTATCCTGATAAGATATTTAATTAAAGTGAATCGGAATAAAGCTGAATTGTTTCCTTCAATGAATGATACAAAATTAATTGTTTTGTTTTATGTTTTTTGAGTTTTATTTAAAAAAGAAAGATTGGCGGTCCATATATCCCTCCCTTACCCTACTTATTTAATAGAATATGTATTTATAAAATTTATTATTGCAATAAAATCGCTAACCATGAGTGGAGCAATAACCCAACTGACTTAACAGCATTTTGATTTCTATTTTGGATATAAAAACTTGTTGCAAAATTATTATGTTGATTTACCAAAGCATCTTGTATAATAAATTTCAGATGAATCATTTGAAATTTAAACATTTGGTTTGAAAGATATTTTGGATTTAGTATTCTTGCAAACATTTCAGCCAAAACAACAACCAAGATGATTTTGTTAAATCAGAAAAAAGTCAGGTTTAATCTCTTATTCATAAAAAATTATACTTATGTGAATGGTTACTCGTAGTTTCAAAATAAGATCGTTTTTAGTGTTTGTTTTTAAATTGTGCGTGCAGTTATAGACATAGTTAAATTGATTCAATTTCAATTAACGGAATTGATCTGAAAATTTTTCCAATATACGTGTATATACTACATACATATATGCAAAACAAAAAGGTCATATGTTGATAAATTTTTATGAAATGAACGTGCCTAAATTGCAGTTTCAAAATCTTCTACTTAAAACAAGAAATAAATTTTCATGAAGAATTTGTTGCGTATGGTCCACTTCAAAAAGTTTCAAATATTATAAATTTGTTTGCAAAACATTCATATTTTTGTGTCTTAGCCAGTTTTTGGAATTGAAAACTCAAAATTTTTGCATGAATTAGCCAAATTTTGGTTATACCGAAATTTGCATTATTTTATTGGCATTCCATAAACAAAAAAATTCAATTCGTATAGTATATAGTTACATATGTAACCGGATAGCATTTAGCTTTTGCATCTCCGATTTTTTTTGAAACTCTTTTTTTCTTATAGTATTAGTTGAGCTTAGTATCCTTGATTTCTATTAGGGGTCTGCACAAGACATCTTGAAATAAAGTGTACTTTTTTTTACACCAACATTTTTCACTGAACTGATGCATTTGATCCAAAAAATTCAGGATTCAAATCATCGTGAACACTGATTTCATTTTGACACTATTTACATTGTCTTGTTTTACCAGTGTGAAAAATAAACTTGGTTCAAAAAAATACATCAGTGTACTCTATTTTATAAAAACAAATACTTCAGGTCACTGTAAAACGTCCGAGTAGAGAAACCACAATAAAATTTATGATATGGTAACACTTGCAAAATTGTAGTAGCTTTCATACATTTATGCGACAGAAAGAGAGAGCGTAAACAAAAAAGAGGCACAAGAAGAGAGTGATAAACTACTCGTATCACACCATTAGCATTTAGTAGTGTACACTACTACTACAGTATGCAACTAAAATAACTGAAACAATTCGAACAAGACAAATTAGCACAGTATTTGTTTATTTTCTTTCAAATTCTAGTTCTGTCAAGACATTTACACACGACACTGAACTAGAGCATTTGATAAATAAAAAACGGGTACAAAATATAACGTATCTTGAAACGAAATGTCTTAAAACGCAAACAAGACGTCTTGTGCAGACCCCTTATTTCTATACACCAAGGATATATTCACTTTGTTCTTGCATTTGTAACGCAGAGAAAGAGGCTTGGCAGATATGGAAAAGTATATATATTCTTGATCCTTCTGAGTCGATATAGCCATGTCCGTCTGTCTGTCTGGATGAATATCTGTCTGTCTGTTGAAATCATTTTAATATTTTTTGGGAGCAAGATATTTCGATGAAGTTTGGTACACTGACTCCGTCGTCAAAGCTAGCTCGACTTATTGAAAATGAGCGAAATCGGTAAACGGACACACCTACCGGCCATACAAAAAATATATTCAAAATACACCTTTAGGGAGTATATTTCACGATAATGCAACCAAAATACACATGAATACTAGGAATGGTTAGCGCAAGCTCTTAACAAAAACTAGGTGAACTTGGAGAAAAGGGCGTGACATCTCCCATATAAGCAAAAGTTTCAAAATGCTATACTGAAAGCGTTTTTAAGATAATCCCACCAAATTTCACACAGCCATTAAGAACAGTAAATGCAAGCTTTTAGCAGAAACTAGGTGAACCAGAACAAGAAGGCGTGGCGAGTAAAAGTTTCAGAATGCTATACTGAAAGCTTTTTTTGAGATAATCCAACTAAGTTTCACTCAGACACTAAAGCCAATAAAGTACAGGACCTGAGCAAAAACTAAGTGAATTTGCTAAAAAGAACGTGGCACCACCCGTACAAGCAATATTTCAAAATACTGCAATGTAGGGTATTTAATTTATGGCCAGGCTAAAGGTAACACAGTTTTAATTTATTTTACCAAGCCATTCAAGAGATACACATTTTTTAAAAACTGAAAAAGCTGCCTCATGGTTAAGGAGTTATTATTTTCTGAACATTTCAAAACATGAAATTAATCGATACGGCTTCATAAAACTTGTTCATAGCCTGGACATGAATCAGGCTATTACCAAGTAAATAAGTTTTCTAATATATGGCTGAAAGCAGTATTTTTACAACTTTTTTAGTACGTACTAAGATTAACAAAACGCTCAACCGCCTACTTTTTCGACCTTTTTCCGGAAAGAAGACAAAACTATCTTTCATACGAATACAATACAATGATGGTATCGTTACCGGATTACGAGTCCCTCAATTAACAAAATCAATATTTTTGACATTTTCATATTTTTCCACAAGTTTGATGCTTTTCAACAATTTTCAATAAGTGTTCATTTTTTTAGCTTCTACATCGATTACTGATTGTCCTCCTCTGTAGCAATTTGGTACAAAGTGCACCAGCTTTAAGTTCAATTGTACCAATTATTAAGACGCCTGGTTATAACTTTCAATTGACTTCTAGTGTAAATAAATATCATCTAAGGTTAATTGAATAAAGCAACTCTTTTATTGTATTTAGCTTATAATTTGTTCTCAAATTTTTAGATTAGAGTTACCTGAATCCATACGTGATGAAACCGTCGACCTTAAAAATCCAATCACATCCGAACAAGAACTATCTATTAAGGGTACCATTGTACAGCAATTTCAGCGAAAGGATTATCAGCTAGATATTGTATATGTCGCCGATGGAAATGGTTATAGAGCACAATACAAAATCAAATACATTCCACCTGAACTAGTGCCACACCTAAGTAGTTGCACTTTAAGACTAGCATGTGGTTAAATATTTTAAAAATTATCTTTAATATTAGTTTGAGTAATTACAATATACATACATAATATTAAAAGAAAAACTTTGGAAATTCTGTAATTACTCCCGAAAATCTGAAAGATAGGAATGATTTTTTTTAGATTTCCCGCCAATTCATCAAAAATCCTCAAATCAAGTCAGACAGTATCTCTAACTTATGTCTTGGTTTATGATATATAAAATCTGTAAAATCTCAAATTTATAAATACAGGTTGAGTTGAAATCGGTTCAAAATTGACGGCTAAAATATTTCCTTTGGTATTGCTAATTTCAAAAAATGGCAATTGAAAAAGTTGTTCAGAATAGTACCAGGAATTTTTCGGTGTTCTACCGATTTCTACCCACCCTGTATATAGCATTTATATGTGTACGGCACCTACCTGCCAAATTTCATCGAAATAACTTGTATTACATTGCTTGGGAATCGAACTCGGTGTTCATGAGATAGAGACACATTAATTGCAAACCATTTTTTTGAGGATGAGGGGTGAAAAAGCTTTCAGTTACCGGTGCCCGTCGTGTCGGACTCTCTTAAACGTACTACCAACTAAAACACCTAAAACCCGAAGTTTCCTGAAGTTCACCCGAAGGGTTCAAAGTCAAAACGAAGAATATCTAGGTATACTTGAGGAAATACATCTACGGCGGACTATCAACCAGCCTCAATTGATAGTTTTCTGGGAAACCAGAAGGTTTCCGAAGGTCACCTGAAGGCTTCATAGTAAAAACGAATAATATCTAGGTATACTAGAGGAAAAGCATCTACGGGGGACTATCAACAAGCTCTAATTGAAACTTTTCTGGGAAACCAGAAGATTTCCAAGAGCCACCCGAAGGCTTCATATTTAAATCGAATAATATCGAGGTATACTAGAGAAAAACATCTATGCCGGACTATCAGCTATCCTTAACTGATAGTTTCCTGGGAACCCGAAGGTTCCCGAAGTTCACTCGAAGGCTTCAGAGTCAAAACGAAGTATATCTAGGTATACTTGAGGAAAAACATCTACGGCGGATTATCAAAAAAGCTTGATTGATAGTTTTCTGGGAAGCTCGAAAGTTCCCGAAGGTCACCCATATGCTTTATAGTCAAAACGAAGAAAGCTTACGGCTGCTTTCAACAATTTTTAATTAATAGATTCCTGGGACACCAGAAATGTATTTCGATATTTTTCGATACTTTTAAAATGTTACCGATTTCTTCGATGTATTTCATTGTTTTTCAATTCTTTTGGGCTTTTATCGATGCTCATGATGTTTTTCGATACTTCTGAACTTTTACCAATTTCTTCGATGTATTTCAATATTTTTCGATACTTTTAGAGTATTACCGTTACATTAGATTCATTCAATACATTTTTCGATGACTTTGACCGACATTTTAAATGTTTTTCGATAACTTTGGACATATACCGATTTCTTCGATGAATTTCAATATTTTTCAATACTTTTGAGCTTTTGCTGATATTTTAGATGTTTTTTAATACTTTTAGAATTCTAGCGATATTTTTCGATACTTTTGGACCTTTACCGATTCCTTCATTGTATTTAATTATTTTAGTATAAATTCGGAATTTAAGTTTTTTAAATGTTTTACAATACTTTCGAACTATAATCGATTTTTAAGATATTTTCCGATTTTAAACGAAATTAAACAAAATAAATATATTGGGGCATCTGTTTTTGAGACATGATTTAAGAAAAATAGTTTTCCATATAAGTGTTCTTAGTGCTTTCTTGCTTAAAAAATCAAATTTTATTAATTTTTTGTTGTTTTTGTTTTTTCTACATACAAATAACCCCGTGAAAAATTAACAAAACCCAGCAACGCCGGGTAAATCAGCTGTGTTATTTGCGCTAAGGAGTAAAATTCAACTAACTTAGTTTGTGGTTATTTCTAAAGAAAACGATAGGTACTTTTGATCATTTGCTCGACGTTGTTTATGTTATGCTATAAAAGAAATAAAAAACATCTTAAAACATAAAACAAGTTCTTAATAAATATTGCTGTATTGATACGTTATTATGAATTCGATTAAACTGTACTAAAATTCAAAACTAAAACGCAGTACTAACCATAATATAAACCATGAGCTCTCTGTGCATTATGAACTGAGAGTCTGCGAGAAAATCAATTGTAGTCTCTCTTTTTCGCTGGCGTTCATTGAATAGATAAGTCATTGTTGTTTCATTTACTTTTACATAATTTTAATTGTTAAATTTGTCTCACGTTTCAATTTATTTCTCCGATATAGTAGTTGCTGAGTAGAAAATTTATTAAAACAATGTAACTATAAAAAGACGAAAAACAATGGCGACTTAAGAGCCTTGGTTACCATAAAATTAGTACGCGCCAGCTGGTTGAGATGGTTTTGAACTTTTTCAAAGTAAATCTGTCTAATACGTGAGGCTTCATATTTGACCATAGTTATACTAAGATCCCTATAAATATTTTCATTATTTCAATACCACGGAGCTCCGATAATAATTCTGAGTTCGCTGTATGATTTCAATATTGGTTTTACTTGCATTACACCATAGTTATATACCATAAATGCTTTATACAAGAGTATTCTGTATTCTTAAGTCAGCGGGGAACGATGATAAACAAGCCAGCTTAGGATGTGTCCTCTAGGCCTCAATGTGTATTCTCTGTGTGACGCTTTGGATGTGTTTTGCAGCGCCGTAAAATCTTTGTATTGTGTTTTCTGTGTATTTTCAGTCGAATTATAGTAGAACAGGAAAATGAAAGAATAGATAAAATAGAGATCAATAGCATTATTTTGCTTTTTTATTTAATTTCTTGTATTCTTTCTCATACGCTTTGCTCCAAACGCCCACTGTGATCGCTATACGCATAGCGCAACTTTGCTCATAGCGCGCTCTCTGATCGCAACCTAAGCCTCTGAATGCTCTATATGGGTATTTGCAACTGAGGATAGCGGTATCATCAGCGATTGTTGACGTCATCAGACTACAGCTCGTTGAAATATCTGAAGCAGAGGCGTAGATAGAATTTTATTTCGGTAGGTGCCCCCGATATATTGTTCGAAAGGTAAAGGGGTAAAAAATGTGTATATTAAGCAAATGTTGTTCAAACAGGATTTGATATTGGACCTTATTAAAAATGCGCGAAAATTTATTCTCTTACTCCCTAGTTTGCAATCGCAAAACAAATTTTCTGGAAGGGGAAAATTCACTGAAAAAATAAGGCAATCGGCATTAAGAAAATTTTTCACGTTTATTGCTTAAATTTACTCTCCAACTTTTTGCTAGCGAATACTAATATAAAGGGTGTTCCATTAAGACGTGTGGTACTTTGATTTTAAATAAAACGCAAACGGTTCGGAATTTTTTCAAATATGGAAAATATGGAAAATTATTTCGCGGATATGTTCACCGTGACTATTTCGTAGATATCTCGCTTTTTCGGTCATATTTTCGATGACATTTTGCAGTATGGCCTCCGGAATGACCCGAATCACCAATGTAATAATGCTTTTAAAGTCTGGAATCGTCTTCGGATCATTCACATAGACTTTATCCTTCGTGTAACCCCACAGAAAAAAGTCTAATAGCGTCGAATCGCATGATCTGCGCGGCCAGTTCAAATCACCGCGACGGGAAATTACACGGTTCGGGAATTTGCGGCGCAAAAAGGCCAAAATGAGGCGAGTTGTGTGTAGTGTAGCGCCATTCTGTTGAAACTACATATCGTCCAGACCCTGAACTTTAACCTCCGGCACGAAGTAGTCCTCCAACATAGTGTGGTACCGCTCGGAGTTGACATTTGCGGTATTTCCATTTTCGAAAGAAAAAACGGTCCGCCACATAAACCGCACCAAAAAGTTACTTACGGTGAATGCATTGGCTTCTCCACAATCACTTTTGGATTTTCCGAGCCCCAGATACGGCAGTTTTGCTTTTTAATGTAGCCACCGAGCTGAAAATGAGCCTCGTCCGAAAAGATTAGGGAATTTTAGATTTTTGGAATTGACTTGGAATTCAAGATCTAAAATTCGACGATGCGTTATTCTTTCGTGTAGCGATCCTTAACTAAAATCCTATACTGACACGATGAAAATTACACAAAATATGGCGACAAGGGTCGATATTGCAGATTTTAATCGATAACAAAGTACCACACCTACTATTGGAACATAAATGAATAATTATAAATAACGTTTGACAAATTAAAATCTTTAGTACAACAACTTATTTTCATATGAAGCTAAAATTTTTAATATCCATCCAAGCGTTTCCAACTTATACCGGTTATACTAAAAGTACTTTTCACTTCACTTCACTTAATTTTTTTTTTTGCGAACTCTTTGATGCAAACTTTCCATTTTGAAAATCTACTAAAATGATTAAAAAATCATTTTTTAATTAAAAAAAGAAAACATTAACTTAATTTTCAAAAATTTTAATCAGATGCAATTTGCTTTTTCTTGTTTTATACCCAATACCCAGGATATATTCACTTTGTCCTTCCATTTGTAACGCAGAGAAGGAGGCGTGGCAGATATAGAAAAGTATATATATTCTTGATCAGCTTCACCTCCTGAGTCAATATAGCTATGTCCGTCTGTCTGAAATTTGGTACACTGCCTCCGTCGTCAAAGTTTGCTCGTGGTATTGAAAATGAGCGAAATCGGTCGACGAACACGCCTACCGCCCATACAAAAAATATATTCAAAATGCAACTTTAGGAGTATTTTTCACTATAAAGCAACCGAAATACACATAAATACTGCGACTTGTAAGTCCAAGCTCTAAAAAAAAACTGTGCGAATTTGGACAAAAGGGCGTGGAACCTCCCATATAAGCAAAAGCTTCGAAACGATATACTGAAAGCGTTTTTTGAGATATTCGAACCAAATTTGACTCAGATACCAAAAATTATAAATGAAAGCTTTTAACAAAAATTGCGTGAAATTGGACAAAAAGGCGTGGCACCTCCCATAGAAGCAAAACCTTCAAAACGCTATACTGAAAGCATTTTTTGGGATAATCAAACTAAATTTCACTCAAATACTAAAGACTATAAATGCATGCTCTGTGCTAAAACTCAAAAATTTTTTTAATTTGACTCATAACTTTTATGTAATTCGTCAAAAACTTACTTTTTAATTTTAAAACCCCCTTTTGAGCGTTGGTGTAGGTTTATTATTATTGTTTAGTAAGCAACTATGCTAAGTTTCAAGATCGTAGCAGTTTTTTTCATGTGGACATTTAATATTATTACTGTAATAATTGTGGAAATTAAAAACTTGTTTCAGAGTTATTATGTTAATTCACCAACGTATCATATTACATATTACTTGTACTAATGTCAGATGCATCATTTGTGCTTTGATCATAGTTTGAAAGATCTTTTGAATTTAGTATTCTTTCAAACATTTCAAACAAAACAACAACCAATATGGTTTCGTTGAGTCACAAAAAAGTCAGGTTTTATTTGTAATTATTATAATTTATATATGAATGGTGCTAGTAGATTGTTAGTAGATATCAAAACATGACGATTTTAAGTGTTGTTTTTTTTTTTAATTGTGCGTGTAATTATATAGAAAGAATGTTCCTAATTTAATTAATCTGACAATTGTGAGAATTTCACAGTAATTCCCTTCATCATACATACATACTAGGTAGTTTTACCTGGAAAGTTTTTAGGGACTTTTAAAAAGTGGTAATTTCATAGATTTCCATGTGCTCTTTCCGAATTTCAACTTTGGCAACACGTATCTTTGCCGCTTGCGCAAAATGTTGAACCGCTTAAATTTTAAAACAAAAAATTTTTCCATATTCAGGACTACTTTTCGGTCGTTAAAATGGTTTGGGATGCATCAAATGTTCTCTGAAATGGATTAAATTTCACATGGTGCTTTTTTTTACATCAAAGAAAATATTTTGGTGCCGTGGGAGCACAGTTCCAAGCAACTTAAAATTTTTAAACCTCCCCAATATGCAGAGTGAGTGGGAATCGGTAGTGCACAAGAAAATTTAAGATTCCTAGGACTATTCTAAACAACTTTTCATTGTTCCATTTTTCGAAATTCGTGAAATCAACGCAGTTATTGGGGAAAGTCTATAAGGGACAAAAGTAATGTCATTATATGATAAATTGGATGACTTTTTGTTAGAAATGGAATGAAGTTGTTTTAATGGAATGTTTTCTTGACAGTGTTAAATCAATATATTTAAAGTGAAAAAATGATATCGGTCAAATAACTGATAATTATGGCATAAATTCTTTATGACATTACTTTTGCCACTCTACGCACTTGAAAATCAAATGAATTGTTTTTTTTTTTTTTTGTGTCTTAATTGGAATACGTAGGCTGCTCGATATATTTCTGGCCTAGGCAACACTAAGTGTTGCCAGGTGCAATCTGACATTTTTATTGGAAAGTTTGATATTTTTTAGCATAAACGTACTCACAACGTTTTGACGTACGACAATCATTTGTGTTGTTTACAGTAACTTGAAAAAATCAATTTGGCAAAAAAATGGAATTAACTCGTGAACATTTTCGTGCGATCATTTTTCACAACTTTCGACGTGGATTATCACGACAAGAGTACATCAATGAGCTTAAATCTTTGTTTGGCGATGAAGCACCATCCAATAGCACTGTGAAAAACTGGTTTAATGAATTCAATCGTAGCCGACGCTCGCTCAAAGACGAATTCCGTGAAGGTCATCCAAAAACGGCCGTTGTGCCAGAGAACATTGATGCCATGCGTGAACTGATAATGCAAGATCGTCATGTGACATACCGTAAGATAGAAGCATCCTTGAGCATTTCTTTCACCAGCATACATTTGATATTGCATGAACACCTGGCCGTAAAAAAGGTTTGTTCTCGTTGGAT
This sequence comes from Calliopum simillimum, assembly GCA_951812925.1. Taxonomy (NCBI): domain Eukaryota; kingdom Metazoa; phylum Arthropoda; class Insecta; order Diptera; family Lauxaniidae; genus Calliopum; species Calliopum simillimum. The sequence goes on along the minus strand of OX638372.1, from coordinate 93,849,817 downwards.
CCCGCACAATTTGACAATTGCTCAACAAAAGGCTCATGTCGAATGGTGCAAAGAAATGTTGAAAAAATACGATCGCGGTGCTTCAAAAGACGTTTATAAGATTGACACAGGTGACGAATCATGGATCTATGCGTATGAGCCCGAAACAAAACAGCAATCGACCGTGTGGGTCTTCGAAGTCGAGCCAAATCCAACGAAAGTTGTTCGTGGAATAAGCACTTCGAAGCAAATGGTCGCCTGTTTCTTCGGCAAAACTGGTCATGTGGCGACTTTTCCCCTTGAACAACGTAGGACGGTCAATTCTGAGTGGTAATCTACAATTTGTTTGCCTAAAGTCTTCGGAGAAATTCGAAAAACGAACAAGAGAAGACGAATCATTGTTCACCATGACAATGCGAGCTCTCACACATTGGCTCAAACCAGCGCCTGTTTGACCGGCCAAAACGTCGAATTGACGGGTCATCCGCCGTAGAGCCCTGACTTGGCACCCAATGACTTCTTTTTATTCCCGCACATCAAGAAAAAAATGCGTGGTCAATGATTTTTGTCGCCAGAAGATGCTGTTGAAGCGTTCAAAAACCATGTTTTGGAGGTGGAAAAAGTGCTTCGACAATTGGTTTGAGCGAATGCAAAAGTGTAAAAATCATGCTGGAGAATACTTTGAAAATCAATAAAACCGTTTTTGATAATAAATATTTGCATTTTCATTATTAGATCAGAAATATATCGAGCAGCCCAAGTCCATAAAGAAGCAAAAGTAACGCCATACACATTTTGTGCCATAATAATTAGTTATTTGAACGATATAATTTTTCCAATTTAATTATATGTGACCTGGTCTATGAAAAGAGGGCTTACGTGCGAAAATAAGTTTTCGTGAAAACAGCTGGAAAACAACTTTTAAAGGTCAATTTATGCGAATCGGCAAAAAATTGGAAAAATTTTTTTTGACACCTAAGCACCCATTCCACAGACCAGATCACATATTAATTTCACATTATCAAGAAAATTTTTCGTGTAAACAGACCCCCAATTTTATTCATTTCTAACAATATCTCTGACGACTCAAATTATGACATTGCATTGGTCCCTATATGGATTAACTACAATAACTCCGTTTTCTTTGCGAATTTCAAAAAAAGTTGTTCAGAACTGTCCCAGGAATATTAAATTTTCAAGTGTTCTACTGAGTCCCACCTACCCTGTATATGTCATTAAGAAACACACTTCATAAATTTTTATATGATTTTTCAATATTTTTGGACTGATACCGATTTCTTTAATGTATTCTAATACTTTTCAGATTTTTACCGATATTTTAGATAATTTATCATAACTTTAGACTTAATTAATATTAAAGATGTTTTCCGATACTTTTGGACTTTTATCGATATTTTAGATATGATAATTTATGGAGTTAAATAAAATAAATATGTTGGAGCATCGGTTTTTGTGACATTATTAGAAAAATATTTTTCCATATTACCTTCTCTTAGAGCTTTCTTGCTTAAAACTCATTTTTTTCCGCATGAATAGTTAAATAAAACCCGAGCATTGCCGGGTAAAATAGCTAGTACTATATACGCAAAATACAATTTGTGTATCGATCGTGTTAGCTCACGCTAAACTTATTTTTTAAGTTTACTTTTGTGATTTTTGAATCCCGTTGCTATTAATTTTAAACTATTTTGATACTAAATTTAAAAATATTTACAAAAAGTTTGAAATTTATTCCAAAAAAGTCTGAAATTTATTCCAAAAAGTTTAAAATTAATACCTTTTTGTCATTATTCTACTTATATAAATACTTTTTGGTATTTAAATTAAACTATAATTTTTACTGTGTACATTAGGGGTGTTTTAGTGCACGAATTTTGGATTTTGATACCTGACACCCCTCAATTTTGTGAGGTTGGAAAAAAAAATGTGTTTGCAAAAAAAATTTTGGGGGTGGGGTGAGGGTAAGGGTTGGCGCATCGAGGTCAAAGATGAGAGAAAAGGAGAAACAATTTACTTACAACCCTACAAGAGGGGCCACCTCTAGAGGGTTCAAACCGACCCACATTATTTTTCCCCTTCCAACATTTTTACCAAGCATACTTACCCCCTATCGCAAACCCCTAAGGGGGCTCGTATACAAAATTGACATTTTTAGGAAATCGACCCCCACCACTCCCAGGGGGCCCCAAGAAGGGTCAAATGTATGACCGGCCCCTAATATTCTTTCCTCCCCAACATTTTTTCCCACCGTACTCACCCTCTATCTCTAGCTCTTTAGGGGGCTCGAAATTTGAGCCCGAAACCAAAAAAATCGTTAAAATCAAATAGGACTTTTCACATTGCATATTAATTACATCCCTGACGCACTTACCTTAAGTTTTAAGAATTTTTCGTCTTTGGTAACTCTAAGTGAAATTTTTTGTAGGATATTTTTGCAAAATTTTTTAATCCATTGTAGCTCAGTTTTAGAAGTCAAAAAGACCCTTAAAAACAGGATATAATAGGTTAATGTATTCTAGGAAAATGATCCTTGTGTGATTTCGTTATGATCTTGTGAGAACGAGTTTTTTCCAAAATGTAGATTTAGAGTTTTACAGTTGGGTGAAATTTGGAAAATATTTATTGTTAGAACTGCTTACCTACTGATTTTAACGATTTTTTTGCTCTCGGGATAAAATTTTGCCTTTTTAGTGTTCAGCAACTTGTAGTAAAATTGTGTAGCAAATATTTCTGTAGTACATACTGACTCAATATTCCCCTGTTTTAGGTGTCATTTTTGAAACTTTTTAAGAAAAGGGCAAAAATGACCCACATGTGGGGGTTGTACAGAGTTAAAATTTTCTACAAAATATCCTGCATAAGTTTGCTGAACACATGATACACCTCAAATGTAAGGATCATATAGTTAAATTCAAAAAAAAATGTGACGTGTTGGGGAAAAACTACGAAACACAGGTATTTTTAGAACGTCTACTTTAAGAATTTTTTGGATTTTCCCATGTGTTTTTTTGTGTCGAACAGTATTATCAGACATGGCACATACACGATATAACTTAAATTTGTTAATTCCCTTTTCAATACAGTCTTCAATGAAGCTAACCTTACTAGTGGAGTCAATAAAGCCTTTCGATTTTGATGATTTTTTTAAAAAAAATGTTATCTTTTTTTTATTTAAAATCAGAAACATTTTTGGGCGCGGTCGGAATTATATAACAATATTTCATAAAAAAAAAATTGGAAAAAAACAAGCCAAAATCAAATTAGTCATTTTATATGAACTTGGCAATTCTAAATCTGAATCTGGCATAAGAATCGCTGTTCCCATATTTTTCTCAAGAAAAAAGTTTCATTAAAATCGTATTAGCCGTTCTTGAAAAAAAACATGGCAAACATTTTTATATACACAATTTTAGACCCTACAAAAAGAAAATATATCTCAGAAACCATATAAGATACAGCAATTCTAATGCCAGATTCAGCTTTATAATTGCCAAAGACATACTATAAAATGACTAGGTATTTGGATTTTTGTTTGTTGTATTTTTTTCCAATTTTTTTTTATGAAAATATAAGTTTTTTAAATCAGATTTTCTGTTTATTAAAGGATACAAATTTTTGTTAAACTTGTTAATAATATTTTGTACATGAATTTGAGCTTCATATCAAGATAAACGCCTAGATATTTAACATTGCTGGACCAAGGGATCTGCAAGCCGTTTATGATTAGATTTGTACTGGGAAGAAAGCAAGAACTTTGTTTTCTAGTGTAAAAGATAGCTTGCGTTTCTTCAGCATTTATTGTTATTTTCCACTTGTTGAAAAAGTCGACAACAGCATTAAGTGTATTTTGTATTTCACTTACAATATTTTGGCCAAATATATGTGACTAAAATATTCCTGTTTCGTCGGCATATAAAGCAAACTCACAAGAACCAACATTGGGAAAATCACAGCTATATACTGTGTACAAAATTGGGCCGATTACCGAACCCTGTGGGACTCCAGCTGTAATTGGTAAAAGGTCAGAAAACTCGTTTTAATTCTCGTTATAATTAATCTTTAAGTACATTTATCCAAGATTTTGCTCAGGCTACTAAGTAGACATTACTCAGCAGTTTTGCAGCCTTGAGGATAGGCAACTAGATGGAAAATACTGACGTTTCAAGCATGAGTTTAAAATTAATGTAAGATTTTCCACTGCAGCCATAGGAAAGTTTTTTAGCATAATATTCTTAACAGCGTCGTGTCCACAAGGTTTTCTTAGACGTAACTAATAGAATTATATAATCAGTTGAAACGTATTAACATTTAACATTTTTCATCAAATATCACCAATAAAAAATGTTTTTATTTTTTTTTTCTAGCCCCTGCAACATATACTGATTCTCCTTCTATGGAACAATTTGGTACAAAGTGCGCCACCTTTGAGTTCACTTGTACCAAGTATTAAGACGCCTCAATATGAATTGACTCCTAGTGAAAATAAATATCATCTAACGTTAGTTGAATAAAGTAACTCTTTTATTGTGTTGACATTATGTGTTCTTATGTTTTTAGATTAGATTTACTTGGAACCGCACGTGAAGAAACCGTTGAGCTTAAAAATCCAGATACGCCCGAAGAAGAACTATCTGTCATGGGTGCCTTTGCACAAATATTTATGAAAGAGGATTATCAGATAGTAATTGTATATGTCGCCGATAGAAATGGCTATAGAGCACAGTACAAAATTAAATACGTTCCACCTGAACTAACACCAACAATAAGTGCAAAGGGTTTAATATCAGCTGTTGGTTAAATATTTTAATAATTATTTATAATATAAATTTGAGTAACCATAGTATCTAAGTCAAAGTACCAGCATATGTCTTATATCGAAAAATTTTAAGGTATACACAATATTTCCAACTAATATGCCGAAATTCAAGGTCAAAGGTCATAACATATTTTTTCGCTATTATCCACATAGCATAAAATCTGAGCAAAAGTTCACTTTCCCATTATAAAGTTTAAACGACTTGACAGTTTGCATAATACTGTCATAGATTATGCTGTCGGAGCTATTTTTATAAAAAAATATCATAATCTGAAACTTTATAATAAATTAATGAAAGTATAATATTCGGCAGTTAATATAAACCATTTCGGACCTTGAATATTATTAAAACTCATGTGATTAGTGCACATACCGCCCTGTTCCCAATTTCACTTTAACACGGAAGTGGATATGAAGTAGAATGCAAAACTTTTCGAAAAGTCCGCAAAAACAAATCAGTTTATCATACGACGACGACTTTAATAAAAAGTATTCTGCTTCATAAACCTTGTTTATTTATGTGTATTTTTTAACTGACAGCTGTCTAAAGCCAAAAAGTTTACATTTCTACTGCGAAAAGTTAAAACGCCTTGAACAGTCTTTGAATAGGCTTCACTTCCACATCGAAAATAAAAAGTTTTCGAAATTAAAAGTAATTGAAACTACACGGATTACGGAACAGGCCGGATGATCTTTTTTGTCATATGGAACTATCTATTTTGCATACAACATAAAACGTTCGATCACAATAAATTTCTATGCGGATAGAACCAAGTACCTTTGACCTTGAATAACGGTATGTCGAGATTGAGAAATAGTATAAACATCTTAAAATACCGTTCTATAAATTTCAAGGTTAAGCGAACGTTTTGTCAAAAAAATTATGCATTTCTGAAGAGCCTGAATTTTTATATCGGAACTAAGTAGACAAACTCCGTAAATTTTTGGACAGAAATCTAATAACAATGCAAATCAAAATTAAGTACATATTTATATCAAAAAGCTTTTTCCAATTTAATTATTATTTATACACGTTTCGTGACATTTGTACGACAAAATATTAAAAAAAATAAACAGGCATGTTCTCAATTTCGATCGGAATCGGAATGGAATTAATAGGTGCTCTGCTTTACGAAAAACAAAATTGAATGCGAATTTTGTTGCAATTAATAAAATTTGCTACTGGTTTCAATCCGATTTACTAAAACGTAATTCCGATGTGGAGTTGAATATCGAAACGCAGAGCACCTTAAAATTGATTCCATTCCGATTCAGATCGAAATCGGAATTGAGAACATGCCAGAAATTGAAAAAGTCAAATTTTTGAAGAGGATTTTTCTATTTGGCTAGTAATAAAGTTACCCTATATTCAGTAAATAAATTACAACAATCGACGCTTTGGATTTCAAGATATGTATAGACAAATTACGTTACACAAAACAGAACTGGGTGTTGACTTGGATTACAAAATTGCAAAACTCTGCGAATTAGGCGAGACTTTTGTAGATATGTATTGGGGGCATTCCGGAAAACACGTAAAAGCCCTGAAAACCACGTTTAAAAACCACAGTTAAAACCTTCAAAAATAGCTCGTGGGATGGAAAATGAGCGAAATCGGCCAACGGACACGCCTACCGCCTCAAAAAATATATTCAAAATGAAACTTTAGGAGTATTTTTTCCCGACAATGCAACCGAAATACACATAAATACTATGAATTGTAAGCTCTGAAAAAAACTGGGCTAATTCGGACAAGAGGGTGTGGCACCTCCCATGTAAGCAAAAGCTTCAACACGCTATACTGAAATCGTTTTTTGAGATAATCGGACTAAATTTTACTCGAACACTAAAAACTATAAATTCAAGCTCTTAACGAAACTGGGTGAAATCGGACAAGAGGGCGTGGCACCTCCCATATAAGCAAGTTTAAAAATGCTATGCTAAAAGAGTTTTTTGAGATAATCCAACTAAATTTCACTCAAATACTAAGGACTATAAATGCACGCTCTGAGCTAAAACTAGATGAACTCGGACAAGAGGGCTTGGCACCTCCCATATAAGCAAAAGCTTCAAAACGCTATACTGAAAACGTTTTTTGAGATAATCCAACCAACTCAGACACTAATAACTTAAAATGCAAGCTCTGAGCAATAACTGGGTAAACTCGAACAAGAGAGCGTGGCACCTCCCATGTAAGCAAAATTTTCAAAATACTAGTGTTTGGCTAGGCCAAAGGTTACACCCTTACTAGCTTATTCTAAGATAATGGTTAGAAGAACAGGATAAGATACTAGCTAGCCCGGAAAAAGTTGTTCTGTAGGTGGCGCGATGATTTTGATTTGAATTGAGTGCTTCTTCAGCAGCCCTTGCCAACATCCTTATTTTCTTTTTTAGTAAAGGGAGGAAATTCGGAGGAGAGACGAAAAACGAACGAGTTTCTAACTCAAAAGATTTCTTGTCTTCTGGCAGCTTGATAAGCATCAAGATCTCTCTTCTTTAAGCGTAGTGCGCTCTCTACGCAATAAACAAATTTCTTCGCTTGCCAGCATAGTTGGTATTATGTTTCCGAATGTAAGTGGACCAATGCGATCTTGTAACTCCCGTCTTCTCTCCGCCCAATTTCTGCAGTTGAAGAACGTATGTATGTTCGCATCGCCGAATTCTGCATCGCCGAATATGCAGTCTGGTCTATCTTTTTTTGCTATCTTGTTTGGGAATTTCTAAGTGTCGCTATATAGGCCCCGTTACGAACTAAGTATGTGATTTACACATTCCATGCGTGTGCATGCCGTTTTAAAACGAAAAATATAACCATTTATGAAGAAATTAAGTATGAAGTTTTTCACAAAAAAAAAAAAACTTAAAACAACTACGACTACAAATGTTTTTGATTGGATTAACCGTAACTACTTATTATTAAATTTAATGTTTTACTCAAAAACGCGGTGCTATTATCATTTAAGTACAAACAACCATTTCTAACTATATTAGCCCTATTTACCATTACAAAAATGAAAAATCGAACTTTTCCGCTGGCGGCGGTATTTTTCTATTCTATTTACTTATTTATAAAAGTAATTTACGGATCCCATTGTTAAAATAATAATATACATACATATGTACTTATGTGCTTTGATTGAAGTAAGAAATATTTTTTCAATTTAGTGTATATAAGTCAGTCCATTTAGTATTCTGAATTCAGTTCACTTTCGAAAATTTCAAAGAAAACAAACAATTAACAACATGATTTGGGTAAGTCAGAAAAAAGTGTAGAAGAGTTTGTTCATAATCCATCTTAAAAGTGCATTCTTTACGAGAGTCCTTTAGAATTAAGCTTCAAATACTATATGTAAATTGTATGTATCGGTTTGTTTGTGAATTAACCCATTTTAGGCATTTAAGTTAGAATTGAAATCTAAGCGATTTCTCCATGTGTTGGCCAAATATTTATTAAACCAACTTATTTTCCATTGTTTTGGTTAACCATATACGAAAAACAAACTTTGTATATTGATTTTGTTCATCCATGCGGTTCTTATTTTCGTACAAGCAAATATGTGAAAAATCAAATTCAATCGAAAATAGTTTTTACATTTTTTAACTTTTAACTTTTTAACCATTTTTATAAATTTTTGAGGAGAAGCCATTAAAACGTTAATTTGATGGAGAAAAGCCTACAAAAGCTGTCATATTGAATTCTCTAATGTCTTATCTTGGAAACCAGAAGGCGTAGAGATATAAAAATTTACCAGTTCCTAGATCAAAAAATCGAACATATGAATGGGTTTCTTTGAAAGTGGAATAAGTCCAATTTCGGAAAAATTTAGTTTATGGTAGTTACAGTTAGCTAAGGACTGCGAGCGATAAAATTGTCCGATACAAAATTCAAAAAATCTCTGGAACTATGTAGTTGTCCGATTTTAAAAGTTAGACTCACTCTTGAACTGCCATTTGTTTACCATTTTTATAACGTATCTAGAATTTTAATAATATTTTTTTTTACAAATTTTTTTGTAACTTTTTTGGCAACTCCTTCCATTAAGGATTTTATGGTATTATTTGATAGCTTTCTAGCTGCTAAATACAACTTTTCTCTAAAATTTTTAGCATCCTTGGCAACTTTTTTTGTTGCCTTTATCTCCTTTTTGACCAAAGCCCAGGATCTTTCAATTTGCCAGAGTTCTGGACAGATTGGAGGATTTGCTTCACGAGGCACCAAAATCACATTATTTCTTGAGTACCCCTGTAAGGCCATTTTACTATAATGACAAGATGCTAGGTCTGGCCAAAAGAAAGTGAAAACATCATGCCTTCGTAGGAAAAGCTTAGGTTTTCTGTCCAAGCATTCCTTAATATAAAATTCGGAGTTTGCTGTTCCAGTGGTTACAAAAGAATGGCTCCTTTTGTCACAACTGCAGATTGCTTGCCAAACCAAGAACTTACGAGGAAATTTTGACTGCTTTTTTGACTTAAGCTTTTTGGCCTGGAAGCTGCGTAAAATCGGCTAAAACATACGTTTCGTCGTCAATGATGCAGCATTCGAATTTTTGGGAAAAAATTAATTTTTAATTTTATGTGCGTGCTGTTTTGCTTTCGTGTTCTTCAAAGCATTTCTGTCAGAAACTTTTTGTACCTTAAACATCTTCCAACCAACCTCCTTTTTGGCCTTGCGAACTTAAATCTCGGAACACTTTACCTTCTGTGCCAGTTTTCTGCATGAAATGTTGGGGTTCTTCTTTAAAATTGTGACGAAGTTCTTCTTTTTGTTTTGGTCACGGAAACCTTTTGCTTTCACGGAACCTGGCTTTCGAAAGATATCCAAGTCTTCCTTAAATTTTTTCAGAACTCTTGATACCAATTTCACATTAACTTTGCTATTCCAAGCAATTCCATTTGTAGTCCACCGCGGGTGGTCTTCAAAAATTTGTATTATTGACTTTCGAAATTTTAGCTCGTTTGCCATTTTTAAGTAAATATGACTGACTAGGGACAAAATTTGAAAGCCATAGTTTTGGTACATTAATTTTAATGCCTACTGCGAAACAAATTTTTAAATTGAGTAATTTGAAAACAAGTTATTAGATAAAATGATTCGGACAATTTTATCGATCGCAGTCCTTATATATCTCCTCTTTTTATATTGAAAATTTCAGGCTCATTAGAAAACGATATCATCACAAATTACTCAAAAAAAAAAAAAAAGCATTTTTACAAAAAAGCACTTTTACAAAAATGCTTTTTTTGAAAGTGGAATAAGTCAATTTTTTAACTACTGCTATACATAAGGTTTTGCTTTTAAATCAATTTAATAATATTAGTCGCCTTTATTAAACTAGTGTTAAGTGTTTACCATTGTAAATTTACCACATTTTGTTATGCCGTTAAAAATTTTACAAGTGTGACAGAAAATGGTCGAGTTTTTTTGCTCTGAATGGACTTATTCCACTTTCATTTATAATTAACTAAAAAATTTGTTATACTTTTGTAAGAATTATTCCAATTTCAGTCGCAAAATATTTTGTAAATAAAGACAAAGGGAAATCAAAACTTTTATATGTTGCTAATTTTTTTTTTTTTTTTTTTTGATTCCTGGAGACTTTTTCGCCTGATATTAATTAGGCCCTTGCCGATTTTTTCAGAGTTTTCGGATACTTTTCGATAAATTATGATTCTTGCCAAATTTTTCGATATTTTTCGATGCTTTTCGATTCATTCCGATTTCTGCACTCTTTTTCGATAATTTCAGAATCTAGCCGATTTTTTCAATGTTTTTAGATGATTTCTAGACAAGAGGGCGTGGCACCTATACAAGCAAAATTTTCAAAAACTTGTACTGAATGCGTATTTTGACATAAGGCGTTTTTAAAGATAATTCAACCAAATTTCACTCGAACACTAAAAACATTAATTGCAAGCTCTGAACAAAATCTAGACGAATTAAGACTAGAGGGCGTGGCACCTTCCATATAAGCAAAAGTTTCAAAAAGCAGTACTGAAGGCGTTTTTTAAGATAATGAAACCAAATTTTGTGCATATACTTGAAGTAGTGCAAAACCTAAACAAAAACTAAGTGAATTCAGTTCAGTCAAAAAGGTGTAGCACCTTCCGTACAAGCAAAAACACTGCAGTGAGGGTATATTATTTTTTGGCCAGGCCAAAGGTAACACCCTTACTAGTTTCGATTGATTTCGATACTTTGTGATTAATTTAGATTGCTATAGACTTTTTTGATAATTTTCGAATAATTCCGATTCTTTTAGACTTTTTCGATGTTTTTTTAATAACTTAGACTTTAATTGACTTTTTCGAAATTTTTTTTTGATAATTAACTAAAATTGTGAAACATTAAAAAAGTCAGTTAGAATCGAAAATTATCGGAAAAACATCCAATAAATGTGTTAAACCAGAAAATTATCGAAAAACATTTGAAATTTTTAACAAGGTCGCAAATCAACAAAAATGTGGAAAAAGTTCATAGTAATCAGATTTCATTTAAAATATCGAAAGAAATTGCAGGAATCAGAAGTAATCGAAAAACATCGAAATAGTCAATTAAAGTCTGAAGTTATTGAGAAATATCGAAAAAGTCTACAGGAATCGGAATTAATCGAAAACTATCCAAAAACACCAAAAAAGTGTATAGGAATCTGAATTCATCATTAAGTATCGAAATCAATCGAAAAACTTGATAGGCGAGGAGCCGGCAATACTAAAAGTGCCGTCATCGCGGTGTTGTGTGTTGATCACACGCTGTTATAAATATTCATTGCCTACCGTTAGGGATTTGATGTTATTCATACTCAACTCAGTACTAAGGCTATACTCGTGATAGTTTTAGTACTGCCAGAGTAATAACAGCTAGCATACCTTTAGGAGCTGCTAGTAAAGAACGGTAAGCAAAAGAGTTAAAGAACAGCGGGTTCAACGCGGAAGCAATCTGACCCCTATATCATAGATATGTGACTTTATTGGGCACGTCAATAAAGCCAAGTAAGATATATTTCGCAATACTGCGAAATAGTATGAAAACAGATAATGTAAGTTGTAACCATACATGTATGTAGCTAGAGGCACCTGTAAGCCTCCAGCTGGTAAGTGATTTTCAAATAAAGAAATCAGTTAGTGATCGGACTTGAAACAAACGTCTAGTGTTTTGATTTACTTGTGCGTGTATTTATCTGAGTGTTTGATATAGCCGGAGTTAGGGGCACCAGTACAAACAAAGTTGCATCCAGTAATAGCAGTAAAAACGAGAAGTGGGAGCAGCTGTCTGGTGAAGGAACCAGCGGTAAGTACCTTAACCAAATTGAACACTGTCGTTTCTTTTGTTTCATTTCTAGATAAACAGCTCAGCTGTATTTCCCATCGCAAGGGAAATATAGCATCAACATTTGGCGCAGCCGGTAGTCCGAGCCAGGACTACGCATCGAGGGAAGGAGAATTGGAGAAGAAAGATCAACGTTGGAAGGAATCATCCGTGAAAAGTGGTGAGTGTTAAAAAAAAAAAAAGTGATATAAAAAAAAAACAATATAAATCCAAAACGAAGGTCGAGTGGCAGTCTTGCTTACATTATATCGAATGCTTGCATTACTGCTTATAGGCCTCAAAGATCCTATGGTAGTCGATTCGGTAGAAGCCGGATCGAATATCATAGTAATAACTTAAAGAAAACCTGAAAGAAGGTTAAAAACGTAGTGAGGGAAAGTGTCCATGAGAGTAGGAAAGGAAACAAATTTTAGGGAAATCTATGTTAGGTTACAGTCGTTTCGGGACTGGGTGTTTTTGTTTTAAAAAAAAAAATTGAGGAAAAATAATATTAATAATTTGTGGTTTTAAAGAAAAGAAAAAAGGAGAATTTTTCATAAATTGGAATTTTTAAAAAAAAATTAGTAAATTAAAATTTTAATTTTTGTTCACCGATAGACTGGCTTCCCCCACCCGTGGTAAGAAGTCAGTTGTGCGATATCGGTTTCGTTTTCGTGGAAAAATAATCGGTGAAAAATTTCTGGAGTTTGCTCTTAGTGGTTTTCGTGCTGGGTTGGCTGAGACCTTTGGTATAATCGAGTACCAAGGGCTTGGGAACCTTGTTAAGGAAACTAAGAGGAGTGAAATCCTGGTGATTTTTACAACCGAAGTAGTTCAATTCTTTTGTTCGAACGGTTTACAAACTTTGAAGCCACTTTGCAAGGGGCTGGTGTTTGTAAAGCTTTCGTTGAAGTTTTGAGCTCGAAATCGGAAAATCCTGCTGGTTTAGTTTTGGGTTCCTGGGAATTATTTTCAAGTAATTCCATGGTTCCGTTTCGATCAGTAGGATTAAGCGGGAATTAGCGGAAATAATTGAGGAAAATTTCTTTTAAAAATTTATTTCTTTCTTTACGAAGGGAAAAATTTCGTATTCAGTTCTTTTCATACCAGCAACTAAAAGCTGGTATATGCAAAATAAAACGTTTCGTTTATTGTTGCGCAGGTCGTGGTTTCACTTATTCAAAGGAAAAAATATATGTGAATAGAACTTTGCGTTGTGGTTCATATGAACTGTTTTTGCAATTGTAGTTGCAATTTTTGATTTTTGTTTTTGGTTTTAGCACAATTGGTTTTCGATTTCAATAAAACAGAAAATAAAAAGACAAAATTAAGTCATTTTTATTTGTCATATTTTTGGTTTGCGTTGGTAGCAAAGCCAATGCGTTATTTTGTTATTGGGATTGAAATTACTGCGAATTGTGTTGGTCATTTTTGTTTGCAGTGGGAAAAACTGTATTTGATAAAATTTGTAATGTTTTGTTAATATTGTTAAAGGCATACTTTTTCTTTGAGTGAATTTTTGAAATATTAAGGACGGCAGATCAAGGCCGTGATTCACTTCACTTTGTTGTAATTGACTGATTGGATTGTATGATGCGGTTATTGTAGTCGAGGTGACGAAACAATAAACTGCTGACAGTGACTTTTGTTTTTTCAGAAGTATTCTTAGTACATCCAATTTGATGGGGAAACGTTTTTAAGGGTGAAATCACTTTATTGTTGCTATTTTATGTGGTTATTGCAGTCAAAGCGACGAAGCAATTTACTACTAGCATTTCGAAGCTTAAAGCTATACTGGAAGAACGATTGATATGGAAAATATAATGAATGAGCCGCAGCGGGCGGTTGCAAATAGTTATCATGAGGGAAAAGTCACTGAGGAAATAGACATTTCAACATTGGTACGGGAAATAGTCCCAGAGTTTTCAGGAATAGATTTTCCATTCTCAAAAACAGATCTGTACAGGTTCATAGCAGCCTGTGAATATGTACGTAGGGTAGTAGGGCCTTCTGAGGAATCTGAGTTATTAGGATGGATAAGACTAAGGCTCAATGGGGACGCGTTTGAATTAATTTATCTACAAAAATTAGATACAGTTCAGGAATTAATCGATATATTAAAAGATACGTATGTAAAGCGGCGGGCCCTAAGTAAAATTCGAGAAGAGATTGGAATTACAAAACAGTTTCCGGGAGAAGGTATCCGTGCATTCGCGAGGCGACTAGACACTTTGTATGCAGAAGCAATGGACAGCCTTAAGGCCAAATATGGCACTGTAGAAGATGATAGCTTGCAGAAGGAACTGTATAGCTCCGTAGTTAGGTCTTTTCAAAGGGGGTTATTAGATCTACAAATTAGAATGGTCGCGCTGATCAGCAAGAGTGACCGATTGGAAAACTTGTTGGATGAGGCGTTAGCGGCACAAGAAATATTAGGCGAGCAGGAGGAAATCTCGGAATCTGCAATTCAAAGCTTTCAGCTTAATGAGGATTATATGAGGCAAAGCCCTCAACGTTTTATGAATCAACACCCAGTTACAAGGAAGCGGCAAATGAAAGTCACTCCCGATACATGGAAAAATAGACGGAAATCTCATACAACTGAAAAGCAAGCAGAAAATTGTTCTTTCTGTGATAGATATGGTCACACTGTAGAAGAGTGTTTGGTGCGGAAAAATACTCCATTTTGCGAGCAATGTAAAGAATACGGTCATGAAAAGAGTGACAGGTGTTTCCAAGGCAATGTACGAGAAATTTGTCATGAAAGTCATATGGGAACGAAAAACCAGTACTCACGGCAGGAAAACTCGGGAAACTAGGTAGGGCCCAGTCACAGCCTGCCTGGGGATCCCAAAATAATAGAAAATTTAAGAAAAATAAGTTGAGAGTTGCGAATCATACGCATGAAAATGTAGTTGAAGCACTCACTGGAAATAGATTTTTGGCGAAGAAGGATAGTAAAAAACAGAACAGCCTAGAAACAGATAAAAGTTACAGAGCTGAGAAAGGATTAATTAACAAGGTTGTGGGAACGGTGAATTATGCGCACGAAGCGGTAGTCAAAACGTTGCCCATGAAACCCAAGAAGTCTAGCAAACGGATTATAGGTGACAAGGATATGAGCACTGTTAAGCTTCTAGCTTCCAAAATGCAAATTTAGCACACAATTTATGTATTTTAATGTTTATATTTATTTAATTCAAAGTTAAGTAAAAGAATAAAGTTAATATGAAATTAATGGAAAGTCAAAACTTATTACGATGTTTTACAATTGTATGTTGCTTACGCTTGTGCAGGCTAAAACAAACTAAACTTATACAAAGCAAATTATGCGAATGTAAGATAAAGAAAAACATGAAATGAAAGACAAAATGAAAGAGTTCAATAAGAATAAAATAGCTTAACCCTTCAGCATAGTTAAATGGCTTAACCCTTCAACATTCCCCCCTCCGTAAATCAATCTGATTTTCCCAATGATAATACGGCGAGCCTGTTGACTGGGCGGCGGAGTTCTCCTGCTGGTGTTTTGACCTTGACTATTCTAATCTGCTTATCTTTTGCTGGTATGACTTCTATAACTCGACCTTTTTGCCACTGACTGCGCGGTAGACTTGGGTCACAAATTATGACGAGATCATTGATTTGAATTGGATGTGTCTTCGTGTACCACTTTGGGCGGTGTATAAGTTGCGGCAAATACTCCAACACCCATCGCTTCCAGAACCTATTCTTTAAATTTTGTGCAATGCGCCACTGCTTATTAAGGCATAATTTTTCGTCGAATTCATGAGGAGTTTGCGTAGAGTTAGGGCACCCAATTAAAAAATGGTTCGGTGTTAAAGGATCATCGTCTTCCGATGCAAGTGGGAACTCAGTTAAGGGGCGTGAGTTCAAAATGTTTTCAGCTTCGATTAGCAGGCTACGCAGCGTCTCAACTTTAGGAGCGACATCTTTGAGAGTGTATCCCAGCAAGCGTTTGACAATTCTTATAAGGCGCTCCCAACACCCACCTGAGCTCGGATTTGCAGGGCAGTTAAATACCCAATCGATATTACAATTAGCTCCTTCTGCTTGAATGCGGTCGACATCTAGTAACCGTTCAGTTGACTTTAACTCCTTTTGAGCTCCTATAAAATTTGTACCGTTATCACACCGTATACGGATAGGTGCTCCCCGGCGGTTGACAAAATTTCGCAGACTCAGGATAAAGGCATCGGTCGACAAATTTTCAACTATTTCAATATGCGCTGCTCTAGTTGTTAAACAGGTGAAGATAGCTGCCCATCTCTTTTCACGGCGGCGTCCAATGGCAACGTTGAGTGGCCCAAACAGATCAACTCCGGTATACGTGAATGGACGGATGAAAGGTGTGAGGCGATCTGCTGGTAGTTGGCCCATTAAGGGTGGCATTGGTTTGGCTCTATCAATTCGGCATCTCGAGCAATCGTTTTGAACGGCTTTCAACACTGCTTTAAGATGTGGCACCCAAAATCGCTGGCGCACTTCATTAAGAATAACAGCGACATTCTGGTGGTGTTGTCGTTCATGAAAATAACGTACGATCAGCTTGGTTACCACATGGTTACGGGGCATTATAATTGGGCGACGTGTATCCAGTGGCAGGCAGATAGCTTCGTCGATTCTGCCATGTACTCGTAATAATCCAGAATCATCCAAATATGGCGAAAGTTTGTATATACTGCTAGATTTTGATATGGCTTTCCCGTGTTGTAGATCAAACAACTCTTCAGCAAAATATTCCTGCTGCACGAACTGACAAATTTTCCGCTCGGCGGCAAGCAACTCGGCTGTTGTCAACAGATTAGGTGATTCAGGAATGGTTTTATCCAGTTTATTCTTTGAAAATTTACTCGTGGCACGCAGCACCCATGCCGTTACACGTTTTAGTTTCAAAAAAGAGGAAAACTTATTAAAATCTATTAAATAATTATTTTTCTGGCATAGCAACATAGGACTTATTTCTTCTTCTAGTCGCTGTGGAGTCTCAAGGCTAACTAACGGCCAGTGGGACTTGTCATCGTTCAAAAACTTGGCACCTTGAAGCCATCGGCTTTCAGCTTGAAACTTCGCTGGAAACGTTGGCCTTGTTGCAGCATCGGCTGTGTTTTGATCACTAGGGACCCATTTCCATTGTTCAGGATGACTAGCGGTAATGATTTCGGCAATGCGATGGCCCACGAAAGCTTTATACTTTCGCTCTGATGAGTGCACCCAGTGTAAAACGGTGCGTGAATCTGACCAAAATACGATTTCATAGATCTGAATGTCATGACCCTCAAGAATAGCTTTGCTTAGGCGAACACCCAACACTGCGGCCTGAAGCTCCAGGCGTGGGATAGACATTAATTTCTTTGGCGCAGTACGTGTTTTTCCAGCAACAAAACAGACCTGAACTGATTCATCAATCTCCATACGAAAATATGCAGCAGCAGCAAAAGCCAGTTCACTCGCATCTACGAAAACGTGCAGCTCAACTGACTTCGCGACATTTAAATATAATGAGTAGCATCTTTGAATTTTGAATGACTTCACCTTCTGAAACTCATTCCACCATTCGACCCAATGGCTACGTGTGTTTTCAGGTATGGGCTCATCCCAAGTGATTTGACTCTTCCACGTTTGTTGAACTAGAACTTTGGAATACAACAGAAAATCTGCAATGAACCCATAAGGGTCAAAAACGGACATCACAATAGAGAGCAGCTCACGTTTTGTAGGTGGCCGGATGCAGTTTAAGACTTCAGGTGACACTCGGTGGAACTTTGTTTGGAAATTGAATACATCTCCATCAGTGTTCCAATACATTCCAAGTATTTTTTCTGTTGTTGCTTGGCAATCTATATTAAATGATTTTACTGCGACACGTTCTGGTGAGTTCATCTCAAATAAAATTTGCTTCGAATTCGACACGAAATTCCTTAATTCGAAACCACCTTTTGCATGTATGTCTACGACCTCACGGCAGATCCTCGATGCATCAGCGACGGAACTGAAACTGCATACAAAATCGTCTACATAATGCTTTTCTATTATTGCTTTGACAGCATCAGGATACTCTGCTTCAAACTCCTTGGCATTGTAGTTTTTTACATACTCAGCGCAACATGGAGAGCATATGGCTCCAAATATCATTGACTGCATGACACAATGTTGAATAGGCTTAGTTTTATCTTCGCCTCTCCACAAAAATCTCTGGGCGTGCTGGTCTTCACTTTTTATGCGTACTTGCGAAAACATTTCTCGTATATCTGCAGCGACTGCGATGGGGCCCTGACGAAATTTAAACAAGATTTGCAACAACGGTCTCATCTGCTCAGGGCCTTTCAGCAATTTTGAATTTAACGATGTACCAAATACCGTAGCGGCGGCGTCAAAAACGATACGAAATTTTCCAGGCTTGTTCGGGTTTAAGACGACGAAATGTGGCAAATACCACACTGGCTGCTGACAGTCGTGCACTTCTTCATCTGTCAAAACCCGGGCATACCCTTTTTCAAAATATTTTTGCATCTCGGTACAATACTGCTCTTTAAACTTTGGATCTCGTTCCATTTTCTTTTCGATTCCTCGAAGCCGATTAGTGGCCATGTCAAGGCTCTTTGGTAAATTTGGTGGCATTTGTTTCCATAATAAGCCGATCTCGAACTGACCACTAACGCGACGAATAGTTGATTCCATAATTTCCCTGGCATAAATATCTTCGTTGGATTCTAGTATCCGGCCTAAACTGTTGATTCCAAAATTTTCGGTGTTAAAATATTCGTCAACGCTTCTATGAAGTTCATCATCATGCTGCTGGACATTAACGTGCAAGATGTTCGGGCTCGGCTCCGCAACTGCTCCCATGGGTCCAAAGGCAACCCAGCCTAATTTAGTTCTGATGGCAATCGGATTCTCATTTTGTACAACCTCGTTGGCTATACTTAAATATGCGTTGTCTAACCCAAGTAAAATTACCGGCTTTGCGTTTTCATAACTTTCAATGTCGACTCCTTTCAGATGTGCAAACTGTTCTTTAAAGAACGACTGTTTTGGTAAATTTATATTTTTTACAGCATAAATATTTTTAAGTGCATACTGATGATTTGAATCACGACCAGAAATCTCGAGAGAAACTTTACGAGACCTTTCAGTAACGACTTTACCTCCAAGCCACTGCAAAGTGAGTGGCTGATATTTGCCTTTTAGTCCCAAGTTGGTGGCAACTTCTTCTTCAACGATTGATATAGCTGATCCTTCATCTAAAATTGCGTAAACATCTACATATCCTTTCGGGCCAATCAATCTGACTGGTAATATTTTAAAAAAATATCCACTAGAAATATTTGCCTTACAATTAAGAAGCGATTTCGGCTCATCACTTTGTTTAGTGGCGTTATATGCCTCTGTGTCGTCATGAAGGCTCTTATGGTGTGGACGTCGGCAACCATTTTTTCCACATGGCTTTTTATTGTAACAGTTGGAAATATTATGGCCTTTGCGAAGACAGGAGAAACACAATTGATTTTGTTTAATAGTTTCCCAACGTGTTGGTAAATTGATGTTCAAATATTCGTTACAGTCCTCTATTTTATGCTTCCCACCGCACTGATGACATTTACTCCAAGTATTTTCCTCAACATGCATTACTGCATGTGGCTTTATTGTAGAATTATTTTTAGCAGTAACACTCTGAGGTAGTAAGCATACTACTCTAGCTATTTTGCACAACCACTCTGAAAATGATTTTATCGTGGCATATGGCTTCACTCCACTTGCATGTTGGACCCACTCATATTGTTTACTTGGTGGCAATTTACGGACCAAATTCTCTAATGTTATTGCATCTGCCAAGTATTGCGCACAACCGGCAGATTCTAAAAGTGCGACGGCGTTGCGCACTTTTGTAGAAAATGGCACAATATTTTCCAGTTTAGACTCTCCAACTGCAGGTAACTGTTGCAATTTTATCAATTGTTCATGAACAATCAAGTCAGATCTTCCAAATCGAAATTTTAATTCTTCAATAGCAGTTGGGACATCATTTGGGTAAATTAATAGTGACACGACTGCTTCGCGTGCTTCTCCCACCAAACACTTTTGAAGTCGCATCAAATTTTCACGGTTACCATACCCAAATACCTTTGTGGTGTCATTGAAATTGGCATAAAAAAGAGGCCACTCCTCTGGCTTTCCAGAGTACGTTGGCAAATCATAAATCCTTTTCTTTTGATCAGGTTCGGCTACAACTGCAACGTTTTCTTCGTAATGATTTTCTTCATCAGAATCTGCATGTGACACTTCAAAAATATGCTGGGCTCCTTCCTCTTGCAAAGTCGACACATGCGTTTTCATTCGTTGGTTTTCCTCACGAAGTTCTTCGATTTCCCTTTTGTTTGCGTTGCATAAAATTTTAATTTCACTAATTCCTTGCAAAATTGCATTAATTTCCACAGCGGTCAATTGCAAATTTGATTGTTGCATTGGTGATGTTGAAGATGGAGTCTTTTCATTTTTATTTTCTTCCATACCTTTTGCACTTGCTAAATCCTCAGACGACATTTTGTTCTTTTTACTTCGTAAATTATAAGACATTAATTTACGTGCTCAGTTTTCTTACATGAAAAAGTGAGCGAGTGGCAACATGTACGCAAACGATATGAAGAACGATGCAAAGCAATAAACAGCGAACCGATGACGTCGTACTCTTCATAAAATGTCAAATCTTTATGACGAGTTGCAATATATTTTTCGTATGAATGTAATTCGTCAAATAACAAAGCAGGCGACAGTGAACTTCAGCACACGTGACCCCAGAAATCGAACGGCAATGTCGAATATTCCAACTAGATCACGAGCAGCGACAAATCGGCAAATAAAGCAGGCGGCAACAGTTTCAAATATTCGTGACGTCAGCAAACGAACGGCGATGTCGATGAGCTGACGTGGCAGCACACGAAGTTAATTTTCGGCAATGGCAAAACACGAGGTACACAAACGTAGAGCAACAAATTGTAAAAACTGTTAAGCTTCTAGCTTCCAAAATGCAAATTTAGCACACAATTTATGTATTTTAATGTTTATATTTATTTAATTCAAAGTTAAGTAAAAGAATAAAGTTAATATGAAATTAATGGAAAGTCAAAACTTATTACGATGTTTTACAATTGTATGTTGCTTACGCTTGTGCAGGCTAAAACAAACTAAACTTATACAAAGCAAATTATGCGAATGTAAGATAAAGAAAAACATGAAATGAAAGACAAAATGAAAGAGTTCAATAAGAATAAAATAGCTTAACCCTTCAGCATAGTTAAATGGCTTAACCCTTCAACAAGCACAGTTAATCAAACGCAGGAATCTGTTGTGGATACGCGCTCCATATCATTTGTAAAGGATTTGAGTACAGTAAATCAAACGCAGGTGACTGTTGTGGATACGTGCTCAGGACCGATGGAAGGTGGTTTCCCTCGCAAGGAAATACCTTCAAAGTTTGCTAAGGATGGTAAAAATGTAAATGAGGAGTACAAGAACATAAATTTAGAAAAATTGGGTACAGTAAATCTGACACAAAAGACTGTTGTGGATTTATGCTCAGATTTGGTAGAATGCGGTGTCAATGGAAGGGAAAATATTCCAGCTGCAGTTGTTAATCCTACATTGAAAATTAAAAAAGAAACCGTGATAGGATCGGGAAACCAACCTGAAAGTGGGGTAGGTGTGATCACTATAAAAAACGGTATGAATAAAAGGGAAAATTTAGTAGTAGCAGAAGGTCGATCAGTACAAGATACGGTTGACAAGCTAACTACGGTTCATGGTGTGGATTTCACCAGTGAAATTTGTGTAATCAAGCTTCGCGAAACACAGAATGATGTGTTCATTGAGGTCCCTTGTAAGGAGGCCAAAAATGGAAAACTCATTTTGCTGGTGGATTCGGGAGCTGGTGCAAGTTTTGTTAAACAAAATTCGATGTCTCAATCAACGAGGATGGACACGAATGTGAAAAAAGAATTGAAAGGAATGTTGGGCAAACGGGTTACAGCATTGGGTATTTTTACTATTCGTCATGAACAGCAGCCAGAGCTATGTTTACCACTGAATGTGGTACCACTAGATCATGGAGTGCCTGCTGATGGAGTATTGGGTAGGGACAATTTATGGAACCGCACAATCATAGATGGTGTCCGCAAGGAGTTGACATTTTTTGATGAAAATAAAAAGAAAATAATTACGTTCGCATTGAAGCCAGAAAATAAAACCTATGGTAATGGCAACTTGAATGAACGAGAAGTAATTATAGAAAAAAAGGATACCACTGTTTTTGTGAGTGATCCAAAGAAAATAAATGGAATTTTGAAAGAGTTTCATTCGATTCCATTGGGACGTAACCAAGGGACGATGAAAATGATGCTGCGAATAAGGAAGCGGTATAGATGGCAAGGGATGCAAAAGGATATAAAAAATTATATCAGAAGTTGCAAGGATTATCAAATGAATAAAGGGTCTGAACTGTCAGATGTGCAAGTGGGTTTAAATATAGGAAATATTTACATGTGTTCGTTGGGGAGACCACCAGAAATAGTAGCAGGTGATCCAAATTCAAAGAGTCTGTAGTGCCTCTAACAATCTACTAAATTTGTTAAGCCTGCAATCACACAGATGCAAAACATGTAGTGTTTCATTTAAATATCAAAAGAAATTTTGATAGTCACTGAACAAGATATTTTAGTGACAACGAATCTATAATATGCATAATTTTTTTTTCCGTAACGCAAGATTTTATCACCACCAATGTGCATTGCTAAAGTTGTTTAGTTTTAATATATTAACGAAAAATAAATGGGTACTAAATGCAAACAAAAGTTTCCAATTTTGTAAACATTCTATTGCGGCCGATGTGCCGGTAACGTTGAAAATTCATTGTCAACTACCGCTGGGGAATACCTTCATAAAGAATGCAATCGCAGCAAAAATTGTCTTGAATGCAAAAGCAAAAAACACATAAAGTGATTCGTAAAGTTTTTCGATTAGTTGATACGTCACTTATGAATTATATCACAGGGCATTAGGGTACTGCGTATTGTAAATATATGAGTTACTAATAACTAACGTACTAACCACTAACCCTTGTTGCCTATTGTTAAGAGAATTACTAATCATTACTAATCAACGCAGTACACCTAACTCTGAATGATGAAAGGATTAAATACATAGTAGCGGAAAAATTATCAGAAAAACTGAATTGACAAATTCAAACAATTTCTAAAATGGTAATGGGAGGCCCAGGTGCCAGCGGGGCAATTGACATGACAATTTAATTATTTAAAAATTAATATTGTAATTGAGTTGCGTATGAATTTACTTGCACAAAAATTGGAAAGAAACAGAGGAAAAGCCAAAATTAAACAAAAAATAAACGGAGTCGCGTTTAATGAATGGGTTACATTTATTTGGATTGTATTGTCGTTACACCAACAAAGTAAACAAAAAATGAACAGAACAACTATGGGCAAATTTCGGTTTAATATGAAATACATAAGTGGGCAGAATAAAATATGGGAAAAATACAAATACATTAATATCAAATGTAATTCAGAAGAATAAAATAAAAGGTGAAATAACATAAGCAACAGCACCGAGCTAGTTGCCAAAACATATGTAAAAATAGGGGATTGTAAAATTTTTTTTTAAATTAGGAATGGTTTTCATGATATCGAATAATCTTCAAGGAAAGTTGTAAGATATTGCAAAATGTAGAAAAGAGTAAATAAGAATACTTTTAAAGAAGTCTATTTTTATTTATAGGTAAAACGGTCAGAGTAGTTAAGACGAACTAAATTAATAACATATAGAGAGTTAGATAAATGAACTATGAAATAGTACGGAAATAGGGGAAAATGTCAAAGACTTTAGTACTATAGTAATTAGAATTGAGTAGATCATATTAAATTATAAGTTTGAATGTATTTAATAATAAAAGGAATAATAATAAAAATGAAAAAATTAAGAATTTAAGTAAAACAAAAACTCACGTTACCCATGAACGCGGGTAGATGAAGGTGGATGAAACCTGTTGGAAAAAAAAAAAGAAAGAATATTTAGTGGAAAATACGTTTTAGAAAAAAAAGGGGGGTAAAATTTCAGTTGATACTCATTCCTATGCAGGGTCCGGGATGATCTGACGGTCTGTTGATATCTATTGAAAGAAAAGAAAACGAAACTTTTAAGGGCAGTCTTGGCAGTAGGAGAGGAACGGTACTTACGACAACATAATTGCATTTGACACAATTGTGACCAAGTCCAGTTTGTATCCGAATTAGTAGAATGCACAAAAGACAAAGGTACACCCAAATTGCGATGTACAGCGGAGCAATCAGTGCATGTGAAAAGGCCATATGTGACGGAAGAACCGAGTCGGCGGCTTGGCACAGCAATCGAGGCGGAATCCATTTGCGGGCTGTGCACGTGGTCGACTGAAAACTGCATAGATTTAGATTTTCACACTGACTTCAATGAAATTAGATTTTTATGCAACACAGGAGATCTATTTCAACAAGCAAATCTATTCAATTAAATCACTTTGGTTTGCTGGCCGATGAATAATACGTTGTTGCAAATTTATTTAATTTGGTACACTTTTGCCTTGTCGCCATTTTACAGTTCAACAGCAACATAAAAATGCAAACTTTTCTTTCTACACTGAACTTTTTCACAAATTAAAATATTTTACTTCAGCTGGATTTCTCTCTTTTGATTAACCGTTTGCTTGCGGTCGATAACCCGTAACCAAGTAAAATGCGGTTGAACGTAAAAATAAAAACCGAACGCTCTGTTTGAACGCATAATTTAGAGAAACATAAAAGCGTCAAGTGCTGATTCAACAAAAAAATGCACTAACGTATGGTATGTATGGGGTATGTTTGCAATTTGTTTATACTAAAATTCATACATGGGAAATAAAAAGAAATAAAAAATAGAAGTAAACACCACATATATTTGTATGCAAGTTAGTGCATATACATATATAGGTGACGAATAATGTCATAAAAACTGTTGGGATAATATTGAAAACCCAAATCAGCAGTTATGAATGAAATGTATTTTTTTTTTGATAACTAGAATATGTACATTTATAAATTACACGGGAAAAAATATATATACATATTTATTTATTGCTAGAATTTTAAATGGTCCGAAATACCAATTAATTAAATAAAGAAAGTATAAGCTACACTAAAAGTAATAACTCAATTAACAATAGAATAATTACAGGATTAAAACCAAAAGAAAACTTTCATTAAAGTTTTAAACTAAACGGAATGCAATGCCGTCATATGAATCATATTTATATGCATGAACAGTGCTAAATGCATATAAATATGGAAAAGGTTGCAAAACTTAGATAGAGTTGAATAGGTATAAATTAGGTTTTTCATAAGTAAAAAACTAAGGCATAACAATAAGATATAGGGAAATAAATCCCAAATAAAATATAATTTAATAGAAGGTAAACGGGAATTGTAAGATATCAGTTGAAAACTGCTAAGGATATTGATTGGTTAAAAGTAGATTAAATAAATAATTGAAAGAAAAATAACTTTAATTAATCAAATAAAGATATATAAAAAAAAAAAAAATTAGAAAATTCTAAAATAAATGTAACAATGATCAACAAAACGGAGGAATAAATCCCAAATAAAGTAAAGTAGTATGTACAAGAAAATTGAAAAAACTTAATCGAAAAATATAAAATAAATATGAATTTTAAAAAATTTGAAGCAGTAAATAACAATAAATAAGTAAAATGTTAAGAAAATATTTTTGGATAATTTGTTAAGGATTTGTAGCAAGAGAAGTCTACATACATAGAAAACAGGGAAATAAGTCCCAAATAAAGTATAACCAAGTAAATTGTAGAATCTTAATTGAATGATGTTAAGTAAATGTGAATTCTGAAAATATTATTAGGTTTAATTGATTGATTGAGAAGTAAATAACAATAAGTAAAAAAATTATTAAATGATTTTCGAAAATTAACTAGGTAATTCTAACAAGTCATAAGTAAAAAAAAAAAAAAAAAAAAATTTATTTTTTTTTTTGATTTTTAAAGTAACGTAAATTTGAAATTGTCAAATCAGAAGAACAAAGATTCAGTTTAGAACCAGAATGTATTTAAATATAGAGTAAACATTTTTTAATATTTTATGTATTATGTCAGAATTGTATAAAATGCAAAATTGTTTGTTTTGAGTTGAAATATAATGAAAAATAAGAATAAATAAGGAATTAAGTTCAATGTCATGTATATAGGTAAATTTAATAATTACCAATTTTCAAGAGTTTTAGCAAATAAAAATATTTGATTTAGAGAGCATAGGACTAGCTAGGAAAGACTAGATAAATATACAGTAAAATCGTTAACAAAGTAGGTAGAATCTGCGAGGGATCATGGTACGGCGTTACAACAGTAGCAGTGGAGATTAAAGAAAATAATCTAAAGAGGGACAGCCCAATGATGTTAAATCCGGAAAGCCTAGAGTGACGACGATCCATGGTTGCATGCGTCAACGTTCGGACAGACAACCACTTTTTATCTCGTCAGTTGTCTGTCATCCATAGATGACATCCAATCTTGTTGGAAGGGAGGGGCCGGATTACGCCACTCCTATGTTATCCTGTCACGTTGCCGCATCAAACATCCAAAATGACCGGCATCACCATCAAGAGCAGAAAATGTAGATGGTCCAGTTAGAAGCTGAAGCGTAGACTTGTCACCAATTGCAAGTCAAACGAATTAAAAAGCAATGGTCCAGTTAGAAGCTGAAGCGTAGACTTGTCACCAATTGCAAGTCAAACGCATTAAAAAGCAATGTTCCAGTTTAGAAGCAGACGCGTTGACTTGTCGAAAATTGCAAGTCCAACGCATTAAAAAGCAACGTTCCGGTTCGTAAGCAGAAGCGTCGACTTTCAACCAAAATAAAGTCCAGGCGCTTAAAAATAAACTTTCCAGTCGTAAGCAGAAGCGTCGATTTTCAGTCAAAACATAGTCCGTACGCCAAAATAAACGTTCCAGCACACAACAGCGGAGCCGACTTCTAGCCACAAGGAAGTCTAACTGCAAGAACTGACGTAGCAAGTAGAAGAAGTTCCGATTTTGGCCACCGCCAGGCAAAATCAATCAAAGGACAAAACAGCTAAACCTACAAACCGCATGTAACAAGAACATGGTATGTCACACCGAAGAACCTCAGAAGCTCGAAGCACCGAAAGCAGACCCACAAGGCAAGAACCAAGCGGCAGCAGCAGTAAGCAGCAGCGAGCCATGATCCAAAGGAGCTAGATACAGTTACAGGTAGCCGACTAAGTTAGAGAAATAATTAGGAATTAAAAGAGAAAAAAAAAAAAAAAAAAAAAAAAAGTTAAAACTACTTTCAGAAGGAAAAAGTCGTTGTTACTTCATAACAACAACTTTTTCTTCCATAAGGGGGGAGGGATGTTGTGTGTTGATCACACGCTGTTATAAATATTCATTGCCTACCGTTAGGGATTTGATGTTATTCATACTCAACTCAGTACTAAGGCTATACTCGTGATAGTTTTAGTACTGCCAGAGTAATAACAGCTAGCATACCTTTAGGAGCTGCTAGTAAAGAACGGTAAGCAAAAGAGTTAAAGAACAGCGGGTTCAACGCGGAAGCAATCTGACCCCTATATCATAGATATGTGACTTTATTGGGCACGTCAATAAAGCCAAGTAAGATATATTTCGCAATACTGCGAAATAGTATGAAAACAGATAATGTAAGTTGTAACCATACATGTATGTAGCTAGAGGCACCTGTAAGCCTCCAGCTGGTAAGTGATTTTCAAATAAAGAAATCAGTTAGTGATCGGACTTGAAACAAACGTCTAGTGTTTTGATTTACTTGTGCGTGTATTTATCTGAGTGTTTGATATAGCCGGAGTTAGGGGCACCAGTACAAACAAAGTTGCATCCAGTAATAGCAGTAAAAACGAGAAGTGGGAGCAGCTGTCTGGTGAAGGAACCAGCGGTAAGTACCTTAACCAAATTGAACACTGTCGTTTCTTTTGTTTCATTTCTAGATAAACAGCTCAGCTGTATTTCCCATCGCAAGGGAAATATAGCATCAACAGCGGGTTCTGAAATTTTTGATGCAAAATGGTAGTTTACACTTAGACGAATAAGAAAAGCTTGGTTGTAGCCTGGCAGAAATATTTTTAAATGATTTTTGAATTATTAAATTTTCGGAATGTTTTGCCGTCATCGCGGATTTTGATCAATCTTAATATTAATCGATGGTAAATTTCATAACCATTCAGAAAAAATCCGGCCGACCAAATTTTTTTTGCCGAAAATGACCGGCAGACTTATTTTAATGGTGCGACAGTGGGCACTTCCGGCAGTATTTAAGCTCGCATACCAAGATATTTTTAGATTTGACATTAAAACACGTAAATTTAAAAAAAAAAATGTCCGTGATAACAGAGAAATTGTACCCACTGTAGCACCATTAAAATAGGTCTGCCGGTCATTTTCGGCAAAAAATATTTGCTCGGCCGGATTTTTTCTGAATGGTTATGAAATTTGTCATCGATTGATATTAAGATTGATCAAAATCCGCGATAACGGCAAAATATTCCGAAAATTTAATAATTCAAAAATCATTTAAAAATATTTCTGCCAGGCTATAGCCATGCTGACCAAGCTTTTCTTATTTGTCTAAGTGTAAACTAACATTTTGCATCAAAAATTTCAGAATCCGCGATGACGGCACTTTTAGTATTGCCGGCTCCCGGACTATGAGTTAGAAATCATCGAAAAACACTGGAATAACGGGTAAGGTCCTGAAATTATCGAAAGATTGCAGAATCGAAATCAATCGAAAAATATCGAAAAATTCCATAATAATCATAAATTATCAAAATGCATACGAAAACTCTGAAAAAATCGGCGAGGGCTTGACACTATCGAAAACAACGAAAAAGTATCCAGAAATCGAAAAAAATTTAGCAACATACAAAAGTTTAAATTTTCCTTTGACTTCATTTGCAAAATATTTTGTGACTGAAAATGGAATAAGTTATACAAAAGTATAACAAATTTTTTAATTTATTATAAATGAAAGTGGATTAAGTCCATTCAGACCAAAAACACTCGACTATTTTCTATTACACTTGTAAAAAATTTTACAGCATAACAAAATTTGATAATTTTACACCAGTTTAATAACGCTTACCAATATTTTTAAATTGAGTCGTACGCAAACCCTTTAACATCTCAGTTTATGAAAAAGTGGACTTATTCCACTTTTTCAAAGAAACCCATTCATATATCCATCGTTTTTAATAAATCTAAATCTTAACCTTATTCTAGCCACTACATCTCATAGTGATTTTCCTTTTTTGGAAGAATTTAGTACAAGGTGCACCACATTCGCCTCAAGCTACAAAATATGAGTAAGTTGAATAAAGTAACTCTTTTATTGTGCTAAAAATATAATTTTTTCGCTTCTTTCCAGCAATATTACTAAAGTAAAAATTGTGACTCTACCTTCCCTTATGACTATTCCTAAATTTATAAACACTGAACCAACTCTACTGGAGAGGAAGGCCCGCTTTTAATCTTATTAATAAAAATTAATTTGAATAATCATATATACTTGCATATGTCTAAAATCAGGGAAAAAATCCTCAAAAAGGGGTCTCATAAAAAAACATATTCCTTTGAAATCATACATATGTAGATATCATGTGTAATTTCTAGAAACAGAATTTACACAATATTTCCATGTTGACGTTACTTTCAGAGGTAAATTGTGTTTTTTATTGAAGCTCCTAACGGATGTTTTTTTTTAATCGAAATCAGACATATCCATACTTATTATACGATAACAATACAGAAATGATTCACATATAAAGTGGTCGTTCATAAATAATTTCACATGAATTTCAAGATTTTTAAGGGTGTCACACTGTCACATTTTCATAGACCTGGTAAGTATCGACGTACCCTTTGTTTAGAAACTTGTCAAAATGAAGTAAAGAAGAACTGCTCAACCTTTACAACAACTCAGTGTTCAAACAAGTAGTCTATTCACAAAATTATCATATGTGGATCGTTGGAAAACCCAAGAGGATCGTTGTTTGTCATGGTTTTGACAACAGGAATTATTGCGCCGTTTTTTATTTCCCCAAACTGTTGCTGTTATTGTAAATATAGCTATCATACCATAATAAGGCTATTCCACTTATATTTTTGACGATTTTTTCGTAAGTCTATTTTTCGTACTAATTCAGAGATAAATCCTGGCCCTCAAAAGCCGGCAGAGTTTAATTAGGTTTTTTAGATAGCTAAAGGTATGTTTTCCCAAATATGCTATACCCGCCAGTGGACATTTTTTTACATAAGTAGGTACCTCATATGAACTTCATTATTTTTATATTGAACCAAGTGTATTTCTTTTGCTGTAGTGTACACAATTACATTAGGTACGTTGGCTTATATTAAAGGGACATATTTTTTCTTACGGTTGCATAAAAGTATATTAAAAAAAAATGTTTGTTCGTTTAGAAGATACAGGATTTTGATAATTAAATGCCAAGAAATTTTAGTTTTTGCCATGGAAACAAGCAAAACATCAACTTCGCACACAAAAAATGTGATGAAGAAAATACCTCATAATTAATTACGATGGGTCATATTAAAAGTGCATATGGGCGATTCCATTCTCGCGGGCGCAACATTTTCAAGCACTTTAAGCTATATCGAAGTCTATACCAAAAACATTTTAACTTCTTCTCTTATGATAAGCTCATAGAAATCTCAAAAAGATTTTAAAATAGCTACTAGAAAGGTTAAAGGTGCTGTCGCGGGTGCAGCAAATGTTGCCTCATATTTCTAAATCATAGCATAAAAATACAAAAGTCTGTTAATGCTAAAACATTTATTATATACTGACTTTGCAGTTTAAAAGAAAATAAATCAATTAACTAAAATAGGAAAAGAAATTATGGAAAACAATAACGAAAAAAAAAGTTATTAACGTTTTAGCGGGTGCAACATCTGTGGGTTTTGATATAATTTATGTCATTACAATCACTATAGATGATAAAAATATGCAAATGCACATATATATTTTTTGGGAATTTTAATGACGGATAGTAGTAACTCGGCTCAAAATGTTAAAAAATTAGCTCCTGGTTTTTCCAGACTATTATGTTGAGCAATGTTTAGCCTCGATTACCCCTCTTAAATTAGTCCGTCTCTCTGTTGAAATTACGATTACGGTCAAATGGATAAAGTTAGATGCATGAAATTTGGTATCGAAATTTTATATCGAACAAACTTTGTATTCGTTAAGATATAGATTTTTGCCAAAAAACTACCTTTTCGATCCACTGTTCCTCCGTCTTTGGAATCACGACAATCTAACAACGAAATCTGATTAAGTTTTGTTCACCAGTTAAATCGCAAAAATTAGCTTAAGGGCTTGAAAAACAGTAAAATCTGTGAAAAAAAGAGACCAGTAGCATAGATTGCTTCTTGCTATGCGGTGAAATGAGTAAGCATTAAATTCCATAATTTTATTGTTTAAAGTTTTATTTTTCATCATATCATTCCCTTTCAACCCAAAAATTCTTCATCAGATGATGATTCTTGATATTTTCCGAGTTTACCCCAATTGAACGAAAGTTTAAGTTCTCCAGAATATGAAAATACGCGCCGAACATTTTTTAACTTAGAAACATCATAATTCTTTTTCCATTCGTTTTCAATAGGGTCATATTCCATAAATTTATGTTTATCAAATACCATCACTTTATCTTCGAATGTCCATATTGGAACATTTATATCTTCTACAGGTAATCTACCCAGCATAACCCACTTATCTCTTTTGAGATCATACATTTGAAATACTTTGAAGTGCCAACCGCCTACTAAGTACAATATACCACCAGCAACTGTAACCTGTTTCGTAAAAAGAAAAATCAAAATTTATTTGACTTGATATTTTAAATTACTTACTGAAGCACCACTACATGCTTCTTCGCTAAGAGAAGCAATCTTGGTCCACACATTTTCTTGTGGATCGTAGCATTCAGCTGACCGCTCAGAACGGACACCTCCAACAGCATACAGTTTTTCATTCAGAACTGCAACACTACAAGATTGTCGAGTATCTAACATTGGTACTACTTCGCTCCATGTGTTTGTCTCCTTATCATACTTTTCAACAGTATTTAAACAGTTTTCTCCATCATGACCACCCACCGCATACAAAAATCCTTTAAGCGCTGCTACAGAAACATCTTCACGATGTTCGGACATGGGTTTAACATCCCTAAAAGTCTTTGTTTGAAGATTTAGACAAATAACAGTATCCCCCTCCACAGACTTAAATCCACCAACTATGAAGAGATCATATTCAATAATTGCAATATCAAACTGGTGACAATATTCTAATTTTGCCGTCAAAGGTTTCCACACAGAATAGTCTCTACGAAATATTTCTAATTTAGAACCTCTTGTTAATGCCATTAAAAGTTGTTCGTTAATTCTTTTTCTTGGTTTTACTAATTTTACATTTAATTTTGAAGAATCAGATAATGAATGCCATTCCATGGCATGCGCAACCAACTGTTGAGATACAGTTGAAGAACAAACTGCTTGCACACTATTAACTAAAAACGATGGTTTCATCAATGGCATCCGAACTAGTTTTAACAAATCATCTTTATGTTGCTCCCTTTCCAACGGATCGTGCTTCAGCCATCTCATTATACTCTTAAAAACATGCTCTTCATTATCGAGATCATTTTGAAGGTAACTATTGAAACTCACGGTTTGGATTGTAGAATGAATAAAAGATTTTTATTTAGGAAAAAAAAAGGTTCTGTATCACAAGAAAAATTGTTTTAGGATGAATGAAAAAATCTGACAATAATTTTTTCATTGAATTTGAAATACTAAGATTGCTTAAATTCAACACCCCTTCTCAATCTTGCAATCCTAATTTCAAAGATAATATATTGAATCTAGTTATATCCAAAGATTTGGTAAATATATCTGCAAGCTGATTTTCAGAACTGATTGGTGTTAACTTGATGAGTTCCTTTTCAATGCAGTCCCTGATGAAATGGTGTTTTATATCAATGTGTTTTGCTCTCTTTGATTCCAATGTATTAGCCATTCCGATGCAGCCTCTATTGTCCTCAAATAATTCAACAGATTGATTATTTATTTGCTTAAGCTCTTTTAGTATTCCATGCAGCCAAACTGCTTCCGCTGTTGCTGCACTTAAGGCAATGTATTCTGATTCGCTTGATGATAGTGCAACAGTCACTTGTTTCTTGCTCGACCATGACACTGTACATCCATAAACTTGAAACACGAAACCACTAACAGATTTCCGGTCCTTTATGTCACTTGCCCAATCTGCGTCCACATATCCAATAATTGGTACTTTTGAAGTTTCTTTAAAAAACAGCTTCTTTTCTTTAGTTCCCTTTAAGTATCTTACTATTCTTTTAAGACACTGCCAATGTTCTTCTGACGGGTTTTGCTGATATCGACCCATATACGACACTGGATAGCATATATCTGGTCTAGCACAGAGCATAATATACATTAAACTTCCCAACATTTCTCGGTAAGGCTTATCAAGATTACTTTTGTCCTTCTTTTGTAAGAGCTGCAGGCCTTTTTCCATTGGACTTTTAACCGGATTGCAATCCATCATTCCAAATTTTGTTAGAAGCTTATCAATGCTAGCTGTTTGCGATAGTTTAATACACCCATCTTGGTTTTCAATTTTGATGCCAAGAAAATGCTTGAGCTCACCACAATCGGACATTTCAAAGTTCTTACTTAAGGTGTTTTTTAACCAGTTGATGGAAGCAATCGTCTTACCAGCAATGAGTAAATCATCCACGTACATTATCACAAGCAAAATATCATCATCAGAAAACTTTGTATACAAACAGTAATCATGATTTGATCTAGTAAAGCCAAGATTCAATAGATGCTCATTAAATTTCCGATTCCAGCATCTAGGAGCCTGTTTCAAGCCATAAAGCGATTTCAGAAGCTTACATGCCTTACCTGGCTCCGACTCAACACCTTCTGGTATTTCCATGTACAATTCTTCGTTTATGTCACCATGCAGAAATGCTGTTTTTACATCAAGTTGGTGGAACAATAAATGCTCATGCACACCAACTGCTAGTACAACTCTTATTGTTGTAAGTTTCGCTACTGGTGCATATGTTTCGTTATAGTCGATTCCTCCTTTCTGAAGAAAACCCTTTGCTACGAGACGTGCTTTGTACCGAGTTTGGACCCCATTTTCATCTTCTTTCACGTTAAAAACCCATTTCGATTTCAGCAGTTTCGTATTCTTCGGAGGATGTACTATACTCCACACCTTGTTTTTCTCCATAGATTTCAGCTCTTCATTGACTGCTTTAATCCACTTGGCCGCATCACTTCTTTCAGCAATTTCTGAGTATACTTCAGGATGATCTGTAGGAACATAATCGGCAGAAGTTGCTCGATAACCAGAAAAGAAGTCTAACAACTTACGTGGAGGTCGACGCTCACGTTCGCTGCGCCTTAAATTAACCTCAGCTGAAGAATCATTGTTAGTTTGTGAAGTAACAATATTTTGATTATCAACTGCATCTTCATAGCTATCACCTGCTTCTTCTATTTCTGCATCGAATTCTTCTTGCTCTTCTACAGGCATGGAAGACACTTCTTGAACATTGTTTCTTTCAACATTTTGAACATTGTTGCTTTCATAATTTGCCGCGAGAACTTCATTTTCATCATCCCCTTCTTGCTCGTGATTGCGAATTATTACAAGTTCTTTATTCTCCGCTTTGCTTAATAGCTCGTTTTTGAAAAGAAAGCAATCTTCATCAAATTTGACATCTCTTGCAATGATAATCTTCTGCGTGTTCATATCCCAGAGTCGATAGCCATTTGGAGCATAACCAATCATTACCGACTTCCGACTTTTTGAATCCATTTTCTTTCTAAGTTGGCTGGGTATCCACGCATACGCCTTGCATCCAAATATGCGAAGTTTATCCACATCAGGCTTAACTCCATACCACATCTCAGCCGGCGTAACTGAACCTTCCAGAGATTTTGTCGGGCTTCGATTTATTAGGTAAACTGCAGTATAAATACCTTCACACCACAGACGCTTTGGAATGTTGGATTCAATTAACATGGATCTTACTTTTTCCACCAAAGTTCTATTAAATCGTTCCGCAACTCCATTTTGTTGTGGAGAGTAAGCTACAGTTGTTTCAAGCTGAATCCCCTTCTGCTTGTACCATGCAAGTTGTTGTTTGGAGCTATATTCTCGTCCTTGGTCAACTGTTAACTTCGATATCAAAGAACCAAATTTTGCAGTTACAAGTGCTTCGTATTCTTTCATTGCTTCAAAAACTTCAGACTTCTTCTTAATGGCGTAAAAACGATAGTCAAAATTGCGACAATCAACTATCACCTTAGCCGATTCCACTCCTGGTCTCACCTGCTATGTTTGTCATGAAAAGGGAGTTTCAGTGTCATCGTTATAGTTGTTATGCAGCCTTCCTTATGCAGCCTTCCTTATGCAACACTGAACACAGCATGTCAAACTGACATGGGACACAATCAGGCCTGTTCCACAATCCGCGTGGTTTCAATTAATATTCACTGTACCAGATATACGAGCTGCTTCCAAGGGGAGTGCAATAAGAGCACATCTTTGGTAGAATAATTTATTATCTAATATCGGATATATGCGACAAACTTAATGGCTTGAGCTGGGACACGTCTAATTCTAAATTCAGTAAAAATTTAACCCATTTTGAGCCGCTGTTCGAATTCTCGAACAGCAAATTTGCGTATTTTTATAAATTTTTTTTGTTATGTAGAGGCGGAAGTGGAAATTTTTGTGGTATACCATATAATAGATAATTTAATTATAATTTCAAGTTCTATAGGCCTTAAAAAAACATCCTTTATATAGCAACTCTGTGCTGATTTTGAAGAAAAACGGATTGTGTTTTTGTTGGATTAGAAACATAGCAAAGACACAAACCACATTGAGTATACTGAACTATAGTTGTTGCAGAGATGTGTTTATTGTTTTCAATCTGTCGAGTCCACCAACGAATGGCAGTGGTTGAATAATGTCAAAATCAGCTGTTTAGCGGCTTTTATTTTCCAAAGTTTGTTTATCAAAATATTAATTTAAGTAAAAGATAAATAATGAGAAATCTTTTTTAAATAGTTATATTTAAGGATGTTAACAGAATTGCAGTAAAATAATTTGTAATAAAATAATCAATAAATATAGAAAATTCAAAGGAAATTACACTGTTCACTTATCAAACAAATATGTAAGTTAAACTTGAAATATTTTTATAGTATTTGATATGAGTGAAATTAAACAATTTAATGTGTGACCTTTTATCTAATCCCATCCTTTAGGATGCGACGATTTATCTCTTTCCATGACTTTTAAGATTCTTAGATTTCCCTTTCAGACAACTTTTTCCAGATGACTTGGTAGATGTACTCTTGTCTTGTTGATGCCACTCAAGAGCTTGGCGGCAACTTTTTTTTGTCCCACTATTCAAGGCGATAATATGAGTGAAAACATAGGCCTAAAGGAAAAATGTGAGCCATAAGTTTTGTTCCACAGACATTTCTCATTTCATTTGATACCAAGACCATAAAGATTTCCTTGGAGATTGAATTTTATTATGTTTTGTACAATAACCTGCCTCTTGTTTTACGTGAAAGTACCTCGTACCAAACGTTTTCGAACGCTTATGACACGTCTAAGAGAGCTGCTGAACAAACAAGTTTCTCTTCTAGAGATTTTCCAATTTTATTTACAATTCAGTGCACTTGTTCAAAGGTTGAATGATTGCTTCTCAAACCAAATTTGTGTTTTGGCAATAAATTTCTTTGCTCAATTAGGAGTAAAAGGCGGGAATCAAAAAGCATTTTCAAAGAATTGTTAAAAGTGATATCAACCTGTAAAAAGAAACATCTAGGTGTGACTTGCCAGGTTTAAGTATCATCGTGACTTCAGCTACCTTCCAATAGCTTGAAACATATCTAAACTTTAAACAAGCATTAACAAGTTTTGTAAGTATTTTAAATATATTATGGACAAGTTGTCTTAATATCTCAATAGTTTTTGCCGCTTTCCAAAGTGAATAGTTTGGGTTCTTATCATATGTAAATCCTTTGATTTGAGCCTTAAATGCCTCAATTTTGTGAGGCCTTATTTTTAATGTTAACTTTGTAGAGACTCTGTTAAGTTTCGTTTTATCTTCTTGAGATCTAAGTAGTTTGATGTCATTTACTTCATTTCTCTCGGGTATTCAGGACAACAAAAAGTTGCTTTTTATTGGCATACAACTCCAGCATGAGTATTGAA
The DNA here is from genome assembly GCA_951812925.1 of Calliopum simillimum. NCBI lineage: Eukaryota > Metazoa > Arthropoda > Insecta > Diptera > Lauxaniidae > Calliopum > Calliopum simillimum. The sequence goes on along the minus strand of OX638372.1, from coordinate 93,812,220 downwards.
TTAAGTCATTTAACTTAATAACTTTTTCTTGTTATTGTTCAATATTCTCCGCTCAAGGCGGAAGTTTAAGTTCAGGTCACAGCTTATTTGATACGCTGGACCCAAAGAGAAAATAAAAATCTGTATCGTTTCGTCATACACTCTATTACAGGCTATTAAATTTTTATAAAAAATGTGCTTACCTACTTGCGTAGTTGAGAAGCCAATGCGGCTAAGTCCAAAAAACTGAAATTGAGAAAATTTGTGTTTTTAATTTTGCTTAGTTTTAAAATTCCTCTTAAAATTATGTTACAAATTATTCTGAAACTTTAAGGAAAATGGACTTTTAACCTCGAAAGCATAGAGAATCGAGCAGATCCTTTATTAACCAGGAAGAATATTGTTTATTATACATACTGAAATTTGCAAAAATCAAAGAATATGAAAAAACTAACTTATTCGCATTCTGGATAACTCAATTGATAAAAAAGTTTGTAATTGATACGATTTCTGTGGCAATAAGGAAAAACTGCATAAGTGAATCTTCGATTATAATGCAAAGCAAAAAAAAAATCTATGCTTAAAAATTCAAATTTATACTTCTTTGGTTTGTAATCAAAATGCGATTTAAGTGGTTTTTCCTAATTGCCACATTTCGATTTCTTTGGAACCGATCAAGAACTTTATCTTAATCACGATAAGAGTATCCATAAAAAATAGGGGAATGTATCAGGTTTTAAGACACCTCCGGGTATGAGACGTCGATTTTTTTCTATGATGCATAACTAATATTGCCAATCTGACTACTGTCCAACTGTCCTCTTGCTATGGACAAGTTTTTAAGCCAACACCGAAGTGAAAAAATCTATTGCTTATTTAAATTATACACCTCAGGTCGCAACTCGACTGTAAAAAGTTTTTTTGATCTGTTTCAAAGTGTTATATTTTGGATTTAATCAACCGGAAATCGGAAGTTCCATGCGTTAGCGTTTAGTGTTTTATATCTACTTTGTGATACGATTTGGGTTTGTGCAAATATAAATGGTTAAAACATTACTTTTAAGCCTTTCCTAAAAAGTGTCATGTATTCGGGTATGAGACGCATCATGTATCCGGGTATGAGACACTTTTTTTTTCAAACCCAAATCATGTGCAACTGTCAAATATCGACATGTATGTAATGATATATGTGTTTACGTACAGTTATGGTGTTTTATTTCGTATTTTCTAATTTAAATTGCATTTTTAAAGGGGTCTCATACCCGAATACAAAATTTATAACGATATGGACATTTTTTCTTTCGAACCAAAATCTAGTGCAACTATCAAATATCAATATTAATGTAACGAAAAATGAATAAAAGTTTGTGCTAATACACAGTCATGGGGTTTTAATTTCATATTTTCTGATTTTCATTGCAATTTCCAGGTGTTTCATACCCGGATACAAAATTTAAATTGCTAAAAAAAAAGTACTTATAAAATTGGCCATAACTTTTGAATGTGATGAAACTACTTTCTACGTCTTTCAGAAGAAAGTTGTGTGCATTTCTTACCTTTTGAACAATAAACAAAACACCTGCAATGGTTTGACCAGTGAAAACTTATGGCTCAAAAACAAAACCCGTCTCACACCCGAATACATTCCCTTACTTAATTTAGCAGGGGCTGTCCATAAACTCCGTGACGCTAGAATTCAATAAAATGAATCTCCCCTGTACTGCCGTCCTAAGCAAGAATGCCGTAACTCCAGTTTTCCAAAAATATTAGAATATGGCTTTTTTTTTGGGTCATCTCGGTTCTGTCCGTCAACCTTTATACCTTTATTTTCCCTATAAAATCAACTACGACTTTTGCCGTAACTCCCAGCCGTACACATTTTACTAAACAAGAATACCGTATCTCCAGATGCTAAGCAAAAACATCGCAACTCCATAAAAATGTATGTAGTATCCTTCATTTTTAAAATCATTTTGTTTCCCTAAAAAAAACAAACAAATTTTCCTTATGAAACATCTCGTGCGCGTAGAAAGTATCGATTATGCGATAAAATTAAAAGATAAAATAATGAGTTCGCTCGCGAAAACTGTTTTTATTCAAACACTGCCAGTGCCACTGCTGACGCGCTATTGTGGATACATCGGCAGTGAGAGCAAATACTGGCAGTAAAATACTGCTTCGAAAACAGCCACTCCCACTGCCGACGCGCTATTGGAGTTTGGGCTTTACTCAGTCAATTTTGTTCGAAGCATAATCATTGGTATACTTGTTAGAAGCGCCATTAATCACTATTTGTAAACGTGGAAAAATAAAATTGATCGGACTTGGCGTCATAGAAATATATTGATGTATATGAAGCTATAATCTCGAAAATATAAATTATCGAATAACTCTGGAACGACACCAAGGAAAAAAAAAATAAACGAGTTTTTCGTGTTCAGCGACCTCAAATTAGTTTAGAAAAAATGGTTTGCAAAATGTTACAAATATTTTTAATTTTGTGTTGTATTAACTTCTTATAGTTATTGCTTAAATAATAAACAAATCAAAAACACAAAAAAATTGTTGGTAAACTTTACTTTTTATAGCATGAAAAACAATATCCCACACCGACCGTATTAACTTATTCAATGCAACAAGACTTCTAAGCTAAAACCCCCTGTAACGATTTTTTCCCATTTTTGGTGCTTAAATTTGGTATGTACGCAGTTTTCCGGGCGCCATTTTGAGTTTTCATTTTCCAACATCATATTTGGATTTAGAAATCTAGAGAACCCCGTGAATAGCATAACTTTCCAGTTTTAAGCATTTTAGAACAGTTTTATTGAATTTATCCGATTTTGTGGGTTCATGGGGGACTAAAGAAATTTTGGGAAAAGGCCGGAAAAAACTAATGTATTGGTTTTGTTCTAAATTTAATTACGAACAAAATGAGCCCTGTGGGATCAAAATCGGTGCATGTTCAACAAAATTAGAAATGAATACCTGTTTTTACCTAATTTGCCTGCACTATGTATGACATAACTAAATCAAGAAAATTTGAATGAAAACGTGCAATTTGTTTTCTACAATGTCAATGTCAATTTCGCGTGTTATATGCAATGCTTAAATAAATATAACAAAATAAGAACGTGCTTAAAGTTTTCGCTAAAAAATCGTTTATACCACAAATTTCATTAAAAGGTAGTTTCCGTTCGTGATCAAATTTGCATTATGTTCTATTTTTAGCGACTAAGATGATTTGCTTGATAAATGAGCTCATATTTTGTGTAACTTAATTTGATGGAAAAATCTGTAAGAAATAGTGTATTTTTTTCAAATATTCACAATAACTTTGTTCTTAACGGATGCAATTCGTTTCTGAAAATGGGCTTCTTGGAATTTTCAAAGCGCGGAATATATTTTTTCAAAATCCTAGGAATAAAAAGAATCAAAGGATAAAGAAAAAATATTGATTTTTTCTCAAAATCCTATGTCCTGTGAAATTAAATGTAAAGATTAAAAAAAAAATAATATTGATTTTTTCTTCCGACATTAAAGGGTATTTTTTAAAACGTGTAAATGCCTCGAAAACTTTGACAGTTTTATGAGTTTACGAGATTTTCTAGGCTTTTACACGTTTTCAGGAATACCGTAAATATATTTTAAATAAATTTTTAAGTTGATTTGACCAATTCATTCCATTGAGCTTGAATAAGTTTTTTTTTTATAAATCTACATTTAATTCCCTACAATATAGAATTTTCAGAAGAAATATCCCGCCCTTTGAAAATTGCAAGAAACCCATTACAAAAATATTCATTAAAATTTGCGATTTTTGTACCAAAACACCAATAAATTTTATTTATGGACCAAAAACTTCTGAGAAATAATTTTCTACAAAAGATCATTAGCGAAAAAATCAATATTTAAAAAGTTACGGACAATTACAGTGAATGACCCTTTTATAGTAAAGCCCATTTTTATAGCTTTAATGACAAATTTCAATACGTTACAAGGTTAATCCAAGCGTCATAAAATAAACAAGATAATTTCTCTATGACAAAATTCAGAATCTATAACGCAGAAGCAACGAGAAATATTTTTCAGTGACAGCAAAGTTACTTTGAGAAAAGGCATCATTACTTCATATACTAATTTTGGGTGTGGAGTTAAACAAGCCATGTATTTTTCTATTATTTTTGCGTTGTTTTTTTTTTTATTAATTGATTACTTTTCTCTCGGTATTTGCAGTCAGTTAGCTATTTAACTGAAACAAATTGGCATGTGCTAATTTGATTTCATTGATGGTAAACTCTCTTGGTGTCACGTTCACTGATTACAAAGTTATAGCGATTTGACAATATTGATTCTGTTTTCGTATTATCAAATGATAACAATACTATCTCTACACTTAGTGATGCAATTACCATAACAAAGATAACGTTTACCATTAAATTGTTCATATTATCATATAAGGTATAAAGCATATTATCGCAAATTAAAAACAAATTCATTTTAAAAAGAAAAAAAATAAAACAAGAAGGTTCTTTAGTTCAGTTTGCTTAGAAAAACGTTGACCTTTTTTTATCAGTACTAAAATTTGCAACTCGACCATCATTGGTATAGTAAACTCTATATTTATACAAGTAGACGGAGAGCCAGCGCTTGGCTGAATCTCTTCATAGTATCAAAGCTGAATTTTTTTGTGGGTGTTCTTCCAATTGTAGGCATGAACTTTTGTTCTAGTCAAATCTTGAGAGGTGGTGGCTTCGTGAGAAAATCAATTGTTTGCAAATATCTCGCTAACGGTTACATCTACAAAAAAATTTTGGTCCACAATTTTGGAGCTCAAAAAATTTCGTTCAGAAAGCTGTTTGCGTACGACCTTTTCTTTTGAAGATAATATCGAAAAGTGGTGCAAATTGTTTTCGTACTGCGGTGATAAATCATCCGACTTATTGAAAATGTTGCAGATATTATCATATGCTTATTCCAAAACTTTTATTTTTGTATAAACTTTTTTCGAACTTCTGGAAAAAACATAGGACCAAGTAGATTAAATCAAATGCGATCCTTTTGCGGCTCCCATGCTTTCTTTTCAAATGACATATTCCAAATGACCTTTGGTCTACCACGTCCAATGAAATAACAAGTTAAATTTTCGCTACAGACAAAAATAACTTGAATAGATGACTCTTTTATGGTGTATTCTAGAAATAGGAAGGCCTTTGTATTTATAAACAAAAAAATACATTCAAATTAATTGAATGCATTCCTTACAATATGAATAATATTGATAATGATCAAAACTCAGTATGAATTGCTTAGAAAATCACCATGAATATTAATAGCCAGGTGCTAATTGTTTGATAAAATATCTACATACGTATACGTCTATAGCTTATTTTATTTGTACATACTGCGTATAATTAATAGTATCCGAAACCGGTGTTTTCTTGCAGGTTTTATAGAAAGAAAAAATATAAATAATCTATATATGGTTTAAAAATAAACGTGCCTGGAGAACCATTGTTGATGTTTAGGGAAAAAACTGATATAAACACACTTGAGCAGTTAAGTTTATTGTATGCGATTTCATATGTAAATATTTACTTAGAATTGCCAAATAAAGGGTGTCCCATAGTTCATGCAAGATTTGAATTAAGCGCCATTTGTGCGATAAAGTGTTGCCAACCAGAAAAATAAAACAGTTTGACAGATGACAATTTAGGGTTAGTAAAAACCCATTGAAAGAGGAGAAATTGAGCCACATTTATGCAAAATACTCATGGAAAACTACGACAAAAGAGAAAATATGCGCCAGCTAAGCCGAGGAGATTATTTTCCCGTTGTGCTTGTCCATACCCTATCCTTTGTACTTTATAAAAATTACAATTGAAAAAAAATGTATGTAGTTTCTATTTAATTCAAATTTTGCGTGAGTTATTGGGCACCCTTCTCAAATTGAGGTTCACCTGCAATTTTGAAGAAAAAAATTTGGATTTTTCTTGACACTCAAAAAAAGCCTTTTCTAGACAAACAAATTTAAGTTTATGAAAAAAACATAATGCCATAGCATTAATGCAAAAACTAAGCAACTTAATCAGTATTTTCGTCAAAACTGTACGACAAGCTTTTGCAAACTATTCAAGCGTTCTTGCATGCGATAAAAATAAAAAATAATAATTTTATGGGTTTATCTACACCTAGAAATTTAAAAAGTCAATGTCTTTTATTCTAAACCGAATCAAAAAAAAGAAGGCACTAAATTGAAAATGATATCTCATCTGAGGACACCACACGAGTATGTACATCAGACTGATTCAAAAAACAAAAAAAAAAAAAGTTAGGTATAAAAATAAAAAATTTTATAAACTCTGTGATTACTCCTGAAAATCTGAAAAACCTTTTTCAAAATATTTTGAAGGCCGCTTAAAGCCCTCCCTGCAAAATCGCGGCAATTTTTCGTATTGATTCAAAGTATGTAAATATATGTATAAAAAAAGAATACCTCAAACTTAACATCAAGAGTATCTATTTCTCTGGCAAAATTTCACAGTACAGCTAAAAATATGGGATAGGTCAAATTTAATCAGTTTTCATTTTAAGGTTCATTTAAGATTCAGTGCTTAGAAATATTCTGAACATTTTACAATCGATTTTAGGTCGACTATCAAATTATAAATACCAATCAAATGGGTCTTACCAAGAACCTACCCCTTCAAATAAAGCGATCTTATCCTCCACTATAAATTTGATGAAATTTGTTGGGTAATTGTCGAATGTACGTACCATATACTGGTCAAAAAGAGGGGGTAAGCAATAGAGTGCCATGTCCACCTTTTAACGATTGAACATTTTAGCAAGTTATATTTCGTAAACTATACAAGCTATTTTGATCAAATTTGGTATGAAAGTGCCGAACATAAAAGTGGGAGTTTTTGAATAAGTGCCATGCCTACTTTTACACTAATAGAAAATGAATCATGTTTATCTCATAAAATGTTTAAGCTATTTTGATGAAATTTGGCAAACAGGTGCCAAACATAAATACCAAACACTAGACAAAAAGTGGGCATTATCAGATTAGTGCCACACACTTTTCAAATATAAGTTTCACTCCTTTGTATTTTGTTGTGTAAATCAATATTTACCCTTATTTAACTGCTATAAGTTTAATGTTATTAAGTTTAATATTATTAATAATATTTGAATTTTTCTGGCACACTTTTCGTTTTAAAAAGGCCTTAACATTCTCAATCGGACTGACGTTAGGGCTTTTGCCCGGCCATCTGCTTGACTTAATTCCCAAAAGGTCATTATAGTTATTTGCCAACTCGAAAATAAATAGCTGGTTATTGTAAATTTAACCACAAAATAAAGAAAAACATAATAGTAAGTGGGACATGAAGCGATTTCCAACGATGACAAGGTGCAAAATCATCTTGAAATATGACTTTAGCTAAGTGCTCGCTTAGTCGGTCGATGCTAGGTAAACACCAATTTTAATGATGTCCATATAAACTACGGAGTTAATATATCCTTCCAGGAGAGAAATCTCTCCAACCCAATCGCTTCTTATTGCCCCCCAGGCCACCACATATGGAGTGCTTTGTACACATTTAAAGCTACAATATATTTTTAATTTTTTCAGCGGCGCACAGTGTAAGATTTTGCCGATCTAGGACGTCAAAATTCAATTTTAGCCGTAGTTTCAAAGATATCGAGTTGAAATTTTGTATACATGCTTTAATTCTTTATGCGGAAATTTGGTTCAGAGATAAAAAAAATCGGACAAAATCTACTTGCACCTCCCATACAAATGTGCATTTTTTTGTAAAAAAAATTTTAAAAAATTGGTTGTAATGAAGATATCAACTTGAAAATTTATATTTACCATTTCAGTGGTAACTGAATGCTACTGTCAAAAGATGGGAGTGATTAAAAAAAGAAAACATAAATTTTTTTTCATGATTTTAGTGCAATTGTTCATTATAATACTTCAGTCATTGTAAAAAAAGTAGTCTTTGGGCAAAAAATGGCCAAGATTTTATTTTTTAAGTCTATTCTATGAGTATGTATGCTCATCCTGTATGCTTTGTCATAGCCTAACCACGCCCAACTTGTAAGTTATAGTCTATGAAAGATTCAAGATTTTTGAAATTTGTCTTACCTTTTAGCTGATTATAAAATAATTTGATTAAAATACTTAAGGGAAATGTAAGGGTTGTGTATAGCAAAAATTTTTAGTGAAAGTATTGACCTATAATGCAAAAAACTTTTTGCCAAAAAACAAACTCGCACAACTTCAATTTGATCGCTCAAAGTTTTGTTATCGATGCATCCTGTTCAATAGTACGTGTTTGATAGCTGTTATCATGCCAATGACATTTCTTTTATTCTCTTTTATGCTTATTTTCGTAACAATTGGGGTCTTTTCTAACAAATTACAATATATGATAGATTTTCAAGCACATTGTTTTTTTTTTTCATTTTGACGTCCTAGATTGGCAAAATCTTAAGGGCCGTCCAGTCTTACCTGCGCAAGCCTAGTTCGTGCAAACTAGAGAGTTTGCGCATACTTTACTTATCGCGTCCACACGACACAGGCAAGTCTGTGCAGTTTTCATTATACTTAATTTTCATAGCAACATGACGTCTAGAAAAAATTTTATTTTCATTTGAATTGTTTTTTCTTTTGTATGTTTTCCAAAATAAATCAATGAAAAAACGCAAAATTTTCATGACAGAGCTATCACAATCAATATAAATGCATTTGAAGACTGCAATTCAAGCGACAGATTGAAGGCACGGCCTGTACGCTGTCCATACGTTCCAACTTGCCTGCGCAAGCTTAGTTTGCAGAAAAAAATCTTAAGAAATTCAAAGAAAGCACAGGTCGCACTTTTGAACTGCGCAAACTTGACTTTTGCCGTCCACACTTACAAACTTACCTGCGCAAACTAGTGGTAAAACTGTGCGTGTAGACGGCCTATTACACTGTGCGGTGTACCGCACATCTCAAATCGGAACTGATGAGATTTGTTTTGCTTTCATCGGAGAATATGACTTCAGCCCAATCGTTATACACCCAAGTCTTTTTTTCTGTACACCAGTTAAATGAGAAAGGCCGCATTTTGTGTGTGAGAATCGGTTTTTTCGCAGGTCTGCGAGCAAAAAAATTATTTTCTCTCAAGCGGCGCTGCACAGTTGAGATGCTTATTCCATATTTTAGTTATAATTTACCTCGCGCAGGGCTATTTTTACTACGCCTATGTCTTTCTTCACAGTTGTTTTTCTTGAACGGCCACTTCCAGTGTGACGTAATAAACTCTCTGTTTTCAAAAAACTTTCCAAAATTGTCATACGGAAGACTCACCATATCAAATTTTATGCAATATATCCACATTCCTTAAATTTTGCTGGTTATATGCAATCATATAAATTTTTTGGTTTTCGGTCAAAATCCTTTTTTTTTAAATATCGCTGTTTTAACGCCAACAGATATGAAGTTAATGCATTATTTGACAACAATTTTTACTTATTAGGCATACTACATATTGACAACCATAAAAAAGGTGGAGCACCAACTATTTTAGCAAAAAGTCCTTGTCGGCTTTTTTTTTTGACCGTGAGTGTAGCATTAAAACTGTAAATTTAAGTTGAATTTTCTTTACAGATTTGAAATTTACATATAAAATCCTGTAAGAAAATAGGCTTTTTGTATTTCAGAAAAGCTCTGTAAAAATTGGCAAACTTCGAATGAAGAGTATCTAGAGACGCTTGAAAAATTAGACAACAGGTTACCGTTTGGCATAAGATTCGATGTGGTCAAAGACGCCAATAGACTGATGGGCGTCATAAGAATTGGTAAGAACGATACGGCTACTCAAACTGATGTTGCAGATCGTCCAAATTAACCTAAGGCACTCGAAGTGCGCCTCGGATAATTTTATAATTTCTCTCATTAGTATCGTGCAGGAGCCCTAGATCTTTGATTCGGCCATCAAAGAGCTTGGCGAAAAAAACTACAATTTTTTTTACAAACGAGTAAATGGTAAGCCTAGATCGTATATCATTTTAAAAAAACATATTAGAGCTTTTCTTTGTCCTATCTTAGTACTCAGAGGATGTGGAGAAGGAAGATCTCTTCTTCGCATCAGCGCTCACGATCGAGCTTCACCGCCAGAGGAAGTTCGGAGGCTAGCTGTGCGTACGTCCTCCAATATAAACATACTTTTGGGCTGCGATGCCAATGCCAGCCAAACGCTTTGGGGCCGAAACAAAGAACCGTGGTGAGTCTTTTTTCGACTTTATAATTTTCTCAAATTTATCTATCTGTAACACTGGTAATACTCCCACTTTTGTTTTTCCAAGTTCGGAAAATTTTACGGGTTCGAAGGAAGTCCTGGATATTACTCTTTATCGACACACTCTGATATTAGGGTTGAAAATTGGAAAGTTTTTACCAAAAATTCTTTCTCGAATCACAGTTGAATTTTATACTACGTAAAATTCAAAGTAGAGATCCTTTTAGAAACATCAAAAATACTAATTGGATTGTATTTGACAGAATAATCAAATCCAAGTTTAAAAAGCACCATTATTAATATCGTTGACGAACTAAAGAGTAATGCAAGCTCGTTAGAAAATGCGATGCAGGTAGCTTTTAGAGCCTCCTGCCCTATAATCCGATACAGAAAAAAACATCCGCCTTGGCGGAATAAAGACCTAAGTGACTTAAGAAAGGCCAAAAGGAAGATCTTTATCCAATGCCACTAGCTGAAAGTATGTCAGCCCTATAGGGATTGCATAAAAAAATACAAAAATAGCTATCAGGGAGGCTAGGAAGCAGTCAAGGACAATATCAAGGACTCAGTCAAGCTGGGCAGAATCCTATTCAAAGACTACCCTTGTCCATCTTCTTCAAGAAATATGACGGATCGTAGACAGAATCTATGCAAGAATCGCTAGATTTTTTAGTTCAAACTTATTTTCCTGGCTGTGAGGACATACGAAATTTACATGCCGGTATTAATTTCATTCAAAATCCTCTGCCAGTTAGCGAGACCAAAGACAGTTTTGATAACAACGTTTGGATATGGCTTCCAGAGAAAGCTCAGTGGGAAGATGCACATTCAATCTAAACTTTGAAACCATCATATATATAGATGCTCCAAGATGAAGTGTGATGTTGGAGTGGGATTTTTTTCAGAAGACCTGAAAATATCTCAATCAGCCAGAGTCAGCCAGCATTTTTCAGGCAGAAGTTTTTGCGAAGCCTGCAAATCATAAGGAAATATTTTGCCTTTTCTGAAAAGAAGGCAATTCTCTCTATTAAAGCACTGAATTCAGCAATAATAAACTCTAAATTAATATTTGCAGTCTTATTTTTGTTGTGACTTTGCAAAGCAATAACCCAACACACCTCTCCTGAACGAACTTTTAGGTTTCCGAAAATGTCGACGAAATCTACCAACGTGGTACTTTTCTTTCATGCTGATGCGTCAAAACTATGTAAGAATGAAAATCGGATCAGCTAGTATTCGCGAAATATCGCAAAAATACATATCTCATATCGCCGGTGTTTACGAAGACTATCTCTTCTTTAAATGCGGACAAGAAAATCCTTTTTTTCAAACTGCGGCGAAAAATATATTTTTTGTGCGAATGCGGACAAGAAAATCACTTTTTATAAAATGCGGCGAAGAAAATCACTTTTTACAAAATGCGGAGAAGAAAATCACTTTTTACAAAATGCGGCGAAGAAAATCTCTTTTTTAAAAATGTTTATTTTCGTAACTCGTCGAAAAAGTACTCACTAAATAAAGAGATTTTCTTCGCCGCATTTTGTAAAAAGTGATTTTCTTCTCCGCATTTTGTAAAAAGTGATTTTCTTCGCCGCATTTTATAAAAAGTGATTTTCTACAAAAGATTTTTTTCGCCGCAATTTAAAAAAAAAGAATTTCTTCTTTCGGTTGGAAGATTTTCTTCGTAAGCACCGGCGATATAAAATAAAAAAAATGAAGAAAAAAAACAGAACAAACAAATATAAAAATAAAGTATGTATATTTAATGTATTTTGCAATGCTGAATCCGAATCTGGCCTTAGAATTGCTGTATCTCATACCGTTTTCGAGATATCTTAGCCTGAACAAGGAAAAAATACCGTTACTGCTATATTTTGAAGCTATATTACTAGAATATAGAACATTCATACGAAAAATCCAATACCTAATATTTTTTTTTTATCGATTTGATGTGATACAACTTGGCACACCTCTCCTGAACGAACTTTTAGATTTCCGAAAATGTCGACGAAATCTACCAACGGGGTACTTTTCTTTCATGCTGATAAATCAAAACTATGTAAGAATGAAAATCGGATCAGCAAGTATTCGCGAAATATCGCAAAAATACATATCCCATATAAAATAAAAAAAATGAAGAAAAAAAAAACAGAACAAACAAATATAAAAATAAAAATATTTAATGTATTTTGCAATCATATTTAATGTATTTTGCAATGCTGAATCAGAATCTGGCCTAAGAATTGCTGTATCTCATACCGTTTTTGAGATATCTTAGCCTGAACAAGGAAAAAATACCGTTATTGGTATATTTTGAAGCTATATTACTAGAATATAGAACATTCATACATTCAATCTTACATACTTAGTTTTGATGTATCAGCATGAAAGAAAAGTACCCCGTTGGTAAATTTCGTCGACATTTTCGGAAACCTAAAAGTTCGTTCAGGAGAGGTGTGCCAAGTTGTATCACATCAAATCGATACATAAATAATTTGGTCGGAACACCCTAAACGAATGTAATAACACAATGCAACAAAATGAAAAAAAATGTTTGTCCCTGGGGTCTCATAAAGTTTTTCTGATAGGTTATGAAAAATAAAAAAACCCGTATTTCACCGAATATGTGTATCAGTGACTTTTTTAATTTTATGGCTTCTCAAAGTTTAAAGTTCGCGTTTTATATGAAATTCAAAGATTTTGTGAAAAAACCATCTTAATATGAAATGTTGCTTATGTCCTTAACTTTTATTTAAGCCATGGAACTTGAGAATCCGCTCAGTAGTTTTTGTTTTATAAGCAAAACCATTTTTAATGTATTTTTTTTTTCATATGTATATTTCGTAAAATAAAAATAAGAAAATCACAAACTCTTTTAATTTTGTAATAGCAAAATTTGTATAGTTTTGCTTATAAAATAAAAACTACAATGCGGATTCTCAAGTGCTATAGCTCAAATTAATGGTAAGATTCATAACATGATGGTTGTTTCACAAAATCTCAAAATTTCATATTAAACGCAAATCACTGATACACATATTCGGTAAAATACCAGTCTTTTTATTTTTCATTACCTTTCAGAAAAACACTATAAGACCCCAGGGACATTTTTTGTGTCGCACTGTGTAATTAGTTTAATTAAACCAAAAAACATTCTTTTGCTTACACATGCCAGTAGTAGATCAAATTGATCGATTGGCAAAAGAATGATAATTGCGAAAGCGCGTACGTGATAAACTGTATTTTTGGTTTTAATATAACTTGGCAAAATCACAGCGTCAACGACCCTCTTGTTTAACCAAAGAAAAGCTACTTTCGGCTATCAGGCATAGTTAATCAATAGCGAAAGTTCATTAAGAATCGCTGTGTCGTGTCGCGGTTGAAAAATCCACCCGTAGTCCGTAAAGAATCTGTAAACTCAGAAGATAAGTTATTGTGTTAAGAACGAGTTGGTCCGGAATAAAGAAGTTAAAAATAAAAATAAGTGGAGTGTCGTTTAAGCTATGAAGAGGCACTCCTAAAGTTTAAAGCCTGAAAGGAAGCCGTTGGTGGGTGCTGAGAGAACAACCGAAGGACATTTCAACAAATTAGTCAGACAGGGGCGACAGTTTAATCTTGCTCTCGTTTGGGTTCCAGGGCATGGGGACATCGAGGGCTACATAAAAGCTAAATAAATCAAAGTGCCGAATTTTTGAATACGATAAAATTCAAGTGCTACATTTTGGGTAAACCTTGTCGTCTGAAGGTTATAATAAAATTGCACAGGGAACAATTTTTAGAATATCTTTTCTAATTAGCTTCTGTTTTTACCCCTTTCTACAAAAATATATCACGGAAAGTTTCAATTTGGTGTATTTGCCACAACAAATTTTTTATTTTTTTTGAATCAGTCTAACGAACATAGACCTACTTTTTCAGTATTCAAGTCAATAAGCTTACATATGAGTCAAGAGTCTCATCAGTTATTAGAATGTTATGTACTTGGTTTCGGCCCTGATTATTACTGGTTTTGCGAGAATGTAAAGAGAATAAACGGTGTATGCACGAACACGTTAAGTACAAATATCTGCACCGCAACAAGTGGTTCCGTTGTTATCCATTCGCTTGTACTTTCAACTGGTTTCGTCGTCTAGCTGGGCTGGCAATCAAAAGCATGTACAAATTATAATTAGCGAATGAAAAATCAAAACAAAAAGCAAAACAAACAAAAAAAGAAAAACAAATTAATAAAAAAAAAGTCCCAGTAAGTTGATTTACAAGATATCTATCGGTGTTAACTGAAATACTCATCGCATTCGTCATACACAGACTGTGAGTGTTTACTAAAGACGCTAAAATGTTTGCCAGTAATCGATTTTTTAAGTAAGTAACTTTTGAATATTCGGTTTTTGTTAAAATTCAAATTTCTCACAGCTCTGAGTGGGCGACACCACGCCTCAAAAAATTCGCTTCAAAGTACAAATTATATTCCATTTTTGCAGTCATTATTTTTTTAAAGTTTTATATTCCTTAGGCAGCTTTTCCATTCCAAATTAAACCTTTTCCACATCATATTGATCTTTTTTCAAAACAAATTTAACTTTTTTCGATCAAATTAATCTTTTAAACAAACACATCTTTGCAAAAAAACACTTTATAACACTTATATATATCTAAATCATCAGCAGCTATCGTTATGAAACATGGTACACGGCGGAACTAATGTATACGAAACACCTTCCAAAATGTGGAGGGAGTTGGCCAAGCGATTTGGAAAAAGGTTAATTTGATTTGGAAAAAGGTTAATTTGATTTGAATGAAGGTGGATTTGATTTGGATAAAGTGTAATTTAATTGGAAAAATGTTAATTTGATTTCAAAAAAGTTTAATTTGATTTGAAAAAAGTTTATTTTGATTTGGAAAAGGTTTAATTTGATTTGAAAAGACATCAATATGATGTGGAAAAGGTTTAACTTGGAGTGGAAAACTTGTATTCGTTTCAAAAAAGAATAATTCGTACAGCAATCTTATCTTATCCTATTTAGTTCCAAGCAAACATTAAAGGGCATTTCTTGGATTAGAATTCTATGTATGGCCGTTTCCACAAAAAGGATACAGAGGTCCTGAAATGGTCAAAATACCAGTACATACCATGGCATGTCCTCAACGACAAAAAATGGATTCGGAATAAGATTTATTACTTTCAAATTCAAAAATTATCACCGGTTATGAGACACCTTCGAGTATGAGACATTCGATTTTTTCTATGATGCATTACTAATATTGCCAATCTGACTACTGTCCAACTGTCCTCTTGCTATGACCAAGTTTTTAAGCCAACACCGAAGTGAAAAGATCTATTGCATATTTAAGTTATACACCTCAGGTCGCAACTCGACTGTAAAAAGTTTTTTATGATCTGTTTCAAAGTGTTATATTTTGGATTTAATCAACTGGAAATAGGAAGTGTCATGCGTTAGCGTTTAGTGTTTTATATCTACTTTGTGATACGATTTGGGTTTGTGCAAATATAAATGGTTAAAACATTCTTTTTTTGGCTTTTCTTAAAAGGTGTCATGTATCCGGGTATGAGACACATCATGTATCCGGGTATGAGACACATCATGTATCCGGGTATGAGACACTTTTTTTCGAACCCAATAAATATCGACATTTATGTAATGATTCATGTGTTTACGTACATTTATAGTATTTTTATTTCGTATTTTCTAATTTAAATTGCATTTGTAAAGGTGTCTCATACCCAGATACAAAATTTGTAACGATATGGACATTTTTCTTTCGAACCAAAATCTAGTGCAACTATCAAATATCAACATTAATGTAACGAAAAATAAATAAAAGCTTAAACTTACATACAGTCATGGGGTTTTATTTCATATTTTCTGATTTTCATTGCATTTTTCTAGGTGTTTCATACCCGGATACAAATTTTTAAATTGCTAAAAAAAGTTCTTTGAAAATTGGCCATAACTTTTGAATGTGATGAAAGAAAGTTGTGTGCATTTCTTACCTTTTGAACGATATATAAAACACCTGAAACGGTTTGACCAGTAAAAAGTTATGGCTCAAAAACAAAACCCGTCTCATACCCGGATACATTCCCTTACTATTAAACTTTGCTTGACAATAACTTGATAAAGTTGATAACTTGATAACGTTGCACAACTGGTAAAACTGTTTGTCCTGAAGTTTTGATCAATTTTTACTTAGTTACCTACCAAAAGATCATAATACTTAAAACTAAACCTTAATAAGTACCTACTAATGTTTCATGTTCCTGAATATTTGTATTAAATGTTTTCACGGCGTAGAATTGGTTATTAGGTATTTTTGTATTCATCACAAAACATTTCGCAAATTTTGATTGTACAAACTAGTATGGCTATACCGTGGCTGTTTTGAAATTTACTACGTAAAATGAAAATATAATTTTCAGATTATTTTACTTGTGAGTTGCCAGTTGCGGCAACTCTAAAAGGTGTCCCATAATTCACACAAAATTTAAATTTGCCGACATTTGTGCGGTTAAGTGTTGCCAACCAAAAAAAAAACACCTTGAAAACGGACAACTTAGCCCTTTCATTTCATTTATATTCTAACCATATTTTGTACAAAATTTGCGAACTGTAGCAGCCAAACTTTTATTATTTTTGAAACATTGCTCAGAAATGAAAATGCGTTGATCATCCATATTAGTCTAAGATACGAATAAGGAGAGATTTGCACCCATCTGTTTAATGGATGAAACCTATTTTATATGAAAGTAAATACGTTTAGAAACATTTTGTGAGTAGGTTGTCTAAAAAAATCCTGGCAAGGCTATGGTTCATTCCATATTGAAAAGTGCATTTTTTTGAAAAAATGCACCCATCTGTTTAATGAAAGAAATATATACCATTCGAAAGTTTAGAGCCTCTACAATATATTAAAGTAGGGTTGCCTATTTTTTTCCTGGCAAGGCATAGGGTTGTCAGGCTTTAAAAGGTCGGCCAAAACCACAAATTTGCACCCATCTGTTTAATGAAAAAATTATATACCATTCGAAAGCTTAGAGCCTCTACAATATGTTAAAGTAGGGTTGCCTATTTTTTTCCTGGCAAGGCATAGGGTTGTCAGGCTTTAAAAGGTAGGTCAATACCCCAAATTTGCACTATGTGTTAAAAAAAAAAAAATGTTTAAAATGTTAAAAAAATCTGTTTAATGAAAAAATTATATTCCGATCGAAAGTTTAAAGCCTCTACAATATGTTTACGTAGAGTTGCCTATTTTTTTCCTTGTAAGGCATAGGGTTGCCAGGCTTTAAAAGGTCAGTCAATGCCACAAATTTGCTCTCATCTGTTTAATAAATAATTTTTATGTTAAAATAAAGATAATTTCATTGCGAACACGGTGATACAGGGTTCGTATTCTGTAACATCGTAACCCATTATATCTTGGTTTTATGCGTCTTTAAAAAATCTGGGTTGTAATGGATTTAAGTGTTCTACAAGAATATTTTACGGAAAATTTCATTAGGGGTCACCAAAGATGAAATAAAAAAAAAATTATGATGGCACGTTAAAGAAATAAAGAAATTTT
The DNA here is from genome assembly GCA_951812925.1 of Calliopum simillimum. Lineage (NCBI taxonomy): Eukaryota > Metazoa > Arthropoda > Insecta > Diptera > Lauxaniidae > Calliopum > Calliopum simillimum. The sequence goes on along the minus strand of OX638372.1, from coordinate 93,794,368 downwards.
TTCCCAGGAGTCCATCTTAAAAATTCCAGAATTCGGTGCGCATTCTTTTTACATAAAGAATAATAAGTAGAAATTTCTACTTTACAAAATTAGCGTTAAACTAAAGGCCCGACCACAATGCGGGTGAAACGTTTTTGCGGTTGGGAGAATTTCGTTGATTACTTTTTGCATTTTATTCTCCTTCTGCATTCAGCTCCAAAAAATGTCAAACAAAAATAGCATAATAATTTTTGTGAATTTTATGTGGCTGAATGCAACGGATCCTGGACTTGTAAAGCTGAAAACTATGGTTGGTTTTTCGATGGTTATTTAAAACCAACCGGATTTATTGGGGACCAAACTCCGTTAACAATAGAAGATGTAATGAAAATGACAGAAGAAGATACAGACGACGAATCTTTCGAGTTTGATCACCAAAATTTTACTTCCGATGAATCGGATGCGGAATAATGTTCTGTGATTTATTTTTTTACTAATTTCATGAACTTTTAGTCATTATTTGCAAGAATCTTAAATTCTATGCATTTTTGAACTTATAAAATCATGACAATTAGGATAGGAGAAAAAAACTACTAAACATGGCTATGGTGACATATGTTTCGGTTACCGCCACGTAACCATCATCAGATCAATTTATGTTTTCATTTAATTTATTTTAAATTAAATGAAATAACAATTGAAAAAGTTTATTGATAAATGCGCTGTGTAGAGAGATTGACTTCGAAGGTTCCTAGTTCAATCCCGGCCTCAGACAAAAAGTAAAATTTTTCAATTATTTCATTTAATTTAAAATAAATTAAATAAAAACATAAATTGGTCTGATGATGGTTACGTGGCGGCAACCGAAACATATGTCACCATAGCTATGTTTAGTAGTTTTTTCTCTTATCCTAATTGTCAAGATTTTTTAAGTTGAAAAATGCATGGAATTTTATATTCTTGCAAGTAATGACTAAAAGTTCATAAAATTAGTATAATTTTTAAATAGTCAAAATAAACCACTTTATTTTTTTTATTATTATGGCGGAGAATTAGTCGCACAACTTGCTAGGGTCTTCCACAATTAAAATTAGCTCTATATTGTTATTCTTGTTAAAGTAGTGAGAATGTTGTATATATATGTAAGTTCAATTTATATGTAAGTGTGATATTATTTTGCGATCTTCAGAATAAAATGTTATGTAATTGAAATTTTTTTTCATTTTTAGAAATATAAAAAGATATAATAAAACATAATCCAAAATACTTACAAATGCATTTTTTTTTATGTTTTGAAAAATTATTGACTTGTTTGTTCTTTGTCTCTTGATGATATAACAAATAAAATTTTCAAGATAAGAATACATCGTAACCAAATAGTTCGCTCGGATCTCTATGTCGCACATTTTCATTTGTACTAATATTTCATTTCTTAAAGATCGGCAACCCTGGCTTAAAACAAGTTTTTCACAGGCAACCCTGTATCACCGTGTTCGCAATGAAATTACCTTTATTTTAACACAAAATTTATTTATTAAACAGATGAGTGCAAATTTGTGGTATTGACTGACCTTTTAAAGCCTGGCAACCCTATGCCTTGCCAGGAAAAAAATAGGCAACTCTACGTAAACACATTGTAGAGGCTTTAAACTTTCGATTGGTATATAATTTTTTCATAAAACAGATTTTTTTAACATTTTAAACATTTTTTTTTTTTTTAAACACATAGTGCAAATTTGGGGTATTGACCTACCTTTTAAAGCCTGACAACCCTATGCCTTGCCAGGAAAAAATAGGCAACCCTACTTTAATATATTGTAGAGGCTCTAAACTTTCGAATGGCATATATTTTTTTCATTAAACAGATGGGTGCATTTTTTCAAAAAAATGCACTTTTCAATATGGAATGAACCATAGCCTTGCCAGGATTTTTTTAGACAACCTACTCACAAAATGTTTCTAAACGTATTTACTTTCATATAAAATAAGTTTCATCCATTAAACAGATGGGTGCAAATCTCTCCTTATTCGTATCTCCTACTATATAGTGCTCCAGTATTACTAGCCAAAAACTGTCGGCTGTCAAACTGTAGGCTGTCAAACTGTAGGCTGTCAAACTGTCTTCTTTTTTTTTAGTTGGCAACACTTCACCCCACAAATTGCAGCAAATTCAAACCTTGCGTGAATTATGAGACACCCTTTAAAACCGATTTTTAAAAAAATATATTAAGTAATCGTAAAATCAAAACAACTCTTGTCATCACTAATTATTACTGCATACAATAAGCATCTCTTCGTATGTACATACTCTTTATTGAAATTTGTTCATAATTTTTTGAATGCTTTTAGTTTCAGTTGTGATTCGTTGCTGGCACCGACGCGTTGTACCCATGTGTTGTACAATAATTTTTTATATTAAATCATATACCCGTAAATATTATTTAGAATTTTATTTTGGAATATGTGCATATACCTAACTAAATATAAATATATATACTTTTTTTGCGGTATGTGTTCAATTCATATTTAATATATTTTATATTTTTTGCTTATCAGGAATACACCACTTTGTGTTTTCACAAAATCGGTTTTAAATCGAACGTTTCTAATTCGGCGAATTACGACTCAGCATCCGCACCGGTTTTTCCAACAACGCGGCAAATTCTTGTGTAGTTATAAAAATCAAGGCTATTGCAGGTCAGTGTAATGAATACCAAGTTTTTTTTTATTATTTTTAAAGTGTTAAATAATAAATTCCATAGATTTCTACATCGCACATACTACCTAATTCAACGCAAAACATTTCTAACACCAATATTTTGGCTACAATTTAATCAACACATTATGGGTTCCATTAGTTGTAAGGAATATAAAACAACTTCTGACAACAATGAGTCATGTAAAAATCAACCAGATATTGGTGAGTAATTAATACTTGTAAGAAAAATTATATTCTAATTGTTAAATAAAAATATCTAGTAATCAATAAATTTGAATTTCCATCGCATGTCCTTTAGTTAAAGGGTCATTACAACACCATGTTCATTCCTTAACCTTTGTTATTTTTGACTTACTACTTAATTGCTTTTGCGTGTCGTGCTCCATAACAGTACACTATTCAAAGTTTACGTGACCATGACGCACAGTGGCTCGAAAAGCAAATTTTTTGACATTCGGTGGTCAAAACTCTATATCTTCTAAACGAATACAAAGAGAAAACATGGATCTTTAATGTTTGCTATCGTAATAAATTTTGAAATTTGTTTTCTCCATCACTTTTCTTGGGCAAGAAATTGAATTTTTGCATTATTCCATATATTTATGGCAAATAATCAAAAATCTGTATCTTCTAAACGTATAGAAATTTTCTTATGTTTCTTTTTTTACCGTAAAATTTATAGCCAACGAATTTTCAAAGTGCGCCACAGTGCGATGAGTGATGTTTAATAGAATTATTTTGATAAGGCTGATTTTTATGACCTGCTTAGAAGAAAAATTATGTAACAAAATTGTCATTCCCTGTAATTTATACTGGATACAGTATACCGCAATAGACAAAAATAAGTTCCTTATTCAAAATTGTGGAAAATTCTGCCAATAATACTTTTCTGCACTTTTCGTCAAAATGGCACAAATGGGGCAGTTTCCGCATCGATTGCATATAGGGCCGCAAGTGTTGTTGCATTTCCTAAAAGTTGTCTTATGTCGCATTTTTTAACGCTCTACTTTTTGACTAGAAGGAAAATTGCTTGCGTTAGGTGAGGGATGTCACTAGAACTATTATTTGAGGTGTATAGAAGCAAAGGCGGCAATCTCCACTTTTTTTCAACCAAGTTTGAACCAAATCTTCAAAAGAGTTTATGGACAAATTCGGTCATTTTCGGTTTTTGGACCAAAAAAAAAAAAGATAGTTCCATTTTAATACAAATATCTCAAGAACCAATGTTTGTATTCAAACGTATTATATGTCATATTAAAGGTAATTAAATTACCTACAAATAATATTCACATCACTTTTGGTTGGTTTGTTAGTTTCGGCGAAATAAATTGATTTCTAAAAAAAAACATTTTTTTTTTCGAAAAAATTAACAAAAAATCAAAATCAACTGCAGATTTATACAAGAAGAAATAACTTTTTTATAATTTTTTTTTTTGTATCATAGACTATATATTTGTGAAGAAAATAAGATACCACTTAAAAAAATCGATGGAAAAATGCAAAAGTTGTATACAATTCATTGAAAAGTTACCAAAATGCGTTTTTCCCTATTTTTTTCGTTTTTTTGTAATAAACTGTTCGATAATTAAAATTTTTTGTAAAACACATGAGAAAATCCAAAAAATTCTTAAAGTAGGCGTTTTTCTCCAGCACGTCAGATTTTTTTTTAATCGATTTTTGAAGTTTTTTAATCCACTGTACATTAAAAATACCAAAATAGCGCATTCTTGTGTTAAATCGATGAATTTAACTATATGATCCTTACATTTGAGGTGTATTATGTGTTCAGTAAACTTATGCAGGATATTACGAGGAATATTTTTGAAGACAATTTTAACCCTCTGAGACCCTTACAAGTTGGTCATTTTGACCCCCCACATTTAGGTCAAAATAACCCACATGTGAGGGTTTTAGAGGGTTAAAATTGTCTACAAAAATATTCCTCGTAATATCCTGCATAAGTTTACTGAACACATAATACACCTCAAATGTAAGGATCATTTTGGTATTTTTCATGTACAGTGGATTAAAAAACTTCAAAAATCGATTAAAAAAAAATCTGACGTGCTGGAGAAAAACGACGAGACACGGGTATTTTTTTTTAACGCTTACTTTAAGAATTTTTTGGATTTTCTCATGTGTTTTACAAAAAGTTTTATTTATCGAACAGTTTATTACAAAAAAACGAAAAAAATAGGGAAAAACGCATTTTGGTAACTTTTCAATGAATTGTATACAACTTTTGCATTTTTCCATCGATTTTTTTAAGTGGTATCTTATTTTCTTCACAAATATATAGTCTATGATACAAAAAAAAAAAAAAATTATTGTATACAAAAGTTATTTCTTCTTGTATAAATCTGCAGTTGATTTTGATTTTTTGTTAATTTTTTCGAAAAAAAAAATGATTTTTTTAGAAATCAATTTATTTCGCCGAAACTAACAAACCAACTAGTCCGGGAGCCGGCAATACTAAAAGTGCCGTCATCGCGGATTCTGAAATTTTTAATGCAGAATGGTAGTGTAGGGATACTTGTTTAAAATATACTTGTTAATTTTAAAAATAACATTCTTAGCATAAATTTACTAAAAAATAAAAATTGTCAAAAAATCAGAAAGATTCAAAAATTTGAAAAGAAAGAAATAAATTCTTTTTAATAAAAAAATTAAATAATCCTATTAATTTCTCACAATTGGTGACCCCTAAGAAGAACATGCCAATTTTCCCTGACGATACAACAACTAATGCTAGTGCTGGTGGTAGTGGTGATCAAATTACCACATATCAAATTCGTCAAGAGCCAGCAGCAGCTAATGCTCGTGCTGGTGGTAGTGGTGATCAACTCACCACACACCAAAATCGTCAAGTTCCAGCTTTGGAAATATCTTCTGCTCGCATACCAAAACTTCCGGCGTTCTGGAAAGACGAACCCGAAGTTTGGTTCATTCAAGTGGAAGTCAGTTTCCGTATAGCAGGCATCACCCAAGATACTACGAAATTTGAATATCTTGTGACAAATTTGGACCAGTCGATACTTTACATGGTTAAGGACATCATTCTATGGAATGGAAATTGGAGACCAGAAGCCATCACATTTCCTCCATAGGATGAAATCATTATCCAATGGTCAGGTGAGTGTAGAAATTTTAAGAACACTGTTCCTTGAGCGGCTACCAGACAAAATCAAAAGCATTTTGGCCGTTTGCGATACTACTGACATTGATAATTTGGCATTACAAGCAGACAAAATATCTGAGGCATTTTCTAACTCAGCAGCAGTGTTTGTATCTGAGCTTACACAAAAACCGACCCCAACAGACGATTTTGCTCGTAAGTTGGACACCGTTATTGCACGAATCGATGCATTGGAGTCTCGATCTAGACCTAATCAGCGAGTTGATAGAGCGTCCAGTTCTAATATACGCTCCAAGTCCAGAGCTTCATCTAAATCTAGAAAAGATTCCGGATTATGCTGGTATCACTGGCGATTTGCAGATAAAGCAATAAAATGCATTTCACCATGCAATTTTTCAACTCCAAAAAACTAACTGCACCATCAACTGACATTTCGACCACCAGTTTCGATGGAAAAACAAACGGTCGACTTTTTATAACAGAAAAAATATCGAAGCAACAATTTCTTATCGACACCGGGGCAGAAATTTCTGTATTTCCTTGCCATAACCGCACCAAGCCATCAAAATTTTCACTATATGCTGCTAATGGTTCCGAAATTGCAACATATGGGAATTTACTTTTGACACTAGACCTTGGGTTAAGAAGATGTTTTCGCTGGGATTTCATTCTTGCAAATGTAACACGACCCATTATAGGAGCTGATTTCCTTCGGCATTTTCATCTTTTGCCTGATTTACAAAAGCGTGTCTTAGTTGATGGTTCCACAAATTTACAAACTACAGGCACTGTTATTTAAGAAATTTTTCATGGTATTAAAATGGTCTCTGGGGATTCAGAATATCATCGCTTACTTATGAAATATCCAGAAATTTTCAAGCATGACGTAGACAATTTTTGTTCAAATCCTGGTGTTTTCCATCATATTGTCACTTGTGGTCCTCCAGTTTCAGCAAAACCAAGAAGAATGGATCAAATGAAGCTGAAAGCTGCAAAAGCTGAGTTCCAATACATGCTTGATAAAGGCATTATTCGTCCTTCTGACAGTTGTTGGTCAAATCCACTGCATATGGTTGCTAAGCAAAATGGTGATTGGAGGCCATGCGGCGACTACCGCGCATTAAACAACATAACAATTGCTGATAAATACCCATTGCCTTATTTGACGGATTTTCGTATGCATTTATATGGATGCACTGTATTTTCAAAGCTTGATTTGATGAAGGCGTTTTATCAAATTCCAGTTTTCCCAGATGACGTGCCAAAAACTGCAGTCACAACACCGTTTGGTCTTTTCGAATTTTTGCGAATGCCATTTGGGCTTTGTAACTCTGCACAAAGTTTCCAGAGATTTATCGATAACGTTTGCCGAGGCCTTGAATTTGTATTTGTGTACGTTGATGATATTTGTGTAGCTTCTCGAACAGTAGAAGAACATCTTTCACATCTCAAAATGCTTTTCGAACGTTTCAAGAAATTTGGTATACTTATAAATCCAGCAAAATGTGTTTTCGGTGTTCCTGAAATAGATTTTTTAGGGCATCGTATAACAACATCTGGTATTCTTCCACTACCAGCGAAAGTATCTGCTATTAAAGATTTTCCTCATCCTAAGTGCATTAAGGAATTAAGACGTTTTCTCGCGATGTTAAACTTCTATCGCAAGTTTTTCCCTAGAGGTGCAATGCATCAAGCGGCCCTCAATGATTTTTTAAAAGGCGCTACTAAGAAAGACGACAACAGGAAAGTTTCCTGGACTCCATCTACTTTAAATGCTTTCGACTTGTGTAAGCAAGAGTTAGTTGATGCAACATTTTTGGCTCATCCTATTCCTGATGCTACAATATGTTTAAAAGTCGACGCCTCTAACTTTGCTATTGGGGCTGTGCTTGAACAACTTGTTGAAGGATCATGCCAGCCACTTGGATTCTTCACTAAGCGCTTGAATTCTACGCAAATGAAATACAGCACCTACGACAGGGAGTTGCTTGCTATTTATAGAGGCATCCATCATTTCCGTCATCAACTCGAAGGACGCAAGTTTACCATCTATACTGATCATCGACCATTAATATTCGCATTTAAGCAGAAGCACGAGAAAGCATCACCAAGGCAACGAAATCATCTTGATTTCATTTCACAATTTTCAACCGATATCAGACATATCGCTGGTGTTAAAAACGTGACTGCAGATATCCTCTCTCGAATCGAAGCTGTTGAAGTTCGATCGATTGATTACAAGAAAATGGCAGAACTTCAAGAAGACGATGACGATTTAAAAGATTTAATTAAAAATCAAGGTAATTATCAACTTTCGCTTATTCATTTTTCAGACAGAGACTATAAACTATACTGCGAGATGTCAACTGGCACTGCGCGTCCGTACATTCCAAGGTCTTACCGAATGCAAATTTTTAAGAGCGTACATTGCCTTTCGCACCCGGGAGTACGGGCTACTCGAAATATGATACGCAAAAAGTTTTTCTGGCCATTGATTAATAAAAATGTCAACGATTGGGCACGGTGCTGTCAAGACTGTCAACGTTCTAAGGTTTCACGACATACATCTAGTGATTTTGGAAAATTTCCAATCACTAGCAGCCGTTTTGATACTGTGCACATAGATATTGTTGGACCTTTGCCACCGTCTGAAGGTTATACATACATCTTGACTTGTGTGGACCGATTCAGTCGCTGGCCAGAAGCAATTCCAATTAAAGACATTCATTCAGAAACTGTTCTTCGTGCGTTTTATGATGGTTGGGTGTGCCGTTTTGGCGTTCCAAAATCCATCGTTTCTGACCGAGGAACCCAATTCACATCACACATGTGCAAGGAGATTACTAAGTACTTGGGTATTTCGCACAACTTTACAACTGCTTTTCACCCTCAGTCAAATGGATTAGTAGAACGGTTTCATAGGACATTGAAGACTGGGTTGATTTGTGCTAACAACCATCGTTGGACTCTATCCTTAAATACAGTTCTTTTTGGAATTCGGTCAGCACTAAAAGAAGACATTGGAGCTTCATCAGCAGAACTTTTGTACGGTGAGGTTATAAGACTTCCAAGTGATTTTTTCAATCCTGTTAAAATCGAATCCAGTCCAATGACTTTCCTCGCATCTCTTCAAGGCATTATTTCTAGTTTGCAACCACGTGAACCCTCAAATAAAAACAAGAAAAAGTTTTTCATCAACAAAGACCTTCAAACTTGTTCACATGTTTGGATACGTCATGATCATCACCGGAAACCTTTGCAACCAAAATACTCTGGACCATTCCAAGTACTTGAACGGAGGCTTAAATACTTCAAACTCAAGATTGGAACCAAAACGGATCATATTTCAATAGATAGGCTTAAGCCTTAGCATAAATTTACTAAAAAATAAAAATTGTCAAAAAATCAGAAAGATTCAAAATTTGAAAAGAAAGAAATAAATTCTTTTTAATAAAAAAATTAAATAATCCTATTAATTTCTCACAGTAGTTTACACTAAGACGAATAAGAAAAGCTTGGTCAGCATGGTTGTAGCCTGGCAGAAATATTTTTAAATGGTATTTGAATTATTAAATTTTCAGAATGCTTTGCCGTCATCGCGGATTTTGATCAATCTTAATACTAATCGATGGTAAATTTTTTAACCATTCAGAAAAAATCCGGCCGACCAATTTTTTTTTGCCGAAAATGACCGGCAGACCTATTTTAATGGTAGGTACAGTTTCTCTGTTATCACCGAAATTTGTTTTTTTTTTTTTTTTTTTAATTTACGTGTTTTAACGTCAAATTTAAAAATATCTTGGTATGCGAGCTTAGAAACTGCCGGAAGTACCCACTGTCGCACCATTAAAATAGGTCTGCCGGTCATTTTCGGCAAAAAAAATTTGGTTGGCCGGATTTTTTCTGAATGGTTATGAAATTTACCATCGATTAATATTAAGATTGATCAAAATCTGCGATGACGGCAAAACATTCTGAAAATTTAATAACTCAAAAATCATTTAAAAATATTTCTGCCAGGCTACAACCATGCTGACTAAGTTTTTCTTATTCGTCTTAGTGTAAACTACCATTCTGCATTAAAAATTTCAGAATCCGCGATGACGGTACTTTAAGTATTGCCGGCTCCTCGCCTAAACCAAAAAGTGATGTGAATATTATTTGTAGGTAATTTAATTACCTTTAATATGACATATAATAAATTTGAATACAAACATTAGTTCTTGAGATATTTGTATTTAAATGGAACTATCTTTTTTTTTGGTCCGAAAACCGAAAATTACCGATATCCCTAAAACAACACGAAAAAAATGCGATTTTCGGAATCAGCAGCCTATTTTACATATGAAACGGATAGTGGCATTCACTGGGAGATTTGGCTGTTGCATAGTGTAATCAAACCACCACACCCCTTCGATTTCGCTGAAATTAGGTACATGACTTCATTAGTTGCTAAAACCAATAAAAATGGTGAAAAAAATAATATTATTTTTTGGCGGAGCTCTAGAAGTTCTGCTTAAGAAGTTTAGTAATCAAAGCAAAAGCTACAATCTCCAATGGAGACTGCTGCCTTTGTTTTGAGAGACGTATTTGGTATTGTAAATTTCACTGATCACAAGCTTACATCAAATTCAACTAGATGGCATTCTCAGATGCATTCATGAAAAAATTTAATTTTCTTCCCTAATCAATCGACTTTGATGTATGTATTAGCCTCTTAGTATTTTTAATGCATTTTCACATGAGAGTATGTTAGAAAACGCCAAAACTCGGGCCAAATTGCCGTTTCGTTTCCTCAACGCTTTCAGTTTTAAGGATAATAATTTTTTGTACTGTATATCGAAGGCACTTTTCACGCTCTACACGATGGCAATAATGAAAATGATAGTAGGTGAAAGCTCTAAGCAAAAACTAGGTGAAATCTGACTAAAAGGCGTGGGAACATCTTTTTCAAGCAAGAAAAATGCATTAAACGCACTCACAAAATCTTAATTTTTCCTTCCTTAGATACATTTTTTTGCTCAGTTTTCCTTAAAAATGTATTTCCACGCAGAGCCAACCACCCAGCCATACAGACGGACATGGCTAAATCGCCTCAGAAACTGATCAAGAATATATATACTTTTTTACATATGCCACGCCTCCTTCACTGCGTTACAAATGGCAGGACAAAGTGAATATACCCTGGGTGTAGGGTATAAAAAAGTTATAGCAAAAAAAATGTTTGTGTACCTTTTTATTTATCTGATAAAAAAGCTTTTAAAAGATGATGCGATTTTGCTAAACTTAAGCTTAAAATGTTCCCAAAAAGAGTTGTAAAAAACTACTATAAAAATGAACTTTGCGCTGCTATAAATAACCTAGCCAATTTTAATCAGACCTTAATTATTAGTGCATTTGTTAGAAGCGTTATGCATTTTTCTTTAAAATAGTGCAAAACAATATTCCATCGAAATCGGGTTTCACGAAATATATTCTTAAAAATTAAGCTATATACTCAAAAATCGAAATTTTCGATTTTCTCTAGAATAGCGAATTTCCGACTCAGGTTACAGTAATGAAATACAAATTGTTTACGATGTTGTCAGAAAGTTGTGTATGTATAAATCCAGATGCGCTAAAGAAATTGAATGCTTTTGAAGATTGTGTAAGTACTGAGTCTGAATCCTATCGTTCATAGCTTTTTTCTTCTTTTAAGGAAGTCTAAGAAAATTACACTAGTTTACAAATTAATTATTTTTTTCTGTGATCTGAGTGCCACTATCAAATTCTAATGTAAAATGACTCCCTGATTCAGAAAATAACTATATTTTTTTTTTCTACGGATACGTTTTCGAGAAATCTCCCTTTTCCTGTTTTTGAAGGGGGGGCAAAATATGATCTCATATAATCACAAATATCTCATAAACCAGTAAAGCCAGCTTAACATGTAAGACAGCAAAAGAAAGGTAATACAATTTTACATAAACGTTTTATACTTTACTTTTCGATCAGTTTTTTAGTTTCTGTGTTATTAATAAACATTTCGAAAAATTTTGATTTTTCTTTTGAAAAATCGAAAAAAAAAGTTTTTCAATTGGGATATTTTCTTGAAAAAAAATTCGGTAAAAATAAAAAAACTTCATTGTGCAAAAGTCTAAAGAACTCCAGTAAAAACAAGATACTAATCCAGAAAATCGATGGATAAATAACGGAGTTATAATCAATTAAGTGAAAATTCCAAAAGTCAAATTTTTCTCTATTTTTGTAATTTTCCTTGCATACGGGTACAATTTTGAAAATTTTTTTTTCCGATTCGGCCGATTCATATTTTTTTTTGATTTGGGGGACCATCATTAGTAAAAAAAAATTATTTTTATTTTTTTCGCTCGTATAGTGTTGCCGTATTAGAAAAAAAACAATTATTTGAGGTGTCACTTAACTTAAACTGATCTGTAAAGAGAACGTCATATTCTACTCCTTATTTGAGGATTTAATTAAAAAGGCAAATAAATTACCTTTTTATCATTGGGTCATTTGTTGATATCAAATGAAAATTAGCCAATCTATAGTAAACCAAATTTCAAATTTAAAGCAAATTTCGATGATTTTCAGAATCTTTCTTTAACGCCGTTAACGTTTTCTTGTTCGAAAAAATAGAAAAAGTCAAGTTTTATTACTTTTGTCATTTATATATTTTATTACAAAAATTTTGACTTAATACGGACCAAGATCGGATGAAAAATGGCAGCTCTATTCTAGATTTAGTGAGTGAACCTACTAAATTACTGTCTATTTAATTAGCAAAACAAAAATTTCATGTGTTTATTCACTAAATCTCGAATACAGCTGTCATTTTTCATCCGATCTTGGTCCGTATTAACTCAAAATTTTTGTAATAAAATATATAAATGACAAAAGTAATACAACTTGAATTTTTCTATTTTTTCGAACAAGAAAATGTTAACGGCGTTAAAGAAAGATTCTGAAAATCATCGAAATTTGCTTTAAATTTGAAATTTGGTTTACTATAGATTGGCTAATTTTCATTTGATATCAACAAATGACCCAATGGTAAAAAGGTAATTTATTTGCCTTTTTAATAAAATCCTCAGATAAGGAGTAGAATATGATGTTCTCTTTACAGATCAGTTTAAGTTAAGTGACACCTCAAATAATTGTTTTTTTTTCTAATACGGCAACACTATACGAGCGAAAAAATAAAAATAATTTTTTTTTTACTAATGATGGTCCACCAAATCAAAAAAAAATATGAATCGGCCGAATCGAAAAAAAAATTTTTCAAAATTGTACCCTTATGCAAGGAAAATTACAAAAATAGAGTAAAATTTGACTTTTGGTATTTTCACTTAATTGATTATAACTCCGTTATTTATCCATCGATTTTCTGGATTAGTATCTTGTTTTTACTGGAGTTCTTTAGACTTTTGCACAATGAAGTTTTTTTATTTTTACCGAATTTTTTTTCAAGAAAATATCCCAATTGAAAAACTTTTTTTTTCGATTTTTCAAAAGAAAAATCAAAATTTTTCGAAATGTTTATTAATAACACAGAAACTAAAAAACTGATCGAAAAGTAAAGTATAAAACGTTTATGTAAAATTTTATTACCTTTCTTTTGCTGTCTTACATGTTAAGCTGGCTTTACTGGTTTGCGAGATATATGTGATTATATGAGATCATATTTTTCCCCCCCTTCAAAAACAGGAAAAGAGGGATTTCTCGAAAACGTCTCCGTAGAAAAGAAAAGTATAGTTATTTTCGGAATCAGGGAGTCATTTTACATAAGAATTTTATAGTGGCAACCAGATCACATTTTTGCTGTAAACTAGTGTTATTAACTTTCTCTTTTCCCTGAAGGCCTTACGTTATTTATTTATAACGTGAATATAACCTGTGTGCAAGCATAAGAAACCATTAAAAACCACTTCCTTAAGAATGTAATCTAAAATTATTGCTGGGGTACTATCTATTACAAACCTTATCTTCAAACCGAATATTAATGAAGGCCGTTTAACACATACTCGTATGAATGTATGTACATACAGCTTGAAGTTGGTGGTAATGGTTTGCGTTTAGTGGTAATACCAAACAAAACAAAATACACACCACCGTCAGACGTTACGTATTCCAACGAATGATGTCAGAATTAACAGTATATTGGTGTACATCGTTGTTGAAAAAAGAAAAACAGCTGGCCAGCCCCAATCGGTAGCATAATCAACGTCATTAAAACAAAATTTTCTTTAGAATCAGTCAGTCGTTCGCCGAATTTGCTGTCACAAAAGTCATTGTCTGGAGAAGATAAAAAAAAAACCAAAATAGAAATTCGTGCACAAGTTCTCAATTAAATTGTCTGCTGTCTTCAGAATTCAGGTAAAATACAAGTTTACTCACAATTGAAATTTGTTTATGTGCTGTGTGAGATAAATTTACAAGTTTTAATTAGCACTTTTTGAATAAAGGTAAACCACATTGCAAAATGATGATTGAAATTAAGCAAAAATAAAATCAATGTCTGAGCAAATACGAGTGGAATAATGAATTGAAAGAATAGATTTTTTGAAAACAAATGTATGTACAGCGACAGGTTGTATAGTGCTTGTCATCATCAAGGTCATCCAGTCAAAATCAAGAGATAAGTGAATATCCGTCCTAAATGTTTAAATACGAGCGGGCGCTTATCTATAAAATTGAAAAGATAAAAGTATTTCCTGCATTATCCGATTATATAATTATCTTTATTATATAATTATTTAACGGCATATACTTGAACCGTCTAGACTTTTTCTTTCACTCGATTTCTCAATCATATTTTTGTAATCTAAAGAAAGCCGCCTTAATTTATTTTATACAAAATACATTGTACCTATACGATGCTTAGCATAACAAAAAGGGACACACCCCCTCCAATCTTCTAAAATATTTTTTCTAGAAGGAACACAAAACTATATTTCATATGAATTCAATACAAAAATATTTAAGATCTAAAAAGCAGGTCATAGAAGTAGTAGCAAAAACCGTACTTTTTGCCATATATCAGGAAACTTACTTTGTGCTAATAGCCTGATTCACTTCCTTTACAACAATGGTTTGAACATGAAAATCATTTAAGAAATGTTCAAGCTTGTCACAATATACCGATTTTTCCACAAAAATCAGAAATTTTTTTTTTGGCATTTTTATCGGTTTTGGCACGAAATGAAACCTTATAACAAATTTCAGCGACATCGGATGGGGTGAGGTCAATTCTTGTTACGCTCGGCCTGAAATGGCTGAATGTAAAAGAAATTCGCTTTTTTTGAACGGAAAAATTTTAAATGTCCGACAGGACATGTCCGAAAAAATAAAAATATATAATACACTACATTCTTAATGTTTTGAGTAGTGATGTTGACGCTTTGCCAGCTCAAATTTTTCGAAATTTGCAGTTGGGTCCTCAGATTTTTATAAAAATTCACAGAGCTGTTCTAAGTGCTCATTAGAGAGACCTCTTATTATTAGTTTTGCGGGAATTTTTTTTTTTTTGCAAATTATCGTCATGGAACTTCAGAGTGTCAAAGTAGTGTTTTTGCGAAAAATCGATGGAATTTTTTTTTCTAAGTTCCGCCATTTTGTCAAAAATAAATTTTTTTAATTTTTATTTTCGGATTCTTGTGGCTCTTGCCTTGGGCAGTTTTTTTATACTAATTAATGGTAATCGAAAGTGTTACACTAGAACTCATTGAAAAAAAAAAAAAATTTTTTGTTGAAGTTTGCCTTAAATATTTTTTCACCCAACAGTTCTCCTCTGCTTTCATTTAAAATGTCATAATTTTGAAATGGCTAGCCGTATCTTGAAAAACAGACCTGCGTTGGGCCTTTTGATGAGCTATAAAAAAAAAAATCAAAAGTAATTTGTATGAAGTTTTTATTTGTCTTCATTCAAATGGACATAACTTTGAATTGACTAGCCGTATGTGGTTGAATAAACTGGATGAACTGCTGGATAGTTCCTTTTATGCACTATAAAAAAACTTAAAAATAAATTTTTTATTTTTAAAAAGATGAATTTTTTGATACATCTTGTATAAAAAAAATTCAAAAGTTTTTTTTTTTTTTCAAGGAGGAATTAATTCCTAATATACTTTGTATAAAATTTTTATCTGTCTTTATTCAAAAGGACATAACTTTAAAATGACTAGCCGTATCTGGATAAAAAATCTTAAAAGTAAATTTTTTTTTTTTAAAAAAATATGAAATTTTTGAAAGATTTCGTATAAGTTTTTACATATTTTCATTCAAAAGATCGTAACTTTTGAACCAGATGACCTTTTCCAAAAATTAGCCAAGGCATTGATACTACATTATTACATCGTTTGAACGGTGCTAAAATCATAGCAATGCAACAAGTTGTTCTGAAGTTATACATTTTCAAAGACAATCTCGCAACAGCGAAAAAACCCAAAACTTTAAACGATTTTTGGCTGAGTCAAAATTCACTTTAGATATATAGTCCCAAGGAGTTTTTAACATAAATTTTAACGTAGAATCCGAAACTGAATGAAAGTAAGTGGAAAAAAAAATGTGATTTTCTCTAATGTATGCATGCGATATCTCATTAAGGGTAAGTCCGACGAAAAAACAGTTTGAAGAGACCCTTATAGGGAATTGAACGTTCCAAATTTTTTTCTAGGATGAACCGTTTTGAAGTTATTTTGAAAAAACGGTTTTTTTCTAAATTTTAGGTTTCTTGAAAAAATATCTTTAAAAAATTTTTGAAAAATTCCCTATCGCTGACCAATTAGCGAAACCAACTGATCTTTTTTGACAATTTGTTGACCTTTCGAATGACATAATTGGTTTCTCGAAATTTCATAAATGGGGTGCTAACATCCCGTCGCCATAAGTATTAAGATTTACTATAATACACGAATATTAAACAAATATTTTCCATAGTTGTTTTTTTGGTCTTAAATCGAAATTGTGAACTTAATAAAATTGAAAATAAAACTAAGACGTTTTGACAAATGATTTTGAATGGAAAAGTTAATTTTTTTAGGGTTGCCACCTGTTTTTTTTATTAAAATCAAAATTTTCTATCAATAAATTGCTAAAATCATAATTTTCTCTCTATAAATTGACATATTGAATCCAAAAACGACGAAACAAAAATTTAGGGTTGCCATATTAGGGTTGCCAGACGTTTTTTTGGAAAATTGCATTTCTCTTTAACTTTCTTTATTGAAAGTCTATAACTTCAAATTTTAATAAATTGCTAAAATCATAATTTTTTTCACTACAAACTGACATCTTGGGTCCAAAAACAATAAAAAAAGTTAACAAAGAAATGCAATTTTGCGAAAAAAGTCAGACAACCCTGAAATGGCAACCCTAAATTTTTGTTTCGTCGTTTTTGGACCCAAGATTTCAATTTATAGAGAGAAAATTATGATTTTAGCAATTTACTGATAGAAAATTTTAATATTATTAAAAAAAACAGGTGGCATCCCTAAAAAAATATGTTGGATTTTTTAAAAGTTTATCTAAGCGGTTAAAGGCTAAAATTTAATTTTTTATGAAATGTGTGGTTTAAGCAAATTTTACAAAAAAAAAAATGTGGATATCCTGAAAGTTGCCGAAGTTCAAACAGCCGAGTTAAACAAAATCATTTTACAAAGCTTCCTAGTTTTTATTTTCAATTTTTTTAAGTTCACAATTTCGAATTAAGAGCAAAAAACAAGGAAAGATTCACGTTCCTGGTTTGTACGCACATCACTTAAAGTGGTGCAAAAAAAAAAAAATGTGTATCCATTTTAACAATTGCTGCATTTAGTATAAGTAAAAAGAGATCATAATTTCTATATATCCAAATGTTTATAGAAAAAAAAAAAATATATAGTTTAGAGAGGTTATAAATAAAGAGATAAGATAAAAATAATTGCATAATAAATTACGCTAAAAAAAGTAAACTCGAAAATTCAATCTAAAACGAAGTTTGTGTCTAATAGCCTATTTCAACTGGAGACTTATGAAGCGATTTAGCGGAAACTCTCCTCATTCATCATGTATTAAACGTCAAGTTAATCTGAAAACAGCCGTTAATCGCCTCATAAATCTCTCCTGTGGAAACAAGCTATGATGGTTTTTATGATACTTTCTACTTCACATTTAATTTTTCAGAAAACTATATCTCATTAGTACAGCGCAAAAAGGGGAAAAACAAGACTGGTATTATAATTTTTGGAACCAGTTTATATACCACGAGTTAATGTTTTTTTTTTTAATTATCTAACAAAAATATGATTGACTCATTTGACACACCTGTCAATATTCACTTAGAAAGTATCAATTAAATGAGCTTCAAAATATTTTATATGCACCAACAACAGTAAACCACAACATTCATTTTTATCTATTAGTTGGCTTATGAAAGAAAAACTAATTCAACAAGTTGACCTTTAAATTACAAAACATACTTTTTAAATACTTATAGAGAATGTACGAAGTATGTATTACAATAACAATACGTATGTATGTATATTAATAATAATAATAATAACACAGTGCAACAAATTGAGAAGAAACCAATCTAAATTGCATCTCGATAACTTCTTTTGACTAACTGAGGGTCGCTGATTCCGAATCTGGCAACTGTTTTTTCCTATCGAGTCAGAGATCCGAGTCATCCTTGATTTGAAGTGCAGAAAACGCTATTTTCAGACAAATGGCGTACATCCAGAAAGTAGTGCAATTTACTTTTGTTAGTGGCATTTAAAACATAACTTTAAATTTTCCAATTGGATCATTACTTTCCGAAATATCATCCATTGCAGTAAAGGAATACAAACTTAATATAATCCCTTACAGGGATTTGCGATACCTTTACTTCAATGGATGATATCTCCGAAAATAATGATTACGGTTTAAATAAAAAGATCAGGACTATTCAATGCCGCTGACAAAAGTGAACTACACTCTTTCAGATGTACGACATAGGTCTGAAAATAGCGTTTTCTGCAATTTAAATCAGGGAAAACTTGGATCTCAGACGTGATAGGAAAAAACAGTTTCCAGATTCGGAATCCGCACCTCTGAGTTAGTCAAAAAAAAGTTATCGAGATGAAATTCAGATTTTTGTGTTGCACTTAATTCACAATTCATACAGAATGATTAGGAATAACGATTTTCGAAAGCTGGACAAATAAAGTAATCTGGTTCAAAAATATTCGTGCACCAACGGGCTGTTAAAAATATTGATGAACGTTTTTCTGAAGATGTTTATAGTTTATAGTTTCGCCAAAAACTATTGAAAAAAAGTATGTACATTAGAAAAGAAAATTCAAAAAATTTACATTTTGGAACATTTTAGGTCGAAAATCCTAAATTAATTGAAAAAAAAATGTGTCCAGATTCGAAATCAGCGAAGTAACTCAAAATTACAAAAGATATTTCCGCGAAAACATTCTCTACATTTCTAAATTTTTTTTTGAAGTGAAGCTTCTTTGGCCGCGTTATATGTAAAATTTCAAGGCCGCGACATATTTTTGCGCGACACTTTCGTTACATCCCATTTCATCTCGCAAATCGTAGAAGCCATTTTGATAAAATTTGGTAGGTAAATGCCAAACGTAAAAAGAATACACTAGTCGAAAAGTGGGCACAAACAAATTAGTGTCACGCTCACCGATTGAACATTTGCACACTTTATATCTCGAAGCTATTCAAGTTATATTGATGATATTTTGTAGGTATCGCCCGAACCATGCTCTTGAAAAAAGTGCTACTCCTACTTTTTTCTGAAATATTAAATAAAATAAAAATATTCCATTGCTTCTGTACTTCGAGGAATCCTCACCAATAAGTGCGGTTTCTCGAAATTTTTGAGGTTATATAAAAAAAAACTATCCTAAGCCATGCAACCTTAGCCTTCAAAGCACAGTTTGAATTATATTTAAAAATTATTTTTTCTTCGGAATATTCTGACCTCAAAAAGTGAAAAAGCAAAAAAAACGGGTTTTCGAAAGAAAAAAGATTTCGAAAAAGGAAAAAGATATCGATATAATGTAAACTGGGTTTTAATGGCAAAGGCAAGGTACGGCTCTCCGAAACGGTGTTTTAATTGATATTTTGCTGAAACGCTGATTTTCTTTTTTTATACAATACCTTATAGAATTAGCAACAGAATTCAATAATTCGGATCAGGCTTGCCTGAAGAATGATCAGGAACGAGCCAGGAACTTCATACCTCATATGAAATGAACCTGATCCGAATCTCATAAAGTTTTCAGGAACGGATAAGAATATTTCAGATCCTCATCATAATAAATTTATTATTGAGGATCGGATCATATCCATATAAATTAATTTTAATTTCGTCCGGCCACAAAACGCTTTCCTAAAACATTTTGTAGCATTTGTTATGATATTGGGTGTACAACTTAAAAACCGGAATTTGACGGTGGATGTCCGTACTAACAAATATCGTGAAAGCTCGAACTTTATATATATGTAATTTTGAAGGCACATTTGACAGCTGTCAAAATCAGTCAACAAAACAATTTTATCTTGTGTGCATCATTATTATTTTTCACGATGAATAACTTCGAAAATTGGAGAAAAAGACAGCATTTGCGGGGGGTTCTAGTGGGTCATTTTTTTGCAAAGAAAACAGCTGCCGAAAGGCATCGCATTCTTGTAGAAGTTTATGGGGACTCTGCTCCAGCTGAATCAAGCTGTCGTGAGTGGTTTAAAAGTGGTTATTTTGATGTCGAAGACAAAGAACGTCCTGGTCAGGACCAGCTAGGTGTGATCCATTATGAGCTGTTGCCAGGTGGCCAAACCATTAATGCTCAATTTTATCGTCAACAATTGATCCAATTGAAGCAGAAAATCCAGGCAGAGCGGCCAACGTATGCGACCAGACATGAGTCAATCATTTTCCACCACGATAACGCTCGGCCACATATTGCTGCCCCAGTCAAAAATTACCTGGAAAACAACGGAAAACAACGGATGGGAAATTTTGCCTCACCCGCTTTATAGCCCAGACCTTGCACCATCAGACTACCATTTGTTCCGATCGATGCAGAATGCCCTATCAGGAATACGCTTCACTTAAGTTCAAGATATCGAAAATTGGCTCGATTCATTTTTGGCCCCCAAGCCGGCGCATTTTTTTTTTGTAGCTTCCAATGGACAATACTTTGAATAAAATATATTGTAACATTTTTCCACAATAAAGCATCAAATTTCGCTAAAAAATTCCGGTTTTTAAATTGTACACCCAATATAAACATGATAACGACCTAAACTGTGTTTGAGAAAACTTTCTGTGGTCGTTTTGATATGGAATATTTATTTAGTTCTGCGAATTTGATGCGATACTGATTTAAACAACGCACTTGGACCGTATTAAGATTTTTGGTATCAGATCCTGATGAGGAACTGATCAGATGGCTGTATTAAGGAATACCTGATCCAGATCTAATCCTAATCCGGAATTCCTGTACTAATTTCTTGTCGGAGTGCTCCGCCCGTCGAAAAATTTTGTTTAAAAAAAACAACAAACAAAACCAAAAGTAGCCATTTTTGATGTTTTTGTCGGTGCTGAATCTGAATCCAGACTCGCAATTTCTCTATCACATATGGTTTTTGAGATGTTCTTAGTTAAAAGGTCAAAAGCAAGATTTTTCTTTTCTTTTGCTACTTAATTCATCGCTCAGTACCATTTTTCGTCTTCAAAATGCGTTATCAATTAGTCTTGTATGATTTTTATTTAAAAAGTTTGGTAGTCATCACAAAATTCAACAGACTGCTTCTTTCAAACCAAGCCAAGAAGCAAAATATCAAAAATGGATTGTTTGCCTTTCAAAATATTCAAGCCTTTTTCGATGACTCTTAAGCATCTAAGATTCCAAAAACCCAGCAGCAAAATAACAAATCTCTTCATAATAATGATATCTTTATGAACTTGTTTTAAGACTTTACTTTATCTAAAAAATATTTTCTTTAATTTATTACAGGCACCATTGGTTCTTATCAATCAACTTTAGAAACCACAAAAGTCGATATGGCAAGTGACTTGGAATATACAGATCCAGTTGTGGTGTGTAATACCACCGATATCAACGAAAATGAAATGAAACAGCTGGCATTCAATGAAGATACGAAAATCCTTTTGATCAAACAGAAAAATGAGCTTTATGCCATTGGCAATAAATGCACGCATTATGGAGCACCATTGCATACTGGTACCCTTGGTCAGGGTCGTGTACGCTGTCCGTGGCATGGTGCCTGCTTTGACCTTGCATCCGGTGATATTGAAGATTTCCCAGGCTTAGACTCGCTGCCATGCTACAAAGTTGAGGTAACGTCAAACGGTGATGTAAAAGTTCGTGCGAAACGTAAGGATCTGGAGAAAAATAAGCGCCTTAAGGATATGGTTGAGCGTGATCCAAACAATGAAACTACTTATGTTATTCTAGGCGGTGGTCCTGCTGGTGGCGTTTGTGTTGAGACATTACGACAGCAAGGTTTCACCGGACGTATCGTTATGTTGTGCAAAGAGAACGCTTTACCATATGACCGCATCAAAGTTTCCAAATCAATGGATATTTCATTAGAGACCTTACAATTCCGTAATGCAGATTTCTACAATGAGCACTCTATTGAAACCATGCTCGGTGTTGAGGCGACACGCGTTGATGCTCTGGAAAAATGTGTTTACTGCTCTAATGGTTATGCCGTTAAATTCGATAAGCTTTTTATTGCTACTGGCACCCGTGCGGTTAAAGCACCAATTCCTGGTGCTAATCTTATCAATGTGGTGACAGTGCGTAATCATGCAGATGCTGCTGCAATATATAAATCCTTTACGCCGGATATGAATGTGGTGTGTCTAGGAGCCAGTTTTATAGCGCTTGAATCTGCCGCATATTTCGCCAAGAAAGCCAAGAGTGTAAGTTGGAATATGTATGTAAATATTTAAATGTTTCACGGAAAGTTTACTTGATGATGTAGAACTCCCTTATGGACTTATTGCACTTTCAAAAAAATCCTTTCATGTATTGGGGGTTATCGTGAATAAATATTCTCTGAAATTTTTTCTCAGACTGAAATGGTGAATGCACGGCAGTCTGGAAAAAATTATCGAGAATATTTATTCACGATAAATGCCCATTGAATTAACTTATCATTATGGTTCGGTACATTTACCATAGAGTGTCCGTTATTTACCAAGTTCTTTATATATTTGAAAGGTCAGCTTAAATGGCTTATGGCAAATAACTATACTGTGTTACACAAAATTCTGAATTTGATTTCGATAACTTCTTTTGACTAATTCAGGGTGGCTGATTCCGAATCCGCCAACTGTTTTTTCCGATCACGTCTGAGATCCAAGTTATCCTTGATTTAAAGTGCAGAAAACGCTATTTTCAGACAAATAGCGTACATCCCGGGAGTAGTGTACTTCACTTTTGCCAGCGGCATTGAAGAGCCCTGATCTTCCTCCATAAACTTATTTTTTCCGATTCGACCATTGCTTTCCGAGATATCAGCCATTGCAGTAATGCTGCACAAATTGAATATAGTCCTTTACAGAGATTTGCGACACCTTTACTTCAATGGGTGATACCTCCGGAAGTAATGGTCGAATCGGAAAAAATAAAATTGTGATTTAAAGAGGAAGATCAGGGCTATTCAATGCCGCTGATAAAAGTAAACTACACTACTTCTTGGATGTACGCCGTGTGTCTGAAAATAGCATTTTCTGTACGTTAAATCAAGGATAACTCGGATCTCAGAAGTGATAGGAAAAAACGGTTGGCGGATTCGGAATCAGCCACCCTGAATTAGTCAAAAAAAGTTATCGAGATCAAATTCAGATTAGTTTCTCTTTAATTTGTTAAAAGAAAGAAAAGCTTCAAACAACACTTTACCGCACAAATGGCGGCAAATTCGAATCTTCCGTGAATTATGGAACACCCTTTTGGATTTTCCATTGCACAAAAAATTATGGGTTTGTGATTGTTTGAGGGCATTTGCTTGTTAATTCCGAAGGAACTTTCCACGTTGAATCCGAATCTCAGGAAAGAAAGCCATAAAAAAATTATGAAATAATTTGAAAATACAGCCAGAAAAAAATAGACTTATTTCCTTTTCAATTTCCCTGGAGCCGTGAAGAATTATAGCCATATAGCCAGCGTATATTCACTTTGTCCTTCCGTATGTAACTTAGAGAAGGGAGCGTAACAGATATACAAAAGTGTATATATTCTTGATCAGCGTCACCTCCTCAGTCGATAAAGCCATGTCCGTCTGTCTGGCTGGCTGGCTGTGTGTGGAAATACATTTTTTGGGCAAACTGAGCAAGATAATTCAATGAAATTTGACACACTGCCTCCATTGTCAAAGTTAGCTCGTGGGATTGAAAATGAGCAAAATTCTACTTTAGGAGTATTTTTCACGACAATGCAACCAAAATACACATAAATACTACGAATTGCTCTGAGAAAAAACTGGGCAAATTCCCACAAGAGGGCGTGGCACCACCCATATAAGCAAAAGCTTCAAAACGCTATACCCAGACACTAAGAATTATAAATACAAGCTCAAGGGGGCGTGGCACCTCCCATATAAGCAAAAGTTTCAAAATGCTATACTGAAAGAGTTTTTAGAGATAATCCAACTAAATTTTACTCAAATACTAAATGCACGCTCTAAGCTAAAACTAGACGAACTCGAACAAGAGGGCGTGGCACCTCCTATATAAGCAAAAGCTTCAAAACACTATACTGAAAATGTTTTTTGAGACAATCCAATCAAATTTCACTCAGACACTAAAACTATGCAAGCTTTGAGCAAAAACTGGGTGAACTCGGACAACAGGGCGTGGCACCTCCCATAATAGCAAAATTTTCAAAAAACTGCAGTGTAGGGTATTTATTTTTTGGCCAGGCCAAAAGTTACACCCATACTATCATAGTTAAGCCTAGCCTCCGGTCACTCTATTCAAACATCAGAGATGCCTCTCGACACAAACGATTTTCTGGTACCGGTACATTAACCCGAATCCTCCTAGCGTGATCATATGAACACACCAACTTTGTGTTTTTACTATAATTTAGGAAGAAAAAAAACCAGTATCCTGTTAGCCGTGGCGAAGGATTATTTCAAAAACCAAAAAATAAGTCCTTAATCATCCTAGAAATTATATTAATGAAAGTTTTTATTTCAAAAATTAAACAAAAAAATCCAGGAGGATTCGGGTTAAGGTGTTGTCCGTAATTTATATTTTTGAAATGGGTTGGTTTTATAGCCATCCATCAATTACACATTGCAACAATGATTTTGTTGCAGGGCAGCTGAAGGTTAATTCTGAAGGAACTTTCTGCATAGAATCCAAATCTGAGGTCAGAATTGGCCCATCAGCTCTAGATTTTTATATAATGGGGTTGAAAACACGAACACGATTATTTTCCAGGTTGGATGCAAACTGCACTAATCTTTTCTTATTTTTTTTTTTTACCTAATTCATCACGTAATGCCACCCTTTCTCTTCAAAATGAACTCTTGAAAGTGCTGTACGATGCTTCCTTCAAAAGTTTTGGTCGATTTAAGATGATATCATGAAATCTTATATAACGACTAACTCGAAAGTCTATAGATTTCGTGATGACATCTTAAATCGACCTCAATTTTTTTTTTTTGGCTTTATTTTCAAATTATTTCATAATTTCTTTATGACGTTGTTTCCAATTTAATTTTCTGGCATTATTTCCTATTTTCAGGGGTCCATTCTTAACCTATAGAAATTTTTTTTTGGAAACATTTATCCAAATTATGTTAATCTTCTATTGTGTTTCTGGGTCTGTTTTCCTAAGAGCTAATTTTATTTTTGCCATAAAATTATAATATAATTTGCTTGATCACATAATTCTTCTTGGATATAGTTAATCCATCATTTTCTTCTATTTCTTTTATTTTAGGTAACATTAGTTGGACGCGAAAGTGTGCCATTGCTAGCAATCTTTGGTGCTCAAATTGGTGCACGAGTACTGCAGTTGTATCGCGATAATAATGTCAATATGACAATGAATAGCGGTATTACCGAAATCATTGGTGATATTGATGGAAAAGTTACTGAAGTGCAGCTAAAAGATGGACCCAGAATACCATGTGATTTACTGATTATGGGTACTGGCGGTAGACCAAATACAGAATTTTTAAAAGATTCTGGCATTGAACTGAATGACATGGGCTCTGTTATTACCAATGACTGTTTAGCGACAAATATTCCATATATTTATGCTGGCGGTGATATTGCCCATGCACCCGTCTACTCAATAGGTAATCAACATGCAAGGATTGAACACTACCAAATTGCTCAATATCATGGACGTACCGCTGCCATTAATATGGCTGATGGTATTAAGAAACTGCAAGCTGTACCATTCTTCTTCACCATGGTCTTTGGTAAAGGTTTTCGTTATGCAGGTTATGGTAAATTCACAGACACTTATATTGAAGGCGATTTAGAGAATTTGAAGTTCGTTCAATACTTTTTGGATGAGAAAGATACTGTTATTGCTGTAGCATCATGTGGACGTGATCCGATTGTAGCACAATTTGCCGAATTACAATCACAGGGAAAAAGCTTGCAAAAAAGTGACATTGTTGGTGGAGATGATCCCACCGCGTGGACTAGAAAACTTTTGGAGCAAAATTAATTACATATTTATTGACATTTTTTTATTATAAGTCATGCTTTTATATTACAAACGTATGTACCTTAAAATGTATTAGTAATTTAATGCCTGTTTTTGTATGTTATGTTTCTTGTAGTATACATATGTACGTCCCAGAGCTTTAAGATAAAATACAACTTTTTTTTGACTTTTAATTTATATAGTAAATAAAAAATTAACCATAACTTTTGCTTTGAAATTCTATATGATATAGTGTTGATCCATTGGAGTTAAAGCTCTTCCTTCCTGCACTATTTTTGAACATTTTTGAAAATTATGAATTTTTTCGTTTATCTATTTTGGAAAATATGCAAAAGAAAAAACAACCTGTGTCGCACAGTGATGCGATTAGTACATGCTAGACGGAAAAAACTATTTTTTTTGCAGTTTTTTATGTTTTAGGTATGGGAAAGTACAAAAAAAAATATTTTAAAAATTTTGGACAAGTGGGTGTGGCACCTCCCATACAACTTATTTACATTTTGCGCTAAGTATATCTTAAAAACGAAAAGTGCTATGGTTACAAAATTTTAAGTGTATAGGTTTTACGTAGTTTCTCAAATTTATAAAAAATTAGAGCACGGTTGGACCAGTGGGCGTGGTACCTCCCATACAACTACAATATATTTTGGGCTATATCTTAAGAACGGAATAAGTTACGGTTACAAAATTTGCAGTGTATAAGTCTTATATAGTTTCTGAAATCTATAAAAAATTTAAGCACTATTGGACAAGTGGGCGTGGTACCCCCCATACAACTACAATGTATTTTGGGCTGCATCTTAAGAACGGAATAAGTTACGGTTACAAAATTTGCAGTGTATGGGTCTTATGTAGTTTCTGAAATCTATAAAAAATTTGAGAACTATTGGACAAGTTGGCGTGGTACCTCCCATACAACTGAAATAAATCTTGCATCATAACTAACGAAAAAATTTGCAATAACGAAATTTAAAGTAGACGTGTAATATTTGATTTCTAAGGCACTAATAGTTTATTTTTTCATATTTTTTACAACATAAGCTGGACAACATTTAGCTTGAATACGATGATAAAGAATTGCTATCGGGATCGGACCACTCTTCGCTACTTGAAGCATTATTTGAGCGCACTCCTCTTATTTCCGATGGATTAGCGACAACAAGAAAAACTAATATGTCCGGATGTAATTTGCGGACATTTGTAAGGGGCTGCTCTCGGTAGGAATCGACCAAAGGATCCGAACTGATAAGAAGCATATTCATTAAATCCGTATTTGTATTTACCCTTGAGCTTTTACGTGTGTTTGTCAAACGAAAACGCCTACAGTCTTTGTTGCGAGCCTCTTGTGCCTCTTCAGATAATTGCCCTATTCCAACGATGCATTGTTGAATTATGTCTTTAGCATGGTATAGAATTTTATGAACTGTTTCCGGCATAAGATACCAGCTATAAAGTTGTATATATAATGCCTTAGTTTCATTTATATAAATTTCGAAGGCAGAAATATCTATATTATAACCATAAGGGATACAGCTTAGAATTACATATATAAAATCTTTTTATAAGCTTCTCGTCTACTCCAGTTATCAGAAAGCTTTGTTCATATTTTTTAAAAAATTGTCGGGCAGTGTTTCCATCGTTTGAGGAGCCATAACCTGGCTTGGGTTTATCTATAACTAGACCCATTTCTTTTTTAAATCGAAGTTGAATTTGTTTTTTTCTAGTTTCCACGGATAATTTATCTTTGCTATCACGAATTGACCATTTTTTAACATCCATCCTGTACCCAATATGCAATATACAATCAAGCGTTTTGATTCAGTCATGAAGGGATGATAAACCATAACAATAAAATTCTGGTCGAGGTTCTTTAACATTTTGTATAGCATTCATCTCACTTGGCTTGGCACCACATATATTACACGACTGTGTTGACTTATGAGACGAAAGGTGATTTGCTATCTTACCGTCTACCATTGTGCCAAAAAATAATTATTATTGCTTTTCTCGGGCTATCTACGTTTATTTTTTCTAATTTGTATTTCTATAATTGAATTTTTTTTACTGTGTATTAACATAACGTGTTGTGTTTTTGAATATGTTACCCGGATTACAGCTCAAAGTAATGAAATTACCCAAAAACCATTCATTATATTTAGAAAAAATATTCGGAACTTGCATTTGAAATTTAAATTAATAGCATTTTTAGGACAATCAAAAAAATTTAATAAAAAATACAATGTCAAATTTGCGCACTTAGGCACACCTAGTGCTTAGAGTAGACATAATACTCAGTTGAAAAAAAAAAGTGTGGTGAAAATATCAAGTGACCATTTTTTTTTTTATTTATCAAAATATTTAACCAAATTTTTCGTTTTTGAGAGTAATTTACACTTCACTAAAAAAGGTTTTTTTTTTTATTTTGTGTTTTTATTTATTTTTTTCTCAGTGTAAAAATATTGTGTGTTATATTACAAATATTTAAACCCCACAAAAAGTCCCATTGACTTAAAATTATATATATTTCAGACAATACGGTCAGAGCCATATTAATACAGTAATATTTAGTACCATCATATAGATTAAGAAAAAAAGTCAAAGGTAAATTTGCGCACTTAGGCATTCCCAGGGCTTAAAGTAGTCATAACACTGATTAAACAAAAAAAGTTTGGCAGAAATATGGAGTGACCATTTTTTTTTTTTTCCAAAATGTTTTGCAGAATTTGGCGTTTTTACACATTTATCTTCCTAAATTCTATTCTATAGCACCAACATTTTAAAAGATTTGGTTTTGAATTTATAATGTTTCCATAGAACATATCTTGGCCGTAATGTGTGCCGATTTTCAACTCTTTTCGATATTGGGAAGTATTAAAAAAAAATTGTGAAAATTGCAACTAATTTCATGGATACAAATTTGTAAAACATCATTTTTTAGGACGACTTTGACGATTTTTGGTATTTTATGTAGAAAGCGGAGGTAAGTAAAAAATTACTTGTGTGTTAATTATATATTTTCTGATATTATTTCATATTCGGAATGTAAAAATTCGATTTCGAGTTTTTTCCGTATAGCTTGTACTAATCGCATCACTGTGTGTCGTGTGGACGGCCTTTTAAAGGGATTTAAACGTTCTACAAAATTTTTTTTTTTAGGACGAACCGTTTTCGAGATATTTTGAAAAAACGGTTTTTTTTCAAAATTTTAGGTTTGTTGAAAAAATATCTCCTAAACGATAGGTCATACGAAAAAAGAACGATATGTAGCTTGTAGTTCCCTATAAATCAGTATTTTTACTATAAACGTGTGACTCACCGTTCATAAGTTATCGTAATTTGAAGCTTACACATCACTGTGCGCACTTATAAGCGGCATGCACAATTTACTTATTTTTTCACATTTTAAATTAGGATAACTCCTGAGTTATAAGTCGTATGAAAACAGTTCGATGGTCAA
Organism: Calliopum simillimum; assembly: GCA_951812925.1. Lineage (NCBI taxonomy): Eukaryota > Metazoa > Arthropoda > Insecta > Diptera > Lauxaniidae > Calliopum > Calliopum simillimum. The sequence goes on along the minus strand of OX638372.1, from coordinate 93,764,366 downwards.
TTTTTATAGAAAATTGTATAGGCTATAATATTTTTCTCTAAAAGTAACCGTTAAAGAGATTTTTGTAAAAAACTGATTTTGGACGCCATTTTTCCAATATGGCGGCGGAAGCGAACATGATTCGAGGTGGCAAAGTTGAAAAAAAGTACATCGAAATCTATAAAATAATTTATTTTCAAAAATTTCGGAAAACTTTCCAGGTAACCCCAAATGATTATACTACTACAACGTTGTAGGCGAACATTTTTGTATAGAAGAAAGCGTTAGCGAGATATTACACTAATGTTTTTTGAGTCAAAGGGCTGCAATTAAGTCGAAAATGCAAGTTAATGCCTAAAATGCCTAAAAAATACTTTTTTTGGTTAAATTTGGTACCAAATCGAAATTATTCATTCTCCACACTGCCAGATGAATCTCAAAACATTTTAAAAGCCGAAAAAAGGTCTTGAATATGAAAAAATTTGTGTTTTAAAATTTAAACTGCTATATGAATTTTGAGCCGCTAAATTTGAATCTGCAATTTATTTCTCCATAAGTTATGTAATTTTGGAGATATTGGCCATTCCATTTCGTATCTTTATTATCCAACTTGAATGGACAATATCTTCAAAACTACAGAACTTACAAAGAAATAAATTGCAAATTTGATAAAAAGTTGCGTAAAAGGCGACTAAAAGCGGGTGTCCAGCCAGGGTGTGGAAGGGTGAAGCGTTGGAGAGCGTTGCGCCTCGAAAGAAAAACCCAAAATGCCCGTAACTGGCACTGACAAGGCGAGTCGATGCCGCCTTAAAATAAGCATCTTGTCGAAATCCTGAAGCGTCTGACTCAGAGTGGGCGGCTCCCATGTCAACGTCTGTTCCAGATTGGGCGGCTGAAATTGAAAGTGAATTTGGCCACTATAGTTGAAGCGCTTGCCGGATCCAGCTTTAAGCTTATAACTTACTGCATGGAGCGTTGCTGAGAAGGTTATACTTATGAAGCATGGATCGAAAAACGATGGAAAATAACTCTCCAAGTGGTACCCACCAGAGTGTGGTTAAGCCACCTGCCTCGGCAGCATGCACATCGGATTTGGAGGTGCAAGAAACATGAAAAGTTAGGAATGATTCTCCTATAACTGGAACCAATATGGTTCATCAAAATTTTAAAATCCTTTCGATGAAAACTCTAGCACGCATCGAGGCAAAATACACCAAGCCTTAAGGGACCTCCACAAATTCAACCATGAGATATTGGAATTAAGCGAGTGTAGATGGAACGGTGCCGGCGAATATGTACTTCCTGACGGCGAAAAATTTCTATAATCCGGTAGAGCGCAAAATGACGTCCACAGGGATGGAGTTGGATTTTTGTTAAGCAAAACTGCAGTAAAGGCAGTTATGGAATGGAAACCTGTAAACGAAAGGCTCATTTGGTGCAGATTTCGAACCCCTGCAAGAAATATTACCATCTTCCAAGCATACGCGTTCACCGAGTTGGCAGAGCGAGAAAACAAAGATGAATTACACAGCCAGCTCGCTGCAGCAATACACAGTGCTCACAACAACGACATCATAATGGTTATGGGCGATTTGAATAAGTAGCCGGTCTTGTCGTTAGAGGTACGCTATTTCCACACAAAAAATGCCATAAAGCTACTTGGGTGCTCCAGACAACATCACTGAAAACCAAATCGACCATTTCTGCATTAGCAGAAAATGGAAAGGGAGTCTTCTAGACGTACGAGTAAAGCGGGCCGCTGACATTCGACTAAAACTTGCCGCTAATAAACGTCCCAGCGAACAATCTGTAGCAAAAAAATTCGACGTGCTTAAGCTTAAGAACGACGAGATACGAAGATCTTTCGTAGAAGAACTTAAAACAGCTCCGTTCGATTGTGGTGGAAGTATTGAAACATCATGGAGGGCCGCTAAGGCGGTGTTCTTAAACTCCAGTGAAAAAATTCTTGGGTTTCGACCCACGAACAAGAAGCACTATATAACTTGTTGGAAGAAGAAGAAGCGCGACAAAACTGAGAGACGACGCTAAAACTAGAGCGCAAAAGAACGACGCCGAAAAGGTATTTAACTCTCTCAATAAAGAAGTCAGGCAATCGTGCAGACAAGGCAAAATAAGAATGTATAACGACCTCGCGAGCGAAGCCGAAAGCGCTGCAAAAGCTGAAAATCTCAGGCAGCTTTACGATATCACTCGCAGATTATCAAGAAAACACCAACAGAGCCGCCCTATAAAAGATAAAACTGGAAATCTCTTAACATCCGCGGACGACCAACTAAAGAGATGGAAAGAGTAAAGCGGGCCGCTGACATAGGCTACGACCATCATCTTCTCGTCGCGGTCATTCGACTAAAACTTGCCGCTAATAAACGTCCCAGCGAACAATCTGTAGCAAAAAAATTCGACGTGTTTAAGCTTAAGAACGACGAGATACGAAGATCTTTCGTAGAAGAACTTAAAACAGCTCCGTTCGATTGTGGTGGATGAATTGAAACATCATGGAGGGCCGCTAAGGCGGCGTTCTTAAACTCCAGTGAAAAAATTCTTGGGTTTCGACCCACGAACAAGAAGCACTGTATGAGCGAGGAAACGTGGGGTCTTGTTGGAAAAGAAGAAGCGCGACAAAACTTAGAGACGACTCTAAAACTAGAGCGCAAAAGAACGACGCCGAAAAGGTATTTAACTCTCTCAATAAAGAAGTCAGGCAATCATGCAGACAAGGCAAAAAAGAATGTATAACGACCTCGCGAGCGAAGCCGAAAGCGCTGCAAAAGCTGAAAATCTCAGGCAGCTTTACGATATCACTCGCAGATTATCAAGAAAACACCAACAGAGCCGCCCTATAAAAGATAAAACTGGAAATCTCTTAACATCCGCGGACGACCAACTAAAGAGATGGAATGAGTATTTTTGTGATATACCAAGTCTACCACATCTCCGCAACCAGAATCACCAATTACAACTGCCGCAGTGACTCGCAGTAGTAGTCGAACACCAAAACTAATTTAAATCAAATGCGTCGCAGTCAGATGAAAAATACGACGTGACGTATTCGACGTACTAAATGGACCGTTGGCTTAACTTTCATGATATAATTTTAGAAATGATCATAACTTTTTAAGAAAAAATCACACAAGCCTATTTCAAAGCACATTTCAAAGACAAAAAGCAGTACTAAATGAATCATGCAATAACAAAATAATTTCAAACGTCCGATAAGGTATCAATTAAAAGAAAAAAATCAAAATAGGTCCCAATATTTTTTTAAACTGTGCGTCCGCCTTCATACCTAATAACTTAATATTTTTTAATAATTGTTTCCTTTAAATCAAGAAACATTTAATTCCCTACAACATAAATAGAATTTCCAGAACAAATAATCCGCTGTTTCAAAATTACAAAAAACAAATTTCTCAAAAAAAGTCATGAAAATATTCTAAAAAAAGTTGCGAGTTTAGAACCGAAACAAAATTTAATTTTAGGACCAAAACTTCCTAAGAAGATAATATTGGTCTAGGTTTTCTCTACAAAACTTGATTTAATGATATCTCAGAAAAAATCAATAGTTACAATGTTATGGACAGTTAGAAGGATTTGCCTTCTTTTAGTCCATTTTTTAAGCTTCAAGCCGGTTTTCGGCTGGGTTTTTTCCACTACCGATTCCTAAGTTTTTTTTTTTTTTTTGTATTTTTTTAAATTTTACAACTTTAATTCTTTTCTTAAGACTTTAGACTGTATAGTGTTATGAGATATTTGAAAATTTCATGAGAGTTTTAAAGAAGTCATGCGATTTTTGAAATATCAGTAGACTTCGGAAATTTCTGTAAATGTCGCCGACAAAAAATCCAAAAAACCTCCAAACAAAAATATATAAAGATTTTCGGAAATGTGTCCACATTTTTTGAAAAGAGTCATGAAAGTTTTGAAGAAGTCAAGTGATTTAAATAAATTTGGTCAAGCCAAATATAGCAACCTTAATAGTTTCGTATGAAGTTTCTATTTTTCAACATGAATATCATCATTTAGTATGTAGTACAAACATTGATTATAAGCTTTACTGTCTAGAGCTGCCAAATTCATCCTAAAATAACTAAAAATTTTACAAACTAGAGCTTTCCATTTCCACACTGAAAGTTATATAATAAGAAGGAACAACAAAAGATCCAAGGTTTTTATCATGCTGCTTTAAATCGCGATTATCAGTTCCAAACATATTGATACATCCAAAGTATAAGTTGGTAACTCAATCTATCAACTCTTTACAGGACAGTGTTTTTCGAAGTCTGCGCATTGGACTCCATCTTGTATCAAATTTTAGTACCTCTAGCTTAAAACTTTTAAGGGCTGAGAGATATTTTTAAAATCACAACCTGAGCATATTTTGGTGAAAAAAACTATCCCGTAAAAAGTTGATAACTTGAGTTACCAACTTATACGTTGAATGTATCGATATGTACGTAACATTTGTGCGTCTGCCCTATTTCTGTCAAAGGTTGGGAGACGATATCACGAAATCAGATCCCACAAACCTTTGCACTTAGTCTAACCAAATGTTTAATGTACTATCTCATACAAGAGAGTAAGAATAAGCGAGAGAGAGAGAAAGCGAGTTGTTAAAAGAGAAAAAATATCTGTATTTACACTTGTTGTATGTTCTGCAAACTGGTGTAGGGGAGGGGGGGCTAGTGTGGACAATTTTTATATAATTACAAAATTATATATGTAAATATATCATTTTTGTAATAAAGTAATTTTTAGCGATTACTTATATCTCTTGCCTTCATAATTGCATCAATAGTTATGATTTTTTATTTTCATAAATGCTTTATTAATGCATTTCAAAAAAAGCTTACATTTGTCCACACTAGCCCCGATTTAACTGGGGGCTAATGTGGACACCATAAGAAACTTGATAATTCATACAAAAACGTTAAGAAAATGTTCAGATACATGTTTATTCAAGAAAATAATGATGTAATACAAATAATAATATAAAAAAAAAATTAACTGCTATCCCATGTTGTATTTGGAGAAATTTATATCAAACTTCATATAACTTGCTGATCGAGATGTTCCCGGAAGTTGTTGTGCTTGTGGCAGCTTTGCCACTATTTCATTTCGGTGAATTTGGCTGGTATCCGGTATATCGGGATACGTGAATCTGTCGTTCTTTCTTTTTAGTAACGTACTTTCTTGGAACTGCTTTTAGAAATGGTCTGATGATTTCTGGAGTCATTTCAGCTGCTGTGGACATGTCCACACTAGCCCTACTTCAGTTGTCCACACTAACCCCTTCATGTCTTTTTAAACAAAAATAGTTTTTTTTTTAATCTTACGGTAAAGTTCTTCAAAAATAATTTCAATGGTTTAAATAAACACTATTTTAAGTTGTATTATCTATTAACACTGCAGCAGAAGAATAATTAGTTTAAAAGTATCACTGAAACTACGAAACAACAAAAAAATTACTTTTTGCTGCGTAAAACACGTTCGGTCACGTTATCATGGAAAGCTGAACAGTCAACACATGAATTTTTTTTTGGTGATGCAGAGTGCAAATACCAACTTGAAAAATATAAAACAGAAACAAAAAATTCAAAACGGCGCGAAAATTTGAATTTGTCCACACTAGCCCCCCCCTCCCCTATCTATCTATATGGCTATAATCTGCTGCAAGGAAACAACAAAAAATCAAAATGCCAAATATAGCGTAATGTGAAGAAAATGGTTCTTTAAGAACGTTCTTTTACTCTCTTCATCAAGAAAAAGACTTGATATATATTAAAAGAAAATATTTAAGTTGAGACAGTTAACTTGGTACAATCAGGAAAGAAGGTGTGTGCTTTTGACGAAGAAAGAATATTGCAATTTCAATTGTTGTATATTATAAAAACTAAAAAATGTAATCAGATTCAGATTGTAATTTTGTAATAAAAAATTCTGATTATACGTATGTACATAGAGATATTTCATCTAATCAGGCTTCTAGATATTATAAAAATAAAACACAGTATTTGAACGTATTAAAAATTGAATTACTTGTAGTGCTATAAAAAATGCTATAAAAATTAAGTGCAATTTGTCCTCAAGTCTTTTCCGAAAGGAAGATATATATATATATATATCGAAAAAATATCAAACACTGGCGTCGTGTCTTCACTTGATGGTTCTTCATTATGTTGAGTAGGTAAAGTGTCACTAAGATGCAATATGTAGTAGGATGGACACCCACAGAGATGAATCTCATGTATGAAAAGTGGCATACATGTTTGGCATGTACCTACGAATTTTTATCAAAATTGATTTTTTGGCTTGCGAGGTACAATAACGTGATTTAAAGTTTATTCATGAAAAAGTGGGTCTGGCGCTTATCTGAAATCTGTATGGTAATTATTTTTGGCATTACCCTACTAAATTTCATCAAAATAACCAAATACAGTTTATTAGCTAAAGAAAAGTGGGTGGGGCCTTTATCTGTGCTCCTTTTTTTGACGAACGCATGGTATTTATGTGCGGCATCAATATCATCAAAATAGTTTGCGAGATATAGCGAAATGTAACGAAAAATGTCAAAATATGACACTAATAAACCTGTTGGAGCCTACTAGCGTGATTAAAGAAGTTCAGGAACCAGATCACTCGACGTACTCATAAGTGGATTCAACAATGCAATGGAAAACGTGGTAGACCAAAAGTCATGTAAAAATATAGTTGGAGTAGGAAAAACGACAAGATTAACTATTTAAAGACATTGAAAAAGATCGCATGTATTTGGCGTCGATTTATTTTGGCCATATACTCCAGCTAGGACTCAAAATATGAAGGAAGAGATAAATTTATGGAAAAATGTCATGGAATCAGAGGTTATTCATTTAACCCCAAAATGTGATGTGGCGAGTTCCGCCCGAGTTCAGAGTTTTGTAGGGAGCCCGGATTTTAATAGAAAACATTTTTTTAAGGGAGGCAAACTTTTAATGTTGAAGGGATTAGTTAGGCTTAGCTCCAGTTTACGTATATCCGTCCTTTCTTTTTTAAACAAATTTTCCCCACTAATTTTAAGTTTATAGACAAGCGGAGGCAAACAAAAAGCAACTTTCCCCCCCCCCCGTTTGACTACAAACTCAACGAATTTGTTCAAAAAATTTCCTATTGTAAGCTGTCACTATGATCTTAGTTCTAAGGATAAAAATATGTTATGATAAAGTGTTTATTTTATTTATTCGACGAGAGGGTTCACTTACGCTTAATTTAAATTATGATCTTGTCATTGGAAGTAACCAAACAAAAAAAACATATACATTTTATATCGATTTTGGTTCTGTTTCGAATCGTTTCAATATTGTGCCATATCATGAATTTGTCTGGAAATTCTTTCTCAAAAAAATATTCATAATCTTGAGAATGGAAATTCCTTCCAGTGAAACTTTTCTCTTCTAATTTTCACCAAAAAACTACTATGCAGCCCTGGTATTTTTCATTGATTTAAAGAGCTAAGGCTAAAGAAAAACATAAATGAAATATAAACATCCAAATTTCATTAAAAACAACCAAAACAAAGTAAAATTACAAAATTGGTGATGGTCTATGAGTTCAGCTAACTAAATCTCTATATTGTTACACTTTCTGAGAAGCTCACGGAGTAGCGTCCATCGAAAAAAAGTGAAAAGTAACAATGCTATTCTCATTGAGAAATTTGAGTCAAGTTTACTTTAGTTACATCTCATATTTCTTTTTAAACCTCATTTATTTTATGAAGCTAAGAAAGAATATGTAATCGCTCGGATTTATTACTATCGGAGATACGGATATAGCTTTTAAAAAAGCCGTTATAAATTGTAAGCCCTTGGATGGATATCAAAAAGATTGATGTCATATGAAAGCTATTTTATTCTGTATTCTAAGTATATATTTATATAAAAATGACTGTGTGTCTGTGTGAAGCATTATCACTCAGAAACTACTCGGCCAATCGAGCTGAAAATTTGGGAATGAAAGTACCTCAGAAATGTGAATGTTTTTATGCTATGGCTGTGATCATCTCACTTTTTTCGAAATTTGCAGTTGGGTTCTCTGATTTTTATAAAAATTCACAGAGATGTTCTAAGTGCTTAGCATGGAGACCTCTCATTATTAGTTTTGCGAAAAAAAATTTTTTTTCCAAGTTATGAGCATGGAACTTCAGAGTGTCCAAGTGGTGTTTTTGCGAAAAATCGATGCAATTTTTTTTCTAAGTCCCGCCATTTTGTCAAAAATAATTTTTTTAAATTTTTGTTTTTTTTTTGGAAAATTGATTTTTATGATTTTTCAAAACATGGCCGTCATTTCGTCAATACTTATTTTTATGATTCATATAGGAAATATTGGTTTTTTTGGTATAGCTTCTATTTTCTAAGTAATGGAAGTTATATCCTTGTACTTTGAATTTTTTTTTTTTGGCCACCTAGTGGGTGTAAATGAAAGCACAAAAAAAAGTTAAAAAAATTGTCACGTGACTTTTTAGAAAAAAAGTTCCTGTGGCTCCCGCAGCCGTTTAGCGCAAAACAAGTCTTCTATAAAATGTTTGTATTTCATTCACCTTTTTGCAAAAAATAAATAAAAAAATGAAAAGAATATTATTTTGAGATAATCAACTTTTAAGATTTTTCAAAAAATGGCCGCCATTTTGTAAATTTTCAAAACTTTCCAAATTTAAAAATGAAAAATAAATTAACGTTTAAAATGCTACAAGAATCCGAAAACAAAAATTTAAAAAATTTATTTTTGACAAAATGGCGGGACTTAGAAAAAAAAATTGCATCGATTTTTCGCAAAAACACCACTTGGACACTCTGAAGTTCCGTGCTCATAACTTGGAAAAAAAATTTTTTTTCGCAAAACTAATAACGAGAGTTCTCCATGCTAAGCACTTAGAACATCTCTGTGAATTTTTATAAAAATCAGAGAACCCAACTGCAAATTTCGAAAAAAGTGAGATGATCACAGCCCTATACACAAAGGTTTCTGAAGACCACCCGAAGGCTTCATAGTCAGAACGAAGAATGCCTAGTTACACTAGAGGGAAAAAATCTATGGCGAACTATCAACAATCTTCAACTGATAATTTTATGGAATACCCGAAGGTCACCCGAACCCTTTATAATCAAAACGAAGAATATCTAAGTATACGAGAGGAAAAAAATCGATGGCAGACTATCAACAAACTTTAAGTGATAGTTTTCTGTGACACCTGAAAATTCCCGAAGGACACCCGAAGGCTTTATAGTCCAAACGAAGAATACCTACGTACACTAGAGGAAAAAAAACCAATGGCGAACTATCAGCAAACCTCAACTGATAATTTTTTGGAACACCCGAAGGTTCCCGAAGGTCACCCGAAGGCTTCATAGTCAAAACCAAGAATATCTAGATGTACTAGAGGAAAAACATCTAAGGCGAACTATCAACAAGCTTAATTGATGGTTTCCTGGGACACCCCAGCTATGCTATTGGGAATTTTTAAGATGGTTTCAAATGAAATTAACTTTCCCATAATACCTAAATTTTTTATTAGTGACGTGGCAGTAGCGTAAATTAACACTTTTCTATGTATACCTTCAAAGCTATTGGGAATCAAAAAACAAAGCAAACGTGCCTAGTGAAGCGGGCAAAGAAGGCTAGTAAGCTATAAAATTGTAGTTCTAAAGTCAAACATTATTTATTCGCGCTTCGAATTCCCTGTTAACAAATTTTTATAGAAAATGAGAATGATTATTCATGATAAGGCCCATTATTTGGTTCGGAATTTGGTATTATCACATTAGTATATATTAGTGCATATATTTTGACTCAATTTTCAACTCTTTGTATCTCATTCCAGAAGTTACAAAATACTTAAGACACCCACGATGCTTATTGAATTACTGCTAGGAGGACTGATATTTTTATTCGTATTGGATTACTTTCATAGAAAGAAATACGATGATGTATTCAAAAAATACAATATAACAGGGCCAAAACCATTACCTTTCTTGGGTAATGCTCTCATGCTACGCGGCATCGACACTGAAAGTATGTAGTTTAATACTCGTATATAAGAAATATATTCGTATAGTAAATTATTTATTTTATACCTTCAATTTTACTCTAGAAATTATGACATTATCTAGAAAAAATAGAGCTAAATATGGAAAAATGTATCGTATCTGGTTCTTACATTTGCCAAGACTTGTTGTCGGTGATGTTAAATTTCTCGAAGCCATAATGAGCAGTCAGCAATTGATTAAAAAGAGTGACTTTTATGATTTTATTGTACCATGGCTTGGTACTGGTCTATTGCTGAGCAATGGCAAGAAATGGCATACACGCCGAAAGATTATTACGCCCACTTTTCATTTTAAAATCCTGGAACAATTTGTTGAAGTATTCGATCAACAAAGCACCGTTATGGTCAAAAAACTGTACGCTAAATCCGATGGAAAAACTGCATTTGATATTTTTCCGATTATTTGCTTACAAGCGCTAGATGTTATTGCAGGTAAGTGAAAGTGCTGTTGTTACTGTTTTTTTTTTTTTTTTCATCACTGTCTATTTCGCTTGCCCTAGAGAAAATTATGTACTTCTTATCAGGCCCATCTCCATTGTGATACAACGGGATTTGGTAGAACATTGCACTTACGGGTAAATGTTTTCATTGACCGAACGATGGGTTATTTGTTCAGTTTTCTGTCTGATGGGATACTTTAGGTTAAGCCTATTAAGTCAGCTGTTGATGAAGTTGTTTGCTGAATCTGCTTGCAACTACCGTTGAGATATGTCAATGATCTGTGGCTTTTTTCAGTGAGTTTGCAGTGCAAATGTTCCTATCAATCATCAGGGCAAAATCAGACCATTTCTTGAAATTGGAAATTTTGAATACAGTTGTGGTTTAACTTTGTAATGCTCATTACAATTTCCGAGAAGTGTTCATCTTTTTCTTTAAAATCAGGGCTGTTCATTTGCCTTTGATGAATTCTGAAGATTTATTTATTCAGGACCATCTCCAATGTATTGTATATACCTTCGCACAAATCAGACGTCAAAAATCAAAATGGATGAACAGCACAAACCATCATTGGAAATAGTTGAATCGGGTAAATATTGAAAAAAATTGAAGGCACTAGCAACTCAACGTGCACGATGTAGGCCCTATGCCCCGATAGGAGATAAAGGACTCAAAAAAAAAACAGTTTAATCGAGAGGCAGCAATTCCTTTGCTATTAATAGTTTAGTCCCCTAGGGTTCTCCATCTCTTTGTCTTGTTTTTATCGATCGGTCACTAACCATATCTATTTAGGATTGATTTTTTTTTTTAAGTTTTTCGTAATAAAAGTTATTACATGCAAAAAATAATACCTTGGAAAAATCCCATTTTAAAAATAAAAGGTTTTTCACTTTTATTTTTAGAAGTTTAAAAGGTTGTTCCTACTTTTATACTTAAAAGTATTTTTCTTAAGTTTTTTTGAACTTTTTGTGGAATAAAAAAAAAAATTCCAAATGTTCTAATTTAATTAATTTTTTTTCGCTTTTCTTTTAGAAACTGCCATGGGTGTCAAGGTGCATGCCCAAGAAAATCCAGAAATTGAATATGTACAAGCTTTGGCATAGTAAGTTGAAGTGTAGATATCGCTCATTTACTACAAGAACGGTACAACTCAAAAAACGTAAATTTTGAGTTTGAGAACAGAATAACTTTTTCAATTGAAAACTTTAAACGTATTTTCTGCAAAAGCAAGTGAACTTAACAAATTAATTAATTTTTTAATTGATTTCCTTTTCTTTCTTTTTTTTTTAGTGTAGCGCGTATTATGGGTGAACGTTTTATAACGCCAAGCGAACAAAACGAATGGCTTTTCCGTTTTATTTCGCCAAAACGTTATCGTGAAACAAAAAGATGCATTAAAGTAATGCATGACTTTACAAATAACGTGATCGCGGAACGTCGGGCTGCGTTGGAAAAATCTATAGCCGATGGTACCTACAGCCCAATGGGTAAGTTAATTGTGTCATATAAGTGTCGGTAGTAGGATATAACGCTCAATGAAATTACGCCCAAAAGAAATTAATAACGCCCACATTATTTTCATATAATGTTAAGTGTGGGCGATAAGCATTTTGGAAATAACTGTTTTTATTTCATACTAGCTGTTGCCCGGTGAACGTTGCCTTACCTTTGTCCCGTGGCATTTTTTTTTTGTTCAGAAAAATCACTGAGATCTCACCACGCCCGCCCGAGAGATGCATGGCACCGCTCATTTTTCTAATGAATGTTATTTGGCTTAGTGCTCTTTACATATGTGCCAAATGTCATTCTTATGCGTCAAATAGTTTCTGAGATCTGTCGAATTTTGTTTTTGGGGGCGTGGCACCGCCCATTTTTCTAGCCTATAACCTTCCCCTGATTAATAATAACATACTCTGAAAATTTCATTGAATTGGTCAAGTGGTTTTCGAATCCAAATATCAAAAATAATGTAGGCTATTCTGGCTTTTTTTGTTTATGAAGGGCTACTTAGGCTTTAAAATTGTGGCCTCGGGACATGCAGCCGCCAGTTTTCGCACTGCACGAGTTACTTAGTTATTGATGTATATCCCAGACGGTTTTTGGAGCCAATAACGTGGGTAAGTATTGATTTTGTGGACCATAAATGAATCGTCAGTGGGATTAAAATTGTTGTTTGACGCACTTTTACCCTTATTTTGGACCCGATTTGCATAAACGAAGCTTTCAATTGTGCTTTGCATTGTAGGTGGGACTCAAACTAACATATTAAGAAGATAAACGCATAGATTGGCCATTTCTGCAAAATGCACTTTTTTACACTCACATGTACATGATCAAACTAAAAATTGGCTGCATCTGGTTGAGAATACCCCACAGAGAACATAGAAAAAAAAATTCTCATTAAATAACGCGAAACGCTGGCTCCAAAGGGAAAATAAGCATCTGCACGAAATAAGCTGTGACTTCAATTTCTCCTGCTTGGTCGGTTTTTTCCGCCTTAAGCGTCTCGGAATCCAATTATGTGGATTTTCTTTTACTTATTATTAACAATCGACATGCCCGTCTAAGCCTGCATTTAAAATTTGATAATATTTTTATTAGTTTTAAAGATACAGTGTTTGAAAGTTAAAAAAGGATTACTGCACGAAATAAGCTGTGAGCCACTGTATGTGAAGAAATATAGCATTTTGTATATTTTTTGTACAGAGGATGCAATTCTCCCACACCTAATATCCCCCAAGTTTTGCATTGTGAATGGTAGATACATTATGCATAAGTTCACCAACTTTCATAATCATAGCTTGTATAAGTGCAGAGATATAGCATTTGTTGTATTTTTTTTTTTGTATGGTGGGTGCAACCCCAGTCCCCCTCAGCAGCATCTCACCCCCTTAAGAACTTTCTACAGACCATAAGAAACAGTTTTAAAAAAAAAATTCGTGTAAATCAACCGTGTAGTTTCCGCGTCCATAAGCTACATACGGACACCATTTCATTTTTATATATATAGATTAGATTTCTAACGCCCACAAAAAAAAACGAAATAAATAAAATTTTTTTCACGCAAATGAATTCTGGACGTTTTTTTCAAATCGATTATAGTCCACCTTTATGTGATAATAATGTGGGCTTTATTTATTTTTTTTTCTAAAATTGTGGGCTTTATTTCGTTCTTATGTAGGCTTTATTTCATTTTGTAGTGGACGATATTTTATTTCAATAATTGGACGTTAGTTGGTTTCACTTTTCAAAAATAAAATAAAGCTATCAGTGAAAACGGCCGGTCAGCCCATATTTTTAACGAAATACATCCTATATTGTGGAGACTATTTCCAAATTTAATACCGCCCCCTTCTTTATTTTTAGTAAAAATAATGTGGGCGCTATTTGGTTTTTTTTTTGGGCGTTCTTTCCTACCGCCACTATTGTCTATCCATCTTCTTCTATATCTTTTCTATGTTTCAAATTTTTTTAGATGCTGCCGATGTAGATATTGGCTCCAAAAAACGCATGGCTTTATTGGACGTTTTACTGCAGTCTTCTGTAGCTGGCAATCCACTGAGCAATGAAGATATACGCGAAGAAGTTGACACATTCATGTTTGAGGGACACGATACAACTACGAGCGCTATATCTTTTTGTCTCTATCTACTTGGACGACATCCGATCGTGCAGAATAAATGCATTGAGGAAATACATCAGGTTGTAGGCAATGATACGAATTCACCTGCAACATATCGACAACTACAAGATTTGAAATACTTGGAGTGCGTTATAAAAGAATCGCTTCGGCTATATCCTGCCGTACCAGCTATAGGCCGCGAAACAACAGAGGATATTACTGTTGGTAAGTGACCGATACAACTGGTTTAGTTTCCTTTTCGTTACCATTTCCAATTTCATTTTAGGTGGGGTTACAATACCAGCGCATACAAATATTAATCTTTCAATCTATATGGCACATCGTGATCCTGATTATTTTCCTAATCCCGATGCTTTTGATCCCGAACGTTTTAACGCTGCGAATAGCGATAAAATTCATCCATTTGCTTTTACAGCATTTAGTGCTGGACCACGTAATTGCATTGGACAAAAATTCGCCATGTTGGAAATGAAGAGCAGTATTAGCAAAATCTTACGTCATTTTGAGATATTACCTTTGGGCCCCGATGTAAGACCCATGATTAATTTGATACTACGTTCAGTTAATGGCGTTCACATTGGTTTAAAGCCAAGAAATAAATGAATGCATTTGAATGACTTAAAAATTGATTAATTACTCTTAAATTTAATTAAAATTAATAAGATATTAAAAGATTTAATAAATGATATCATAAGACCCATGTAAAAAAAATATACATACTAGTATGAGGCATTTATTTTGAAAGTTTTTTATAACGTCAAAATTTTTGCAAAAACAAACTTTATTTTTCAATCAAATTTGGGTATCTTTTTGCCAAAATGGGCCAATCAGGAGAATCAAAAGTGCCCCATTGGTACTAGAGCTGTCTGTTTCTGTAAAGTTCGTACTTTTCGTGCCTTGTACTTTTCGTGCCTCGTACTTTTCGTGCATCGTACTTAGTACTTTTCGTACCTCGTACTTCGTACTTTTCATACCCCGTATGAGTAATATGAATGCTCAGAAGCGACCAAAATATCAAAAAAGGGTCACGCCTAATATTTAACGATTAATCGAAAAAAATTAACACATTATATCTCGGAAACTATGGAAGCTATTTCCATGGAATTCGGCAGGTAGGTGCACCACATAAAAAAAATCGAAAAAAAATTTATCGAAAAAGCTTTTATATTTTGGGATATATAGCGTTTTAAAGTGCCCATTCTTCGAGACGTTAAAAAGAAGGCGTGGCATTGTCCGATCACGCCCACTTTTTAGTCAGCGGATGCTTATTACGTAAAGCACCTACCTAGCGAATTCCATGGAAATAGCGTCATAGTTTCCGAGATATAACATGCTAAATTTTTTTTGATTAATCGTCAAAAAGAAGGCGTGCCATTGTCCGATCAAGCCCACTTTTTAGTCAGCGGATGCTTATTATGTAAAGCACCTACCTACAGAATTCCATGGAAATAGCGTCCATAGTTTCCGAGACATAACGTGTTTAATTTTTTTTTCGATTATTCGTTAAGTAGTGGGCGTGGCACCTATTTGATACTTTTAGCCCAAGAACCAGCGCTTAAAAACAACTCTGCGTTTCTAAAAGCTGGTTTTGTTACAGTTGGTTATAGTAAATGTGTACATCAATACTCTGTCGGTCAGTCAAGTGAACTCACAGTGTTTCACGTAGAACAAGCTAGGTAGACAAAATTATTTTTTGATATTTTTGGGTAGCGCAAGCCTTATTACGACATATTCTTAATATTTTGATATACAGGGTGTTCCAAAATTACCGGAACTGTCAAGTGTTTTTAATGCTGCACGTTAAATAAAAAATAAAAAAAACACGTGTCCTATATTTTTAAGAGGGCAGTGCAACAATACCAATTTTGACACTCTATTGACGGAAGAAATTTCAAAATTTTATATGGAAACTCCTAATTTTTATTGCGGATTCTGATTTTACGTGCAAAAATGCAACACTTTTGTCTGATACATTTTTTCTTATTCGGAATAAATCACCATTATAACCAGGAATTGCTCATTGGGGGGTTTTCATACAGATTAATTTTATTTTATAGTATATAGGAAAAAGATACATAGGAAAAAGATGTTAATAGAGAGGGTTTGAACCCGCAAAAATTGGTATCGTAAAAAAATTAAACAAAAAACCAAAAAAGAAATTAAGCAGAATTTTTTTATGTTGGAAAAAGTATAAAAGCCAACATTTATTGTTTATTACTACTCGCAGTACGATACAAATGTATTAGTAATTAAATTAGTGATAACATATTAAAGTATGAAACGGTTTCAGCTTACTTCAACTTTAAATTGCCTAACCAGTTTCATCGTCAATTTCATCCGATGAGGTTCTGGCAAGATATTTGGTCGTGATTGTGGAACTATTGTAGGAGGAATAATTAGTTTTAAGACCTCTGCACACAATTTATCTCGAATATAAATTAAAATAAAAAAATGATTTAAGGTATTCTGGAAAAAATTAAAATAAAATAGATGAACTGCAAGTGCAAGTTGAAACTTATATATTTATGAAGGGAATAGATGTAGCTACTTAACTTATATCCAAAATCTAGACTGGGTACACGCGGGTACATGCAATTCCAGCTCCTTTAAAGTTGAAAAATAATAAAACTACGTGTATTTGTTTAAGTGTTTTCAAAACATTCCCTGAGGAAAGGAATGAAAAAATTTTATTCAAACACAAAACGCTATCCTTCATTTATAAAATCCATCACTAGAAATGTCATAAAACTACGAACTTTCTAAGACAAAGCAAATACTTCGAATATAAATTAAAAAAAAAAAAATAAAATATATAATTAAAGGTATTATGAAAAAAATTAAAATAAAATAGATGAGCAGCAGTGCGCAGGTTAAAACTAATATATTCATCAAGGGAATGGGTGCAGCTTACATATATCTAAAATTTAGACTGGGTACAAGCGGGTACATGCAATTTCGTTTCCGTTAAAGTTGAAAAAGAATAAAAAAAGAATAACTTTCTTATCTGTTTTCGAAGCTTTCTTACACATTACCCAAAGGAGGAAATGAAAAAACTCTAACTAAAACATAAAATACGTTATTTTTTCTATAAAATCCATCACTAAAATTGTCACAATATATTGATTTTGCCACAATAAAATAAAGTTGCTTTATTGCTTAATGAATTGTTTGTCCCCATCAAATATTTACACAAAAAAAATTACATATATTAGGTACGGGGGGTATTGTTGACATTACCTCATTACTAATATTTAGATAGCTGTTAATGAATTTTGACCACCTAGCATGTTTTACGTGAAACACTGTGGAACTGTAGAAAAGGCGGCTGATATATCGTCGGGTTAACTACAACCAGACATCTACATTTTTCATGTTTTGAGAAAAAGCATTTTAAGTTATTTGAAATTCGTTTTTTGTATGGGATTTTACAGTTTTCTGCTTTTTATTCTTTGTATAAAATTGGATGGAAACTACATTTAAAAAAAACCGACTAGACTGGGGCATAAAGCCGTTTCTTTTTCATGTTTCTGTATACTTAACTTAAAACATCAATATATGTAGATGTCTAGTTGTAGTTTTTACCCGACGATATGGTCTCAAACATGTCATAATTTCGATTTTGATAAAATTATTTTCTAAAGGCTGAAAATTGTTATACAGATTGTATAATGCATATAAAAACAGTTATGTCGGTCAGTCAGTTAAACGTTAGAACAAGGCTGGTCAGCTTACGAAAAAAGTGTGCATTTCATAAAATGCTTAGAATCTTCCAAGGAACAAGTGTGCATTTTTTTTAAATTTTTTTTTTTTTTTTTTTCTGAAAATTTTTTAAAATAAGGTTTTTTTTACTCAAGAGGTAGGAATCTTACGAAAAAAGTGCACATGGCATAAAATGCTTAGAATCATCGAAGGAACAAGTCTGAATTTTTTTTTTTTATTTTTTTTTTTGTGAAAAATTTTTAACGTCATAAATTTTGGTTTCGTTTCTAGTCGAGAGACTAAGCGGAATTTTTATTTGGCATTACCAACCCAAATTATTTTTAGTTCCATACGTTTCGGCTACTTCCACATACATATTTATATATTTTCATATATAAACATGTATATAGCCTCATCAGATCAGTTTTAGTTAAATCTTGCCAGAAACCGTACTCGAACCCGTGACTCCGGTATTCTAATGAAAGAGAACGCGGTGCTTAAGCGATTGTGCTATAGGTCACGAGTAAACTCTCTGAGCAGGATCGCCATTATGAATAAATCATAAGGCTCACTAGCGCCGTCTGTTGTGAAAAATTGCCAAATTGCTACTTCGAAACATATGTAATCAATTTCCATGTTAACACTTGCTTTCGTCTGTTGTTGAAAAATTGCAAAAGTTACTGTTTAATTAGTTCAATATAAAATTATCATACTTGAATTTAGAAAAAGCGCGTTGGTACTTTCATTAGTACTATACAAGCAAAAAAACAGTCAATAAACTTCATATTTTTAGTTCCTTTCTCAATAGTACTGCCAAAATGCGATTACGTGATGCAGCTTATGTAAAATCATTTTCTCTATTTTAATGTGACCAATTAATACATATTTTGGGTTATCGTGAATAAATATTCCCGGGAAATTTTTTCAGACTGCCGTGCATTCTCTATTGCAGTTTAAGAAAATTCCCCGGGAATCTCGATTCACAATAACCCCCATTAGTTCAAAAGGGACAGGAGCCAGTGTAAATTTTTAATAAGATTGCAATCCAAGAGGCATTCTATGTATTTTATTAATAATAGTGAATTTTATAAATAATCTGTACAATCGTTTTAACAAAAAAAGTCTCAATAAAGAATTAAATTCAATTTTGATGTTCATGAAATGGAAAATCAAGCCAAAAATCGCTAAAGTAAATTTAGGCAAAAAAAAAAAAATTCCTTCAAAAGTATGTTTCGGAACTTTCCAAGTGTATGCTCCATCTTTTATCATCATGAAAGAACACTTCACATTTCATACCAATTCAATTTGCTAAAATTTTTTTAGCAAAACACACCGCAGTAACTGTTACTGAACAATTTCGTAATCTGGCGACCAAATTAGAAACTAAAACCGAAACTGACAGCTTTGGTTTCTGTTGGCAATGCGAATTTTATGATAAAAACGAATTTAGAAACTATACGCAATAGGGGTCTTAATTCACTCTACCAAATTTCGAAAGACTTGGCACCTCCCATTAAAAAAGCAAGAAGTTTTCAGTATTCTTTCCTTTCTTAAGGTTCATTCTATCTTTGTACCGAATTTCATAAAAATTGGTGCAGCATTTTAGCCGTGGTAGTGTGATTTCCATTTAAAGGCGTGGCACTTACTTTAGTAACCCAATTTTTGGCAGCATTCAATTTATCAATTTTCGAGCACCTCCTTACTTTGACAATTGGCAAGGAAAAACAACTTTAATTTTACTGCTTATGACATTTACTGTCAAAAACAAATTTCTTTTGGCCGGTGGAAACGGGTACGATTTAACGATGGCATTTACAAATCCCAGCCCAGCTCAGTCACAAAAAATTTATCCAACATTTTTTATTGAAGATAAGCTAGCTTTTTCTTTTGAGTCTTAGAATCACGAATGCTTCACGCTTTGATACTGTACAATATCCATTTACCTTGCTATTACTGTATCATGCTTGTGTGTTTAAACCCGTGGTTACTCGCGCGGAATTTTCAATCCCTTACTTTTAAGTATTGGTAAGTTTTCATTTCTAATTGTTTTTGAATCGCAACTTTTTCTAATCATTTGACAAGCACTGTAGTGTTCTTAACACTCAACGAGCAACCGCTCTTAAAAACTCTGAAAACTATTTTAAAAAATTTGACGTACTTAGTTTAAAGAAAATTGGCAACTATCCTTGGGGTGTCATGACCGAAGATTTATTTATATGTTTTTTAAAGAAAAATTTACGTGTTTTTTTTTTAAATTGGTGCGCGAGTCACGAAGGGTTAATTTTTAAATCAAACGTTCGCTCAGCGAAGCTCGTCTTACGCCCTAACCCTGTTTAGACTATAAAAGAGACTGCAGATTATTTTAAGATCAGTTTGGTTATTTTCTTTGAGTAACCACGGTTAAAATCTTCGCTTGAAATAGTTCGTTATTAAATAAAGCAGTTTTTTCATTTAAATTATTTTTTGGTAAACTCAAGAATAAAAAAAAATAAATTCGGATCACAATTAACAGCTGAGTGTTTATTGTTACCATATACTTTAGTGCAGTGATTCTCAACCTATGTACCGCGGCACTTTAGTGTGAAGTGAGATTTTTAAAGTGTGCCACCACTGGAAAATAAAACCTTTTGGTCATAATAGCATTTTACACCAATTTATAAATTGTGATGTAATGATGTACAGACTACCCCCTACCACACCTTCTTTTCCTAACAAACTACCAGGTGGTAGTACCTAAAAGGGATAGTTGGGTTTTTTTAAATACGTATATTAAAATATACACGGATGGGTCAAAATTGAATGCAGGTACAGGATCAGGAAATTTGTCCGAGTATATAGAACTAACAAAATCGAACAGACAGCCAAACGACTGTAGTGTCTTTCAGGCAGAGGTTCATGCTGTTCCCAAAGTCGAAATTTCTTGGAAGCGTTGTCATTTATTTACCTTGATAGCCGGGTGGCTATCAAAGCAATTTCATCAAATTACATTACTTCAAAACTTGTATTAAGCTGTTAAGAAGGATCTTTTGCGGTATTAGTAAGGACTACAGTATGACACTTTGCTGGGTAATTGCTTATGAACTAGCTAGGAAAGAATCAAACCAGAATATCCTTTTGGCTGACCTTTTAATAACAAAACACATTAGCGTAATCAAGGGAACAATCGATAGTAAATGTATTCAGCTTTCTAATTCCAGATGGTCAAGTCTACAAACTTGAAAGCGTATTAGATCAATTTATTTGGCCATCCTTAAGTATGAATCGATCTAAATTTTTTATAGCAATGGAGGAAAACAATGTGCGTAAATTAATTGGTGCAATTACTAGAAACTGTGGAATAGAAAACCATACATTTGTAGAAGATGTAAAGAAACTGATATAGAAGATACAGTCCTTCATTTATTTGGTCATTTCAATTTTGAACCGCTTGGCTCACTATCTGAATTAAATCCAGATGGCAGTATATGTTCATTGAACATGCATATGGTTCTCCTAGAATTAATTTGTTAAAGCTCTCTGTGTCGGGTACACTATGGGGCCAATTCCGAGGCCAAAGTTAATGATGACAACATGATCATCCCATAGATTTTACCTAACCAATTAAAATTCTCTTCAAATTTGTGTTGTTGTTAGTGTACCGCCAAATTTTGATATTATTAAAAATGTGCCGTGAAAAAGGTTAAGTATCACTGCTTTAGTGTATAGTAAAATGGGTCACCATTGAAATATGTTCCTTGGCTTGTTGTTAGACTTTTCTTAAAATATTTTGATTCTGGTGAAAGGTCAAAAGAGGATAGCATTTTCTGCGGCCAAAAACACAGTATTTGTGTCGAAAACGTTTTTGTTTGGCTAGGAAAAAAAATTCAGAATAGTACATACGAAATGTTTAAGTCTGGCAATTAAAGTTTTTGACTAGTGACAAATCTCAAATTTCAAATGTGTCACCCGTTTAAGGAAAAGCCTTAAAATACGTTTTAGTTGTGTTCGCTTAGCAAAATTGTTACCTCAAAAGTAGACGTTTTTCTTTTTTTGTTCAGAGTAGAATAATAATTTTTGAAAAACTTTCAAAAAAGAAAATTTCAAAAATTATTCAAAAAAAGTTTCCAAAAAAAATCCAAAAAAATCTTACGTATTGCTTGGACGATTCTAAGCATTTTTTGCCTAGTACACTTTTTTCGTCAGATGCTTTCCCCTTGAGTAAAAAAAGATTTTGAACATTGAATTACATTTTTCAAGGTTACTCGGCAAATTGATAAAGTCACATTTAGGAAATTAAGCTTCGTACCATTCTTCAGTATGACAAAATGAATATTCCACTTTAAGAATTTTTATATTTCGATGAAAATTGCGATGTCTGGGTGGTTTTGACCAAATCACTTCTATAGCCCCAGTGTGGAGCGCTCTGATTTATTTATGAAACACACTTGAACATTTTACTATTGAAAGCCGGTTAAATTGTCAAAAAATTCAAATAAATTATTAAATTTATTTTATTTAACCCCTTGAGACCGAAACCTAGACCCTTGTAGATATCGAAAAATTAACTTCGGATTCAGTTTTCTTGTGTTTAAATTAAGAAAAAAAAGTAGGTCAGGAAAAGTCCCTCGTAGCCAGAAAAGGTGGAGTCATATTACACAGTGCAACAAAAAAAATCCAAAAAATTTTTTGAATGCTGTTCCTGAAAGCCCATGATGTTACTAGTAAAACCCTACATGTGTTTCGCTTGTTTGGCTCTAGGTCGAATTTTATAGTACTATAAAAATTGCTTCAAAACTGCTTTTTCAAAGTTGCCACAGTTATAAGTCGTAAACCAATTGAGATTTTGTTTTCCGATCTTCAACGAAGTTGTAGATGTAGACTAAAGGAAGGGAAGCGTTCAAGAAACTAACCCGAAAAAATTGGGTTTTGGGCCACAAAATCACAAAAATTGCAAAAATTGTACCATTTTTGGTCAAAGCTATAAAACCGTTCCGTATTTTGCCAAACAATTAACACAAAATTGAAGTTTAGACTATACTGAACAACTCTCTAGAGCATGTCAATAGCATTCGAGCACTTCTTGATACTTACTTTAATTAAAACAGTGATGCATCAAAAAATACTTGGGGTCCTATGTGACCCCATCGGTCTCAAGGGGTTAACTTCAAAAGAACCAGCACAGTCCAAAATTAATTTTGTTTTTATTTTATTTTGATTATTTTTTTATTTCAAATGTAAATTTGGCTGTGCTCCGTCTTTTACTCTGAATGCTCGGTGGTTTCATTCTGAGCTCATAGAGCGCACTCTGATTTCACTCTGAACAAAAAAAGAAACACTAAATTTTATGCCCTGATGCAGCGTTCCACAAAGTTTTAAAAGAAAATCGTCATTAGGTTTAAAAATAAATCGTAATTTTACCCAAAAAAGCGTCATTCTAGAGGAAATAAATCGTCAAAATATCGACACACATGTTTTTAACATTTGTACATGACCAAATACACTTTTCTAGTGTAAATCTATAGGTATTTGACCACCCGATAGGATCTAATTGTGCTTGTTGGTAGATGTATGGTTAATTGAATCAGATTTGGTGGAACATACTTTCAAAAAGGAATTGTAGGCTTTGCAAACCTCACTACATATCTTTGTCGGCACATAAATTACCGATAACACAGTGCAACAAATTGAGGGGAAACCAATCTGAATTTGATCACTTTTCTAGCGTAAGTCTATGGGTATTTGACACCCGATAGGCTCTAATTGTGCTTGTTGGTAGTTGTATGGCTAATTAAATCAGATTTGGTGGAACATATTTTCAAAAAGGAATTATAGGCTTTGCAAACCTCACTATATATCTTTGTCGGCACATAAATTACCGATAACACAGTGCAACAAATTGAGGCGAAACCAATCTGAATTTGATCTTAATAAATTTTTTTGTTTTATTCAGGATCGCTGAGTCCGAATCTGGTAACCGTTTTTTCCTATCACGTCTGAGATCCGAGTTATCCTTGATTTAAAGTGCCGAAAACGCTATTTTCAGACATATGGCGTACATCCAGAAAGTAGTATAGTGCACTTTTGTCAGCGGGATTGAATAGCCCTGATGTTTCTCTTCAAACTTAAACTCATTGAAGTAAAGGTATCGCAAATCCCTGTAAAGGACTTTGTATGGCTTAACTTCAATGGATGATATCTCGCTAGGTAATGATACAATTTGAAAAGTTAAAGATATGGTTTAAAGAGGAAGATATGGGCTATTCAATGTCGCTGACAAAAATGAACTACACTACTCCCTGGATTTACGCCAATAGCATTTCCTGCACTTTAAATCAAAGATAACAAGGATCTCAGATGTGATAAGAAAAAACGGTTGCCTGAATTAGTCATAAAAAGTTAAGGAGTTATTTGCGGATTCTCTCGAAGCTACAGGATGATCCACAAGATCTTGCGGTATTTATCGATAGATTTTCTTCATATATGTACATATATCTTAATATCTACTCAAAGATAGGATTTATGTATTCCAAGTAAGAAAAGGTTTTTTAATTACTTTTTTTTTATTTTTGCGTATTTATTGAGTGATTTTTCGATTTTTATTTTGACCAAAAAAATCGACTTCTCATACATTTCCACCCATTTCGCTCAAACCACAAATCCGCTTAAAATATGAAGTAAGAAGCGGTTAGGGGCCGTTCACATATTACGTAACGCAATTTTTGACCAATTTTGACCCCTCCCTCCACGGTCGTAACGCAAAGTAACAAAACATACAACCCCCTCACCCCCTAGTGACGTGACAAATCTTAATTATGGTAATTTAAATTTTTTGTCGCATAAAATTAGAAAATCCACGTTACGTAACGCAGTTGATGACCTCTCCCACCCCCACGTAACGCTTCGTAACAAATCGTCCGACCTTTCCCTCCCCCCTGACGCGTTACGTAATATATGAACGACCCGTTATTGAAAATTTGATTACCTTTAGTTTAAAATTTAGCGCGACCAAATCAAACATTTATGACTTGAGATATGACTTAAAGTGTGAAACCACTTTCAAGAAAAATGGAAAAAATTTTGAAAAGTCATATCTCGAAAACCTATCCATAAAAAATTTTTTTTTTTGAGATTTTTTTTTTTTTTTGTTAAACTAAGTAGGATGAGACCAGAGATAAATAACCAAATTCAGTTCGAGATTTACACGCAGTTTAACATACAGGCTTTTAAATATTTCAAAGAATGTTCTTGCAAATCCAAATGGGCTTTTGGTATCATAAAAAGTATAAGACTTTTTAGGGCATAATTTAAATAATTTCTTAACACTTCTATTACTTTAAGGGGATAGTTAGATTATTAAAAATCGCATGTTACCTTTAAGTACATTCCAATAATTTGGCATTTACCCCTGCGGATAAGGGGTCAGAATATGCCCGAGGTAAGCATGCCTGTCGTAAAAGGCGACTAAAAGCGGGTGACCAGCCAGGGTGTGGAAGGGTGTAGCGTTGGACAGCGTTGCGCCTCGAAAGAAAAACCGCCGATGCCGCCTTAAAATAAGCATCTTGTCGAAATCCTGAAGCGTCTGATCCAGAGTGGGCGGCTCCCAGGTCAGCGTCTGTTCCATATTGGGCGGCTGAAATTAAAAGTGAATTTGGCCACTATATTTGCAGCGCTTGCCGGATCCAGCTTTAAGCTTATAACTTACTGCGTGGGGCGTTGCCGAGAAGATTATACTAATGAAGCATGGATCGAAAAACGATGGGAAATAACTCTCCAAGTGGTACCCACCAGAGTGTGGTTAATCCACCTGCCTCGGCAGCATGCACATCGGATTTGGAGGTGCAAGAAACATGCATAGTTAGGAATGATTCTCCTATAACTGGAACCAATATGGTTTCTCAAAATTTTAAAATCCTTTCGATGAAAACTCGAACACGCATCGGCTCTTGGAATGTCCGAACTCTAAATGAAATGAATAATTTGGCATTGTTAGCTCCTTACCTGAAATAAAATGAAAAAAAACATCAAAATTCATTAAACATCTTTTAAAGTACTCTAAAAAAATAATATCCAAATACTAAATAAAACTAAACCATGTTGGTTTTGGTCTATGTCTTGATCATGGTCTTGGCCTATGTCTTGATCTTATTCTTAATCTTGGTCTTGATCTTGGCCTGTGTTGATCTTGGTAACGAAACTTTTAAATTTGTATTTGGTCTTATCGGATATTCTAGCTTTTGTCTTTTTAGTGATTGTAGGTTGAAGGACAAAAACTTTGGTTTTGATGGTGAAAAGCATCAGTTCAGTTTTTCCGTGTTAACGCTTAGTCCACAGGCTATATCCCAATTGGATAGCCTAACCGGAGCTTTATCAGTTATAATACGAAGGACCATACTTGGCACGACCATCACAATGTCGAACGTATACGAACCACCTTCACACCGATATTATCTAGTTTACTAAGAATATTATCTGTGATTACACAGGTTTACAAAAAAAAAATTGTCATGGCGTTTTGACCAGACTATATGTTTCCTAGTGACTTTGACGTCCTGAATCCGAGTCCGGGGTCCGTTTTTTTCCAGAACGTCTGAGAAAAAAGATTTCAAGGTCATATGGAGGTCAAAATGGTCATGTGTCGCTTAGTGATAAATTCACTAAAACTCTGAAACTTATTTTATATCATTGAATTCTTAGTCCTTAAAAAGAATATGTGATCAAAAAGGGTCTCTCGGACCTATAGCCATCGGAAGATCCGGATATATCTTCTATGAAAACCGCTATAAGTTGGAAACCACTGAAAGGATTTGAAAAATATTGGTGTCATATGAAAGGTATTTTGTTGTTGTTGGTGTTGTTTGTGTATTTTTTGTTGTAATTGAAGAATTTCAAAAAAGTCATATCTCCAAAACTATGAATCCAATTGAAAATATGCGCATAACATATATTTTTGAGGTTGTCAAAATACCTTTCATACGACACCAATATTTTTCGAATCCATCCAGGGGTTCCCAACTTATAGCGGTTTCCTTAGAAGATACATCCAGATCTTCCGATGGCTACATCTCCGAAACTAAGTCCGAGATACATATTCTTTTTAAGGACTAAGAATTTAATGATAAAAAATTAGTTTCAGAATTTTAGCGAATTTATCACTAAACGACACATGAACCCCATTTTCACCTTCATATGATCTTGAAATCTTTTTCTCAGACGTTCTAGAAAAAAACGGACCCCGGATTCAGATTCAAGGCGCCAAAGTCCCTAGGAAACACATAGTCTGGTCAAAACGCCATGATATTTTTTTTTTTTTTTTGTAAGCCTGTGTTTTTGTTCACAATATTAGCGAGATAGCTCATCCCTGTGTAATGCCTCTACAGGCGTACTTAGCTATTAGTTGTTTTCCCTAACTGATACAAACCACGTGTAAACGATCAAGATTTTTTTTTTATGGCATCCGATTTGGCTGAAAATTGGCATATGTAAGTAATAGTAGCATAGTGAGAAAAATTACTGCCAAATATTTTTTCAAAATTTAAAAAAATGGCGGAGATGTGGGACTTTGAAATTTTTAGGCTAGTTTTTTTTGAGAAGCTATAACTTTAGTTGCATTAATCCAATTATCAATTTTATGGTGTCAAATGATTTGGCTTGAAACAGGCTCTAAAATAAAAATAAGCAAAAATCACTATGCTACTATTACCTATGCCAATTTTCAGCAAAATCGGATTCCATGAACAAATTTCTTGATCGTTTGCACGTGGTTTGCATCAACTACAACTTAATACTCCTAGTTTGAAGATATTTAACTATATGTTCCCTAAGATCTAATCTGATTAGTTAAGTATATAGAAGTCAAGAAAATCGACCTAAAGTCTTAAGCAGGCTCATGACCAGTTTTCCCTTCCTTATTAATATATCGGAATATTTTTAGCCAATATGACAAAAATTACCTCATTTATTGTGATTTCCATGCATTTATATGTGTTTTCGGAAATTCAATAACTACTGCGCATGTCCTGCCGCAGTAACAATATTTATACTTATTTACATAGATGAAACTTCTGGGAAAACTGATCTTGTCACGTAGTCTGAAGTGCAACATTCGCTGAGGAATATATTTGAAAAAAGCTCAGTAATAAGTTCTGTTTCGCACTCCACCTGATGCCTTATATCTTAAGTACTTTAAGTCATTTTTAAGCACAATCTGTGTATTTCGGACATTATCCACAGGAATTCATCCGCTTCAAAATATCAATACTTGCGAACAGTGGTGAAGCGACCTTATTCGCCGCCTGAGGTGAACTTTGTATGAATAGAAGAAAGGTCGTCAATACTCACTTCACTAACTTATTTTGCCGCACCCTGGAGCGTGCCGCCCGGGGGTAGAGCTGGGCACGGGCCCGGCCCTGCACGAACAGGAAACAAGCACTTGGAAAAAAGCCCGGGCCCGCACAAAAATTTTTTGTCGATGCCCGAGCGTGGCCCGGCCCGATTTTACCATATTATTACATATTCACTTTTTATGATTCGAAAAAATTGTAACTTATTGATGAAGCTAAACCAATGATTTTCAAATGAGAAAAAACAAGCATTATACAGTGTGACAAATATGTGTTGATACAAAAACAAAGTAGGTTTTTTGTAATAAATGTTATTTTAATTAAGGAAATTTAAATGAACAAACATTAAATGAAGTTAAAATATTTTGTTTATTAAGCAATTACTCGATGGCTTGACCTTTGTTAGCCACAACCCGCCAAAGTCTGCCATCACAATTGTTACACGCAGCACGCACTACTATTATCGGTATTTTGTCCCATACATTAATAATAGCAGCTTTAAAGTCCTTCAAGCTTCTGTATCTGTATTCCTTGAGTCGCTGTATCATATATCACTATGGCAGTCTGGAGAGCTAGGATGCCATTCATCCTTAGGTATAAAATCTGTCAAATTTTGCTTACACCAGTTCTGAACCAGTTTAGCAGTGTGAGCAGGTGCACCATCCTCCTGGAAGCAATAATAGTCTTCTCCATACATGGCCTGAACACGAGGCTTCATATTTTTCTGAAAGACTTCTTCCAGGTAATACTAAGCGTTTATTTGAACACCTTTGTCAATGAAGACTAGCGACAATTTACCTTTGCTAGATATGGCACCACGAGTTTTGATATCCTGATACATGCTTCTTATCGTTTGGGATGTCTTTGTATGATACTGCCCATTGTCTGTCATTTTGCGTGTGGTGAGGAGCTTCCAGCACAAAAAGTTTTTCATCGGAAAAAACTATATCATCGTTTTTCCACGGTCGCATTAGTAAGGCCATGCATTTTCTTTTTTTTAAAGGCTTTCATATTGAGGTCGCAACGCAAAAGAAGACGTAAAGAACGGTCACAATTTTTTTGGATTCTTTTACGAACTATTTTGATCGCGTTCGCGGTACGGACGCTCCTTTTTCTGTCACTTTTTTATGATCTTGTATGGAGCCACTATCGACAAACCGCTTACCGGTTTAATACACATAATTCCTCTTAACTCCTTATTGTGACAATTCGCGGAAGATGGCTCCACAACTTAAATCACTTTTGAATTTATTTACAATTAAAGAGCGAATATCACCCATGCCGAATTACTTTCTACTCTCGCGTCTTCTACGATTTGAATTTATTTTTCCATATAACTGAAATATTACAAAGTATTGTGCAATGAAAATTTTACTAATGCTACTATGTTTCCAAAAGATATAGTGCTTCAAAGTTTTGTATGAAGACATATTTGTCACACTGTACATGAAGTGCCGGTTTGTTTGAATTGACTTACTCCATTGTCATTGTTAGCCACACATTAATAAATTTATTTAGTTTATGCTTCTCAAACTTCCCGTGAATTACGGGCCTTTTCGGGCCACTAATTTCGGATACGGACCACGAAAAAAACACGGCTCGTGCCCAGCTCTACCCGTGGTGGCTGTACCGTTCGGCCCTCCTAGCTACGCCACTGCTTGCGAACATTCACTTCATTATTATAAGTTTTCAGCTGTTCAAAACAACCGACAAAAATCAAATACCATGGCTGACAAACAGAATATGCTGTTACTCTTCGAGCATCCGATTGAACCTGTGTTCATGGTCAAGAGCAACAATACCTTTTTCGATGTGCCCGAAAATTTCGTGACCAAAAGGTTCAAACAATACCAGCCTAAGAGCATTGACCGACAGTTTGATGGCAAATATGAAAAACGCATTCCGGTAAAAGCGATTTCCATTCCTGACTTAAGTGTTCCAATGTCCCTAAAACGAAATGAACAATTCTCACTGTTCATACCACGGCATAGTCGTATTGCTGGTAGTTTGATTGATATTTTTATGGGATTACGCTCCGTTGATGATTTGCAGAGTGTTGCTGCCTACGCTCGTGATCGTGTCAACCCACTGCTTTTCAATTATGCATTGTCCGTTACGTTATTGCATCATCATGAAACAAAGGATCTTGTTTTACCTTCTTTCGTGAAATGTTTTCCCGATCAATTTATGCACTCACAAGTATTTCGGCAGATGCGCGAGGAATTAACTGTAGTACACGATAGTTCACGAAAACCAATCACTATACCACGTGACTACACGGCCAGTGATTTGGAACCAGAACATCGGCTTTGGTATTTCCGTGAAGATATGGGAATCAATGCACATCATTGGCATTGGCATTTGGTTTATCCTACACAAGGAGATCGAAGTATAGTTGACAAGGATCGTCGTGGTGAACTTTTCTATTACATGCATGAACAGACTATTGCACGCTATAATTTGGAGCGTTTCAGCAACCATTTGGCGCGTGTAGTACGATTAAACAATTTACGTGAACCCATCGCTGAAGGTTATTTTCCGAAGATGGATTCTTTGATAACAGGTCAAGCTTTTCCCCCACGCCTGGCAAACACAGTTTTGTCTGATATTAATCGTGAAGAAACCAATGTGGATGTGGCTGATTTGGAACGTTTTAGGGATCGCATTTTCGAGGCCATACATCAAGGATCTATAACCGACGTAAGTGAATTTATTGATTTTACTTAAATTGAATTGAATTTTATGAAACATATACGGTTTTATCAAACAAAACCAATATGTACTTATCGGAATACATAAATTGTTCCAACTAGATCAGCGGCACGCGCATACCCTTGGATGAACAACGCGGTATTGATATACTCGGCAACATTGTGGAATCTACGATACTTTCGCCTAATCGTGATTTCTATGGTAATTTGCACAACAAGGGTCATCTCTTGATTGGAATGTCTCACGATCCTGATCATCGTCATTTGGAAGATTCTGGTGTTATCGCAAGTGAGGCCACAGCCATGCGGGATCCAGTATTTTACAGATGGCATGCTTACATCAATCACATCTTTCAGGAGCATAAAGAGCGGCTTCCAACTTACGAGAAGGCACAGCTTCAATTTGCTGGCATCTCTGTGACAGGTATACAAGTCGCTAGCGAAGATGAAACCAAACCCAATAGATTAAACACCTTCTGGCAGGAATCTCTCATCGATCTTACAATCGGAATGAATTTCTTGAAAACTGGTAAAGCTATTGCATGTTTTACACACTTACAACATGCTCCCTTCAATTACACTATCAATGTGAATAATGACAGTGGTGCACAACGCTTTGGATATGTGCGCATTTTCTTGGGGCCAAAAAACGATGAATGTGGACGACCGATGTTGTTACGTGATCAACGTTTGTTCATGATTGAGTTAGATAAATTCGTTGCAACATGTAAGTATTATTTAGATTCTTGCTCTCAATGCTGTAGCAAACCTTGTTGATTTAAGTGGATCCTGGTGCCAACATACTTCATCGCCGTTCAGAACAATCAAGTGTTACAATTCCATTGGAACGTTCATTTCGTGATCTGCAACAGAATCGTCTGGCTGAAGGTTCATCGGACTTTTGCGGCTGTGGCTGGCCAAACCATATGCTTATCCCGAAGGGTCTACCCGAGGGTCTTCTATGTGAGCTTTTTGTTATGGTTTCTGACTATGAACAAGATAGGGTAAAATACGTTACTTATAAGTTTTCATATATTCGTGGAATATACTTTTTGTTCTTCCACAGATTGATCAAGAACTTGTCGGCACTTGTAGTGGTGCTGCCTCTTATTGTGGTATTCGTGATCGTCTATATCCTGATAGACGTGCCATGGGGTATCCATTCGATCGTTTGCCACATCAAGATGCTGATATGTTGAGTAAATTCTTGACACCCAACATGAGAATTGTAGATGTATTAATCACTCATCAAAATAAAACCGAAACCGTTGCAGATCTGAACTAATATTACGTACTTTGTTTAACTACATAAATAAATATGGTTTACATAAAATTTTTTGTTAAAAATCTATACGAGGGTAGTGTTTTTCGATGCAAATATTTTTGAATGTTGAAAAATTTGGCATTTTTAAGGATAAGTTTCTTCAGACGTTATCCTTTATTCTCTTGAAAAATTAAATTTTAACAAACATTTTTTTGAGTATCGGTTAATTCATAGTGATTTCAACAATCAAAAACTTAGCTTTCGCACCACTAAATGTTCATGCAAGGCTATTTTTATGCTGGTCCGTGTGTCTCTTTTAAGTGATGTTCGTCCGTTCTTAGACATTTTTAACTTTTTGACGTAAATGGTCGAGATTAGGTAGATACATAACTATGCCAATGACATTGGGTATAGACGAACCAAGTCGCCTATACACATATATCTTCCCTTAGGAGCTTTCCATAAATTACGTCACACGAGTTTCACGATTTTCGGACCCTCCACCTCCCCAATGTCACACTCTGCCACATTTTCATTGACCCCCCTATTTGCGACATCGCACTCTGACCTTTTATACCTTAAAATTAATTGAACGATTTTTATACCCTACACCCAGGGTATATTCACTTTGTCCTTCCGTTTGTAACGCAAAGAAGGAGGTGTGGCAGATATAGAAAAGTGTATATATTCTTGATCAGCGTCACTTTCCGAGTCGATATAGCCATGCTCGTCTGTCTGGCTGGCAGGCTGGCTGTGCGTGGAAATATTTTTTACGGGAAAACTAACCGAGATAATTCAATGAAATTTGGCACACTGTCTCCGTCGTCAAAGAGTGCTTGTGGGATTGAAAATGAGTGAAATCGGTCGACGGACACGCCTACCACCCATACAAAATCTATATTCAAAATGCAACTTTAGGAGTATTTTTCACGACAATGCAACCGACATATACATAAATACTACGAATTGTAAGCGCAAGCTCTGAAAAAACAAAACTGAACGAATTCGCACAAGAGGGAAAGGCACCTCCCATATAAGCAAAAGCTTCCAAACGCTACACTGAACGCGTTTTTTGAGATAATCGAACTAAAGCCAAAGTTTCAAAATGCTATACTGAAAGAGCTTTTTGAGATAATTCAACTAAATTTCACACAAATAATTAGGACTATGAATGCACGCTCTGAGCTAAAGCTAGACGAAATCGGACTAGGGGGCGTGGCGCCTCCAATATGAGCAAAATTTTAAAAACACTGCAGTGTAGGGTACTTAATGTTTGGCCAGGCCAAAGTTTACACCCTTACTAGTTTTTTTTATAATTTTAGGTTTACTTACACATTCTATTTTCAACACGTCAACTATTGAATTGTGTTACATCACACTTTCCAAGACCGCCAGACCACCCTATGTCAAACTTTGTCACAAATTTGTAAACCCCCAATCTCCTTAAAGTTTGACATAAAGCCCCTTATTATACGAGCTAAAATTGAATATTTATATGTACTTATGTCTGTGGCCAAACTTTTTCTCGAAAACGACCGAAGCGATTTTAATGAAACTTGGGATAATGATAGAAATTGGCATGAGATGAAGAATGAACTGATCTCTAACTTAACGTATCTCATGAAGAGGCGTGGCATCGCCCTATATTTTAAAATTAATCTGGCCATATTTTGCGAACCGCACATGGTATTTTGATGAAATTTGGTAGGCGGATACATCTTATCAATGCATTGTAATAGACAGAAAGTGGGTGACATCGAAGAAGTGCCACACCTACTTTTTAACCATTAAAAATTTTGATTGATATTTGACACGCCAATATATTGTTAAAACTGACTTGCAATTAGGCACCTCTGGACTGAAAGTAGAGAAAATATAGCTGGTGGGTACCTCCCTGAAATTTCGTATCACTGATACATGAATATAGCGTTGTTTCAATTGGCTCCATTCGATTTTATCAACGCTTTTCTACATTATTTGTAATTTTTCAACTATTTTCAATGATTTTCGGAGTTTATTATATTTTTTTTTTTCTGATTCCATTCCCCTTTTGAAATTTAGCCACGAATCGCATCACATAAAAAAGTTGTTAGTAAAAATCGCCGATTCGAAATAACTTATCAGATTATATTGTAAGCCGAGCACGGATCGGTCCACAGGTACTAAAAATTAAGCGATTATAGAAAAGATGGTTAACATTTTTCTTAATTTTGATTCAAATAACCCAACAAACCAAATGTTCCGGCATTTTCTGAATTCAGATTTTTTCGAAACAAACTCGAAACTGTTTAGAGTTTTCGTTACGACTTCGTAAAGAGGATGACAACCCTCTCATACAAAATTCGTAACGATTTCGGTACCAAAATCGGAAAGATTTGCCGAATTTTACTAACGAAGCTTGGGAAGCTTCTAAGAGATCTTGGAGACAAAAAAACATAGAAAACAAAAACAATTT
Organism: Calliopum simillimum; assembly: GCA_951812925.1. Classification (NCBI taxonomy): domain Eukaryota; kingdom Metazoa; phylum Arthropoda; class Insecta; order Diptera; family Lauxaniidae; genus Calliopum; species Calliopum simillimum. Next base: position 93,729,759 of record OX638372.1, on the reverse strand, counting down.
TATTTTCATTTTACACAATAAAAAATTTATTCATTTCTTTCCGCTTGTAGTTTATGTATAAAATAATCCAAATTATTTCGATGTTTAATTAATTTTAGCAAAAAATCATTCGCACTTACTGCAGTCATATCCGCTCCACTTGTTCCATCCAAGTTCGAATAAGCGCCTCCGCCAGCATTTTGTCCCAAACTCGGAATTTGTGCAGTTGTCGCCGGTTGTTTTTTTAACTGATTTTGTTGATTATTATGATCTGCTGCAGGTCTAAAGAATGAGACAATACGATTCAGGAAAGACGGACGCGTATCTGGACTATCTCTAAGATATGGTGGTGCTACAAAAAAAAAGCTTTGATCGCCAACGCCCAATGCTGACAATTGTTCTGGACTTAAAATTATTGGTGCTGCTGCAGCAGTTTCTATTTGATGTTGTTGTTGTTGTTGTTGTTGTTGTTGGTGGTGTTGTTGTTGTTGTATGGGCGCATAGTTTGTATTCGCCGCTTCAATCGCATATGGAAAAGTGGCGGGGTTGCTTTGACTCTTCATTGGTTGATTCAAATTTTTACGGCGGGTAAAGTATGACCACCATTTGGAAAAAGTTTTTGCTTCATTTTCCGTTAATGGCGGCGTATCCGAAGCAGCAAGAATTTGACTTGTCGATCCACGTGCTAGTGGCATCATAATTTCCTGCTGCTGTGGATTTTCATGCATATACAAATCAATATTACCAATGTCTAATTGAAGTTTCCAGCGGAAGGCATATAATTGTTTTATGAGCTCTTGATTTGCATCGCTAATCGGTGGTTCAATAGCTTGTAAACGTGCGATTTCCTCGGCAACAATTGTATCGCGCATTTGTAATGATTCCTTAAGTTGAGCCGCTGTAAAGTATGCAATTTCAGCTTTCTGCTGAAGAAATAATGTTACAAATACGCTTAGTAATAGGAAATTCTTCAACTGCAAAAAAGAAAAACAAATTACAATGTCAACTACAAGAATACCTCAATTATTTATGTACCCACCAACTTCATATTGTTTGTTATTCCAACGTTTATCAGCAACCAAATGCGCGTGCGCGGCTTCTAGCACCTGGTTTTATGAACTTTTTTAAAAGCAGGTAAATTATACAGAATTGATAAGCCGCGGTCATTTTCACATTACAACTACGAGTATGTTAGTCCAACGCACACCCTACAATAATTTCATAAGTATACTTGAATTCTGGCAACAAAAGGAGGATCAATGCACTATGGGAAATTTTACGCATTCATGTCATAAATGTATACATAACAGCCAAACTATTTGAGGTACAGTAATAAAATTCGTATTCTGAGATTTTAATAGTCGCATCTACGAATTTGTGAAAATGGGCGTGATCGGATCCAGGACACGCCCACCTCATATATCCCCAATATTTGAAATCGCCATTTGTTCGTGAATATTTAAAGTACAACAATATTTGATATAGCAGATGCTAATGGCAACTTCTACACATTTATCAAAAATAGGCGTGATTGGATCAAAAAGAAGTTCACACCAAATATATATAGCACTGTAATAAAAAAGACAGGGCAACACTGATTTTGCGGCGTAGGGTTTCGAAGTCGATATCGAGCAATCATGACCTATTGAATACGAATAATATCACATTCATCGAATTGACCATAGTTCTGCAGATATTATTTTTTAAAAATGCAAAAATACCTGTTTTGAGGCATATTTCAAGCAGAATAAAACTTACAGTAAACAGTGAAATTAATTATTATTAATGACAATGACCTTTCTCATTAAACTTAACCTTTTAACTTTTCAATTAAATCAATACACTTCGAGTTTTCATCCATTGAAGTAATGGAATTCATACAAAGGCACGGTGTGCCTTAACCCGTTATAAATCGGACGTCGTAGCACATCAAATTTTTTTTCAGATTCTGTTTACTTATCGTTCAAATGATGTATAAAAAAATTTTCACTCGTGACTCCTCGACTAAATTTTGGGTAATCGCTTTTCCAATTGGGGCATTTTCCCATACAAATAGAAAAAAAATTTTTTTAACTACATTAAACAAAAATTAAAATAATCATTATCGATGAGTTTTGCGATCCTAAACGCGAATCCAACCTCAGAATTGCTCTATCGTGTATATTTTATGAGATATTGTAACCTAAAGACCAAAAAAAGTCGTTTTTTGCCATTTTTTGAAGCTATATAACTATGAAACATATCATTTATTCGTCAAATTTGGGTTAAATACTTGGAAGCCCCAATCTTTTCCTTTAAAACCTTATTTAAATTATAATTATATCTTCATGTTTCTAAGAGATATCGTAGACCGAAATATTGTCAAAACGGGTTTTTTGCACTTTTGTGTCTTTTTAGGTTAGGATATCTTTAAGGAAAAAAAAGATATCAACATAATTTTAATTAGGTTTTAAAGGCAAAGATTAGGACTTTAAAGTTGCTTACCAGATTTAACAAAATTCAAATTTCTTTCACATTTTAAACATGTTCAACGAACTGACCGTTTCAAAATTCAGCCGTATGCCATACACGTCACAACAACACTCGGGGTGTCATCAGAATTATACTTTCGCAAGATTGCTATATTGAAAACGGAAACTGTCTACAAAAAAAAAGTAATTTCTCACTTTCTGCGCAAAACTGCATCTTCATATTTAGCGAAATAACTCAGAATACCATGTAGTATATTTCAAAAAACAATTTTTCGTGAAACAAAAGTAGATATTTTTTAGAAGGTTTTCAGAAAGATCGGTCAAAATGGAGAGAAGAAAACGTAAAATTCGTGAAACAATGTCAGCAGATATTCCAATGCCAACGCAGCAAGAGGTTCGGTTTGCTATTCTTTTTGGATTTCGACGTAAGCTCAAGCCTATGGAAATATTTAATGAATGCCAAATAGGATTTGAAGTTAATGCACCATCCCTCGTGACTATTCAAAGTACTCCCGAAGATTCTAGATAGGTAATTTTTCTTTGGAGGACGAACCTCGAGAAGGCCGCCCAAAATCTTCGGCTGATTATGAATGTGTAGCGCTGGTTAAGTGTAAAATTGGGCTTGAATGCCATGGCTGTATCGCGAATATTAAAAAATGATCTTGGATACACGAAGAAATCTGCACGATGGGTTCCTAAAATTTTAAGTGATGCTCAAAAAGAGGCACATGTGCGTTTTGCTAAGTATTTTCTTGAAAAATTCAAAAACGGAGAGTCTAACACTTTCAAGAAAATAGTAACAGGTGATGAAGCATGGTTTTAGAAGTACGACCCTGAAACCAAACAACAATCCATGGTATGGAGCCCAGAAAGTGCAAGTCCACATGTTAAAGTAAAGCAAAAAAAAGTCAGCAACAAAAGTAATGATGTCAGCTTACTTCACCAGAGAGAAAGTTGTAGCTGCTATTCCTTTGGAAAAAGGTCAGACGGCTACTGCTAAGTGGTATACTGAAACCTGTTTACCAGAAGTCTTCCAAAATTTATTTGGAAACGCAAAAAAAAGGAGCTACGCCGCTACTTTCTACATCACGATAATGCGCCAGCGCACACTGCTGAAAAAACGACCGATTTTATGGCGCTTTCAGGCATCGAAGAAATTCGTCCCGCACTTTATTCCCCAGATCTAGCGCCTTGTGACTTTTGGTTGTTTCCATAAATAAAAAAAAATTTGAGAGGGAGAGTCTTCAACAGCAATGAGGTGATAATAAATGCTGTTAATGATGAAATTGCAAAACTGCAAAAAGCCGATTTTGAAGACTGTTTTTCAAGATGGATTTATCGACTTCAAAAATGTATCAAAATAAATGGCGATTACGTTGAAAAAATACAAATAGATGAAGAATAAAGTTATAAATTTAAAAAATGTAATTTAAAAGTTTTTTCAATTCAACCAAGCGAACTTTTGTTAGGCCCCTCGCATTTTAAGACGCATCAATTGCTTTTCGTTTCTTCCATTAGACCTGTTTCTTTTAGCGCGCTTATACAATTGTGTTAATTTTCAAATTTTGATAAGCCCTGAACGGTGAGTCGAAATACAACAAGTGCAAGAATCTCATGCTCTACAAATTATTCTCGATTTATATAAAAAAAAAAAATCATTTATTTATTCAATAAAAACCATTTAAGTGGCGATAAGCGTCAAAAAATCGATTATTGTTGTTAGGTGATTAAAGTAAAATGACCATTTGAATTTGTATTCCTTTAAACACTCAAATAAGGGTTTTTACAGCCTTAGAATATATATTTATAAACTCTTTTTAAAAACTTTAAAACAAAATATTGTTTTAAATATCCTTAAGGTACTCGTATCTCCATACGAAATTTCATAAAAATCGACAAAGCCGTTTAGACGTCGCAGCTTATTGTTCATTAAGGCACGTGGCACCGCCCACTCACTTAAAACATAAAATTCTTCTTATCCTTTCTTAGTGTTATTAAGTCTATCTCCATACCGAATTTCATAAAAATCGAAGAAGAAAGAAAATAAGGAACTTTGTGTTTTTTGCTGGATGGTGCCTTTACTTTAAAGGACGTGGCACCACCAAAAGGAAAATTTAGTGCACTGACATCCTCAGAACATTTTCAATAAAAGAAAAAAAAAAGTCACGCGAACATGTTGTAAGAGGGACTGATTTGTTGAGTTTATCGATTAGAGAATAATTCGAGAAGTAGAGAGCGCTGTGAAAAACGTTAGAGACTTTGTTATTGACTCGTAAAAATGATAAGTTCACCAATCGAATTCAAACCTTAATTCTCTAATGGTCAAACCTGTAACACGTGGTGTGTTAGCTTCAAAAAAGGGACAAAAAATTGGTTGAGGTTGAATTTTTTAAAACAACGTAACAAACAATAGAAGCATGGTTAAGTTCAAGAAAATCCAATCAAGACTGGGAAGATACCAAATTTTAACTAACATATTTTTAGGCACACCCAAAAAATTAATTACAAAGCAAAACGACACACCCGATGTTTGCCCTGTCATTAAATATAATTGCAAATCTTTTAAGCTCATAACAAAACGTAGGGGCTTCGAGGTGCTCAAAAACCAATCGACAATCAATTACCCAACATTGTTCTTCATATCTGTATGAACTCGTTTGAACTTAGCAGTTTAATTTTACCAAAAATGTTCATTATCTTTATTTAATTTATTACAGGCACCAGCACGCTTTTATCAATCAACTTTAGAAACTACAAGGGTCGACATGGCAAGTGACTTGAAAATTAAATCCGGTGATATTAAAGATTTCCCCAGTTTAGATATGCTGCCATGCTATAAAGTTGAGGAAACGTCGAACGGTGAGGAGAGCGTGTGTGTGAAACGCAATGCTCTGGAAAAATATGAACGCCTAAAGGATATGGTTAAGCGTGATCCAAACAATGAAACTACTTATGTTATTCTAGGCGGTGGTCCAGCTGGTGGCGTTTGTGTTGAAACATTACGACAGCAAGGTTTTAACGGGCGTATCGTTATGTTGTGCAAAGAGAACGCTTTACCATATGATCGCATCAAAGTATCCAGATCAATGGATAGTTCATGAGTGTGCTTACAATTCCGCAATGAGGATTTCTATATTGAGCACTCCATTCAAACCATGCTCGGTATGTGTACTGCTCTAATGGTGATGCAACCGATATGAATGTTGTTTGTTTGGGAGCGAGTTTTATATCACTCCAATGTGCGGCATACTTCGCCACAAAAGAAGAGAGAGTCAAAAGTGTAAGTTGAAAATGTACAGGATAGATTCTGCGGGAAATCGAACCAACTTTAAGGTCGACCAACACCGATCTCGCTAAAACTTTTTGGTCTTTACTAGATTTCACTAGTCACGTATTTTTATGTTTTTTTTTTGTCTGAAACCGGTTTTCTTGAACTGTGGAAAAAATTTTGTAAATTCTGAAAAACGTAAAAAAAATTCAAGCTGAAATATTTTGAAAAGCGCAGTTTGTTTGTCTTTAAATTTCAATATGTTTTACAGGACACTAGGTTTAATTTAGTTAGGTATAATGAAAACTAACGAAAATCCTTTAAATTTTCAACAGAAAAACTGTAATTTTTCATAGAAAATTTTTTTAATTTTCGCTAGTTTTTCATAAAACCCAACTGTAGTCTTTAGTGACCTGCAAAAAAAAATAAAAATTTAAAGAAATATGACCCACAGGATAAAAAAAACGTTTTCGGGCAAAATAAAAAAATACGAGTCCAGCGAAATCGAGTAAAGTACCATTCAGCACGATCAGTGATGGTGATTTGTGAACATTTTTTGTTGAGTAGCATTTGTGATAATTTTTTGAAATTTTTCAATAATCTCAATTAGTGATAACAAAATCAATTTGTCTTGGTAATTTTTCGAAAACGATGATAAAATTGGAAGACCAAGACTAAATGTTCAAAATCCAGAACAAAACCTAGTTCGGAAAGTTTGCGTACTCAACAACCCTTTAGCAATGTTTTCAGTTATTTTTTTACTTCAAACGGCAAGTTCAAGACTTAATACTCAAAACAGGACCTAGGATCAATGTCCAAGACAAAACTGCTATGGTCTTGACCTTGGTCTTGGCTCGAGGCTAGTGGTTGAAACACATCAAGCTACAATAAGTCAGAAAATGAAGCTGAAGTATCCACAGATGTAAATCATATAGGTTTCAATGAGTATAACTACGTTTTTAGAATCTAAATCTATAAAACTGAATGCATAATGTGTATTTGACTGTCAGTCTGACTTTCATGACTCGAAAATTTTACGGCTGATATCAATTACAGTCCGGGAGCCGGCAATACTAAAAGTGCCGTCATCGCGGATTCTGAAATTTTTAATGCAAAATGGTAGTTTTCACTAAGTTGAATAAGAAAAGCTTGGTCAGCATGGTTGTAGCCTGGCAAATGATTTTTAAACTATTAAATTTTCGGAATGTTTTGCCGTCATCGCGGATTTTGATCAATCTTAATATTAATCGGTGGTAAATTTCATAACCATTCAGAAAAAATCCGGCCGACCAATTTTTTTTTGCCGAAAATGACCGGCTCCTCGCCTATTAGAAGAAGGTTTATATTTGAAAAACTGGGCCTGCCACGCCTTCCTAAAAACTAATATATTAAATCTTTAAGACTACTTAACGCAGATATATGAAATTTGGTTCGTGTGTTAAGGGCATCGGTAAAAATATCTTTCAACAGAAAAACAGTTTCTAAATCAATTTGTGGTAGATAATTGAGATTTATCACAAGTGTAAAAAACACCAGCTAAAATAATACTCTTTCAACGTGTGGGCGGTGCCACGCCTCTAGGATGGGATTAAATTATGAAGTATTCCTAAAGATCAATAAAACTGTTCACTTTGTCATGACGTGTTAGGCACCTATGTTCTTATGTTCCTGTATTCTTAACTTCACGCTACTGTCGCATAGGGAGGAGAGAGTCAATTTTCAACGGCTTTAAGAATTCAATTTCTTTTTTTAAGAGTTTTTACAAAAGTTTCTTGAAAAGTGTAATGACATATTTTGAAAAATGTCATGAGAGTTTTAAAGACATGCGATTTTCGAAAAAATCAGCAGACTCTGGAAAATCCCATGACACTTCATGAAAAATTCAAATATAAATGTCGCCGCCAAGAAATATTAAGATTTTCGGACAGATGACAACATTTTTGAAAAGGGTCACAATTTTTGAAAAATGTTACGAAAGTTTTGAAAAATTCAAGCAATTTTTAAAAAACTGCGTACGATTTGAAATATTTCATACAATTTTTAAAAATATAATAAGACTTTGCAAAATAGCATGACAATTTTTAAAAATCTAATGAGATTTTTGAAAATGTTGCCGCTAAGACATATTAAGATTCTCGGAAATATGCAAAAAAATTAGGATAAGTGTCATGCAATTTTTCCTAAATGTTATGAGAAATATCAAGAAGTTGCTGAATTTTAAATACTGCATACTTAAATAGATTAATTTTGTCGTCGAAATGCGATATGAACCCCCACCTCTCAATCCTAACCGCATAACACCTTAATGGATCCCAAGCAATGTTCGTTCAAAGCGTTCAGCCCACACTGAGCCACGCATGTGTTATTAAGGCTAGATTTTTAACACACCAGGCCTGCCAAGCATAAGGCGGCAGAAAATATAAATCCGGTCCCGCTAACGATGTATTTACATGCTGTACAAACACAAGTACAATCAAAGCCTTGGTGCACTAATTCTCTTTTTTTACAGATCTATAAAATAATACAATTGCAATAGATAACAAGTAATAAAAATTAAATTTGGATTAACTTGAGCTTTTTTATCGCTTTACAAAGCTGCATTAATTGATAATTCTGGCAGAACTGTGGCAATATTTCAGCAAAACAGACGCATTGCAGCAAACTTTATACAGCATACGAAATTCATCGGAAAATGATTATTGAACTTTTGATTGGTTTATTGACATTTCTCATCATATGGGATTATTTACACAAAAAAAAGTACAATGCAATCTATGCAAAAGCGGGTATATTTGGACCAAGAGCTTGGCCAATCATCGGTAATGCACTTCTGGGATTGGGAAATAATACAGAAAGTAAGTTCAATCACATTGTATATTATAGTATATATTATTAATATTGTACTCTTATAGAAGTTTTTGCACTACTCCAGAGTTTTAGTGTTGAATATGGTAAAACATTTCACTTGTGGTTCTTTCATGAGCGGGTCATCTTCACTAAGGATTCACAATATTTCGAGAGCATACTAAGCAGCCAACAAGTGATTAAGAAACATAACCTTTATGATTTGTTGGTAAAATGGTTGGGTGATGGCTTATTACTAAGTAGTGGAGCTAAATGGCATGCTAGACGTAAAGTTATCACGCCCACTTTTCACTTCAAGATATTAGAACAATTTGTTGAGATATTCGATCAACAGAGTGCAGTTATGGTGAAAATGTTATATGACAAGGCAGATGGTCAGACTGTAATAAATATGTTTCCCGTTGCCTGCCTAATAACTTTAGATATTATTGCTGGTATGTTATGTACGAGTGGCATCATTGCACAAAATAATTCAATCAATTATATTTTAGAAACCGCTATGGGCGTTAAAATCAATGCACAAATGAATCCCGATTTCCCATATGCCAAAGCAGTAACCAAGTAAGTTTTGCAAAAATAACTAAAAATAATTCAAGCCAGAAGCCGGCTAACCCACACCACACATTTATAATCGAATGATACTTAGTTTTTACTACACTCTAAACAAAACAGTGTTAAAATTCTGGATATATTTCCTTGTTTATGTTGGGTCTATTTTTAAAAATTAATGCCAGAAAATGTCTGGCTTATATTCAAAAGATTTTCTGTCTTTATTTCTTATGACGTTTTGGCTTTTTGTAAACCACATAACTTTTAAAAATAATGAAGTCATAATTTTTGGCAAAAAAACGCCAGAAAAGTTTTTGATTTTGTCTCCAAAAATTTTCTGAAGTTATTTCCGAGAGCCCGATAAATCCAGTATACTTTTTTACAAATTTAGACTTTACAAAATATGGCAGCAAAAATGATTGTGGGCTCATGGATGATAATGAATAATGCATACGAATTATTTTAATTATTTCTTGCAGTGTAGCTGATATCATTGCGAATCGCTTTGTAAAGATCAACCAACGCTTTGATTTGACATTTCATCTTACAGAACCGCGAACTGCTTGGAAATTAGAACGCTGTATCAAAGCAATGCATGCATTTACTGATAAAGTCATAGAGGAAAGACGTATGGCCTTAGAGAAATCTATCGCAGATGGAAGCTACAAGCCGATAGGTAAATTTTTTTTAATGTTTAAACAAGATTCGGCATGTTTGGTTTGGTTAGATGGACAATCAAGTAAACAAAGGTTTGCGAACACACTATGACACGTCTTAAGCTTTCCAAGAGCTATGAGATTTTTTGCTCTCATCCGATGAAGTTTTGGGCATATTTTGATATTGAACATTACACCAAAATTGTTTTTCGCAACCACTTTTTAGAAATGTCCCCATTGTGCGCCGCCTTACATAGTACTCTGTTTTAAACATTGGAGTCGTAGGGGTCGCACTTTGTGATTTTACCGTACTGAGAGTGCACCTTGTATTTAAAAGTAATAGAATGTAGGTAAAAATAAAAACTCAAACCTCAAATGTCGGAAACCGCTGTCCTTAAACCTTCGGCACACAATTCATTTTTACCAGCACTATAAGGACAATTTAAAAATAAGCGCTTATAAAAGACATCCTTTTTATGTGATTATTTTCTCATTGGGGTTGAACTGAACACTAACACCATCATGCTACTTGAAACACACATACATGCGACATGATTTGCATCACATTAAAAAAAAAAAACACATTACTCGCGGTTGTTGCTCTTCGAACGCCGCCACTTGATATAAAAAAAACTTAAGAAAACCACGAAAAATGCTTTATTAATTTTCCTATATTCGTTATTTTAACACCATTTTTTTTTTTTTTCTTTATTAAAAATTACAATGAATACTTTGAACACATAATCGCGGAAACGAACGCGCACTTTAACAATTTAGTGACAACTGATCAGGGTTGCCATCTGGTATAACGGAACTAAAATTGTTAAAATGTGGTTATGAGAATTTGTACGGAAAATGGGGATTTTTTGGAAAAATCATTTTGTTTTGGTTTTTGACTATAAAAAATATTTTTACATTTCGTAGTTTTTAAGTTTTATATGCAATCATTTTTATTAGAAAGTTAATATTCTTTAATAGTACTGCAAAATTATGTAGCTAAAATATTACTGGAAAAAGGGGAAAATTGCTGCAACCTTGAAACTTTCCATAGTTGTTTCTTAGACTATAGTAACTTTATAAAAAAAAAGTCCACCGCTGAACAGGGTGTGAGACCGCCCCTTTTGGCTGTTTAAAAAAAGTCAGTTTTTGAGGAATAACTTAAAAATTATGCATCGGACAAAAAAAGTTTCGACGGAAAAGTTATAGCAGAACTAGTTAGTTCTGCACATTTTTGTTTTTTAAACTTTTTCCTAGCATAAAAGTTGATCAATTTATGTAGCTTTTATGTAAAAGTTATTTTTTCTGTTTCAAAAATGCGCTTGTTCTCAAAATTTAAACATTTGAAGCCCACTTTAAATTGCGAATTGGCTAAAACTTTCTTTTTCTTCTTCAAAAAAACTTAAAAAGCATTTTAAAGTGAAAGACACAGGCTTTTAAACCATATACTTTCCGAAATCAAAATTTTTAAATTAATAATGAAGAAGTACATATAAAAAACATATAGCAAAATAGTAAAATTTAAAAAAAAATGGTTTTTAAAATTAATGTAATTTTTCAATTAGGTCAAAGTTATTATAAAAAATATTGATTTCAGATCTTTATTGAAATAATGAAAATTTATTTTTAAAGGTATAAAGTACAAGTGTTTAGACATGTTCCAAATTTATAATATTTTGTTTTTTCGTTTACATTAATTTTTTAATATTTAGTTTAAGATATTCAATTTCAGCCTATCAAATTCTTTTTGACCTTTTCCGATCGTTTAATACAAAATTTATAGCCCTTATAATTTCAAATTGATGTGAAACATTGAGGGGATTCCGGAAAACGTGTAGAAGCCTCGAAAACCTCGTAAACTCGTAAATGTTGTCAAAATCAATACGAAATTTGACAGTTTTTCGAGACTTTTAAACGTTTTCAGGAGTCCCCTCATTTAAATTTTGAAAAACCAAAACATATTTTATTTAAAAACTATAAAATTAAAAAGTCTGAAGCTTTACCTTTCAAGTGCTTTTTGCATTTTTCTGATCGGTCAAGAAACAAAAAAGTTTGGAACGTTATAGTTTAATATTAATATGAAATATTTAAATTTTTTACTCGTTCGTTTTAGAAAACGAAAGAAGGACTCTCACTCTCGGTCAACTTTCATGCTAGATTGATATTGTGAAAAACTAAAATATGTAGAATTACGTTAGAGACAATTTTTTTATCTGAGTTTATTTTTTGTTTGACGCATAGTTTTTAAGTAATTGATCAAAAACTGACTTTTCTGATCGTTGAACCCCAGAAAAGGGTAAAGTTACTATATTCAAAAAAAAACTGTGCCAAGTTTCAAGTCCACAACAATTTTTTCCTTTTAGATATTTAATTCTTCTGTACTACAACAGTGTTATTTCAACTTAAGGCCGATTTCACAATGTCTTGTTAAGATATTTTTAAACTAAAGTTTACTAACGGAAGCTATGGGTATAAACTTTCCGCTAAATTATTTGGAAATGTAAGCATTTCATATTTTCATATGAATTTTAGAAAATATTTGAATTTATTTCAATCTGACAGTTAAATTTTAACCAAAAAAATTGTGCCAGTTAAATTTAAGTGAACGTTAAAGTTTATTTTCCGTCAGTTAATAAATAACTTCACATTGAGAAAGCAGTTTAATTCAAACCTTCCGTTAAGCTTTAACTACATATTGTGAAAACGGCCCTTAGTTCGTATTATCCTATTTATTTGGAATAATTTTCTAAACTCTAAATTTAAATCATATTTTCAGTAAGTAAGTTTTCTGTTATTTGAGAAAAAGTACCATTTTTAGCACTATTTTAGAAGTGAGATTAATAAAAACGCTCCTTTACAGATCTTCTAAAATATTTTTCGTGGAAAAAACACATAAACTACCAAAACCAAGATGGACAGTTTAGGATTTATGTTTTTTTGAAGATTTTAAAATAAACATTATTAATCTCTCATGATACCTAAACCTTTGATGTTATCATATTGGTTACGAATTCGCATAAGAGGTAGTTTTATCTTTTTAGGAAAAATAATTCAGAAGATCTTAAAATTAGACCAAGGAGCGTTTTCGTTAACCTTAGAACTAGAAAAATATAAAAAAAAATACTTTTTCTTAAATGGCAGAGAGCTTAATTTGTACTGCTAGACCGATTTATTAAATTCCGGAAATTTTTTCGAAAAAATAATGGTTCTTTTGAAAAAAAAAGGTTAAAATATTTGAAAAATCGTCAAATCTCGAAAACTTTGAACCAAATTGAAAATTGTTTGCACTTATTATATATAGCTTGTTTAAAAACATTTCATATGACACCAATTTTTTGAAAATCCACCCAGGGGTCCCCAACTCACACCGGTTTTTATAAAGTATATGTCCCGATCTTCCGTTAGCTATACCTCCGAAAGTAGATCTGACAGATACTTTTTGATTACATACTCTTTTAAGGATTAAAAGCTGCACACAAAAAAATAGTCGGTGTTGCTTAAGGTAAATTAAGTCAAAAGAAATAGAATGCAGGTACTTAAATAAAAACAAAAAATAAAAACTCAAACCTCAAATGTTGAAAGCCGCTGTCCTTAAACCTTCACCACACAATCCATTTAAATAAACACTATTTGGAGCATAAGCAGTTGCTCTTTAAAAATTTAACGCTTGAGAAAAACCTTTTGACGCGTTTTTTCCCATTGGGATTGAAAAGAACACTAACACCATCAAGCTATTTGAAGCACACATACACTCGCGGTTGTTTCTCTGCCGATGCCACCACTTGAAAAATATAAAATTTAACAGAACGATTATAATGAATTGCACTTTAATAATTTCACTTCTTTAATTATTTTAACACAAAAAACATAAAAAACATCCATAACACTATAAATTTTTATAATAAAATTAATACTTCGAACACATAATTTCAGAAACGAACGCGCACTTTAGCAATTTAATGACAACTGATCAGAGTTGCCATCTGATATAAGGGATCTCAAATTGTTAAAATGTAGTTATAAGAATTTGTGCGGAAAATGGAGATTTTTATGATGCATATTGAAATATGCATTTTATGTTTTTTTTTTTTTTTTTTTTTTTTTGACTATCTACTTATATATAAAAATAAGATTGTGCTTGTTTGTTTGTATGTTTGTTATTTTGTGGACTCGGAAACTAATAGACCGATTTGAATGAAATTTTCACAATACCTTAGTATTATAAAAAGCTAAGTCATAGGCTAAAAAAGTGGGTGGTACCGCATCCCCCTAAAAATTAGTTCTTAATAGCTCTGAAACTACTTGACGCAGATAATTGAAATTTGGTTCATCTGTAAAGTGCATTAGGATAAATAATTTTTAGTGAAAAAATGGGCGGTACCAAGCCTCTAAAGAAATTAATTCATTATATCTGTAAATATATTTAAGAGAAACGGATGAGATTTGGCATATGTATTAAGAGTACCGGGACAAATAATGTCCATTGAAAAAATGAAAGTATTTAATGCATAAAGATGAGATTTGGGACATAAATATATAAATTACATCGGAACAATTTACATCCCTTAAAAAAATTGGTTATGCCCCGCCCCCAGTACAAGACAAGCAACGCACACCGGCAAATGCTAGTAAAAAATATTTCTACATATAGTAATTTTTGAGTTTCATATCTAATCATTTTAATTAAAAAGTAAATATTCTTTAACTGTGCTTTTTCGACCAAGATTATAACCGAAACGTATATCGGTTACGGTTACAGTGATATCATTAATCCTACTGTTATACTGGTACACATCATACGGTTAACGGTTTTATTTCGGTTATCTTTTGTAAATTTCAGTTATGATTTGTGGTTTTTTTGTAAATTTTGGGGGCTGCAAAAATGAAAAAATCGGCAAATAGTGACAAATACTACGTGTTTCAAAGTAAGTTTTTTGCTATTTGATAAAAAACACTATTTGTAATTAGGTTCCTTGGCCTTATTTAAGGGTCTTCTAAAATATTTTTTCATGGAAAGATCACAAAACTACCTTTCACATGAATTGAAAACCAATATTTATGATTTATTTGAAAATTTCAATTTTTATCTCTCATAACTCCTAAACCGTTGAAGATATATACCATCTTGGATTTAGATTAATATGAAATTTTTGTTTATCTTCTTGCTCCGTTAAATACTTAAGAAGATCTTTAAATTAGACAAAGCAGCGTTTTTATTAGTCTTAGAACTAAAAAAGTATTAAAAATAGTACTTTTTCTAAAAAAAATCAGAAAACTTAATTTGAACTTCTAGTCCGATTTAATGTCTTCCCGATATTGGTCAGAACACGAAAATCAGATAAGAAATGTAAGTAAGCAATGGGGCGTATTTTATTATCTTTGTAGTAAAAAAGTACTAAAAATAGTAGGTACTTTTAGCCAAATATAAAAAAAAAAAACTTAATTTTTTTAAAATTTTTGTAATATATGGAAAAAAAATCGAAACCTATTTTAGAAAAATTGTATTTATCGATTTTTGATAAATTCGTAATATCGGTTATGATTACGGTTGGAAATAACATTCGGTTATTTTGGATGACACTTACGTCAGCCTGGATTCGACCCTTTAAATGTTTTCGATTTATTAAATATTTTTCTATAATTTAGTGTAGCTACTTTTTTAAACAATTTACTACTTTAGTATAACAGCTCCTACAATTTTCAGAAATCGACGACGCCGATATTGGTACCAAACAGCGTATGGCTTTCCTTGATGTCCTACTACAGTCCACAGTTAATGGCAAACCACTGACTAATCATGATATACGTGAAGAAGTTGATACCTTTATGTTTGAGGGACATGATACAACGACAAGCGGTATATCCTTCACATGTTATCTTATATCACGCCATCCATCTGTACAACAGAAGCTTTTCGAAGAAATACGTCAGATAATTGGTGATGATCGTGAAAAATGTATTACAATGCGAGAGCTGCAAGATTTAAAATATTTGGAATGTGTCATTAAGGAAGGTCTACGTCTCTATCCGCCTGTACCATTTATTGGACGTATACCAGAAAACGATATTGAGCTTAGTGAGTTTGCTATAAATTTTGAACATTTGAGTGGGTTTTTTTGAAAGTGGAATAAGTCCATTTAGTTGCAAAAGTAGTGTATGGATTAATGGCATTAAGTTGAAAAAATAATATCGGTCAAATGATTGATTATTATGGCACATAATGAGTGTGACATTACTACCTTTGTGGTCTTATTCCACTTTCAATAAAACTTATTCATATATTGAATTATAATAGGTTTTCCAAACTTTTCTTTATTAGATGGCAAGATTATACCTGCAAATAGCAATTTAAATTTGCTGCTTTACGCTGCTATGCGTGATGAAGATTATTTTAACAATCCAGATGAATTCATACCAGAACGTTTCAGCGCTGATAGTACAGAGAAAATCAATCCATTCGCTTATGTACCATTCAGCGCTGGTCCACGTAATTGCATTGGACAGAAATTTGCTATTTTGGAAATGAAAAGCACCATAAGCAAACTATTGAGGCACTACGAACTGCTGCCTTTGGGCGAAGACGTTCGTCCCGTATTGAATATAATTTTGCGTTCATCTACTGGTATGAATATTGGACTAAGACCCAGAGTATACTAAGTAGAATAGCTTCAATTAGTTTATATATAAAAGTATGTACTTATTGTTTGTCGTTGTAAATAAATTTAAATAAATAAAGTATTACATTGGTGCTCACTAATATCTTCGAGGTGCTCGCGGAAGGTCCAATAAATGTCACTATTACTAGCAATTTTGCCAGATGAACGATGGTGATGCCACGCACCAAAAAAAAGAAACCAAATTCGTCATGTCTATTTAACGCATATAGATCAAATTTGGTTCATATGTATAGTAACATGCAATAGGGAAAATAACATCTATATATGAAGCAAAACACGCCAAGTGTATCAGGTTTAAATTTTTTTGTCTCCGATTTCGCTCAAATTTGGCAATATGGTAGATCCGGTGTGCAAGGTCAACAATCCGGGAGGATTTGGTCCTAGTACCTTTTATTGTTAAAATACAGGGTGTTGAAGTTGGCGTTTTTCATTTTCATGAAAAGGGTGTTTTTTAAAAAAATTCTAGCTTACACTAAAGTTTGTAAATTTATAAATCTAAGTTACTGGTCCAATTTATTTTGAAGTGTTCTTTTTATAAAAAAATATTTCTTGGTGAAAATATTTTTTTTTCGCCAACATTTTTTACACTTAAAAATACTTTTGAATTTTTTTTAAAAAAACCAGGATCAAAGATTCCCATATAATTACAACAACAACAGCACCCACAGTGTCATGCTGTGCTGATGAGAAAATTAATGAGACAGTGGAGTGGGTGAGATTTTGTTGTTGTTGTTTTTCTCTTGCTTGCACGAAACCTGTTTCGTTGCGCTCTGTCGACGTTCTGCACCGATATTTTGGATGTTTTTCGATACTTTTGGACTTTTACCGATATTTTGGATGTTTTTTGATACTTCTAGACTTTTATCGATATTTTGGATGTTTCTCGATACTTCTGGACTCTTATCGATATTTTGGATGTTTCTCGATACTTCTCGATATTTTGGATGTTTTTCGATGCTTTTGGACTTTTACCGATATTTTGGATGTTTCTCGATACTTCTCGATATTTTGGATGTTTCTCGATACTTCTCGATACTTTGGATGTTTCTCGATACTTTTGGACTTTTATCGATATTTTGGATGTTTCTCGATACTTTTGGACTTTAACCGATATTTTGGATGTTTCTCGATGCTTTTGGACTTTTACCGATATTTTGGATGTCTCTCGATACTTCTCGATATTTTGGATGTTTTTCGATGCTTTTGGACTTTTACCGATATTTTGGATGTTTCTCGATACTTCTCGATATTTTGGATGTTTTTCGATGCTTTTGGACTTTTACCGATATTTTGGATGTTTCTCGATGCTTTTGGACTTTTACCGATATTTTGGATGTTTTTCGATGCTTTTGGACTTTTACCGATATTTTGGATGTCTCTCGATACTTCTTGATATTTTGGATGTTTTTCGATACTTCTAGACTTTTATCGATATTTTGGATGTTTCTCGATACTTCTGGACTTTTATCGATATTTTGGATGTCTCTCGATACTTCTCGATATTTTGGATGTTTTTCGATGCTTTTGGACTTTTACCGATATTTTGGATGTTTCTCGATGCTTTTGGACTTTTACCGATATTTTGGATGTTTTTCGATACTTTTGAACTTTTACCGATATGTTGGATGTTTCTCAATACTTTTGGACTTTTATCGATATTTTGGATGTTTCTCGATACTTTTGCACTTTTATCGATATTTTGGATGTTTTCCGATACTTTTGAACTTTTATCGATATTTTGGATGTTTCTCGATGCTTTTGGACTTATACCGATACTTTGGATGCTTCTCGATACTTTTGGACTTTTATCGATATTTTGGATGTTTCTCGATACTTTTGGACTCTAACCGATATTTTGGATGTTTCTCGATGCTTTTTGACTTTTACCGATATTTTGGATGTTTTTAGATAATTTTGGTTTTTTACCGATATTTTAGATGTTTCTCGATACTTTTGGATTTTTATCGATATTTTGGATGTTTCTCGATACTTTTGGACTTTTATCGATATTTTGGATGTTTCTCGATACTTCTCAATATTTTGGATGTTTCTCGATATTTTGGATAATTCTCGATGCTTTTGGACTTTTACCGATACTTTGGATGTTTCTCGATACTTTTGGACTTTTATCGATATTTTGGATGTTTCTCAATACTTTTGCACTTTTATCGATAATTGGGATGTTTTTCGATACTTTTGAACTTTTATCGATATTTTGGATGTTTCTCGATACTTTTGGACTTTTATTGATATTTTGGATGTTTCTCGATACTTTTGGACTAATACCGATATTTTGGATGTTTCTCAATACTTTTGGACTTTTATCGATATTTTGGATGTTTTTCGATACTTTTGGACTTTTACCGATATTTTGGATGTTTTTCGATACTTTTGGACTTTTACCGATATTTTAGATGTTTCTCGATGCTATTTGGCTTTTACCGATATTTTGGATGTTTTTCGATACTTTTGGACTTTTACCGATATTTTAGATGTTTCTCGATACTTTTGGATTTTTATCGATATTTTAGATGTTTCTCGATACTTTTGGACTTTTACCGATATTTTGGATCTTTCTCGATGCTTTTTGACTTTTACCGATATTTTGGATGTTTTCCGATACTTTTGGACTTTTACCGATATTTTAGATGTTTCTTGATACTTTTGGATTTTTATCGATATTTTGGATGTTTCTCGATACTTTTGGACTTTTATCGATATTTTGGATGTTTTTCGATACTTTGGACTTTTACCGATATACATACCGATGTTTGTTGATACTTTTGAGATCTTTTCGATATTTTGGATGTTTTCCGATATTTTTTGGCACAAGCTCTGCACCAATTTTTATGTTATTCGGTTTTGAGATATACTGAGCCTGCTGCATATAAAAAATGTTGCTACGATTAATGAATACTTAATGTTCTGGCTTTCTTTTTTACCAAATGGTACTCGGAAAAAGTGTATCTATCTCAAAGTAAAAGGCCAAATTTTGGCCACCGGCGATACTAGTAAATATAATTCTATTCACCTTGAAAAACCTGAGGGGTTGGAAGAGAAGGACGACAGAGATGGATGGGCCTAGGAACATATGTAAAGGGCATCGGGAACGGGCGAACAAAGTCGCTACCGGGTCATCTAGTACTTTAATAAAATTGGCGATTCCACGCCCCCATACAAGACGAGGGGAAGCAATGCATATTGGGACATGGTGGTTTAAAAATATTTAGACCAACTGAAATCGTGAAATATGGGATTTTTTGAATTATACGGGAAAATGGCTGGATCGCGATTTTGTTTCGATGATTTCCTGATTACTTGACTTCCTCTCTACGCATTCACGTTTAATTTTATCGTATACAAGGACGAATTCTTATTTGATGAATTCTAACAAATTTTGATTTAAAAGAGATAGTTCAGCTCTGTCTAATTTTCTGATTAAATCCTCTTAAAATAACTTTAGGGATTGAAGTGAGGATATTTATAAATTAACTGAATCTCTTCTGTTTGTAATAAATTGCAGATGTGATACAAACAAATTTATACTGTTTATTATGTCTTCAAAATTATATCTTGCACAATAAGTATTATAATAGATTAGATCAATAAAATTATGACACATCGGTTTAATTTTGCTGGTTACTGCAAATCGTTTCAAAAAGTTCTGAAAAGGAATCCACTTTCTCAACAATGTCTTTGCTAAATACAAGCCGATATTGTTCAAAAACTCTGTCGTCAAATGGATGAGTTGTATTTACATGCTCAATTTCAAATCAGACGAAGTGATTCTAATGCATCTGAAATCGCTTAAAAAAAAATATTTTTCTTCATAGCCACTAATATTAAAAAAATTATTTATAACGACAAATTCCTAATACTTCGTTTGTATGGGGATGGAATACACTCTCTTCAAAGGATCGTTACGCGGAAAGTAAGAGCCTGATTGGAAAGGTTCGAAGGTATATTTTGATCAGGAAGAGTATGTCTACACGAAGCCGTTAAAAAAAAAGAATTTCACCGTTTCCTGTAGCTACGCCATAAGCCTGAAGACAGTGTTTTCTCCAACTTCAAGCAAAGATATCTCGAAATCCTGCAGGTATGTTGATAATTCTGAGAATGACGTCCGATTCAGTTCATAAGACTCAAACTATTTCTTATGAAGTGAGATTAGCTTTAATTTTATCATCTTTTATTTTTTAATCTGGGATTATAATATTTTAGATTTTTATTTATTTCCAAGAAATTTATGGTTTTTTGTGATCTTATTCCCAACAGCTTTAGTTTGGCTGAAACAAAAAAGAAGTATTGTGTTCATACAACATTTTTTTTTTTGAGTCCCCCTTTTTTTTTTTTTTTTTGAGTGCCTGTGTAATTATTGCCAATACGTTCGCGTTTATCTTGGTAAATTAATTCATTATTTAACAGTGCACTTTAATAACATTTTTTCAGTTATTATTTTCCAACAATAAGTGCCGCGTCGCACATCCGCGCGATTTAAGGCAAAAAACTTTTTTCTATAGGATTTTGATGAGAGGTATCTCATTTTCTTCAGGAACTTACGCTGATGTCAAATTTGAAAGAATTTTTGAAATCCCAACGACAGTTTTTTTTTTAAGTCGGGTAAAGTGATTTTTCAGTACAAAATTTTTGACCATTTTTTTTTAAAGACCAAAATTTTGAAAACAGAGGCCTAAGAAAAAAATGTAAGCCGCAAACTTTATTCTACAGACTTTTCCCTATCATTTGATATTAAGAACATAAAAATGTAACTGCCGTAGAAAAAGTTATAACCTTTTGAAAATGAGAGTGTTTTTTTGGTAGTTTGCACACTAAAATCTATATATGCCAGGTAGGAAAAAAATTAAATCGAACTGTTGTGAACTAAAAAAAAGGTGTCAAATTACTCCTGAGCACTTACTAAATAAGACAAAAAAGTTTTGAAAAAAAGTTCATCGACTACTGTTTGAAAAAGGTCGAAAAACGGTACGGTAACTATACGTGATAGAGCAGTTCTGGGACCAGATTCAAATTCACCACTAATAAAATCATCGAAAATGACTATTTTTGTTTTGTTTTGTTGTGCTTTTTAACAAATGTACCGTTTTTCGACCTTTTTCAAACAGTAGTTGATGAACTTTTTTTCAAAACTTTTTTGTCTTTTTAGTAAGTGCTCAGGAGTAATTTGACACTTTTTTTTTAGTTCACAATAGTTCGATTTAATTTTTTTCCTACCTGGCATATATAGATTTTAGTGTGCAAACTACCAAAAAAACACTCTCATTTTCAAAAGGTTATAACTTTTTCTACGGCAGTTACATTTTTATGTTCTTAATATCAAATGATAGGGAAAAATCTGTAGAATAAAGTTTGCGGCTTACATTTTTTTCTTAGGCTTCTGTTTTCAAAATTTTGGTCTTTAAAAAAATATGGTCAAAAATTTTGTACTGAAAAATCACTTTATCCGACTTAAAAAAAAAACTGTCGTTGGGATTTTAAAAATTCTTTCAAATTTGACATCAGCGTAAGTTCCTGAAGAAAATGAGATACCTTTCATCAAAATCCTATAGAAAACGCATTTCGCGCGGACGTGCGTCGTGATAAAAGAGGTCAAATTTGAATTTTTGGATAAAGGATAAAATTCTGAAGAGAATGCAGATAAAATCGCTCAAAAATGTCCTAAATTGACGAAGTTGTGGCGTTTTGAATTTTATAGTTGAGACAATTGAGGTCAAATATTGGCAGTTTGGTAGAGGTAGAGATTTTTATGCTACCTAACGGCTAAAATTTAAAATTATTTTACTTGTCAGTTGATCTTGAGACATGTATGTAGGTTGCGTTTGTCCTCAAAAACCCAAAACATGATATTTTAGCCAAAACTCATGTTTTGTGCTGTACTGAAAATTTTACTCTGGCAATATAAGGTCCCTTCTGTCAGACGCAGCACACATATGGATTCCGTCGAACCCTCGCTACTTACAAAGTTTTCTAGGAAGAAACATAAAAACATTAAAAAGATTGTCTCTTAGGACTAAAATAAAGGTTGCTATGCTGTAAGACGTATCAAATTTATTCACCAAACATTATGGGCATTAATGGAAATGAAATGAATTATAAAATTTTTATCAAAATATATTGGACATGAACAATAATCAGGAATAAATTATAGGCGCTGAATATCCTATTGGCTAGTTTTATGGAACAGAAACTGTAATTAGAATTTAGTTTTATATTTTGTTTTATCAAACAGAAAGTTTTGAGCCTCATCAAGAATAAATATTCTCGAGAATCAATTGCAGCTCGAGATCAATTGCAGTTTGAGATAGATTTCTCGAGAATCCATTGCAGTCCGCAAAAAAAATTTACGATCATGTTAATTTATAATAAGGCCCATTCTTAACTATGTTTATTTTTTGTTAAAGCTTTGTTAACTGTTTTTTTTTTTTAAAGTCCTTTGGATGAAAATGTTAAAAATTTTTTTTTGTTATGTTATTGTATTTTGAATAAAGAGTTTTGAAAATATTTTCCAGCTATTTATAATTCAAAACCAATCTAAAAGTATAATATTCAAAATGCAAATGTTCCATCATGTTATAATTCAAAAATGCTCTATTTCGAGTTTTTTAATTCAATTAAAATTTATCAGTTATAACTTGTTGCAACTAAAAATTTATTTTAATAATAAATGATATAAAACACGAAAATATAATAACATTAAATATAATAACATTAAATATATCAAAACAATTGTTATAAAATGTTTATCTTCAATTTCGTCAAAAAGTTAAAACAGGGAATACGTCATCTTAGAATCTATACAACACAATTCTTTAACAAATCCGAGTCGAATTAATGCATAAGAGCTTATCTGTTTAGTCTACACATGTATGTGCGTATGTTATTAACAACAACAAAAAATTATCTTATAAAATAAAAACCTTAGCACACAAATCTAAAGGTGAGAGATAAACCCACCGGCTAAAATATTATATCAAAAGATAACAGTTTTAACACAAATTGAATAAACGTAAAATTGACAATTTGAAAATAAAATACATATATGTACTATACGCACTCAGCAGTAGCGTAGCTGGGGAGCGCCGAATGGGGCTACCGTTCTGGACGTCACTCTCTAGGGTGTGGATCTATGAGGCGTTTATGTTTAAGGTCAATTAGTAATCCATAATTGGTTTGGATATGTCAGCAATGATAAATGTAAAAGGTAAGTCACGTCGTAATTTTAAATCGAGTGTCAGTAATTTCTTTGCGAAAAATTTAATGAATGTACCATTGGCTGCTGTTAAAGTTAAATATGATTTATCGAATATTTTACTAAAAAATGTTGCATATAGCATTGTAGACATTCTTTCCTACCTTTTCAATAAAAGTATTGAAACAGGAATTTATCCTGTCCAGTTCAAAAGTGCCATAATTACTCCCCTTTTCAAAAAGGGTAATCGCAATGAAAAAAGTAATTTATAGACCAATCTCTTTACTGCCTGCAATTGCTAAAATTTTTGAAAAAGTAGTCAAAAAACGAGTTGTTTCTTTTCTCACCCGCTTAAATTTTTTCAGCCCAAATCAATTTGGTTTTAGAGAAAACTTATCAACTGAAGATGCATTGCTAGATTTTTGCTCTAACCTACAAAAAGGTTTAGACCAGAAAAATTTCTGTGCAAGTCTTTTTGTAGATATAACTAAGGCATTCGACATGGTCGATCACAAAATATTGTTAAATAAACTTTATTCTATTGGTTTTAGAGGTCACATGCATGATTGGTTTGCTTCTTACCTTTCTAATCGAATACATTAAGTTAAAATTGGGGAAAGTTTAAGTTGTGATGGTATTGTAAATGTGGGTGTTCCACAAGGGTCAGTGCTGGAACCTATCCTATTTCTTATCTACATTAATTCAGTTTTTTTGCAAGACTTTAAAGGTAAAGTAACAGCGTTTGCTGATGATCTAGGCATAAGTCATGGTTTGCAAATCGCTTGTTGATTTGTACGCTTATATTAACCATGATGTTGATCTTCTGAGGAAATGGTTTTTGGAACATAAACTCATAGTTAGCAGTAAAACTAGGCTTATGTATGTATTTCAATCTTACATCGCAGACTCAACCTCTTCATGACATAATTTTCCATGGGCCCTGTTGCCTTAAATATAAAATATGTCTTTGTCATTCACTCCCTTATGACCCTAATATTGTATGTAGCTCTGATTGTTTTTTGATTACTACTGTACCTTTTTTCAAATACGTAGGTATAACTATAGACAAAAATTTTAATTGGAATGAACATACAAAAAGTCTCAAAATGTATTTTAGAAATGTGGTGAAAAATTTCTATAATATTAAGAAACTTTGTCCTATTAGTGTTTTAAAATCTTTCTACTTTGGTTTAATTCATTCAAAACTTAATTATGGCATTTCTTGCTGGGGTGGAGCATATGAAAATAAAACTAAGCCTTTGTTAATTTTACAGAAAGCTATCATCAAAAAAATGTGCAACAGGAATCGTTTGACGCATTCGATTGAACTATTTAGATCACTTAAAATTCTTCCTATCCGTCACCTCTTTTACTATAAAGTTCTAAAAGTTTTTTTCTTAAGGTGCGGTTACCTGAACAGTAGGCTTTCAGAAAGATACTCTCTGCGAAATGTCTATACTGTGAGTGTCCCAATGTTTCGGACAACAGGTTACCGCAATTCCTTTCACATTCTATCTTGTAGGCTCTTCAACAAACTTCCGGAATCTTTGAAATCGATTCGCATCGTAACAACTTTTTTAAAACAAGTTAAGCTATGGCTTCCTGGTTTTGACTTAGCTGAAATTGAAGTTTTGCTTCGTCCTTGTATTTAATTTTTCAAATTTAAACTTAAAGTTTTTGTTCCTGCTTTTTTTATTTTTCTTGCTTCACGGTTAGTTTACTAATTTTTTAAGCTTTTGTTGCTATCTGAAAAAGTATATTGTTATTTTGAAAAAATTTTTTTTATTTTTTTTAGGTCTCTTTTAATTTTGATTTTATAACTTTCTTCTTGTAATACTTTTTATTTTTTCTCATATCACTTTTCTCAGTTTTTAGCATTTCAAACCCCACACTTAAATAACTTAAATAACCTAAATGACTTAAATATATTAAATTATATTTTATTTCTTACTAATTACTTTTTATTGAAAATCTTGTCCTCACCGACGTGGCATTAAACACTGTATTTTTTTTATACATACAATGTCGCTTTCCATTCTTCTTTGTATATAAGTAGTTATTATAATGAAATGTAATCTTTAATTTTTTTTTACCTTATAATATGAATTATTCCCTATTGATATTTCTAAATGAATTTTTAATTTTTGTATACTTGAAGAAATGTGAATAAAAATACAATACAATACAATGCAATGATTTGTGTTTTTGATTTTTGAATTTAGAGGAGGGAAGTACCGATACTTCTGCTCCACTATCAATAAGGAAATTTCATTTGTTTGTGGTATCATAAATAAAAAGACGGCGTGTAAATGTTGTGAGACTTCCATCATCAGTCATCGCGATGACAGAGTCCTAAAGGTTTTTTGAGTTCTTATAATTGTTTTGAACGAATGAGCATAGTTGCTCACATCTCCTTGCTTCATTACCGAATCTATAGTGATACCGGCACAACTAATTGGATGAATGTGGACGAGATATATTCCTAGAGTTTGATAGACGTCTGGGAAAACCTCTTAAATTTGAACCTGAACGATAATTATGTTCAGACCTGATCGCTTCTACTTCTAAAGAGTTTGTTGAAAGACTATAAAATCTTTGTGGTAGTTTCTGTAAAATTTTGCATCACGATTGCTATCTTGTTAGAATTAGAACTTTGTTTATTTAATGTTTGGTGAGAAGTTTTATATATTGCAGAAACTTCACTTTCTGTCCTCGCTTCCCACAACCTATCTGCTAGTTTCAGAAGTTCTTGTAGTTCTGTGTGTCCTGACCCTGTTCAATATTCAGGTTTTTAGGCAACTTACGTAGCCATAATTTTATTAAAAATTCGGGTTCTACTGAAGAACCGGCAGGTTAGAGGAATGACCTTTAAAATTGAGATGGTTTTTGGTCTCCCATCTCAGTGTCAGATACAATTTTGTCAATTCTCTTGTTCTCACTTAAAAATGTCTCTCAATCAACAATTTTCTTAGGCCGTCATACAGATACAAATTTGTAGGGGGTTTCTGTACGAAGTCTAACACAGTCAAAATTACCTCTTGGGGAAGAGCTGTAATCAAATATTCGCATTTTGTTTTACCTGCCATAATGGCCTTGAACTGGAACTGGATGTCAGCATGGATGAACCATGCATCCGGACAACTAGTCCAAAATTGAGGCAACTTAACCGATGTTGCATGAACTTCTAAATTAGGCTGTATTTGGGTTGGGTATAGTATCATATCTTAAATTAATTAAGTCTGTGTTATCTACATCACGTTCCTCACGTTGAGAAGAGCGTTGTGGAGAGCTTTATTAGGTTTGAATTACTTTTCATTGAGGAGGCTTTTTGATCAAAATGGCGAGTCACACGATAAAAAGTATTATAATCTTTTTTGTGGAGAGTTAAAGGTTCTACAAGTTATATTGATTTGTATATACGACAAAGTAACCACTTCGGAATTATTCGATAAAGTAGAATTTTTCGACTTTTTGCAGTTTTTTAAACGGTTTCTTTTGCGATAACACGGATCAATTTTATTTGTAGAGCCTGTAATTCTCCGCAAAAAATATTATAATACTTTTTATTGTGTGACTCACCATTTTGATCAAAAAGCGTCCTCAATGAAAAGTAATTGAAACCACACGAATTTCGAAACAGGCCTGAATATATTTAATTAATAATATTACTTTTTTAACTAAGCAGGGGTCTATTTAGAAGCAGCAAGGGGCCTTCATTCATTCTATTGAGCTGGCATGAAGGATAGGGGATTCATTCATTCAATCGTGTAGTTGTATGGTGCATGCATACAAAAAATGGACCTTAGTTGCAGGATTGGATAAATGTTGGAGTCTGCAGGATGTAATGTTGAATGTTGTTGTTGGCAGGATGTAATATTTTTAGCTGGCAAGGTGAAAATTAGTTGGCAAGATGTGCTTAAATTATTTTGAAGACTGCAGAATTGTTTAGCAGGATCGCTAGTTGTAGACTCCAAATATTTTATTTTAATATTTATTTTATTCTGATATTATACTATATTTTAGTTTTTAAAATATTTATTTTTGCACAATTTATCTTATAAGAACAATTCAATTCTGATTGATGAAAATTTTTTGAATGAAACTATAAAACTATAAAATTTTTAAAACAAAGTGTTTTGTGTAAAGTGTTTTTCTGATGCACTACAGATTCAAGTTGATCAATATATATTCCATATAGGTGATACCTACTCAAGGAAAGATCTTAAATGAGAAGTGTATAGAAATTTAATTTTATGTATAAGGATCACTGAATTTATTTGGCTCAACAATTAACAAAGCCGAGAAATTTGATTTGAAGCTTGCGATCAAGTATGCCTTCTAGATCTTTAAAGATTTCTACATTTTAATGAAATTACTCAAAGGAATTATTTAAAAGGCGCTGGTTAACCCGCAGCCCTATAAGCAAGCAATGGTGTGTTGAATTTTAGCTTTAGGTATTATGTTTCAAATAATCAGAGATGTAAAAAATACTTTTATAAAAAAATTTAGATCCAAAATACAAATACTTACATAATTATAGAAATTTAGAATTTGAAGAAAAAGTGGCTGTCTGTCTGTGGAAATATTTTTTAAGGGAAAACTAAGCAAGATAATTCGATGAAATTTGGTACACTGGTTTTTTTAAACGAACGCGCCTACCGCCCATCCAAAAAATAAATTTAAAACGCAATTTTTTGAGCATTATTGAATTGAATTTTTTGAATTTTGATAATGCACGATAATGCAACCAAAATAAACAAAAATACTAGGGAAAGCGACTGCAAGCTCAAGCTTTAAAATAGGTGAATTCAGACAAGAGGGCGTGGCACCTTCCATATACATAAAAGTTTCAGAATGCTGTACTGAAAGTGTCTTCTAGATCAAGGGTGTCAGCGTAGAAGAAAAGTGAGCCAATTTTGGCTCGACCCAACAACATCAATATTTCTGTACAACAATCCCAACAACATCAATATTTCTGTACAACATTCACAGAAATAATTTTTGTTGTTTTTTTTTTCACGCTCGTCAAAATTTCGCGTTTTTGTTGCTTTTTTGCGTACACACAAAATCGAACTCGAACCAACATTAAACAACAACAACGACTTCGTCGCATCAAAAACAAAAACAACAAACAATATGGGTATTAATGCGTTGATGCGCAGTTGCGAAAATGCAAGTCTTTTACGCACTAACGCCTGAACGATCAATGTGAATATTTCCATCTTGAGAAATTGCAAAAGTAGTGCGAAATTTTCGGCAATATTTTTGTTATTTTACTAATATCAAACTTTAGCAAATTGCACTTTCGCAACGACGCAAGGGCATTGCGCATCAACGCGTGAGTTCTCCTAATTTTTGTATGTGTCCTAGTTCTTCGAAATTTTGAAAATTGTTGAAGTATTATTGTTGTTGTAAACGAGGCATGAAAAAACAACAAAAAATTGTTTTTTTGTTTGTTGTTACTCGAATTTAAAGTTGTTGTAAAAGCAACGCTGGCTGCGCTGCATGCGTTTGGCTCAGTGATTTGAAAGCGCTGACACCCTTGTTCTAGATAGTTCCACCAAATTTTACTCTGACACCAAAGACAGTAAATACAAGCTCTGGTTGATTCGGACAAGAAGGCGTGGCACCTCGCATACGTTCAAAATTTTTAGCTTTGAAACAGGATATGGTGGTTGAAAGTTTCAGTTTTCTTTTCAAAACTTAATTTTAGTTATATTGATATATCCTTTTTCCACCAAAATATCGTAAACTGAAATATCGAAAAAACATGTTTTTTTAACTTCTAAGGATATAAGTATCTCCGAGAAAGCAAAAGAAAAGATATCGATATAATTTAAATTACGTTTTGAAGAGAAAGGCTGTAGCTTTCAACCACCATATCACGTTTCATAGCAAAAAATAACCTAGTCTTGTCATATCGCTTCAAAAATAGCGAAAAACCGAGTTTTTAACACTTTTAATATAGCAATTTTGAGACCAAATTTGGAGTCAACATCGACAAATACATCGAAAATGGCTATTTTTGTTTGATTTACTTAGTTTTTTACTTTTCATAGAAGGTCTGTGGAAACTATCTATGTATTACCCCATTTTGCCAAGAAAAAAAAAAAGAAGTGCCAAGATTTCAATTTTAAAAAGCATATATCATTTCACTCAGGAGATTTAGGACTAATGATTTTAGCAATAAAAAAACGGTACAGTACGTCGTCCCATTAGGATATCTTGTTTGAACACCATGACGAATTTGGAATACCCATTAAGTTCTGCTTGTGCAATAGGATATCATGATTAACGCTATCAAAAGTTTGAATGAAATCAGTTATAAATGACATTAGTTTGTTTACCTGCCACAATTTCATTTATGATTGCTGTGGTAAATTCAAGCAAATTTGTTACGGATGAACGACCCTTAAGAAAACCATGCTGAAATGGAGAGACACTAGATACAATATACCCAAGAGGAAAAATTTCTAGCGCTTCTGATCCAAGCACTTCAAAAGTGCTTGTCCCCATAGAAATTTAGAAGCACTATCACAATGATTTTTTATAAGGCTGCAGTAAGAACAACGTGAGTTTGAACCCAGCCTGGGAGATTTTTTTTTTTAACTTTTTTTTACTTTTTTTTGCTTTATTTTTTTTTTTAATTAAATATTTTTTATTCAACATCTTTTATTTCATTTTTCTATTTTCCTTTCTCTTATTAATTTACTTTTGTTTAACCGAATTGAAATTGATTACACAATGATTCCATATAAGGCTGCAGTAAGAACAACGTGAGTTCGAACCCAGCCCGGGTGATTTTTTTTTTTCCGTTTTTTTATTTGTTTTTGCTTTATTTTTTTTTTTTTTATTAAAATATTTTTTATTCAACCTTTTTTATTTCACTTTTCTATTTTAATTTCTCATTTTTATTTACTTTTGCTTACTTGAATTGAAACTGATTGCACAATGATTCTATGTAATGCTGCAGGACAACATTTGCTTAATATACAAATTTAATACCTCTTCATATCATCGGGCGTTGGTGGAGCGGTCTAAAGGGTTGGTAAATGTAAGAACAAAATATCTAGCACGCGGAGGGTCGTGGATTCAAATCCTGGCGCCGGCCAGTTCTTTTTTTTTTTTTTTCTTTTTTTTCTTTTTTTTTTCTTTTTTTTTAATTTTATTGAAAAAACGCTTACCGCAGCATTACAAATAAGCGCTTTAAAAACTCTTTTTTGGTAAGGCTACGGTAAGCTTTTGCTCGCTTACATCCTATGA
Source organism: Calliopum simillimum (assembly GCA_951812925.1). NCBI lineage: Eukaryota > Metazoa > Arthropoda > Insecta > Diptera > Lauxaniidae > Calliopum > Calliopum simillimum. Next base: position 93,698,827 of record OX638372.1, on the reverse strand, counting down.
CATGCAATGTTAAAAGGAAAGTATTGTTCTTACGGAGCGGAAGCGCTTATTGGTGAAAAGGATGCACTTCAGAAGGGTTTTCGAAGCACTACTTTTCCCCTTGGGTAATGTTGAATATGGTCTGTAATGATATTTTCAAATGGTTGTGGAATTGCACAGAGCTATGCCTAAAATTATATCCTACACCCATGTTAATTATACTGAGGTTTCATATCCCAAGGGGAAAAGAATTGCTTCAAAATCCCTTCTGAAGTGTTTCTTTTTCACCAATAAGCGCTTCCGCTACGTAAGAACAATACTTTCTTTTTAACATTGCATGTCATAGGATGTAACTGAGCAAAAGCTTACCGCAGCCTTACCAAAAAAGGGTTTTTGAATCGCTTATTTGTAATGCTGCGGTAAGCGTTTTTCAATAAAATTTTAAAAAAAAGAAAAAAACTGGCCGCACCAGGATTTGAATCCACGACCGTCCGTATGATAGATAGAAACAGAATTTTTTTACTTACATTTACCAACTCTTTAGACCGCTACACCAATGCCCGATGATATGAAGAGGTATTAAATTTGTATATTAAGCAAATGTTGTCCAAACAGAATTTGACATACAAATGCTCCTACAGCCTTACATAGAATCATTGTGCAATCAGTTTCAATTCAATTAAGCAAAAGTAAATAAATAAAAGAAAGGAAAATAGAAAAGTGATATAAAAAAAGTTTGAATAAAAAATATTTTAATAAAAAAAAAACTAAATCAAAAAAAAAAATAACAAAAAAAACCGAGCTGGGTTCGAACTCACGTTGTTCTTACTGCAGCCTTACATGGAATCATTGTGTAATCAATTTTAATTCAAGCAAAAAAAATAAATTAATAAGAGAAAGGAAAATAGAAAAGTCAAATAAAAGATGTTGAATAAAAAATATTTTAATTAACAAAAGAATAAAGCAAAAACAGTAAAAAAAAAATTCCCCCGGGCTGGGTTCGAACTCACGTTCTTCTTACTGCAGCCTTATAAAAAATCATTGCGAAAGTGCTTCTAAATTTCTATGGGGACAAGCACTTTTGAAGTGCTTGGATCAGAAGCGCTAAAAATTTTTCCTCTTGGGATATTAAAATAAAAAATGTTTAAAGTGGAAAAATAGAAACTTTGATACATAAATGTAAATTTTTGGGAGACACCATATGGAGAGAGTTTCTCGGTTTTCTCGAAAACAATATACATATGTAGGTCCTGGAAGTATGCTACATTTTTGCTGTTCAAATTTTTAAAATCCATTACACTTTGATTTTTTGTGTATTTAAGGCCACGATCTCTTTCTGTGCGCCACTGGTATTCATTGTTATCTCAAATTTATCTAATCACTCCCAAAATACGCATGAATCAGCACTTTTTTTTTATTCAACTCAATATAAACGTAGCATTTTTAACAATATACAGTATTTGCTTAATGGTATTTACAACAGCGACAACATGTTTTTCGAGTTATTGATTGGCATTTTTACCGTGCTAATAGTTTGGGATTATCTCAATAAAAAACGTAGAAATGAAGTATTCAAACAAAATGGTTTTTCCGGGCCAAGGAACTTACCACTCATTGGTGGTGTATTGCACTTTTTCGGACAGAATTCAGAAAGTAAAGAAACAGGGTCTTAAAAAGAAATTCACAAATTTTAACTGTTCAACTTTTTCAGCTGTCTTCAATATGCTCAACGAAGATAAAGCAAAATACGGCAAGACATGGTTTTTGTGGTCATTGCACGAAGCCGCTATAATGAGCTCCGATGTAAAGACTATGGAAGCACTCTTAAGTAGCCAACAAGCGATAACCAAAAACAGTCTGTATAATATGTTAAGCTCATGGTTGGGCACAGGACTATTGCTCAGTACCGGCAAGAAATGGCATTCACGACGTAAAATCATTACACCAACATTTCATTTTAAGATACTGGAAGAATTTGTAGAGATTTTTGATCAGCAGAGTGATGTTATGGTTAAAAAATTATCCGAGAAAGCAGATGGTAAAACTGCGGTGAATATATTTCCTGTAGTGTGTCTGACAGCATTGGATATTATAGCTGGTAAGTAAGATATAGATATTTAATAAAAGGTGTTTTCGGGAATGCAACTAAAAGTAGTTGAACTGCGCAGTATATACTCGTACATGGCTTAAAGGCCAAAACAAAACTAATTACTGCGCTTTTTGCCTAAATATTGCGCAATAGTTATTGCAGAGTGCTTTTATGATTACTTGTGAAGGGCCGTGTTCCCAGAAGTTGCATTTATATTGATATTATTATTGCTACTGCGGCGGTACTTACGCATTATTGCATTTCCGAAAACACCTAAAGATTTTACTACGAAACTATGCGAAATTTTCTAATTGATGGACGCTTTTAATTTCAGAAACTGCTATGGGCGTCAAAGTTAATGCACAATTAGCACCCGATTTTCCATACGTTAAATCAGTTACAAAGTGAGTGTAAAGTTTGTTTTATTTTTTTCAGTGTAATAAAAATTATTAATCAATGCAAATTCTCTTAGCGTTGCTGAAATAACTGCAGAACGTTTCTTGAGACCTCTTCAACGTTTTGATGCATCATTGCGTATAACTGCCCCAGCAACCTATAAGAGATTGACAGACAGTATAGATCTGATGCATGACTTTACAGACAAAGTCATTGAAGAACGTCGAATGACTTTGGAAAAGTCAATTGCAGATGGCAGCTACAGAGCTATGAGTAAGTACAGTAATAAACTAAATATTTACTTGACCATTTATATCGGGGTTATGTTAAAAATTAGCCCGCACCCCGCACAGTGCGAAATTTGGGAGGTTTAGCGGAACTTTATTCAATTTTTGAAATATATACATAAAATGCATAAGATTATTCGTTTTTTCGGTAGCTTAATATCCCACCTCAAAAACCTCATACTCAGTTTAGTGAATAACCCTGCGAAACAACTGCAAAATGCACCTGAAACTTGCATTACTTATTCATTCATACTTTTTGACTATAAAAAGCTTTTCGATTTGTTTTAGTTTATAGATTGATACATAAAAACGGTAGGTCGGATGGCCGTGAAAATTTTTTCATTTATTTTTTGATAAAATTGTCACTTATTGGCATTCAAATAATTGCAGAATCTTTTCTTACACGTGTGTGATTTGTTTGTGAAAACTGTGCTTTTTAAGAAGTTCATAAGATTTACATTTTCAACTTCATTGAATACTTTTAAAGGTGTTACCACAAATTGCCATTTTAAAACGTACAAAATTTGAAAGTTAGGTTTATCCTCTACTGGAAACACAAAACATCTTTCGCGATATTTTGCGATCCTCATTTAAACTAAACCTTTTCCAGAATGCCTTTGGAAATTTCATATAACACCTAAATTTCACGAAAAACCGACATCGGACGTCATCGTTGGTTTTGTTTTGGAAAAAAAAGGCTCACCAACACTAACATCTGACACTCTCTATAGCTTAAAGGTAACTATTCCCAAGGGGAAAAGAAGCGCTTCAAAAACCCTTCTGAAGTGCATCCTTTTCACCAATAAGCGCTTCCACTCCGTAAGAACAATGCTTTCTTTTTAACATTGCATGTCATAGGATGTAAGTGAGCAAAAGCTTACCGTAGCCTTACCAAAAAAGTGTTTTTGAAGCGCTTATTTGTAATGCTGCGGTAAGCGTTTTTTCAATAAAATTTAAAAAAAAAAAGAAAAAAACTGGCCGCACCAGGATTTGAATCCACGACCGTCCGTGTGATAGATAGAAACAGAATTTTTTTACTTACATTTACCAACTCTTTAGACCGCTACACCAATGCCCGATGTTATGAAGAGGAATTAAATTTGTATGTTAAGCAAATGTTGTCCAAACAGAATTTGACATACGAATGTTCCTACAGCCTTACATAGAACCATTGTGCAATCAGTTTCACTTCAATTAAGCAAAAGTAAATAAATAAAAGAAAGGAAAATAGAAAAGTGAAATAAAAAAGGTTGAATAAAAAATATTTTAATAAAAAAAAAAAAATAAAGCAAAAACAAATAAAAAAACGGAAAAAAAATCACCTGAGCTGGGTTCGAACTGACGTTGTTCTTACTCTGCAGCCGTACATGGAATCATTGTGATAGTGCTTCTAAATTTCTATGGGGACAAGCACTTTTGAAGTGCTTGGATCAGAAGCGCTAGAAATTTTTACTCTTGGGTTCGTAAGCTAGTGTATAATATACAAAAAAGGTAAAGGGAATCCTTTCGAAATTTAGAAGCATTTCTGAATAAAAATGCAATAAACAGCAAATACCCTTTGTCTTACCCCCTTCATTTTTTGCATGGTGTTTTGATAAGAAAATGGTTATATCTATCAAGTTTCACAGCAATATCTGGTATGGGTGCAGAAATTCAACGTTTTAAGCATTTCTATATATGGGGGGCATAATAACCCCTTGTCTGATCCCCCTTAATTTCTGCATAGTATTTTGCCAATTAAATATATATCCATGTATTAAGTTTCATAACTATAACTGCTATAAGTGCTGAGATATGAATTAAGTTCCGCTAGACTCTGAAAATTTCGCACTGTGCCCCGTATTGAGTCAAAGTGGCCTTTTATGCTAGAAAATTTTTCGAATGAATTCGTTTAGTTTGAAGAAAAGTTTCTTAAAAAAAAAATCAAAACACTTTTTCGAAAAATTTCCTGGTGGTAAACGGTAAAATTAAAGAGAAAAATTTGAAAAAAAACTAAAAAATGTTCACTAAACGAGGAAAAATGTTGTCAACATATCTGTGGGCTTTTGACAAAACAACTTAACACGAAATTGGCAACTTTTCAGGAGAGCCCTAACAACTGATTAACTAATTTTCAATAATGTAGCTCAATTTCGTTGAATCTCCTTTTTCTATACATTTTTATTAATCTTTTAGTATCACCTGTCAAACTGCTTTTTTCTTTTGGTTCATAACACTTCACCGCACGAATGGCGCTTAGTTCAAATCTTGCGTGGGACAAGAAATCATAGAGACATGGTGATTATACCAATAGAAGCGTATTTAAATTTTATGTTTAGGACTAAAATCCTGGAGAATTGTCTTATCTTGATTTAGGATGTTTTGTCAAAAGTCCACAGATATAATGGGGCCATGCATAAATTACGTAAGACTTTTAGTTTGTTCAAACAATGAGAGAAATACCAATAAAAGCAAAAAAGAATTCAAGAATAAGCATAAGCACTAACGGCGAAAATACGAACAAACATTTTTGTGCTTGTGTGAAATTTTTTTGAGAGAACTTTATACTAAAAAGGGATAATCGTAGGTTTGCCATATTTTTCATTAGCACAAAAATTTGTGGCTTTATTTCCAAAAGAATATCTGGTGTTAATTCCTATGGCGTTATTTTCTTTTTGTAAGCCACATAAACTTTTGGAAATAAAGCCATAATTTTTATAAAAAACGCCAGAAAAGTATTTGGCTTTATTTCCAAACCAAAATGGAAATAACGCCAGAATTTTCTATTGAGATTTTTCTGGCTTTATTTCCAAAAAATTTTCTGTCGTTATTTCCGATAGCCGTCTAATGGGCATGACTCTAAACTAAGATCATTAGCTTTGCAGCCATTTCGTTACAATATATCGTCGCCCGAGTTCTCATTTGCCCCATACGCATATTTGTTAAAAAAACAAAAGTAAATAACTTGCGTTTGTTTCTACAAGAGATATGTTATTTTGTTTTTTTAACGAATATGCTTATGGGGCAAAAGAGAACTCAGACGACGATATATCGATTTTATATCCTTGTGCTATAATGCATTAATTACTTAATCCCTTCCTACTAAATATACTTAAATTTACATATATATTTGCTATTTACAAACAGCTGACGATGCGGATGTTGGCAGCAAAAAACGCATGGCTCTGCTCGATGTGCTATTGCAATCCACTGTTGGTGGTAGTTCACTTAGTAATCAGGATATACGCGAAGAAGTTGATACTTTCATGTTTGAGGGTCATGATACCACAACCAGCGGTATGTCACATACGCTCTATCTAATTTCACGTCATCCAGAGGTGCAAAAGAAACTATTCCAGGAAATTCTTGAAGTAATTGGTGATGATCGCAGCAAACCAATAACAATGCGTGAACTGCAAGATCTCAAATATTTGGAATGTGTCATCAAAGAGGGTTTACGTTTATATCCACCAGTACCAATGATTGGACGTCATTTCGCCGAAGATATAGTATTAAGTATGCTGATCAGAGTAGATAATATGGAAAAACAATTTTCATTAAATTTCATTGTTTTTTTTTTTTCTACAGATGGTAAACTATTTCCCGCAAATAGTGATATCACCGTACTGATTTTCCAAGCTTTACGCGATCCAGACTATTTTACTGATCCTGAAGCATTTAAACCAGAACGTTTTAGCAACGATAGCACGGAAAAAGTTGATCCATTCGCTTATGTGCCATTCAGCGCTGGGCCACGTAATTGTATTGGACAAAAATACGCTATACTGGAAATGAAGAGCACCATTAGCAAAGTACTGCGACATTTTGAATTGTTGCCGCTGGGCAAAGAGGTGCAATCTATGGTGAATCTAATTCTACGCTCATCGACGGGTGTTAACTTGGGTTTGAAACCCAGAGCGTATTAGTTTTATTTCTGTGTTGTTTTTTCTTTTTTTCTTTATTTATATATTTATGTTAGTGAAAGTATTTTGAACTTAGTACTGTATTAAGTAGAATTGATTAAAATCTTTTTATAACTTTAGTTATCAAAATGCATTTAAGATTGAAAACATTTTTATTATTTCTAAGTAGTTAAATGACCATGTTATCTTTTGGGTTCTTTTTTAAAATTGATTGTGATACGTAATCTATTAGATTACTACTACTAAACTATACCATAACTCTTTAGGAGCAAAAAGTCAGATTTGCTGTAGTTACACCTAATTAATTCCATCCCTGGCTCGTTGTTTATATACATATTATTTCTATCATTTATTTTGTTCTGGGTTCCGCTTCTATCTTCCTGCGGATTCCACCAAAACGATGATCGACATATTTCTGTAACGTCTTTTCTGATTGTATGGCTTATCCATTACCAGCGTCTGTTCATAAGCTCAGCGGAGATAGGTTTAAGTCGCAATGAAAATGAACCTCAAGCATATATTTACAAAGCTTTTCTAGTATTTGAAAATACAGGGAGTCCCAAGAAAAAAATTTATTTTTGTTTGGCTTCCTGCGTGAACGCAACGAATCTGAGGGGGCGCATAGTGCACTGTTCCATACAATCTAGACGTGAAAAACTCAAAATGCATTTTTTAGTATGCAGAACTGTTAAAATATGTTCATTGACCTCACGAAATAGAGCGAATTGATTTTGACGGTGGTGTGGGGCGTAGCCCCAATACGAAAAAAATTAACATAACTCTATATCTCTCTACATGCTGTAGCTATTATTACAAAACTCTGTAAAAAGGAGTACATTGCGTTCACCAAACACCATGCAAGGACTGGAGAAAATTGAACAAAGGGGCGCTGCACCCCCCATACAAAAAACACCTCAATAGCTATATAAGTATATCTGCACATGTAGCAGTTATTGTTACAAAACTTGATACACAAGAGTATACTACGTTCACCAAACGCTTCACAGAAATTGGGGGAAATTGAACAAGGGGGTGTTGCATCCCCCATACAAAAAAATACATCAATTGCTATAGCTCTACCATTACAAAATTTTGTATACAGGAGTAAACTGCATTCATCAAACGCTTTGCAAAAATTGGAGGAATTTGAACAAGGGGGCGTTGCTCCCCGCCCCATACAAAAAGACATGTCAATTGCTATATCTTTGCACCTGTATCAGTTATTACTACAAAACTTTATATTAAGGACATGTATTTTATTTACAAAATACTATAAGAATAGAGAGGGGGTTAAAAAATGGGGGCTTTACACCCCTACACAAAAAAATGCTCTATTTATGTATTTTTATGATTATAAAATTTGGTACATGGATGTACGAGTAAGTGATATCTTTAAAGCATCATGGGAAAAATTAAAAGAGGGGACGCTGCACCTCCCCACACACACACACAAAAAACATTTGCAATATTTTACCTTTCCATTTTGTGTAGGTATTATTATAAAATCTGGTACAATTTTCATAGTATGGCGAAAAGTTTTTGCAAGAAAGTGCGAGAATTTAAACCTCACGTGTCAGCAACAAAAAACTACATATTTTTTTAAAATGTCCATCTCTATCCGGTAGGGAGCGGTGCCCATAGCTTTTGAGTCCAATATACAACAAAAATATAAATTTCGAAAGCAGAAAAAATTTGAATTCTGAAAAATTTGTATGTGGCAACACTATTTAAAATATATATAAACAATATTTATTTTTGGAAAGCTAATACATCGAGTTAATTTTGATTTTTTTTTTTTTTAATTCTATTTCATGGAAAAATTACCACAAAATTCAGTGAAGTTGAAGCGCTTTATGGAACTAAAATTTTTAAAATTTTATTGTATTCAAAATATCAGCTTTGAAGTGCAAATATATGCACTAAATATTTGCCAAAAATCATAAAAATAAATTTTTGGAGGTAAGTAGACATATTTAAACACTTCTTAATACAAAAATTTAAATTTTGAATTTTTCACGTCTAGCACACTAAAACGAGACACTGTGGGGCGCGAGGAGTATGTGAGTCGGTAGGTAGGCTGGCTCTTTGGAATAAGTCACTATTGAGCAATTCTCGGGAGTGAACCGCTTTTTGCACGTGAAAGAGTTTTTCAAAAACGTGGATAGTGTTAACCAGTCTATTTCTGACGATCAGAACCTTTCAATTCGGAAGCCCACAAGTGCTTTAAATGTGCCTAGATCGTTATTACACCGTATTATGCACAAAGCCCGGATCCCGCCCACTTTCCGGAATCTAATCTCCGGAAGGTCTATTTTCCGGAATGTCCAAAAACCCGAAAACATTTTTCCGGAATCCGTTTTCCGGAATGCCTTTTTCCTTAAGGACTTCTTTCCGGAAAATTTGCCAAGCGTTGTCTCCTTATGGCTTATTTTAGATTTTCTCTGCATGGAATACGACTGAGAACACCTTTGAAAAATGAGTATGTAATTAACTTGATCGAATATAAGGATTAATTTGTTTACGAAATTTTTAATTATAGGGGAGATGTGTGTACCTTGGTCCAAGTGTACCTCGGTCCGAGTGCCGTTTGCCACTCAACAGCTGCACGTGTACGATAATGTTCTTCTATGGAATTTTCCACTCATACCGGTGACTCATATTAGTTGACTTCAGACCGTCAAGCTGCATGCGTGTATAAAAAGCGACGGAAAAAGTGTTTTTTGTGAGTAAAAATTTGTTTTTGGAGTAAACTACGAAACGTTTTTTGAGAAACTTACTTGAAATATTTCAGTTTTACAACATCAGGAAGGAAGTTTAGTTATTGTTTTAAGCTTTTAGTGTGTTTTAGATGTATTTCATTAATATATGTTATGGGTGTTGACAGTTTTTAAAACATGCTGTCTGTGTGTACCTTGGACCTATGCTTATTGACCAGGATGCCTTTTTCCACGGGCAACCAGGAAGCCATAATCGTCTCTCAGTATAATAGTATTATTATTATTTACGTGATTAATGTATTTATTTGCAATCATTTTTGTTTAATTAATTGTTTTTTACTAAATGCACTTTTTTGTGTCATAATTTTTGTTTATGAAAATTTTTTTTTATTGAAAAAAATGTTACTTTTGATTACGTAATAAATGGTTCTTTCATAATTTATTACCTATACACAATGCACTCTCTTTTCTTTTTTTAATAGTCCAAGGTACACTTGCATGGTGTACCTGGGACCGTTTGAGATTGCAACGGAAAAAGTAATATTTCTACTCAATGGTAAGACATAGAAATATCATTGTCACGTCATTTGATGCTGCAAGCACTGTAGAAATATAACTTAATGAAAAAACTAAAGAAACTTTTTTGGAAAATCCTGCACATTGAAAAAACTGAAAAGCGGACCAAGGTACACACATCTCCCCTATACTAACCCTGGGATAGATTTGCTAGATCTGTGCGAAGTATCTGTGCAAGAGGTATCTCTGGATTTTCTTCAGCTTTTCGTTTCAGCCCAATTTTTACTACTTCGGCGTCGACTTCGTTGAAATCCGGGGGATGGTTTTCGTGTGGCGAAGAATTTGGACCTTTGTACACTACGATGGCACTTCCCGGTACAATTTCAGCCGTGATTGCTCTTGCGCGACATTCTTTAGAGCGATAGCGTATGCACTCCCAATATATTTTTCCTTCCTCACGTTTTCCGCGAGTGTAGAGAAAGCCATCGATTGACAATTTTTTACCAATCATTTTTGCATCCATCTAGACGTATGTCAAATGATGACAACTTGAAATAAAAAAAACAAAAAACATTCTGGAAAATGTCCGTTCCTAAAATATGTTCCGGAAAATAGATTCCGGAAAAAAGTGTTGTGATTTTTGGTCATTCCGTAAAATAGACTTTCCGGAAACTTAATTCCGGAAAGTGTACGGTAATCCAAAGCCCTAAGGTTGAATTAAAGCCTAACATGCCAGTCAAAAGCTTGACTTCGTAAACAAGGCTATTGAACGCTTTTGAACAAAAATTGGCCTCCACGCAGTAATGATTTATGGGTGCCACGCCTTCTTGTCCGAGTTCACCCAGTTTTTGTTCAGAGCTTGCATTTATAGTTTTTAGTGTCTGAGTGAAATTTGGTTGGATTATCTCAAAAAACGTTTTCAGTATAGCGTTTTGAAGCTTTTGCTTGTACGTACATAGGTGGTGCCACGCCCTCTTGTCCGTGTTCGTCTAGTTTTAGTTTAGAGCGTGCATTTGTAGTCTTTAGTATTTGAGTGAAATGTGGTTGGATTATCTCAAAAAACTCTTTCAGTATGGTATTTTGAAACTTATGCTCATATGTGAGGTGCCACGCCCCCTTTGCCAACTTAATCCAATTTTTGTTGAGAGCTTTCATTTATAATTCTTTGTGTCTGAGTCAAATTTGGTTTAAATATCTCAAAAAACGCTTTCAGTATAGCGTTTTGAAGCTTTTGCTTATATGGGAGGTGCCACGCCCTCTTGTCCGAACTCGCTCAGAGCTTGCGCTTACAATTTGTTGTATTTATGTTTATTTTGGTTGCATTGTCGTGAAAAATACTCCTAAAATTGCATTTTGAATACAATTCTTGTATGGGCGGTAGGCGTGTCCGTTGGACAATTTTGCTCATTTTCAATCTCCCGAGCAAACTTTGACGACGCACTGCTTCCGTCGTCCGAATTTCATTGAATTATCTTGCTGAGTTGGTTACCGGACATAATCCCAACGGACATAATCCCCATTTCGTAAATGGGGATTATGTCCGAAAATTTTTCGGTCATAATCCCCATTTTGGCCATGGGGGTTATGTCCGCCAATTTTTCGGACATAATCCCAATGGGGGTTATGTCCGAAAAATTTAATTAAGATTGAACAAAATTTTTGCAATAATCCATTTAAAAAATTTATATGGTGTTGGATATTATAGACTGATCCGCGGCCGAAGGCCGCCGCGAAGCCGGTGTTGGATTTTTGGGAGTTTTAAATCCTGAGTTGCGGCCGCAGGCCGCCCACTTACCCCTACCCTTATGTAAAATTACTGTGGAATTTTTGGGAGTTGTAAATCCTGAGCTGCTTCTGTTGTCAATAACAAAATATCGTTATGGGGACTATGTCCGTTTTTTGCTGGGGATTATGTCCGAAACACTTGTGGACATATTCCCATTGAAAAAATGGGGATTATGTCCGAATAACTTGCGGACATTATCCCCATATCGTGAATGGGGATTATGTCCGTGGGGATTATGTCACGGCACCTGCTGAGTTTTCCCAAAAAATGTATTTCAACACACAGCCAGCCACCCAGCCAGACAGACGGACATGGCTATATCAACTCAGGAGGTGGCGCTGATCAAGAATATATATACTTTTCTATATCTGCCACGCCTCATTCTCTGCGTTACAAACGGAAGGACAAAGTGAATATACCCTGGGTGTAGGGTATAAAAATTATCCATGAATTGGCGGGCCTTGATCCGATCCCGCACATTTTCAACTAATAGCTAGATGGTAAAATATTAAGTAAAACTCCACTTGCTTACTATGAAAAAAAGGAAATCTGTTAATTTTAAATGCCTTCAGTGGGACAAGGAGCAACAAAAAATGGCAAAAAAGCCTTGAGAGCAGCAAAAATAAAATGAAAATTAAAATCTGTGGACTTTTAACAAAACAACCTAAGTCGAGATAAAACAATTCTCTAGGATTTTAGTCATAAATATAGAATATAAATACGCTTCTATTGGTATAATCGCCATGTCTCTATGATTTCTTGTTCCAGAGATACAATATAATTGTGTCCCATAGTACACGCAAGATTTGAATTTAGCGCCATTCGTGCGGTGAAGTGTTATGAACAAAAAGAAAAAAATAATTTGACAGCTGACACTTTAAGATTAGTAAGTTTGGAAAGAGGAGATTCAACGCTGCATCAATGAAATTGAGCCACGTTATTGAAAAGTGGTTAATTAGTTTTTAGGCTCTCCTGAAAAGTTGCCAATTTCGAGTTAGGTTGTTTTGTCAAAAGTCCACAGAAATGAGAATTAAATTGGTGTCGTTCTATAGAGATACATAACGATGGCCTTGCGGAAGTACTAAAGTGGTATATGAACCAAACAAAGTCAGGTTGAGCCATCCAAGCAGAATCGTTGGTAAATTTATTAAAAAAAGAGCAAAACTTGTAGAGTCCTGAGCAAAATTCACAAAACCAAAAGGCAAACAATCGAATTACCTGCACCGGAAGATACGATGGTATACTCAATTGTAGAGCTGTGACATCGACATCGATGTTGATGATTGCAAATAGGGGAAAAATATTGGTGGACTATATTGGAGCTTATAAAATTGTTTCCGTACGAGCTATGGCTTAGGAGATATCTAAATAAGAAAACTGGCAAAGTTGGTAGCGTATATATATGCGGCTTATGTGTTTTAATACAAATTGGTTGATTTTTAAATTGGCAATAGGGAATTGTATCTAAAAATAATAAGCCACATGTGCGCACATACAATTTACCGTTTAGGAGCTATTCCATAAAATAAGAGCAAACGTAGAAAAACTGTTTTTATGGAATAATATATACTGTCCCTTTACAAGTAAAAAGTACTGAGTTAGTTTTCCCGATTTTGGAGTTATTTGGTATTCCTGGTCTAAAATATTACAGTCTTTAGTTTGATAAGTCCCATTTAGCCATATCTCTGTTAAAAAGTGGTTATTTTCATCATAAAAGTAATAGCAAAACACCGATTTCCATAGAAAAAAACAAAATGTAATTCATTTTCTTGGCGATTCCAGCCAAATGGGTCTTCTTCGATAGAAAATAGATACAGATTTTCAAATGTATCAGAAGATTTGAGCTTTACAGTGGCTCACAGCTTATTTCGTGCAGTAATATTTTTAAACTTTGAAACACTGTATCTTTAAAACTTATACGAAGAAAAAAATTATAAAGTTGCCGTAACAGCGCATTTTGCCATTAGGTGAGTGGTATTGCCCACTAAATAACTAAAGGTTTTTAATATGCTTGCTAAGGGTTCATTCCCAGTCCGTGTTTCCTAAAAATTGGTGCACCAGTTCAGCCGCGGAAATGCATTTTGCCTTTAGGGGCGTCGCACTGGCAGCTACATAACAAAATGTCTTTAAAAACGTTGCATTCCTAATTTCATTTAATTCGATCCAGTGGTTGAGCTGCAACAGCGTATTTTTACCGTGAGATGTGGTACCAAGAAAAAATTTTACTTTTGTGTTCACTGCACTTCTTTACAACCTTTTCCACAAATAAATCAAGCGAATATAATGTATTTAAGTTAGTTGAAAAGGGGCTGCATCAATTTTTGTTAGCCTTTCTATATATATAGAATAAAAATTGTAACGTTCGCAACGTAACGTGCGCAACACACAAAAGTTAAATTTTTGTATGAAAGAAGAACTCTTTGATTCCCTCAAAAGCAGTTTCGATATGCTCAAATATTCCTCTTTCTTTGCTGGATTTGGCTTTTTTTGTTTATACTGCAAAATTCTCTAAAAACGTTGAAATTTATCTAAATAACAACTTCTGTTTTTTGTAACGTTCGAACATAACTTTATGCACGATTATATTGTAACTGATACAAGCGAGGAAATATTTTTAAATGCCTTCTGAAAGTACTCACAAATGGTAACATACCACTGCAGGTAAATTAAGAATTTAACGTTCAGAGCGCTTTCATGATTTCAAAATATGCGTACGAATGTAACGTTCGCAACGCAGGATTAGCCCATATATCATAAAATTTTTAATGCAGGCTGGGACGAGTATGCCTACTATTCATAATAAATAAAAGAAAATTTACAAAAATTAATTCCGAGACGCTCAATGCGGAAAAAACCGATTTGGCAGGAAAAATGCAGGTCACAGCGTATTTCGTGTAGATGCTGATTTTCCCTTTGGAGCCAGAGTTTCGCGTTATTTAACGGAAATTTATTTTTCTATGTTTAAAGTATGTGTGTTATTCCGAACCATATGCAGCTAATTTTAAGTTTGATTTTGTGCATGTGTGATTAAAAAAGTGCATTTTGCAGAAATGGGTCGCCGAGCAGTGAAAATCGGTGTTGACTCATGTATAGAACGATCCCTGCACAAAGCTGCTAAATATGTTAATTTGAGTCCCGCCCACAATGAAAAGCAAAATTGAAAGCTTCGTTTATGCAAATCGGGTCCAAAATAAGTGTAAAGGTGCGTCAAACCCCTTTTGAGTACCACTGACGGTCAGTTTTTTGTCCATAAAATTAAAACAACTCACACTATCAGCTGCAAAAATAGCCACAAACATACAACACAAACTAAGCAAGCCGCACAATGCAAAAACTGTCCAACTTGTGCATCGAGACTACAATTTTAAAGCCTAAGTATTTTTGATGAAAATGGTGAGCCACACGATAAAAAGTATCAAAACCCTTTTTGTGGAGAATTACATGTTCTACAAATAATATTGATTAGTATTTACGAAAAAGTACCTGTTTCGGGTATATTCGATAAAGTCGAATTTTTCGACTTTTTGCAATCCCTTAAGAATCTTTCCTAAACGGTTACTTTTTTGTCAATGCAAATCAACATTATTTGTAGAGCCTGTAACTCTCCACAAAAAAGATTCTTATACTTTTTATCGTGTGCCTCACCATCTTCATCAAAAAGCCTCCTCAATGAACAGTAATTGAAACCACACGGATTACAGAACAGGTCAGTTTATCTTTTTTTTTGATTTTGGCAAGAAAATTTTAAATTTTCCGCACTTTTCCGCCATCTAAGCTTGCAGTCTCTGACAACTCGACTCGTTTATTCATAGAATTTTATTAAGTTGACAATTACAGTTTTTATTATAAGTAAATTCACAGATTAAAAATAAAAGCTGAAACATCTATGCATATTTAGTAGCAAATTTTACTTTTTTTCTTAGTCACAATAATATGTAGGATCACTGCAGTCATTTTGACCTAAAGCTTTGCCCTCAGCAACATCACTTAGGCCGAAAACCATTATCAGCATTATGGATGGTATAAGCCAAATTTTAAGTTGTTTCATCGTTCGCGTCTAATATGAAATCAGATTCAGATTAACTCTGAAGAATTCAAATATTCAACTGGCCTTTTATATTCGAAAGATGGTCGCTTGCCCTTTTAAAAAATTCTTATGCCTTTTGTGTGTATTATGGCGAGAATGCAATTTTTGTCAAATATTTCTATTATTTGTTTTAATCAAGCCTGAGTTATTGTTATACAAATGTCTCTGGCAATTGAAGTTTTCAGAGTAATTATATATCTGTTAATTAAATACGTGCTATTTCATCAGAGATTTGTATTTCGATTTTAAAAAATTTTAAGAAGTAAGCATTTATGTAAGACATATGTATGTAAGGGAATAGTGTCGGGTGTGGGCACCATTTTGTTTTCGACTCATAACTTTTGACCAAATGTATATTATGCAGACATATAAGTATCAATGGAAAACTAGAGATTTTAACTGACTACTGGTGAAGAAAGTAAACTGATTTCGTCAGTTGGAAAAATTACATCAAACACATAGTGAAGTGATCATATTTGACAAAAAAAAATGTTGGGTCGGTTGTGGGCACCCTTAGAAAATCGGCTTAAAATGGAAAAATATGAAGTTAAACGCAATCAAATGGAGAAGAAAGCAAAATTAATTTATTTTGGATATATTGACTCAAACAAATTCAACAAATTCTGTTCAAAAAAATCAGCGTCACTGAAAACGTCTGGATCGAATGGCATCATGCCTGTTGCCCTGAAACCAGACTCGTTTGTCTTCGGCATCAATGCCAGGTCAATTGTTTTGCAGACTAAGCTGGCTAGATGACGTAATTTCTAGCCCTTGTTGATATTGCTCTCTTGCCAAGCATGAGTTTTTTGTACAGATGATGATGTTTTAAAAGTACAAATCTTTGTGGGCGTGATAATACTGAGCTCAAAGAGATTTACTGGATTTTTTTCCTATAAAGGGCTACTTAGGCTTTAAAATTATGGTCTCGGTGCACGAGTTGGACTGTGTGGCTTGCTTAGTTCGTGTTGTATGTTTGTAACGATTTTTGGAGCTGATAACACAGGTTTACAAAAAAAAAATATCATGGCGTTTTGACCAGACTATGTGTTTCCTAAGGACTTTGACGTCCTGAAACCGAATCCGGGGTCCGTTTTTTTCCAGAACATCTGAGAAAAAAGATTTCAAGGTCATATGGAGGTCAAAATGGTTATATGTCGTTTAGTGATAAATTCGCTAAAATTCTGAAACTAATTTTTTATCATTGAATTCTTAGTCTTTAAAAAGAATATGTTATCAAAAAGGGTCTCTCGGACCTAGTTTAGGAGATATAGCTATCGGAAGATCCCGATATATCTTCTATGAAACCCGCTATAAGTTGGGAACCACTGAATGGATTTGAAAAATATTGGTGTCATATGAAAGGTATTTTGTTGTTGTTGTTGTTGTTGTTGATGTATTTGTTGTTGTAATTGAAAAATTTCAAAAAGGGTCATATCTCCAAAACTATGAATCCAATTGAAAATATGCCCATAACATTTTTATAGGTTGTTAAAATGCCTTTCATATGACACCACGCCATGGCGTGCCACTCAAGAAAAAATTCCGCTAATTTTTTACTTTTAAGCACCAATAGCACATATGTGCCCCATAATTTTTTTCATACTTGGAACTAAAAAAATTAATTTTTGAAAACAAAATTGAATAGTAAGTACAAATCTACAAACAAAATACAAACTTTTCAGTGGTTCAGGAGCGGTCCGGAAAGGGTTAAACATTTTTCTAGCCTAAAAATGTACCGACTTTTAGTAAGAATACGAGTATGAACAAATTTACCATAGGGCTATGTAGAGTAGAACGGGGCAATGTCGTGCACTCAACTTTGACATACTCGTAAAGCCGTACATCTCAAGCGAATGCGACGAGTAAGTATCCGATCGAAAGATAATTTCGTTGGTTACATCCATGTGTAACAACATTTGTGTAGCGAGAAATTGTGATTGTGTAAGTGAAGAAATAAAAAATGTGCACGACATTACCCCCCTCAAAATTTGTGGGGTAATGTCGTGCATTGTTTTCCGAGTATAGTAAAGGTGCCAAAATGTGTGAAAAATGATAGGTAGTGGTTCTATTAGTGGAGATTTAGCATTATCATGTATTTATTCATTATTATACAAGTGTGAAGTACATAATATGTTGTGTAGAGTAGAACGGGGCAATGTCGTGCACTCAACTTTGACATGCTCGTAAATCGGTACATCTCAAGCGAATGCAACGAGTAAGCATCCGATCGAAAGATAATTTCATTGGTTACATCCATGTGTAACAACATTTGTGTAGCGAGAAATTGTGTTTGTGTAAGTGAATGTGCACGACATTACCCCAATGGTCGTTTTAAAGGTCAACTTCGATAACTCGGTGAAGCCCAAAATTTTTATCGAAAACCAAATACTTCTTTTCTTTGTCAGGATATTTCGTTTCAGAAAACACTTACCTGGTATATTTTCCCGGAAGGAAAATTATTTTTCTGACCCGATAAAAAAACACTTTTATCATCCCGAAAGCGTGCGTTTTGAAAAAAAGGTTACTCTGTAGAGACGAACTGGTGAAAATTGCTAGTATTATATGCATAAGCTCAGTAGGTCAGCAGGTCCCTACCTTACGAACAGTTGGTAAATCTTTCAATTCTTTGGGCTAAAACAGCCAGTGCACGACATTACCCCGTTCTACTCTACTTAACATAAAAATCAGTAAAAAAATTTTCGACATTTTGAGTCAATTTATCACCATCTATCATTGAAATTCGCGAAAAAAATCATAAGGGCCACCCTAATGTACATACATACCGCTACTGCTATTTCAACATATCTGGGAATTTTATTATCGCACTGATCAAAAGTAACATCAATGTACACTTTTCAACTCTTGAGTCATACAGTATATTACTATTCACTCACTTTCTAAATAACAAAAACAAGAGATGCATTTCTGACAAGCAAATTTTTCTAAGAATTTAATTCATTATGACCATTTGTATGTCAATAAAAATAAATGTATATTTGCATAACTTTGGCGTACTCTTATAATTAAAGGCTTCTAAAGAGTAAGATATTATATGCTTTAAATAGAATTTAAATTATCAACATAAAATTCTCTGATGCCGCATTATTATTTTGTTTTACATTTTTAACTTGTTTCGGAAATGTCGCACCCTCTTGTCTGAATTTGCCCCTTCCTCGTCCAGAGCTTGCCACTTCTCCAGTTAATAGTTTACTTCCTTATGCACATACCCTCCCGTTAATGTTTTTTTTATGGACTCGTAATAAAGTCAATTTACATCTGTTACGCTTCATAAAGGTAAATATTATAAAAAGTCGATAGATTTAATAAATAAATTCTTAAAAGCTTGTCATTGCAATGAATCAAAAAAAGAAAAAAACAACGCCCTGACTACAAATTTCTAATATCAGTTAAATATCGTTTGCCATGCTATAATGTTCGAATTTGGTTTAGTCGCTTAATCGTTGGTGATAAATTAATATAAACATTTCTAACGGAAAAAATAAAATAAAAAAATATACATGTGTACATACAACCACACAGATTATAATATAAAAACATTTTAAGAATTTAAAGCAATAAACTATAACAAGAGCTGGTTTTATATTTGGATCACTGATTACAAATAACATTAAAAAGGTAAGCTATAAATTATAATTATATTGCATTTCTGAACAATAAAAAAAAACTAGTAAGGGTATTATCTTTGACCTGAGCAAAAATTAAATGCACTACACTTTATACAATAGAAGTTTCGAATAACTTGTTGCGGCCAAACGAATACAGCTAGATGGCTATATCTGTGGCATTTTACAGGAGAGCTAAAAAACTGCTTCTGCGTTAATGCATCGTTGAATCCCCCCATCCAACCCCAAATTATCAACTACTAAACTGTTATCATTTTTTGGTTGGCAACACTTTACTGCCTAAATGGCGGCAAGTTCAAATCTTGTGTGAATTATGGGACATACTTATTTCTCTATAACTAAAAATTATAAAGACATGACGATTACGCCAAAAGAAGTGTATTTAAACTTTATATATATTTATGACTAAAATCCTAAAAAATTGTCTTATCTGGATTAAGGTTGTTTTATTATAAGTTCATGAGGGCATTTCCACGTAAGCTTATCCTTTTTGTCGCACCCGTTACATTTTTAAAGTTAATTTTTATTAACTTCTTTATCTCTGAATTTCACAAAATATTACAGCGAATTGAAGTTTCAAAACAATCGATTTTCTACAGAAAGACTGTTACAACAGGGTGTCTCAACGGAAACATTCCCTATTTGTCGCACCCGTTACTTTTCTTAATGGCGCAAACTAAGAAAATCTTTGTACAAAATATTATAATGAATTAAATTAAGTTTTGTTTTTAACGTTTACTGCAAAAATTCACAGATATGCGGGATCAACCACTCTCATAAAACAAAAATAGCATATTTCCAACGTCGCACCCATTACCAACAGTTAAGTACAAAAAGCATTGAAATTGGACTTTTTTTTGAATAATTCTATTTGTTGACAAGAACGGGATAACTGACACATCTTTCTGGCGTATTTATCCACATTTTCTTTTAATTTGAAAAATTGGCCTGAATCAGCCGCACCCGTTACTATGAAAATGCCCCTATATTTATAAGCTGCAAGCTGTGAGGTCAAAATACAAACTATAATTTATATATACACAACATATGATATATGTACATTAGAGTGCTTAAAATTTTTGTTGTTGCTTCCTTTTTGCTTTCAAGCCGGTTGAATATTTGAAAGGAATAATAATTCTGGTGCAGTTATCCTTTATGTTACGGCATTATTTCCATGCAAAAAAAAAAAAATTAAAAAAATTTGTATTGTAGAACTTTTGAAGTAATAAAAACTTAACACTTTTTTTTGTTATTTATTTATGAAAGTACGTGCAATAATCCTATAGAGTAAGTTCGGGTAATGTGGTAACCTTTTCTTTTTTGCCAATTTCTACCAAATTAATGGTAGTAGGTTAGTTTGGTCAATTAATTTGTATAAGTTATTCTCTTGTTTTTACTATAAGATAATTCATAAACTAAAATATTAACATCTTCAAGCGTGAGGATAAATTGACAGTATCTAAAAATAGCTGAAAAAGAAAAGTGTCGCGTAATGTGGATCACCCTGTCCATTTCCTAAGGTAGTACCGTTATTCGCAACTTTTGTTGACTAATAGGGCTATTCTAGCGACAGTATTAGAGCTGTCAAACAGCTCACCACAGTATTCACTGCTACGAAAGTAGCAACGAAGATGTTTTGGTATTCTGGCAGCATTTCGAAAGCTCTTTTCCGTCTTTATGAATACGACTTTTAATACCTGCTACGTAAGGAGATCTTAGAGCGATCTTAAAACTATTAGTTGCTTGCTGTCAGGTTTTTATTATGTGAAAAGTGCAGAATTATGAAAAATTTTATTTTATTGCTTGTTTATAATTTTTTATCATAAAACAGCTGGGCTTAATGTTTGATTATCGACTGTTAATATTTTCTTTTTAAACCTAATTTGGCTTATTAAACTTTTAATTTTAAGAAAGAAAATATAATCAAAAATGTCTGGTCGGATCTACTTTCGGAGATATAGCCATCGAAAGATCGGGATATAGCTTTAATAAAAACCGATATAAGTTCGGAACCCCTTGCTGGATTTTGATAATATTGGTGGCATATGAAAGGTATTTTAACACACTACAAAACTGTTTTACACAAATTTTAAATCCGAGTCAACATTTTCGAGATATGGCGTATTTTCAAAAATTTTGACCAGTTTTTTATTTTTAAAGCACTATTTTTCCAAAAAATGTCTTATTAACCTATAGTTTTTGTGACAAATTATGAAATCCTAATCAATTTCATTCGATTTGATATGCAATTTATACCTCATTTCCTTCATAAGCACATTTTTTTATAGGAAAACAAAAAAGTAAGCCAAAGAAATTTTCATGAACAACAACAACGGAAATTTGGAATTTTGCTAGCAAACTATTTGATGGATATATTATAGACTGATTCGCGGCCGAAGACCGCCGTGAAGCCGGTATTGGATTTCTGGGAGTTTTAAATCCGGAGCTGCGGCCGAAGCCGCCCACTTACTCCTACACTTATGCCAAATTACTGTGGGAAAAAAAATCGGCCCAAATTTCAGAAAAATCGTAATATCTCGAAAACTACGAGCAAGATTTAGAAAATTTTTTGTTCAGTATTGTAGCTTATTAAATTACCTTGCATATGCCGTTTTTGTTAATAAGACATTTTTGAAAAATAGTGCATTAAAAACAACTGGTAAAAATTTTCGAAAATTCGCCATATCTCCAAAACCATGACTCGGATTTAAAACTTTTGCATATCGTTTTTATAGCCAGTTAAAATACCTTTCATATGACACCAATATTATTTAAATCCATTAAGGGATTCTGAACTTTTACTGGTTTTCATAAAAGCTATATCCCGATCTTCCGATGGCTATATCTCCGAAAGTAGATTTGACCAGAACTTTCTGTTGCTGTTGTTGTAATTAATTTTGAGAGCCCTATTTGGGCAAAAAAAAATATAAAAAAACAACAACAGTTTTTAAAGTAAAATTGTCGCCTAAGATTTGGCAGTTGTTAAATTTTTGTTTGTATGAGTGATAATGATAAAGGGAAAAACAAAATTATAACTATTTTGGTTTAATATTTGTTCTAATAGTTACAAAAGAAAAGTAAAGTTTGTGTAAGAACATATAGCAACAATTTCTGCACAATATTATATGGCGGCGCGCAGGAAGAACTTATTTGGCATGTCAAAATAAAAAAATGTAACCCGGCATCTTGCCTTGCTATCTGTCAAAAGTCTATAATCAAAACAAAGAATTTTGACATTTTCGTAGTTTAAGAAGAAGCAGCATTTGTTATCGCTGCAACCAGAGCAATTCAACCATGTTAGTTTGCACAATTTGACAAGTTCACCTCGAAAGCTTTTATGTGGTGAATTTATGAGCTTTTTCTAAAAGATTTCTGCGCCAGAATACCGAATGTCTTCGGGAATCTTAGAAAGTAATTCTGACATGTATTCAGAAAGACTTTCTGCTGTCTTAGCCAGAATAGCCCTATAAAAGTCGAGTAGTCTTATTTTAGATTATAATTGCTATGAAATAGCTTTATAGACTTATTAAAGAAAATTGTTTAGTAAGACAAACCAAATTCATACTAACAAGAGAATAAGTAATAAGGGATACCGAATCATACGCAAAATAGTACTCCATATTACTCAAACTCGGGTATCCCATACATGTAATTAGCTTTTTAATGTTTAATAGTAATCAGAGTTGATATACGGTATATTATATGGGGTAGTCTACATCACCCGAACACATCACTTTTTTGAAATAATCATTAAATATATAAAAGAAATGTGAAATCAGACGTGCTTTTGCATTTTTTCGTTGAATAAAAGCTCTACAATTGCATAAGTGTTACTTGAATTTTAGAAAACAGATTTCTGAGGAAGTAATTTGCTTATTCCGAGCGTACTAAGAAATGTTTGCAGTATTATTCTCTTTAACCCTTTCGACCCGAAAAAAAACTGTGGGGTATACAAAATTTGTGATAGGTTAATCTTAGAAATTAAATTTAAGTCAAATGCTTGACCGTCTCTAAATTAAAATTTTCGCCGCCACAGGCTCTTCCGGTCTATACTCCCAACAGATGTTTTTGATTTGAATTTTCGGGATACAATGTCCTTGGAGTGGTTATAAGAAAAAACAGTGGTTACTAAAAATTACATTAATTTTATTAATTCATTCAATTTAAGTGACGTTAATAACCGAGTTATATTATTCAAAAATATTTATTCAACAATTTTTGGGATAAATTGTCCCAACCGGTTCGAAAGGGTTAAACAAAGGTATCTAAAAATCATCATTCCAAAAAAAATAGCAACTTTGGGTTTTTAGTATACGAGTTGGGAAAACCTTAGCCAAATAATTTTGTATATATCTTTTATAAAGGAAACTAAGACATAAGGGGCTAATACTATTGATAAAAATATTTCATAATTAAAAACAGAACAGAAATTATGGTCTCCATTAAATTGTTTATTTTCTTTTAACCCAATAACGATGTCGGCTAGTCATAAAATATCTCCAACAAGTCTCTCCACTCATTTTGCTCGAAATAACTAACGAATTAACATCTTCACGAAAAAAATGTTTATGAAGTTTTTTATGAAAAAGATAATGCTTTTTCTATCGGTATTAGCCTCATTAGTCAATGTTTCCCCTTTCATGAGATACTAATGTACAAAATTGTTTCGAAAAGTACTTTTTACCGTACAACTAATACTAAAAACTATGTAGAGGATGCCCCACCAGTAAATATTAATATTATGAGCTCTCCTTGCACCAGAATTATTATTTTCTATCCTTGCAACTATTAAATCTGTTTTAATCCAAAAAAGAAACAAACAAAAATGTTGAAGCAGTCTAATGCACATACAAAAAGATTAATCTGAGTTCATTTTAAAGAATTAAAAACAATGCAATGAGTAATCAATTTTGAATACAACGCTCCAACACGCATATCGGTTAATGTAAAAGCATCAGCTTGAAACGTAGCTAAGTGCTCGCCGGCTATCGCTTAATCGGTTCAAGTTATAATCACCTTTGTGTTATCTATAATTTTTTTCCATAATGTTGTAACCGGTACTCGCGTAATCTAGGGGTCGCACAGAGGAGCAAGAAGCTTTAAACGGAGCTGCGCACTGTAAACAAATTATACAAAAGTATATACAATGAGACCTATGGGGCTGTCCGTAAACTCCGTGACGCAAAAATTCGCTAAAATGAACCCCCTATGTGACGGTAGCTTCGTACAAAAAATAAATAAAATACACCAAGCGTGACGCTTGCTCAAACTCCCTCCCCCCCGTCACGGAGTTTATGGACAGCCCCTATCGCAAAAATTAAAAATGCGAAATACCTTGCTCCCAGGGTTAAAAAGTTTTCTATTGGTGTAAGATTCAAGCATAAAAATTTTGGTCTCAATCGGTATTTGACCGTGCCCACAAGCCGTTGAACAAAATTGTTTCTCTGAAAATATTTGACTCAGGTGAATGAGAAGTGGTACATATGTATGTAATTGGCACTGAGTAAAAAATGTTCAATAAAAAATGAGCGGGGACACGCCCTTATTCTAAAAAAAACAAATTCGTCATATCTCTGAAACTATTTGGCACAGGTGAATAAGATTTGTTACCTTGTTTGAAATCTTAAAAATTCCTCATTACAATACAAATATTTTAAGCTTTCGACATATAAACGTACATCACATAATAAAAATAAAGTTTTTATGGTATAAGCTAAAATTTAATTTGTTTTTAGACCTACTTATGTCTTTGAATAACTCATATGCTCGGCAAATAGCCTCATATTCTTCATCACTTAGCTGTTGTACTATGAAGCTCACTTCGGTGAAATGGTCAGCGGCTTCCAGTCACGATCCCCATTTTATTGAGCATGGCTGTGGTGGTAATTTAAAAGCAGGAAAAGCATGTAGAGAGAATATAAAACAAGTCTGTTACATCTTATTGAGAGTGAATGAATAGGCTCTATGTGTAGTGTCAACAAAAATAATTTGAAGTAGTGGCACTTAAAAATTGCGAAAATATCTGTGGTATTTTGCCAAAAAAACGGAACTCGAAATCGGCAACTTCAGGAGAGCTTAAAAACTGTTTAACTGCTTTTCAATAATGTGGCTTTATTTCGTTGATCCAGCGTTAAATCTCCTCTTTCAATAGGTTTTTAATAATCTTTAGCTGTCAGCTATCAAATTATTTTCTTCTTTTGGTTAGCAACACATCTTCGCACGAATGGGACTAAGTTCAAGTCTTGCGTGAATTAAGGGACACCTTTATATCTCTGGAACTGGAATCCATCGATATATGGTGATTATGCCACAAAGAGCGTTAATAAATTTCATATTTATGACTTTTTTAATTATGTTAAAAATAGAGAACGACTTTAAATTATACACCATTAGAAAGGTATTAGTGTATAGATGTGCACAAAGTTAAAATAATGTTAATATTTTGACTTTAAGCCAGGTGAATTCACCCAGTTTTTTCTCAGAGTTTGAAATTATAGTTGTTAGTATTTGAGTGAAATTTGATTGGATTATCTCAAAAAATGTTTTCAATATAGCGTTTTGAACCTTTTGCTTATATGGGAGGTGCCAGTTTTTGCTTAAAGCTCAGAGCTTGCGCTTACAATTCGTAGTATTTATGTGTATTTTGGTTGCATTATCGTGAAAAATACTCCAAAATTTGCATTTTGAATATATTTTTTGTATGGGCGGTAGGCGTGTCCGTTGACCGATTTCGCTCATTTTCAATCCCTCGAGCTAACTTGCTTATATGGTTGGTACCACGCCTTCTTGTCCGATTTCACCCAGTTTTTGCTCAAAGCTTGCATTTATAGTTCTTAGTGTCTGAGTAAAATTTAGTTTGATTATATCAAAAAACGCTTTCAGTATAGCGCTTTGAAGCTTTTTGCTCAGAGCAAGCGCTTACAATTCATAGTATTCGTGAAAAATACTCCGAAAGTTACATTTTGAATATATTTTTTGCATGGGCGGTAGACGTGTCCGTTGACTGATTTCGCTCATTTTCAATCCCTCAAGCTAACTTTAACGGCAAAGTCTTGGTTAGTTTTTCCGTAAGAAATATTTCCACGCGCAGCCACCAGCCAGCTAGTCAAACAGACGGACATAGCTATATCGACTCAGGAATTGACGCTTATCAAGAATATATACACTTTTCTATATCTGCCACGCATCCTTTTCTGCGATAAAGTGAATATACCCCGGGTGTAGGGTATAAATATGTAAAAATAGGCAAAAATGCAATTCGGTAATTTTTCATTCAATTTTATATAACTTTTCCAATTCTTAATCGATTTTCTTAAATAGTATCTTATTTTCTTCATAAATATATAGACTATGATATTCAAAAGAAAAGGATTTTATTTCTATTTTTTCTTGTATAAATTTGCAGTTGATTTTAACTTTTTTTTTAATTGTTTCGAAAAAAAATATTTTTTTTTTTTTTAAATCAATTTATTTCGCCGAAACTAACAAACCAACCAAAAAGTGATGCGAATATCATTTATAGAAAATTTGATTACCTTTAATTTGACATATAGTTCGTTTAAATATAGATATTAGTTCTTGAGATATTTGTAGTTAAGTGGAACCATCTTTTTTTTTTTGGTCCAATACCGAAAATGGCCGAAAAAAAAAAAAAAAAAATAATGTGATTTTCGCGATCAGCAGTCGACTTTACATAGGAAATGAATAGTGGCACCTTAAGTAAATTTTTTAATTATTTGTAAACTACTGTAATAAGTCGTTCAAGTGCACTAAAATACAAACATTTAGATTTTTTGATTTCGTTAGATGGTCAACTCAGACTGACTTGCAGTTTTTTTTTTAACAAATCAACGTGATAAGCCTGATTCACTTCGTGACACATGCAGTGTAAACAAATATGGTATTTTGTTTATTTCTTCTATTTTTCAGCTGAATATCTTGAATTTATTAAAAGGGCTTTGTTTGCAAAACAAATCTGATCCATAATTAGCATACTCTAACCTCATGTGACAAATAAAAAAAAAAGATATTTTGTGCATACTTTTAGGCTATATGATAAACTTATACCTGTATATTTCACAGTATGAAATATAACTAGTAAGGGTGTAACCTTTGGCCTGGCCAAACATTAAATACCCTACACAGAAGTATTTTGAAAATTTTGCTTGTATGGGAGGTGCCACGCCCTCCGAATTCACCCAGTTTTTTCTCAGAGTTTGCATTTATAGTTCTTAGTATTTGAGTCAAATTTAGTTCGATTATCTCAAAAAACGCTTTCAGTACATCGTTTTGAAGCTTTTGCTTATATGAGAGGTACCACGCCCTGTTGTCCGAATTCGACCAGTTTTTGCTCAGAGCTTGCGCTTACAATTCGTAGTATTTATGTGTATTTGGTTGCATTGTTCTGAAAAATACTCCAAAATTTGCATTTTGAAGATAGGCGGTAGGCGTGTCCGTTTACCGATTTCGCTCATTTTCAATCCCCCAAGCCAACTTTGACGACGGATGCCAAATGACGTGTACCAAATTTCATTGAATTATCTAGCTTAGTTTTCCCAAAAAATGTATTTCCACTCACAGCCACTCACAGCCAGCAACGGAAGGACAAAGTGAATATACCCTGGGTGTAGGGTATAAAAATATGCCGCAAAAAAAGATAATAAAAACTAAAAAAATTCAGAAACATTTGAAAAAATTGCATACTTTATGGGTGAAAATATTAGAAAATCAGTGATTAAACTCTTAAAACTGATTAGCAGATTTTCTTAATTGATTTTTTTTTTTTTTTTTTTTTTCGAAAAAAAACTTAGACTTTAACAAGCTGTAACATTAACAAAACAAGTTTGTTTTCAAAAATATTCAGGGGGATTTCTTAAATGAACTATTTCCGCAGAATTTGCATAAAAAAATTTAAAATCAATCAATAATTTTTTCTGCAAATGTCGACTAACGCAGCACTGTGTGCTGTTTAATTTATACGCATTATGTTAATTAAATAATATTTAATATTATCATCTTCAGAATGTGGTTGGAAATATTAATCTGCTTATTATTCCTTTGGCTACTGGACTACCTGTGGAAACGTGATATTAATGCGAAATTTCCCAAAGTATCAGGACCCTTAAGCTTGCCAATAATTGGCTGTACGTGGATGTTTATCGGACAAAAACCTAGTGGTCAGTATTTTACATACATACACATAATTCATACATGTACTGAAAATAATTCATTTCATATATCAAAACTTTTAGAGCTGCTAAAAATGGGCAATGAATTGCATAGAAAATATGGACGTAGCGTCAAAACATGGATATTTCACATACCAGGTTTTTTCACACAAGATTTGGCATACATACAGGAAATACTAAGTCACCCGGTGGAAATAAAGAAAAACCGCATGTATGCGCTACTTACAGATTGGTTAGGTGATGGACTGCTCGTAAGCAACGGACCCAAATGGTTAGCACGCAGACGTGCAATAACACCAGCTTTTCATTTTAAAATACTTGAAGAATTTGTTCAGATATTCGATCAACAAGCACAGATTTTAGTACAGAAATTTGAAAAACACGCTGACGGACATAGTGTTGTGAATGTACATGACTATGTAGGATTAGCGACACTGGATATAATATGCGAAACAGCAATGGGTGTAAAAATCAATGCACAAACCGATGAGCAGTGCGAGTATGTGCGTCTTTTGGTCGAGTAAGTTTAATCAATAAAATTTATATAATTATTCACTATGATCATTAAATTATGAAATCTTTTTCTAATTCATAGAATGACCGAAATCATTATCTATCGTTTTGCAAATTTGGTATATCGTTCTGATTTTCTATTCTCACTTTTATCACCCAAATTAGCAAAGCGGCAACAGCAACTCTTACATGATCTACATGAATTTACGGAACATATTATTAAAGAGCGACGACAGGAAATGCTACAAAATGCGGCATCAAAAACAAGCAGCAATGATTCAAATAATGGTAATAAGTATGGTTATAACTGAATGGGTTTTTTTTGTAAGTGGAATAAGTCCAACTAGATGCAAAAATAATGCCATATTTATTTGCTGACGTTTTATTAGGAATGAATGAATTTTGGGCTACGTTTTCACGGAAAGTTTACTTGATGGCTTAAGTAAAAAAAATTATATACATAGGTCAAATAATCGATTATTATGGTACATTAATGTGTATAACATTACTTTTACTCCTTTATGACCTTATTCCGCTTACAAAAAAACCCATTCAATTATGAAATTTTTCTATATAATTTCAATTGATATCAATACTTACCTTAGGCAGTTATGCAAACATATATCAATTTTTCAAAAGTTTTCACACAAGTATCCTTGAACTCAGCGTTACTACTAAAGACCTTGCCTCCAGATTTTATTTCTCTTTTGATTTTTCTTTCGAAATTTGAGGCTCAGAGTTTTCTGTGTATCAAATTTCTGCCCTGTTTAGCTTTTGTTGTTTTGGATGGATTTACTCTTACATCATTCCGTTGCGTATGATTTCTAAGCATTCATGAAATCATGTCCTAGATGGAGTAGAAGTTCTTTTTTGGCTTAAGCTGACAATGAAATTCATAGAGAATGACAAATCGAATTTCTTCTACAGAACTAACATCAATAATTTTACGTTTTCTCATCTCAAGTCACACACCGATCTTTCTGAAATTATAAATACGATATGGTAAAATCGTGAAATTAAAATTTGATAATCCAAATACTAGCAAAATACAAACTTATTCAGAATAAATTCGGTGTGGTACCGTTGCATCTTCCCTTATCTTGAAAAATTATATTTGATTTTAAAGAGAGAAAAAGGTGAAAAACATATGACAATAAGGGCCGGTTTCACAATGTACAGTTAAGATATTTTTAAACTAAAGTTTACTAACGGAAGCTTTGGGTATAAACTTTCCGTTAAATTATTTGGATTTCAATAAATTCCATTTTTTAACTTATGGTTAAATATGTATTGTGAATAAATAACAAATTTCACCTTAAAATGTTTTCAAAAAATGTAAACATTTCAAATTTTTTCATATGAATTTCAAAAAATATTTGAATTTATTTCAATCTGCCAGTTAAATTTTAACTGAAAAAATTGTGCCAGTTAAAGTTAACTGAACGTTAGAGTTTATTTTCCGTCAGTTAATAAATAACTTTACATTGAGAAAACAATTTTATTCAAACTTAAAGTTAAAGTTTCAGTTAAACGTTAACTGGACATTGTGAAAACGGCCCTAAGTCATTTTTTCATAACATATTTTGATTATGTTATGTCCTCGATCCAGATACAAAATATTTATTAAGGATAAAACGAGCTAGAGGGCTTTAAAAATTAAATTCGAAGTTCTCTAGCTCGTTAACCAGATTTTATACTGTATAAATATTTTATATCTGGATCAAGGACATATATATATATAGTCAAATATTAAAACAATCGAACACATTAAAATTGCTTCCTTGGTGCTTCACGAGGATAACCCCAGTTTACATAAATTTCCCGAAAAAAATGCGAGGACTCATTTTGATATGTTGTTCAGGATTGAATTCTCTATCGATTGGTATATGTAGGTTTTATGTACCTTGGAATTATTGAAAGTATCACATCCAATTTGACTGGTCTATTGCTACTTTTCACTTCATCACTTTTTTTTATTAACTTTCGTTCGTCAGCTTCCCACAAAGTGTGAAGGTTTGGAGATTTATTTGGCCGAACTCGTAGATTCTACGACGTAGATTACCACCAATTTTACCATGTATTGATTCCTTTTAATGAATTTTAAATGTTTATATTTCGTTTATATTTTTAATACCTTACACCCAGGGTATATTCACTGAGCAAAAACTAGGTGGAGTCGGGCAAGAGGGCGTGGTACCTCCCATATAACAAAAATATTCTAACCAGATTTTTTTTTGGAAAAAAGTCATCTTCATTGACGAATCAAAATTCATCATTTTTAGGTCACATGGCCCACATAGACTTTGGCAAAGGTGAACAAAGAGCTGAAACATAAAAATCTTATCTCAATCGATAAACCCGGTGAAGGTTATAATAGTTAATGGCTATAGATTCTTGCTTGTTTTGGCAATTACGCAATGGTCATTTTTAAGTTCTGGATCACCGAAACTCCTATATTGCGCTCCTCTTGTGGAGACGTATTTTTAAGCGTCCCAGTTTCTGGTGATTTCAACCCTATTGACTGCTATTTAAGTAGCTATTTATCCCATTTTGCACGGCAGAATGCTATCTAGAAATTTCTTTGCCAATTTGCCGAAGAGACTTGTTTGCTAAATGTGATTAGATTACTTTTCGCAAAACAAGGAATAAATCCGCCCTTCATCCTTTTAATCTAATTTAGTCAAAATTTAAATGAAAAATTACCATCAATCAATTTTTGCATCTTTCATTCATTTTTGTACATGAAAGTAGAGTTACGGTTATTTTTCTCATCGTATTTAGTAAAGGAATAACCATTCTCACAGTCTGCAAAAAAGAAACTTCGAACTACTTGTGTATATTCAGTGTATTACTGTGTTTTTGTTTGCAATAAATGGTGTACGAATATTTCAGAATACGGCATTAAACCGCGAATGGCTCTTCTCGACATTTTACTCTCATCCACTATTGATGAACAACCGCTTAGCAATGCTGACATTCGAGAGGAAGTTGACACCTTTATGTTTGAGGGTCATGATACAACAAAAAGTGCTATTGGCTTTACATTACACTGCATATCTAGGCATCCTGAGGTACAACAGAAATTATTTGCTGAAATATGCGAAATAATGGATAAGGAAGATGGGCAAAAAGAAGTAGATGAACTTGGCTATCGTCAATTGATGGACCTAAAATATCTGGAACAGGTTATAAAGGAGTCATTACGCATGTATCCACCAGTGCCATTTATTGGCAGACAAATAATGCATGATTGCAAAATAAGTAGGTTTTTGTAGTATCAAAATTTTACTTTTTTACTTTTTCATTTAAATTTTTTAGATGGTTCTTGTTTGCCTAAAGGTACCAGCGTTGTAATGGGCATAATGCCGCTACAAAATGATCCGAAATATTTTCCTGAACCACATAAATTTTTGCCAGAACGCAATCAGCCCAGTGAAAGTGCATTCACGTTTGTACCTTTTAGTGCTGGACCACGAAATTGTATTGGTCAACGTTTTGCAATGCTGGAAATAAAAGCAATAATCGCTCGTATAATACAACGTTATGAATTACTACCGCTAGGTGCTGATGTAGAACCTACTATCACCGTTGTTCTTAAATCAAAAACTGGCTGGCAGATGGGTTTTCGTACGAGAGTTTAAAAAAAATTTTGTATGAAAGTTATTGAAAAAATTAATAAAAAATTTACAAATAAAAATAATTACTTTAAGAGGGTATGAACCCTAGGGAATTAATGGTATCTTAGAAAGTTAATGAATTACTCCATATTCACTGTAATCTTTTATTCGTTTGCAGAACATGCGAAGTTAGAATTTCAAAACTATTCCATGTCAGATACTACAAAACTTTTGTTTCCCGGTAAAGTCAGATCAGATTCTTTTAAGTCATATTTCACATATAAATATAAAATGAGTCTGTGAAGTTTTGACTGGGGCCCCGATGCTTTCGCTGAATAAGATAAAATAAAGGAAATGTCTATACGGGGGGACTCGCGTACGCGAAAACTCTCAATTAGCGCTCTCTCTCTCTCTCAATTTACTCAATAAGCGTACGCGAAATCCAGTGAAGTTTTTTCCCCCGGGGAACTTGATTAATTTATGTACTGATCCGCGGCCGAAGGCCGCCGCGAAGCCGGTGTTGGATGTCTGACGGGTTTAAATCCTGAGCTGCGGCCGCAGGCCGCCCACTTACCCCTACTTTTATGTAAAATTACTGTTGTAACGAAGCTGCGTCCCGGGGGAAAAAACTTCACTGGATTTCGCGTACGCTAATTGAGTTTTCGCGTACGCGAGTCCCCCCGTATAGACAGACTCTAAAATAAACGTAAAGAACATTTAAAAAAGTATTCATTTAAATACTCTCTTATTGCTTAAAATATATGATATGTGCAACTTTTATACCCATAACATTCTTGATTTCCATATGAACTTTAAGAGCACGATAAGAGCGTAATATTTCTTCCACCAATTTCTGATATTTTCGAACGTTTATCGAAAACGCGGTATATATGTATGTATTCTCCTTTAACTCCTTGGAGGAGCATAGGGCCAAAAACAATGTACATTTCACCAAACAAATTTCGTTTTAAAACTATTCTTCAAATTACAATAAAGATTTTATGTTACTTTAACAATTTTTTCTTTAATATAATTCGGTTCTAATTTGATAAATTTTGTTAATTATGACTTGGCATTCAATCCCATTTATAAATTGGACCAGGAGTAGGCAGCTTACCACCGGATGGTGCTCCTTTACCGCTTGATTCTCCCTCAAGTGCTAGTTTCGCTTGTACAACATCGATTGGTGGGCTTACTTCGCGACGTGCGTCACGATTAGCATAGTAGTTGGCAGATAATATATGGGCAGGACCACCGGGTATGTCTGGTGGTGGCTGCGTACGATCGGCTAAGCCATCCTCGAAACGAAGCGCTACTGTATGTTCGCGCTACAACAAAAAAGAAAACAAAGTAACTTACATAACATAGTTTCTGATTTCGAAAAGTAAAATTCCTTAATTCAGCCTATACTTGAACGTGGAATTTATTGTTATACTTACACCGAGCAGAAATGCTCGCACCCTTTGCAAAAATGGTGCTATATCACGGCGTGCTGCCATTGATTATTTGAAAACTAAAACAATTTAGTCAAATAAATTAAATTTAACTACAAATCCCGATTTCGATTAGCAAACAGTTGACAGCACAATCAGCTGTTTTTGATTTATAAACTGACAGGGCTGCCGAGTGTTAGAAATTTCGTTACATTTGAACAACGACTGCAATAACGAACTAGGAATTTTGACAATAATATCGTTGGTTCGAACACAACAAAATGGGAAAACTTGGTTTGTTGTGGTTTTGTATAAAATTTGTTCTTTGGGATTTGGCGTGTTTATTGATTTGGCTTATGGCTTGGAGGGGTACAGTGAGAATTTCAAAAGAAAACTTATGAAAATTGCTTGGTTCCTTGAGAATGTGTAAATATGGCTTATCTTTCAAATCGATGTTTGTTTATTGTGTAAAATTGGTTCCTTGGGATTTGTTTAAAACTGGTCAATTTGTTTTGTTTAAAACTGGTCTTTGAAAATTGTATAAATTGCTACTTCGAGATTCAGTGTGATTAATTAGTGCTGGTTCACACGACCGCTCTCACCGCCTGCCAACAAATAGTACTATCGCCCGACAGCTAAGTCTGTCGTGTGAACCAGCACTTAAAGTTGGTTCTGTGAGAATTTCAAAATAAGAACTAGTATGGGCATTACCTTTGGCCTGGCCAAATATTAAATACCCTAAGCTGCAGTATTTTGCAAATTTTGCTTGTACGGGAGGTGCCACGACCATTTGTCCGATTCCATCTAGTTTTTGCTCAAAGCTTGCATTTATAGTTCTTAATGTCGGGCTGAAATTTGGTTGGGTTATATCAAAAAACGTTATCAGCATAGCATTTTGAAGCTTTTGCTTATATTGGAGGTACCACGCTCCCTTATCCAATTTTGTTTAGTTTTCGCTCAGAGATTGCATTTATAGTTCTTTGTCTGAGTGAAATTTGGTTGGATTATCTCAAGAAACGCTTACTGTATAGCATTTTGAAATATTTGCTTGTATGGGAAGTGCCACGCCCTTTAGTCCAAGTTCGCAAAGATTTTGTTCCGAGCTTGCGCTTACCGTCCTTAGTGTTTATGTGTATTATGACTGCATTGTTGTGAAAAATACTTCTAAAGTTCAATTTTTAATTTCACTCATTTTGAATTATTCAAGCGAACTTGGCGACGACAGTATACCAAATTTCATCGAATTATCTTACTCTCAAAAAATGTTAAAATGCATTTAACGGACAGACGGACATTCAGACAGACGGACATGGCTATATCGACTAAGGAAGTGACGCTGATCAAGAATATGTATACTTTTTCATACCTCCATCTCTGCGTTACAAACGGAAGGACAAAGTTATACCCTACCTTTGGTGTAGGGTATAACAAGTAGGTACAGGGTGAGTCCGACAAAATATTTCTTTGTCAAATTTCAATGATCTGGCATCGCTGAGAAATCTTACCGTAACTTTTCTGTCAAAGTACAAAAGAGGAGAAAACTGACCGTAAGTTTTCTGTCAAAGTACAAAAGAGGAGAAATCTTACAGTAACTTTTCTGTCAAAACACAAAAGAGGAGAAAACTTATTTTTTTGACAACTAAACTATTTAAAATTAAACCAGTAACTGAATTGTTGTTTTAGTTTTGTACGATTGACTTTAAGTAAACAAGTTTAATTTATTTGTTTTTTATGACTAATGATATCCTTAAAGGCACGACTTGAACGTTTCCACGATGGTGAAAATGCGTGGGAGCAATACTCGCTACCAGTGAATTGTAATTAAAATTAAATGTGTAAATTGCAAATGAATCAAAAAGATTTTCTCTTGTAGCCAATTTGCATCTATATCTGGAGCACTCCCTAGCGAAAACTCGTCTTCAATTGGAGGCAATTGTACAAAACATTCAAAACGCCTGCAGCGAGTGGAAGCACAGTCATGAAATGGGACGTTTGCCAACTCAGCGCATCGTTGAAATCTATGGCAAATGTATAACAGCAAAAAGGCAAATTTCCAAGCTCAAAACATTTCCAACCAAGCAGCGTGAATTCGATAAATTACACAAATTATTGCAACAATTGGCACCATTCACTGTTGAATTACGATCTTCAATTGGAAGGCTTCAAAATGCCATCGATCTCATAAAAAGGACACTCGAAGAAGATGCCAGAGCTTTGCTGGCAGTACCTGGCGTAGCGGAATTAGTATTCTACCGCCAGTGGACTGTACAGTGCTTCGTTGGATTTTTACACTTACTGTTGGATAAATTTCAATGGGAACTAGAACGAAAAAATTTAATTGAGAGTAAGTACATACATTGCATTAAAAAATTCCTGACTTAAAATGAAATTGGCTAAAAAGTTTTTCAACAAAATACGAATTCAGTTTTTTTTTTTTTTAAATTTCAAAATCTTTGAATGGATTAATTCCAAGTGGATTTCGCCGGAATTGTCTTTATTTATGCATGATAAATAAAGTGTGCGCATAAAAAGTTATTCAGGCTGAAAGGTCCCGAAAACCAGTTTTTTTGGAAATATTTCGCTAACGCCAACTTTTGCAGAAAAATGCTGGTGCCATATTTTGTAGCTCAAGAGATTTTCACGTAAGAAATATTTTCGTTCGACTTGTAGTTTAGGAGATACACCAATTTAAAAAGTTGTGAACAGTAATGATATAAATGCGACGTATAAGTTCATATTAAAATGTCTTAGCTTTAAAAAGTCGTACAAGAAAAATTAAAAAATCCTTTAATAGATAATTGGATTCTTTATATAACGTATTTTATTTTTATTCGTGCGCTTCATGATCCAAAAGATATTCTTTAAAAACCGTCAAGGTTTCGAAAATTTGTGTTTTGAAGGATATCTCCGAATTGAAACCGAACCTATTTTATGAAGAATTACAAGTTCTACAAATGTAGGCAATATGTGTACACACAGAACTAATCGTTTAAAAAATATTCCAAAAAACCTTCAAACGCCATTAATCTGCTTTTGTTGAATATCTTTTAAACGGTTACTTTTATATGTATACATATTTCTTATTTTTGTAGACCTTGTGATTCGCCATAAATTAAGGTCGTTTTACTTTTTATCGTATGATACACCGATTAGCAGATATCCTTAAAAAACAGTATTTTGAAACATTGAAAGTCTTTAAAGAATGTCTTTTAGACCATGAGTTGGACGAAAAAAAAAATACGGTACATAGAGAAACTTCAAGAATAATTGCACTTTTAAAAAATAAGACATTTTAATATGAACTTATACGAAGGATTTATATCATGACTGTTCACAACTTTTTAAATTGGTGTATCTCCTAAACTACAAGTCTAATATTCCTTTGCAGGAGTTAGCATTAGTGAAATATTTCCAAAAAACTTTATAAGCGCACACTTTATTTATCATGTATCTCCTAAACTAAAAGTCCAATACAAGATAATTCCGGTGAAAAAAATTCAATTGGAATTATTTCGCAGAAACTTGCATAGAAGAAAAAAAAAGTAACGATAAAAATGGCGAGTTCTTCGGAACCTAAAATAACCATCAAGTATGTTGAAAACTAGAGCGCTGAAAAAAAACTCAGTATATCAAAGCGATTTTCAGGGATGATTCGACAGCTTGAAGCATTGATTACCTACTCCCCTGCTCCTCAATTTGCAGCCACCACTTTTTCCCAAAAATATTATTAAACTTAATAAAGCATTGCTGCTCCTGTAAAAATTTAAAATGGATTTATCGTTTGGAAATAAATATTTTTAAAAAAATTGGAGAGACCCCGACCATTTATTGGAAAAATCATTAGTAATTTATTTACTCCTATAACAAAATTTTAACAATTTCTGGTTTAAAAATCTAAGAGTTATGATCTAAATGCATTTTAGTATATGTGTTCATAAATCTGGAGACGGTCCATCACGTTACCATCACATAGGGGTGTTAGGGGGCACATTTTTAACGACATAATGCTAAAATGGTCCATGTCAATAATGTTTTTACTAAGGTACATAAGCCGCCGTACAACATGTCGTTTTTAAGTGTTTCTTTAATTAAATTATCCAATACATATTTAAAAAAAAAAAATTATTAAAATTTCAGTTCGTATTGTTAGCACGATGGATCGCGATGAACTAAGGACATGTCGCAATCTATGGCAGATGTTACATCAAAATAAATGTTATGAGGACTTTTGGCATCACTATCTAGAGTTTAGAAAGGAAATTTCGGAAGTAGTTCCAGAAAATGAAAATACCGTTAAGCGTGAATGAATTAATTGATTTATATTTATTTTTGCCATTGTTCATCCTTGAAAAAAGAGAGTTCCTTATGAATTAGATTCTAAATATCGAAAATTTAAATGTTAATTTAAGTTTAAAAAATAGTATACACATTTCTTGAAGAAGAGTTTGTCTCTTTTTATTTTATTATTCTTTGTAAAACAATAAATGCATACTTAATAAAACATTCTTTATTTTTTAATGTTCATGGTTTTTTTAAGATATGAAGGTGGACTGTATAATATAGGATAATAATACAGCGTTGCGGTATGTAATTGATATTTGAACGCACTTCATTCATTAAAAACTTGATATATTTTTATCTGGGTACATATAAATAAGCAAACGAAATCGGGGTCAGTCCCTGTCAAAATGCCTTAATCACTACATATTCGCTTGATTTGTTTGTTTTTGTAAAGGTTATAAGGGCGAGAGCTGTATTTTTGTGAACGGTAACAGATTCTGACAAACATATGGGAAAGCAACAATAAATGCGCTTAGCTAAGCCCAGATAAAGTACCCACAGCTTATGTCGGTCTTGTAGCAGAATATCCTAATACTCTTTAATTTTGATGTGACAAAAAACGACGATTTTCTAAATGAGAGCAGCAAAATTTCCTACTGGTATATATACGGGGAGAATTTTTTTTTTTTTTTTGATCAGCTAGTTGATACGTGGAGAATTTGATCTGACCCGATAGGTTTGACAGCTGTTCTGCACGTTTCGTTTCTGTCAAAAAAATAAAAACAAAAAATTAAATACTGAATTAAAAATTCTTCACCAAAGATTAACTGTTTACAAAATGGGAGGCAAAGGAAAGATCATAAATAAAAAACGCAAATTTGTTGGCCACAAAGAAGATGATCCAGAATTCGATTTGGCAAAGAAACATTTGAAAACCTCGCACATAAGAGCACTGGAAAAACGTCTAATTATTGTGCTAGAAGGAGCACAGCTAGAAACTGTTAAAGTAAGCTTAAACCAATTACGTTTTGTGATCAATTTAAAGCAAGATTATCATTTTAGGTGGGCAGTACTTTTGAGCTGCTTAATTGTGATGATCACGCAAACATTATGCGAAAAAATAGCAGAGATCCCGGTTCCTGTCGTCCAGACATCACTCACCAATGTTTACTCATGCTTTTCGATTCGCCACTTAATCGCGCTGGTCTATTGCAGGTGTATATAAAGACTGCACGTAATGTGCTAATCGAGATTAATCCACAAACTCGCATTCCACGAACGTTTAAGCGCTTTGCTGGTCTTATGGTTCAGCTGCTGCATAAATTCGCTGTACGCGCCAATGATACCTCAGCTAAACTAATGAAAGTTATTAAAAATCCTATAACTGATCATTTGCCAGTAGGCTGCAAGAAATATGCAATGTCATTTTCGGGAAAATTGGTGACAAACTGTCGTGATTTAGTGCCGAAACCAGTGGCAGACTCAAACGACGCTGATGATGTGGAAGAAGAACCAACTGTTTTGGTTATAGGTGCCTTTGCTCATGGTGTACTGAAAACTGATTATACTGAGGGTTTGTTTTCGATAAGCAACTATCCACTATCTGCGGCAATTGCATGCTCCAAATTGTGCAGTGCCTTTGAAGAAGTGTGGGGCATTGTTTAGTTGTATACAGATTTCAAATATCTTTTATAACGATATAGATAAGTAAATTAAATTAAGAAAGCAATAAGAAATTTCTTAAAATGTTTTTATGTTAAAGTTTTTATTGCGAACATCTGAGTGGCTACCAAATCCTTAAAATGTATACGCCTCAAGCAGATAATTGTAAAGGATATTATTCGTCGCGTTAGTGTTCTTATGAGGAACCATAATTTATAAGTATAAAGCAACACACAGTGTGGTTGATCACATCCCCTAGCACTAGAAATAAAAGTATCATACCACTATACTATAAACCACTATGCCACAAAAGTAAATTTATATACGATACATAGTCACTTTAATAACAGATATTCCCACAATTGTTTAAAAAAATTCATACCTATTTGACACTTTCTAACAAGCGTTTTTAAAACTGTAAAATCAAGTTCTTTTTATTTCATAATGGGGGTTATCGTGAATAAATATTCCCGGGGAATTTTCTCAGACTGCCGTGCATTCTCTATTACAATTCAAGAGAATTCCCCGGGAATCTAGATTCACGATAACCCCCAATATCATAATTTTTTTCCAACCTAAGCCTAACTTTAGTTCTTCATAAAAATGAACACCTTGGTTTTTAGCAATTTTATTATTCCAAAAAAGCGTCCTTAAAATTTTACAAAGAATTCATGTCTTCAATTGTATATTTTTCTGCTTCTTTTAAATTCTAATAATTATTATTCATGATATATCTCACCCCAATGTTCGCGAGGATCTCCAAA
Organism: Calliopum simillimum; assembly: GCA_951812925.1. Lineage (NCBI taxonomy): Eukaryota > Metazoa > Arthropoda > Insecta > Diptera > Lauxaniidae > Calliopum > Calliopum simillimum. The sequence continues at coordinate 93,657,966 of OX638372.1, read as the reverse complement.
ATCTCCAGAATAGGTGAATATGCGTGGTGAAAAACTTTCTAAATCACGAATGTTAACATCTTTTTCCCACCAGTCTTCAATAGGGTCGTATTGCCCAAAATTATGTTGATCATATATCATCACTTGATCCTTGAATGTCCATATTTGAACATCGTCATAAATTCTATCATCTTCTACAGGTTTTCTAGCCAGCATAACCCACTTATCTCTTTTGGGATCATACTTTTGAAATACTTTGTATTTAAAACCACCAACTAAGTACAATATACCACCAGCAACTGTAACCTGTTTAGTAAAAAATTAAAATGAACCGAATTTTTTTTTTGTGATATGTTAAATGACTTACTGAAGCATTATAGCATGCTTCTTTACCAGCGTAAGCAATCCTGGTCCACACATTCAGTTGTGGATCATAGCATTCAGCTAAATCCAAACATCCAGAAATATTGAAACCTCCAACAACGTACAATTTGTCGTTTAAAATCGCAGCACCACAATTTCGTCGACTATCCAGCATTGGTCTTACTTCGCTCCATGTGTTTGCTTTTGGATCATACCTTTCAACAGAACTAAGAAAGTTTTCTCCATCATGACCACCCACCGCATACAAAAATCCTTTCAACGCAGCTACGGAAACATTTTGACGATGTTTGGACATGGGCTTAGCATCCCTTAAAGTCATTGATGAGAGATTTAGACAAATAACAGTATTTAAAGGCACATTACATTTAAGACCCCCAACTACGAAGAGATCATCTTCTATAACTGCAATATCGAACTGAAAGCGATGTTCCAAATATCTCCTCCATTGCATCCACTTCTCGTTGTATCCATCCATATGGTAGAGTATTCCCAATTCATTACTTGGTGTTATTGCCATTAAAAGTTGGTTGATTCTTTTTCTTGGTTTTACCAAATTTGCATTTAAATTTGAAGATTCAGGTAATGAATGACATTCCATAGCTTTGGCAACCAACTGTTGAGATACCGTTGAAGTACAAACTGGTTGCACATCATTAATTAAAAATGATAGCTTCATCAATGGCATCCGAACTAGTTTTAACAAATCATCTTTATGTTGCTCCCTTTCGAACGGATCGTGCTTCAGCCATCTCATTATACTCTCAAAAGCATGATCTTCAATTTGCTCTAATTTATAGAAATACCCGAAATCTGTTTGATAGAGATAATCGCTGGCCAGTAACTGTCCCAATAGATCAACGTTCAAGCCCAAGAACTTATCAGTTTTGCATACTTGAAAAAAATTCATCAAGCAATAGCCTTTGGCACTTTTTAAAAGCGAAACGAAATTATGTCGTTCTGCTAGCTGAAAAATATGTAAACAATTGCTTTTGTCTAGCTTTTGTGTGAGATAACTGGTGCAAGCGTTGAATACTTCATCCAAAAGAAGTGAGTCAGCTGCTACAATCAGTTTTTCCACATTGTCTCCTCTAATTTCCAGTCGTCCCGAATAGCAGAACTCAACTAAGGACTTGAGTGTCTCACCATCAACACCGGGCAGTTTCACTTCCCTTGCTGTACTTTCAAGATATGGTGGCGCAAACATCGTTTTAAAGTAGTCCGTGGATGCAGATAGAACTAATCGATGCGCTGGGATTTTCAACGGTTCAGTGTCGCCAGCAATTAGAGTGACGTCCAATTCTAAACTTTCCAGGATGTATTCCAAGACGTTTTGGGTATGATTTTTATCAATAAATATCATCTTGGATTTAGCAAATAATAATTCGAGATTTTTTCGCGTCAATAACACTTCAAAAAAAAGTTTGAAGTACAAAGTCAATTCCAAACGTTCTATTAAAAAAAATTGAAAGTGTTGCCCCACAAAATTTTTTTTGGGAAGCAAAAACTTAATAAAAAAACCAGGGTATTGTTTTCGATAACAAAAACCACTGGTCGTCTAAAACACAGCCTAAAATAATAGCCGTGTTCACGGTCCGGAGCGTTTAGACTTGCAAAGTAGCAAAATAGCAATAATTTCCACTTGATTGTGAGCAATATTAAAAGTGTAAACATTGCACGATACGAAAAAATGTATTTCTCTGAGAAAATCTTATGAGCAAAGAGAACGAAAGCATAAACAAAAAATTTTTATTTGGAAAATGCTACGATATTTTTATGCTATAGGTTTTTAGTATAGAAAATGCATGAAAGCATGATGAATTCAGTCCTACATATTTTGTTGTTGTATAGCAAAATTTTTCAACACTTATTTACAAATGCTATGATGCAACCCTTTTGCACCGGATCGTGAACATGGCAATTAAATAAATAAATTGTTTTTAACTTTTCAAGATAAACCATAAAAAAAAACACAAAATTAGTAAGGGTGGTATCCTTGGCCTGGCCAAAAACTAAATACCCTACACTGCATTTCAAGTATATTATTAGGAGAGTATAAGAACAAATTGCTTATATGGGAAGTGCCACGCCCTCACCTCCGAGCTTACCTTGATTTTGCGTAGAGCTTGCATTTACTGTTCTGAGTGTTTGAGTAAAATTCGGTTAGGTTTCTAAAAAATCTTTCAGTATAGCATTTTGAAACTTTCGCTTATATGGGAGGTGCCACGCCCTCTAAGCCTACTTCGCCTACTTTAAGCTCAGAGTTTACAATTAATGTGCTTCGTGTTTGAATGAAATTTGGTTGGATTATCTCAAAAAACACTTGCATTATATAATTTTGAAACATTTGCTTATTTGCGAGGTGCCACGCCCTCTTGTCCGAGTTTACCTAGTGTTTGAGTGTAATTTGGTTGGGTTTTCTCAAAAAACGCTTACCGTATAACATTTTGAAACTTTTGTTTATATGGGAGGTGCCACGCCCTCTAGTCCGAATTCGCCTAATTTTGCTCAGAGCTTATATTTACTTTCCTTAGTATTTATGTGTATTTTGCTTCCGTTATTGCGAATAATGCTATTATTATTGCATTTTGAATATATTTCTTGTAAGGGCGGTAGGCGTGTCCGTTGATCGATTTCGTTCATTTTCAATCCCCCGAGCTAACTTTTACGACGAAGGCTGTGCACCAAATTTCATTGAATTATGTTGCTCAGTTTTCCCAAAAAAAGTATTTCCACACACCCACCCAGCCAGCCAGACAGACGGACATAGCTATATCAACTCAGGAGGTGACGCTGATCAAGAATATATATACTTTTCCATATCTGCCACGCCTCCTTCTCTGCATTACAAACGGAAGGACAAAGTGAATATACCCTGGGTGTAGGGTATAAAAACACAGTATAAATTTAAAATATACTTTGCGGACTCAAGACCAGTGTTGCCATAAAATGGTAAATTTACCTAAAACGGGTAATTTTCATCTCAATTTAAGCATTGCAATGACGTGAAAAAGAGAAGTTAATACAAAAAGCGGTAAATTTTGCACAATGTTCTAGGAAATAAGATCCTAAAACTAAAACGGGCATAATATCTGTGGACTTTTGACAAAATAACCTAACTAGAAATTGGTAACTTTTCAGGAGATCCTAATAACTGATCAACTACTTTTCAATAATGTGGCTCAATTTCGTTGACCCAACGTTAAGTTTCAATTCATTTTTACTAATCTTTCAAATTATTTTTTTCTTTTGGTTCATAACACTTCACCGCACGAATTGCACTGAGTTCAAATGTTGGGTAAACAATGGGACACCCTTATATCTCTGGAACAAAAAATCATAGAGACATGGCGATTATAACAAAAAGTGTATTTAAATTTTATATCTACAATAGGACTAAAATCCTGGAGAATTGTCTTATCGCGACTTAGGTTGTTTTGTCAAAAGTCCAAAGATACACGTTTGTGTTCGTTTACCACAAAGTTTAACAAGTTTTACCCGAAATGCTCTCAATTCAATTCAATTCAAATCAAATTTGTTGAGTCTTTTAGTACAACTTAAAAAGTCCATTATGTTCACACAGTATATTTGAAAAAACTGAGGGCTATAATGTAGCAACAGACGTTATTTTGACTATTTAAAACCTATCAGGCCATCACCTCTTCTGGAAATAGTATGTAAAGCACAATCCACTTTCGTCATCGTTAAAAATATCAGCTTGATCAAAACCCTTTAATAATTCAGGAAGAACTAAGTTATTGAAATCATTTGCAACTTTTGCGTTTTCTGAGGACTTTCCGAAAGACAACACCTTAACGGGTTTGCCTTTACCATAGCCAATTCGGAGTAGGATTAAAATCTTTATTGAGTAAGAATGCATGAAAGATTTCAGCAATGAAAGTGAGATTAATGATTTTCTTCATAAAAATTATTCGACTTCATTTGAGGGAGTTACCTATCAAGAAAAAGCCTGATAAATTAAGTGATTGTAAGCGAAGTAAATTTATTAAATCCGTCTTTCGATATGTTAAGGAAAATAAATTATTTTTAGTGTCAAACGCGCTCTTTGCTCGATTATAAAATATAATTTAAAAATAATATTAAATCCGCAAAAGCCAAAATTTTGAAACGGTTATGAAATCTTCAACAATCTGTGGAACAAAGCTCTCACGTGTCGATTCTATGATATTCGGTATGGTTAGGGTTAGCACTAAGGAACGATAAAATTTCCATTGTTTTTAAAATGCTGCACCGATTTTTATGAAATTCAGTGCTGAGATATGCTTAACACTAAGAAAGTAACTGATTTTAATTTAAAGGGGTTACAGACTATCGATCAAGTTCGTCAGTTTTGCTCAAATTCTCTTGGTTTGCGTGTGTGGCCGCTATTTTTCGTCAGTCATCAGTCAACCACAAAATCAGAAAATCAGTCAGAATTCAGATTATTGTTGAACATTTCGCTTTCGATCACTTACTACCTCTCGCTGCGTACTAGAGAAAACATGAGCATTACTATGTGCTAGTACGTACTGAAATTTTTAACAAAGTAAGAGTTCTTTAGCGCCCACAATAACAATACAGAAATCCTATATTTGTTGAAATCGATTTGCCCGCAGAATAGGAATAACAAATTTCTATAGAAAAACTGTACATGCATCGGACTATTGGATCACGATTTTTTTTTTTTTTTTAATATTAATATATTTGTATTCGTACGATATTTTTTGAAAATTTACATCATATGTTTTATAAAATTTATTAGCTTTGTTGCATTTTTCTAAAAAAATGCAAAAATATATGTATTAGAGAATTTATAAAATGGTGTAATTTATATAAAAAATTAATATATTCTTTTTTTTTTATTTGAATAACTTACAGCTATTGTACAAATTGTACTTTTGCAGTATATTAGTATATGCATGTAGGTTTTTTTTTAAATTCCATAAATTACGAATTAGTTTTCTTCGATTTCAGCTACCAATACAAAATACAATAAAAAAATTTGAATTCAACTGTAAACAAAACTGTTTAGTATAGACGTGACTTCTAATTAAAAAAAAAGTTTAATTGCAATTTGCCATAAAGCGCTTTCTTTTTGCAAAGATTTTAAATTGCTTTCTTATATGATTTTAAATAAACATTTTCCACAAAGATAAACAAGGATATATGCCAAAATATGGTAATTTTTATACTACATAATCTTTAATGAAAAATTAATTCCTTATCCCATTTTTTATTTTTGCAAAAGCTCATACCTCACATTGGTAAACTTTATGGTATATTTAAAAGCACGTACCTTATTCTACACTTCAAATGAATTTTCAAATGTCAATAATGTACGAAAGTTTTAAATTCGCCAATGTTTGATAATCGCTTTTGTAGTGTACTATATCTTAAAAATAATGGGCTTAAGAAATTTGGCTAAGGTTATTTCCAAACTTGGACACAAGTTCGTTCTTTGTATAGGTTCAAGTGTTATAAATTTCTATTGGGGTATTCAGCAAGAAAATTTAAATTAATTGGCTGTGATATTTCATTAATATTCTTTTCAAAAAAATTTTTCCCGATATATCATATGCTATAATTGATTTTCAACTTATAGTTATGACATTAAAGTTATGACCTTGAGTTTATCCTTTGAAGTCAAAGGTTTATCAGTCTGGCCAATAATTATTTTTTTTTTTCAATTTTACTTTTTTGAAAAAATATCAGCCATGTTCTGAAATTGGATCGGACTCGTAATGGTATTCGATTTAAGGTGTTCCAGCGTCCGATAATTAACATAAAATCGAAATCACATTACAGTAAAACGGATTGTAACCGATTTATTCTGATTCAGTCTGATTTATTGAAATGCGATGAGAATTCGATTTCAGAACGTGTCTGATGAAACAAAGCTAATATAATCTTTGTGTATTCGAGTGAAATAACCTACGATAATTACATACATCCAAGACTTGAGGGAAATGAAATAAAAGAAAATACATATGTGTTTTAAATATCATTTTTGAATTTTTAATATTCACATTTAATTTATGTATGCCGCATTTTTTTTTATTTTATTTAACCTCAAATTCAATCCTAAAATAGACTCATACCTCACAAAGTAAATATTTAATTTTAGCATTTTTAATTTTAAGCATTTTGATTAAATGTCACACCATACCCTTTTACTAAGTGGTTTCTTACAAAAGTCTCTATAAAACTGCAATTTAAAATCTTTCCTCCAACTCTTTACGATTTGGTAGTGCCACTTGTTTTCTTCCCTTCCTGTGGTTTCTTCTCAGCTTCGCGCTTAGCAGCGGCATCAGCACGTTGTTGCCGTATTAAAGCCAAGCGTGCCAAATCAGCCTTTGCTTCGGTGGTCTTACCAGCTGCATGTAATTTTTCATAACGCATCCTTTCCTTTTGTTTCTCAATCTGTTCACGTTCGCGACGTGTCAATTCCGGTTTTGCCGTCACGACCGCCACAGTGGGCTCATTATCCAATGTCAAATTCTTTAGTTTTTGCGTAGATTTCTTAACTATACGATTTGGATTTTCAATCTCAATTAGTGAGGAAACACCTTTTTTTGCATCCTTATCTTCCTCAGAGGACTCTTCATCTGAATCATTTTCAGAAGTACTGACTGCTACTGGTTTTGCAGGTTTCTTTACACGCTTTGGCTTCGTTTTGGGTTTTGCTCCACCACTAGCGCCGCTGGCGGCTGTGGCACCTTGGCCTTCCTCCCCCTCAGATGATGTGCTTTCTTCCTCCTCGGTAGATTCGTCATCGTGCTGATGCTGCAATTCTTCAGGGCTGGTAAAGTGACGACTGCGTCCTTTATGATTTACATACTTTCCACGCGGCATTTTTCTATTTTTATTTTATGCTGTTTATCGCAAAAATTAAAGCTTGGAAATTTTTCGCACTTTATTGGCAAAATTGAATTGTGGAAAAACGTATTCCTTTTTGATTTTCTTTCTGCCGTAGAAATGTGTGGCGTTTTGTTTGACGTTTCGAATGATTACTAGGCGCGTACACACTTTCAAATTTTTTCCCAGAATTCGAACTTGTTTCGCATCACTAATTTTGGCATCAAAAAATGTTTATACCGGCCTGTTCCGTAATCCGTGTAATTTCAATTACTTTTAATTTCGAAGACTTGTTGATTACTTTTTATTTTCGATGTGGATGTGAAGCCTATTCAACGACTGTTCAAGACGTTCAACTTTTCACAGTAGAAATGCAAAATTTTTCGCTGTCAGTTAAAAAATGCACTCAAGTAAACAAGATTTATGAATCAAAATGCTTTTTATTAAATTTATAAACTTTAATTGAGTTTCACGTTAACAACGGCTGCTGCAATGCACTTGAAATTATAACTGCTCGCAATTTTGTCTGTCAAAATAATGTATTAGGTGAGATGCCCAATTATGGGGTTTCCTCTGATTTGAGGGAATTTCAGAAAGATTTTTTTCATGCTGAGTGCATTTTATTGGGTTAATTAGATGTTCTATTGCAATTTAAGAAATAAAATCAGGTGGCATACTGTTTTCGAACTATTCTTACTAACACCATGATATAATGAAATGTCAAATAATTCACACAAACACTGACTTCGAAAATGACAATTTGCCGACTTTTTACTTGTCATCGGAAAATATATTTTTTTAGTTAGAGTTTTTTATTTCAGCAATATTAATAATATTACATTTGCAATAAAAATTAGAATTACTCGCTATGAGGGAAAAACTCTGGAGCTTATACGTGTGTATTTTTTTCTCAATTTGATCGAAAAAACAGCTTTAAAAAATTAAAATTAATTGAAAAGTCGTAGCATAATACCGACTTTTCAAAAAGTTTTGCATTCCACTTCATACCCACTTTCACGTGAAAGTGGAATTGGGAACAGGACGGATGATCTTCACTTACGACATCACTTCGTTGATTTGTACCATAACTTTCATATTCTGTCCAAATAATGAGTTTCTAACATTCCTATAATACGAGGCATGGACACAATTTTGCAATTTCTTGGTCCATAAATACTTCATCTCAAAATATATTTCACAATGGCGTAATTTGGTACAACGAGCTTGACAGATCCATAAAAGACTATTGTCCTTTTTAAAAAATTTAAGAGAATTTGGATAGAACATACTGTTGCGAAATTTCCTGTCTCTTATGACGATAATTTCAATTTCTTATAGTTTTCTCAGCTCGATCGATCACTGAATTATGTAGCAATCAAAAACATTCACTTTATTTAATTTTATTTAAATTACAAATGTTAATTTTTACACGGCACAATTGTTTATTTTACTGTTTATTTACATTTAAACTCTAATATTACAATTTTCACTTTATTTACTTTCACTGGCACTGTGTAGACAACCTTTTTACTTTATTGCTTAAAATCAACTAACTCCAGTACTCATGGTCAGCTTCTTTTATACCTGTATGAACGTTTTAGATTTGAAATAATGATAGTAGGCATTGTAGTATCTTAAGATTTGAATGTCATAAATGATAATAATATACTTCACTTGAATGTGAGACAACAAACAGTAAAGTCGATTTTATATATATTCTACAGGCATCATTGTTTTTTTATTGACATCTCGAACTGTCAGGTTGGATTAGATTAGATTAGAGTGGTGGCTTAGTAAAACTAAGCCTAAGTAGCACTGTTAGTGACGATTTAATATCACATAAGTGATCGAGCTGGCTGGTAGGAAGGGTTGTCAGGGTCTGGATTAGATATCCTTTAAAAGAAACTGTAAAGGATATTTATATCCATTTCGTTTTATTGATGTAGTTGAGCAGGGGGCCAATCTCAATATCGGCGAGTTCGCTCAAATCTTCGAAAAAGGTTTTTCCTAGAGATTTAAGCCTGGTTCTAGCTAGAGCATTGCAGTTGCAGAGAAAGTGCTCGAGAGATTCCTTCTCGTTGCCATCCATGCAACTCCGACAGAAAGAATTAAAGGGGATACTCAGCCTTTCGGCATGCTTGCCGATGGCCCAGTGCCCAGTGCAAACTGCAGCGATTCTTGCAATATCAGTACGATTTCTGGATAGCTGGTCTGATGTTTTTGATTTGTTAAATGAAGGCCAAATCGCTCTGGAAATCCTGCATGTTTCTAAAGCTTTCCATCTGACATTCGCCTTGGTGAGGAAATGCGGGAAAATTTTTTTCTTCACCAGATATATCGGAGTGTATACACAATCAGAATGTGTCCCGCTTAGAGAGGAGCCATGTCTAGCTAGTTCATCAGCCTTTTCGTTACCCTCAATGTTCCTATGACCTGGAACCCAAACGAGAGTAAGTTCAGATTGACGCCCTAGTTCTATTAAATTTTTTCTGCATTCCTCACCCAGTTTTGATTTTATTGTTACTGAGTTCTGCGCTTTGATAGCGGCCTGACTGTCAGAGAAGATCGCCACTTGTCTAAGGCTGAGATTAGTGGCCTCTACTAACTGTCAGGTACTTTCGTGAGGTTTATTTTAATTTATATATGGTGAAGTCACACGAAGAGCACAGGCACAAACTCGAAGTGCCTTACGTACCCTTCGTGTGACACCACACATAAATGCTTTTCCTATCTTGTTGTTTAACTCTTTAGCGGTGTACACACTATCAAAATTTTTCGATTTTAATTTGATGAATTCGAATTTGTTCGGCATCACTAATTTTGAGTTTTGAGTGTACACACCATCAAATCACTCTTCAAATTTCAGTTTTGCTTCGTACGCCGATTAGGCCACATCGCAATAGTGGATGAATTCTGGTTATGAAAATTGAAGCATCGATGAAGAACAAGAAAACTAAGTATTAAAATGTAGTGGAAATACCATAAATTAAATCTAATATGCAGAAATAAAAAAAACAAATAAAAATTATTTTGTTACTATTTTACAAAAAATATATACTTTTGTATATAAAATTCTTCAGTAGCTGCATCTAAAATTACACATGTATATGCAAATTGGCTAGGAAGTTATTTAATAATTAAATTATTTAAGCTTTCTTTCAACCACAATCTTACTTAAAATAATGAAACCAACCCTTAAAATATCAAAAAAACCTATTCCATTCTACTTTCATCATCCATGCACTCGTTGAAATCTTGTTTTAAAATGAAAATACGCATACAGAAAAATATATTTGTGTTCACATTTTCAAATAACTCATCAAAACACTCGTCAAATCAGCGAAAAGTCAAAAATTTTTGATTTTCTTCAAAGTTTTTGACAAATTATTTGAGGAAGCGTTCTCACTATCTAAAACTCATCAAATCCATACAAATTTTTTTTGACGGCAAAATTGGGTGATGCCAAACAAATTCGAGCTCATTAAATTAATTTTTGCAATTTGATAGAGTGTGCACTCCATTTGCCACGAAAAAATTTTACCAGGCCTAATGAACGTATCGATACGCACTATCAAATCACAAAAATTTATTTGACGAGTTCGAATTTGTTTGGCATCACTAATTTTGCCGTCAAAAAAAAATTTGTATGGATTTGATGAGTTTTTGATAGTGAGAACGCTTCTTCAAATAATTTGTCAAAAACTTTGAAGAAAATTAAAAATGTTTGCCTTTTCGCTGATTTGACGAGTGATTTGATGAGTTATTTGAAAATAAACTCAAATTCATTTTTCTGTATGCGTATTTTCATTTCAGAAAAAGATATCAACGAGTGCACATCGCTCCGATGATGAAAGTAAAAAGGAATACTTATACTATAAGGGTTGTTTTTATTATTTTATGTAAGGTTGTGGTTGAAAGAAAGCATAAATAATTTAATTCAATTATTAAATAACTTCTTAGCTAATTTGCATATACTTGTTTATATATAAAAGTAAATTATTTTTGTAAAATAGTAACAAAATAATTTTTAGTTGTTTTTTCAATGGATGGAATAATTTATTTCTGCATATAAGATTTAATTTATGGTATTCCCACTACATTTTAATAATTAGTTTACTTGTTTTTCATCGACACTTCAATTTGCATAGCCAGAATTCATCAGCTATTGCGATATTGCCTCATAGGCGTATAAAGCTAAACTTAGATTTGAAGAATGATGCCAACAAATCGAATTCATCAAATTAAAAATCATAAAATTTGAAACTGCGAACGGTCCTAAAGAAATAATAAACACATCCCTACAAACTCGATACTAAAACGCGGAAACGAGTAAAAATATGTATGTACATACTTCGAAAATGGCGGTATAAAAAATGTAATTTTTAAGATTTATAAAAAATAAAAAACAATTTCAGTAATTATTAAGCGCGGCAAAATTTATCTAAATAATGACTTGTTTATAGCTTAATTTTTTGAAAGCTTGGTTAAGGAGTTTGCGTTCCGCGTTCCCTTTTCAAAATGCATTATGTGAAAGCAAACAAAAATGGTGGCCAAAAATATTTTTAGTGCTATTTGAACCTTGTGCATTATCAAATTCTTTATTTTGGCTAGGAAAGAAATAAATAGAATTTTAGGTTCAAATTTTGTAATTAAATAATTACAAATTTCTTAAATTCGCATTTAAGTTTTTGCTTCTAAAAAAGTGAAAATTGTATTTTCGTAAACAGCCATTTTGTTTAGCGGGCCACTACTAAGCATATACTATTGTTTTCCCGTTTTAACACACTGTTTCTCTCAATGCTTTGAAAACAGTATAGCTGCTGTTGTAATTTTCGTAGTTCATGCTGTGTAATTTCGAAAATGTATATTTGACGGCTTGCTAGGGAGAAACGCGCGTCTCGATCTCTACTCGTACGAAAAGAAAAAGTGTCAGTTTTTTGGTAAAAAGTCTTTAAACAAATTAAATTTTATTAAAAAAACAAAATTAAAACAGTGCTCGAGTGTTTGGAAAGAAAATTTGGTGAATTAAATTAAGAATTGTACGTAAAAAGGTCACTTTAAAAAGTGCGACTCCGCTGGCCGCAAGTTCATACGGAAAAACAGTGAGAACGAAGAACAAGCACAGAAAAAAAAAAAAAAAAAAACTGCAGGAGAGACGAGACCGAATTTCACTTTGTTGGTAGTTCGTCGGATTTCTCCGTTGTCGTTGTTGTCGTTGTTGTTTTTGTCGTATGTTGTGGATTTGCTTATTTTTTTATTTTTGACGTTTGGCTACTGTGAAACTGCGGTCATTAATGTTTGTGGCGCTCCATTGTCCATTCAACTTGTCCACCGGAGTATGGATGAGGAGAATGTGATGATGTGAGTGTGCGAACGTGTGACAAGCTTGACTTCCTCGAATGTGCGCGGTGGGTGAAGTCGAAGGGTGATAACGCCGAGACAACTGTGTTGAATGCGATTTGTCGGTGATGACAGGGTGTTAACATGAAAAATCCATAGTATTTTTCATTATTTTTACTTAATTTTCAGTGCGCGATTTCGGTCTCAAAAGCAGCAGAAGTTTGGAATGTATTAGTAAATAAAATTTTAGTAAATGTGCGCATATTTTAGTCATTTAAAATAACTAAAAAAGAATAGCAACTAAATGTAAATACAAAATATAAGCGGAAATATTCAAAGTCGGATAGTTTCTTCAAGTTAAAAAACGGATTACAAAACATCAAAGGTAATTCTTAAGTGTAAATGTTAGGTTTAAACAACAATGAACAATTAGAATACACATTTTACTTATTTGTTTGTTTTGTATTTAGTTTTTTTTCTTTAAATCGTCTTTCTTTTGTTACACATTCGCGCGGGTCTCTCGAAGTCGTTTGTCTCTTCTGTTTCTGTGCCCGTATGCTCTTGTTTATGTGCTCTGTTGCGGTATAGTTAAGTTATAATTGGATTCTTCTTTTTAATCGCGTTATACCTTGACCATTCACTGTTGCTTTGTAATTTGGCAGCATTGGTTTTTTGACGTTTCTCTCTGCCAGCAGTATTAGGATTTTCTACAAAATATGTTATTGTACATAACTATATTTTATTTGTTTTAACTTGTTGCTAATAATCGTTTTTGTATTTATTATTTGTTTTAAGGTATACACCTATAACCCCCTCAGGAAGTCGCCAAAAATGTAAAAACATAATACATTTATGTATATCTTTTATCGCTACCTCAATACGTAGGATATTTATCCCAAAAATTCAAATTTAAGAGATACCATGATACAATAATTAGAAGGTAAACGCAGTTATAAACGCTCTATAATCATATCGCACGTCAATGCTACAACTCCAATTTTCTAGTTTTGAGATAATTTAATTTTAATATTTTTAAAAATTTGAATTTACACTGAATTTTGAATTTTTTTGTTTTGTTTATTTCTTAAAACTTTGCAATGGTGCCACTTTAGAGAATACTTGTTGGACAGGCAACTTATCCTAAGAATGATAATTTAGGAGTTACCTGTGATGAGAGCTACCTAGTTGTAATATTGAGGTGACGATATATTTGGGAAAATTGAGTCGCATAGATTCAAAGATGATGTATCTATTCCACTTTTTACAGTTTGAAGATTGAAATTTTGTTGATTTTCAGATATTGAAGATTAACAAAATAAACTCGAAATTACCTAGGAATTGATAGACATTGGAAACTTTGAAATAAGCCAACAGGTGTATTCCATTGGGGCAAAGTGCTAGCGCTACCAAAAAGAAAAGGAAGAGATGCGCTTGATAATCCTTTACTTAAAGTAAATGAGAAAGATGCGCATCTGTTAACTTATATTAAAAGAAGCAAAGAAACTCTTAGAAACGTTTATTATTCCTTAGTTCAAACTGTCAAACAATCTGATTTTGAATTAAGGGGACATTCGCTTTTGTAATTGAAAAGAAAAACACTTTAAAAATTTTATTATGAAAAAACTATTATAGTTATTGACAAAATTTCTTTTGGAAATTGTTAAACACTGTTTTAGAAATATGAAAAAAAAAATTTTTTTTATTTTTAGTTTCCCTTAGCTGCTGTAGAGGGCGCCATCCAAAAGTTACTTTTTAAACGGTAGGAAATATTTTAGACCTCCTGTAACAGATTTTTGAAAAATTCAAAATGTATTTTATTCTTAAGACCCAAAACTATACAATAAGCCTTTAAATTTCATACTTTTTTATATTTTGAAGTTTTTGTATGAATATTTATGAAAAATGCGAAAAAATTGAGGGACTTAACCTCAAAAAATGCCCCGTAAAAAAAGGGGGGCGTATTTTTTAAATTTTTCAGAGGTTTATTTTTTAATATTTTTTATGAGTAATCGAATGCTTTTTGGTTTTTTAAAATCCGTCTAGCAGATTCGGAGAAAAATTTCCTACCAGTTTGAAAAGTAACTTTTGGATAACGCCCTCTTCAGCAGCCAAGGGAAACTAAAAATAAAAAAAATAAAATTATTTTCATATTTTTTGGACAATACTTAACAATGTTCAAAAGAAATTTTGTCAATAAATGAGCCCTTGATTTTGAAAGTAGTATAAGTCCATTTCGGAGCAAAAGTAATGTCATAATATGATTTAGGTGGCATTTTGTTCAGAACGAATAATATTGAATTCTGTTTTTACAGAAAGTTTACCACATTATGTGAAATTAATGGCGTTATGTTTATAAAAATAGTATCGGAAAAAACCGATTATTACAGCACATAATGTGAATAACATTACTTTTGCCCCAAAATGGACTTATACCACTTTCAAAATCAAGGGCTTGTTTTCAATTACAAAAGCGAATGTCCCCTCAAAAAAAAAAAAAAAAAAAAAAAAAATTTAAATAAACTTAATTTGCAAGAGAAATCGACGAAGTTTGCACTAACAGCAATTAGACGGCCTTGCCCTTATGCCATTGCTTCCATACCTCTCTTAAAATTTTATTCATTTTGAGTAAATATTTTTGGACGGAAAAAAGAAAGAGAAGAAGCGCATCTTAATTTTTATTAAAAGTGGAATACATCACCTTTTAGTCCGTACGGCACAATTATTCTTGTTTGTCTGATTTTTTTTTTTTATTGAAATTAGAAAGATTAATACTTCCTGAACTATTTATTGCAACTTTGGATGTTTACTTCTGTGCGCTTCCATCTAACACAATCATTTTTGTTTTGGTCATATAGTATGTATGTAGTGGAGGCTGGGGAGGCTTTGACACTTTTTTTTTTGAGCCTTATATCTCGGAAAGCATTCAACATATCAGAACATGTATAAGCTTGTCACAAACCTCAATTATTAAATAATAAGATGATGGCAAAACTTTTCTTGTTGTAATTCAAAAGAACAAGAAGCAAATAATTGAGGAGTAATTGAACAAAAAGGAACATTTCCATGTTTCCTTTTTTTTCAGAAATCAATAAAATGTGATTAAAAAAGGTAGCATATTTTTTTTTATGTTTATGCATAAATATACACTAAAAAAACTGCCTTACAATCGCGTTTTTACATATTTAAAAACTTTCATATTAATGGAGATAACTGAGTTTGAAATTTGGAAATGTTACCTTTTGTCAAGAAATGTTGGAAATTTTACTTTTTGATAATCATTAAACTGAAATGATGCCTTGTGGGAGCAATAAAAGCAACTGAAAATGTTCGACGAAGACTATGATTAGTGATTAGTATTAAATAGTTAAATGTAATTTTTCGTCAGAACTACAAAAAAATTGTAAGTGGAGTGGAAATGTTACTTTTTGTTCGGAAATCGACGAAAAACGCGGTTTTCTTGGGAACTGTTATTCTTTGAACCGCCAAATTCAACTGGGATGTATAGTTCATAGATTTACATACGATTCTTAAAAAAAAAGCAAAAAGTCAAAAACTGGAAATGTTACCTTTTGTTCAACTACACCTCAATTGTAATTATTTGATGTATAAATCACAATGCCTCTACACCGCGCAAAACATCTGCTATGATTTTTTTTTCATCAATCGTATCTCTACGGGTCTTACTTTTCTACATATTAAGCTAAAAAGAGCCAGAAAATTATGTTCGGTGGAATTCTGTTCTGCCAAATGGGCCAAGACACCGAAGCTACCCCGGAGTCTTTATTTCATTAAGGGCCGTTTTCACAACGTCCAGTTAACGTTTAACTGAAACTAGAAAAATAGAAAAACCTGTTATAATGACAAATATTAAACGAAAAGAAAACCAAAAACATAAAGTCAGTGTCAGTCAGCTTCTTGTCTTTCTCTTTGTGCTGTATCCTCTTTTCAGCTCTGTTGTTAATATTCAAAAATATGCATATAATTTTACCTGGCTTAATGGCAATATATAAAAATAACTTTAACTTTTGCATATTTGCACACAAATACCTTTCTAATGGCGTACAATTCAAAGTCGTGCTCCATTTCTAACATAGTAAAAAAGGTAGGACAAATATTTGTCTTGCGTATTAATATATAGATTTTAACTGTATGTTTGAATAAAATTGTTTTCTCAATGTGAAGTTATTTATTAAGTGACGAAAAATAAATTTCAACGTTCAGTTAAATTTAACTGGCACAAATTTTTCACTTAAAATTTAAGTGGCAGAAGAAATAAATTCAAATATGAAAAAATTTGAAATGTTTACGTTTTTTGAAAACATTTTAAGGGAAAATTTTTTACTTATTCACAATATATGTATATTTAACCATAAGTTAACAAATAGAATTTTATTGAAATCCAAATAATTTAACGGAAAGCTTATACCCATAGCTTCCGTTAGTAAACTTTAGTTTAAAAATATCTTAACTGGGCATTGTGAAACCAGCCCTTATTTATTTTATGTTTCTAATTTCAAGTTTGTTTTTTTAGTTTTCGCACATATCTTCATAACCGATGAATTACTCTTAATGTTCTGTTATATTTTTTTTTGTTTTTACGATAAATTTTACAGTAAAAACTTATGTCAAACCTTGGGGTATTTCTTTTTCGTAATGGATATCTTTCCATTTATAAATATTTTTGTTCGATGGCGTCTTTATGCCAAAAACGTCATTGCTGAAGGTACCCCAACGCCGGAGCTGCTCCAGTCTCCCCTACATTTGCAGTAAGTGAGCATTGATTTGTCAAACAATCAAACGAAAGTAATTTGTATTGGGTGTACAACTTAAAAACCGGAATTTTTTAGCGAAATTTGATGCTTTATTGTGGAAAAATGTTACAATATATTTTATTCGAAGTATTGTCCATTGGAAGCTACAACATTTCCCCATCTTTCAGGCAATTTATGAATTCCATCCCAAAAAAATTGCGCCGGCTTGGCGGCCAAAAATGAATCGAGCCAATTTTCGATATCTTGAACTTAAGTGAACCGTATTCCTGATAGAGCATTCTGCATCGATCGAAACAAATGGTAGTCAGATGGTGCAAGGTCTGGGCTATAAAGCGGGTGAGGCAAAATTTCCCATCCGTTGTTTTCCAGATAATTTTTGACTGGGCCGCTCTGCCTGGATTTTCTGCTTCAATCGGATCAATTGTTGACGATAGAGTTGAGCATTAATGGTTTGGCCACCTGGCTACAGCTCATAATGGATCACACCTAGCTGGTCCCACCAAATACAGCGCATTACCTTCGAAGCGTGAATATTTGGCTTCGGCTGTGATGGGCCGGCCTCACCTTTCTTGACATACGCTGTTTTGCGCTTGGGATTATCGTAATGGATCCACTTCTCATCGCCAGTGACAAAACGATGCAAAAAACCCTTCCTTTTGTGGCGTTCAAGCAGCATTGTGGACATCAAAAATCGGCGTTCGACGTCCCTTGGATTCAACTCGTATGGCATCCAATTTCCCATCTTTTGAAAAATTCCCAAGGCTTTCAAACGTCTGGAAATTGTTGCTCGATCAACTTCCAATGGTTCTGCAAGTTCTTCTTGCGTTTGACATGAATCTTGATCGAGTAATGCCTCCAATTCTTCATCCTCAAACTTTTTCGGCTGACCAGGACGTTCTTTGCCTTCGACATCAAAATCACCACTTTTAAACCGTCGAAACTACTCACGACAGCTTGATTCAGCTGGAGCATAGTCCCCATAAACTTCTACAAGCAAACTATGACTTTCCGCAGCAGTTTTCTTTGCAAAAAAATGACCCAACAGAACCTCCCGCAAATGCTGTCTTTTTCTCCAATTTTCGAAGTTATTCATCGTGAAAAATAATAATGATGCACACAAGATAAAATTGTTTTGTTGACTGATTTTGACAGCTGTCAAATGTACCTTCAAAATGACATATATATAAAGTTCGAGCTTTCACGATATTTGTTAGTACGGACATCCACCGTCAAATTCCGTGTTTTAAATTGTACACCCAATAGCTTAAATAAATATCTGTGGACTTTTGACAAAACAACCTAACTCGATTTTGCCAACTTTTCAGGAGAGCAAAAAAAAATACATTGATGCTTCTCAATTCTTTTTGTGTATGAATTGAAACAAATGTTAAAGTTTTTTATTATATGTAAATACTAAACAAATATTTTCCATTAACTTTTTTGCTCTAAGTTCAATAGTATTTAATAAAATTGAAATAAGATGTTTTTCTCAAATATTTTTATTTAAAAAATTCTGCTTTTTTCCATAGAAAAAGTAACTTATTTCGAAGAAGTGCTTTTGTGAAATTTTTTTTTTGCCATTTAACCTATTTCTTATCTCGACTTAAGACGTTTTCTTTTGTCGATTTAAGTTGATTTGTGAAAAGCATTTGTAAAAGTTTTTTGTTGCAAATGCTTGAATTTTTTAACCTATTTGAGATAAGATGTTTTGTGAGATGCATCTCTGCAACTAAAATTCTTAAAGTTATGGTGATTTCACCAAAAGAAGCGTATTTAAGTTTTATGTTTATGATTAAAATCCTGGAAAATTGTCTTATTTCGAGTTAGGTTGTTTTGTCAAAAGTCCACAGATATATTAAAGTTACATTATGAACAAGAATGATAAGTGCAATTATAAACTGTTCTTGCAGTTAAAAGAAAAATTCGGTTAGTTTGAAAACTTATTTTCATAACAGTTTGCTTACATTATTGTCTTTTGTTTGGTGGAATGTCATATTGACATTACATTTTCTTATTGTGTATTTTCTCTGAACACTTTTTGCATTGACAATGCAACACTGCATTTTTTTGAGCATCGTAACGATTTCGAAATTCTGAATTTTTCTCATTTACAGTAGCTGTTTCTTTTTTACATTTTCTACTCTTTCGCAATTTGTATATAGTGGCGCTGTTTGCACCTGCAATGATTTTCATTATTTGTTTCGACGTAAGAATGAAACAAAAAATTCGAATTAAACATTTTTTGTTCCGTTGAGGATGATTTTCTTATTCACTTCTGCACGACGTCCGTCAAAAAATTTTCAACTTTTTTTTTCTCAACACGTCCGTCGCTCGTTTTGTGTGTAGTGAATATAGAAAAATTTTTGCAATAAATTTTAGTGCATTTCCAATAATAATTTAATGCAAAATATGTAAAAATACTGCACTTGAATTAAAGCTAAATGTTTTTATTGTGAAACTTTCATAACATATATGTGTTTAAATGCAAAATTTTTGAATTGAAAATTTCACAAAAATATAATAAAGTGGAAAGAAAGAAAGATTTTTTTTCTGCCTGCTGCCTCTGCGTCGTCGTCGTTAAATTAATTTTGTTCGTGTGTTTGACGTCGTTGCCTTGATTTTTGTGAACGAAATGGTGCTCCGCTGACAAACGATGGACGACGTGCGAGCCCGTTGAGCCGAATACGGCCAAAAACTTCGTTTACTGTACTACATAATTTTTTCACACCACTAAAAATGTGTGTGCGTGAGATATTGTGTGTTTTTATGTGTTTGTGCGCTGTATACGAAATAACGATCGCAACGAACGAACCAAACACCGAAAGTATCCGAAAAACAACAAATAAACGAGTGAATGTAGAGAGCTTGCAAACCACCACTTAAGTGTGAGTGAAATAGTGAGACACCAGTGTTGCCAGTTTTGCTAAATTACTTTTGAAGATATTACACGTCAGTTTCTTGAAATTGAAAACAAGTCCTAACCCAAAAAGCACCTTAAACTGGATACAAATGCTAATTATGTAATTGTATCCTGACATTAAACTAGAATTTCAGACTATGCGTTTAACATGTTTTTTGAGAGTTCATTACGTTAGAATTTGATAGAATAAACTGTCTAACAGCGCGTTAACACGTTCAACGCATGGCTTGTATGCAACTCCAACTTTAGCTAACTGGATGATATAGTTTGGCAATGTGGAAATCGAGTGCAAAATATGACATGAAATAGAGCTGGGCACGGGCCTAATTTTTGTGGCCCGGCGTGAACACGAAACAAGCACTTGAAAAAAAGCTCGAACCCGCACGAATATTATTTGCCGAGGCTCGAGCCCGGTCCGATTCTACCGTATTATTACATATTCACATTTTTTTTATGATTTAAAAAAATTTTAACTTATTGATGAAGCTAAATCAATAATTTTCAAATGAGGAAAAAACAAACACATGTAGTGCATATTTGAATTTTTTTTAAAGGAATCTAAGAACATAATTTTTCTAAGTTTATGCTTCCCTTCCCTTTAATTACCGAGCTTTCGGGGTTAGGCCCGGTCTTGCACGAAGCCCGCTCAAAACTCGATTTCAAGGCCAGAGCCCCTCGCTGAAAAATAATAAGGACACACATCCAAATAGTTCAAACATACCTTTGCTTCAAGTTGAGTTTATTAAGCAATCATGTCACAAAAACTTTTCAATGTCAATGACCATGCAGTAAAGAACCGTTATCGAACCAAAAATATTTTGAGTCGTTTCGCAGCTATTGATCATTTTCTGAAGTGAGCTCAGTTTAGTCTGTGAAAAATAAAAGGGACACGAATGTTTAGTGAATTATATTTTTGAAAAATTGCAGTTCTTAAAAATTTTAACGCGATAAAGGTTTTGTATTAGATTAGATAAATTGGAAAAATTACCACTTACTATAATTTAGTGATTTAGATTGTGGAGAGGTAGACATTGCATCGCGCTGCAGCGTCCAGCTACGTAGCAAAAAATAGCCAGGACGTTGAAATGCTCCAAGAAAATGGGAGAAAATGTAGTAAAATGGACTAAAATCAAAAATATCTCCAACTCTTGAAAGGAATATGTTAAGGTTTGTGAAACAGAATGCATTTTCATCTTAAAATGATGTTCAAAATAAAGTTTTCTATGGATATTAAAGCTTCAACTATTCGCAAAAGACAAATTAATAATAATTTGAAAACAAAGAGACCAAGAAAAGTATCTTTTCTCTCCAAACAGAATGTTTCTAAAAGGTTACTTTTCGCAAAGCAGCTTACCATCTGGCCATTGACGAAATGGCGCAATATCCTGGGGTCGGATGAGACTAAATCCAATTGTTTCTACCCTGACTGAGGTACTCAACACGAATTGTAATGTAAGCGTCCCTTTTATTTTTCCATGACTATGTATGTACATAAATAGATATGTTTCCGTAATTGTTAAAAACTTTTGATAGAAAAAAACGGCATTTTTCAAAGATAAGAATAAGTACATTTTCGTTAGTTCTCCATATATCTCGTCGTTAGTTCTTCTATTACGTTTCTATTGGTAATTTACAGCTGTTTTGAGACTTAGCCCTAAATCTGGGTAAATCGAGTGATTTGCCATACAAAAATGAATCTATTTCTTTCGAGATTTATTCTAAAACTGCTTTATAAATCTTAAAAGCGCTACCAATTTTGGCTATTTCCGACCACCTCCGAATTTTGTTAGTTATGCATATACCTCATCGGTAGTCCTTATACTACGTTTCTACCGGATATTTATGCGGTCATTTACGGCTGTTTCGAGATTTAGCTCTAAATCTTGGCGTAAATCACGTGATTTGCCATACTAAAATAAATTATTTCTTTGAGGTATATTTTAAATCTGCTTATAAATCTTAAAATGACTACCGCTATTTCCGACCAAGTGGCAGTCCTGAACTTTGACAATTGGCATTAAGTGTCATTGAAAACAAAGCAAATGAAAACGAAATATTAATAAAAAAAGGAAAAACAGCTTTGATTTTTCCACTTATGACATTGTTGTTAAAAATAAATCTCCTTCGACCACTCGAAACGGTAGGATTAACCGACGGGACTTGTAGATCTCAACGCAGCTAAACCTCCCGTGGAAACGTAGTATTATTATCCTGTGAAACATATTGAAAAAAAGGTTGGTTCGTTCACTCGCAGAAGCCATAAAAAACCATAAAAATTTTAAAATTCTAGTCTTTGTCCAGCCCTTAAAATATATTTAAAGTGTAAAAGATTTGCTCAACTTGCATAGCTTCTATAAACTAATAACAACCAAGCCTTTTAATTTTTGCGAGACTGTTCATTTTTACGAAAGCCAGTGTGCTCGCGATAGACGCAAGAATTAAAAAAAAATCGAGTTTCATTAGTTTTAACAGTTTCCATTCTGTTTTATATTTTATAGCTTTTGCACAAAGTTCATATTTTGGAGTAGTCAATAGTAGAGGAAAAGTGTTCATATTTTGGGGTGTTCATATCTGTGAACTTTTGACAAAACAACCTAACTCGAAACTGGCAACTTTTCAGGGGAGCCTAAAAACTTTTCACTAATGTGGCTCAATTTCGTTGATGCAGCGTTTAATCTCCTCTTTCCATACATTTTTACTAATCTTAAAGTATCAGCTGTCGAATTTATTTTTTCTTTTGGTTCATAACAATTCACTGCACGAATGGCGCTTAGTTCAAATCTTGCGTGAACTATGGGACACCCTTATATTTCTGGAACCAGAAATCATAGAGACATGGCGATTATACCAATAGAAGCATATTTAAATTTTATATTTAGGACTATTATCCTAGAGAATTGTCTTATCTCGACTTAGGTTGTTTTGTAAAAAGTCAACAGATATGTTGGGATGTTAACAATATTACGAGTTCACTATATTCTGAAATAATTTACATACGGCATGTTCTGAAATCCGCTTCACTTCGGATTTGGAATTGCAGCAATCTTCAAGAGCTCTGCATTGCGACAAATAAGATGGAATTTGATTTGTATTTCCACAAGTAAAATTTGCTAATCTTTCCTATTCGATTTACCCAAACATAAATCTAATTTGGTGTTAATTATCGAAATGCGAAGCAATTGAATATTGCTTTAATTCCGATTCCGGAGTGAATCGGATTTCAGAACATGCATTATTGTTTCTGAATTCTTATTTTTATTTTAAACAAAAGATTTGATCAACTGCTTATGTCTCATCAGGGGGAGGGTTTGTGTTCAGGATTTGTTTATTTTTGCTTATATGGGCGGGTCTTAAATCACTGAAAATGTGCTTACGTAATATTCAAACGGCCCCTTAAACATAGACAACTTAAAATTATATTTAAAAATTTACGATTTAGACAAAGTAGTTGCCGGACTGAATATCATTTGATTATTAGAAAACAAAAGTAAACTGATTCGTAAATTGGTTTTTCTATACTTGGCAACACTGATAACAAAGCGCATATACTCAAGTAACCGCTAAATAAACCTCCAATGTTTTAATTTAGATGGTTTTCAAAGAAAAGCGGCAATAAGAATGAAAATAACGATGGAGAAATGTATTCATATTTATTTAAACGAATTGTAATTAAAAAAGTGAAAACAAGTAATAGGTACTGCGTTTTAATCCACTCATGCACAAGTACAAGCGGCAAAATGGACGTGTGGATAATTACAAAATGAGTTGGTGGAAAAAAGTTACTACGCTGACCGCTGAATGATTCCGGAACAATTTTCAGCTGTTGTTGGTGGGTAGTACACTTTTTCCTTCTATCTACAAGAATGAATAAAACCTTAAGGTTATGATTTTATGTTGTTTTTTTAGAAAAAACAAAAAAAAAAAAAATAGAAACTGCTTGAAGAATTTCATATGTAGGTGAAATCTTGAAATGTTTACTCTTTTTCCCCCTCTTAACAACAATAACAAAATTCTCTATTGGTATAAACGTGGATTTCACGTGAAATGTGTCAACGTCGCATTTGTCGGCAAAAATCGTCGTTATTACACACACGACTGAAAATCGTACACCTTCAGCCAGTCAGCCTTCAATACTTGCCCAACAACAAAGTGCAATATTTTTTTTTTTATTGCAAATAATCGTCTCTCTTCGTGCTGTCATATTCAAAGCATTCGCTTTCACACATGATTTTTAATAAATATTTTTATTGGACAAAAGTGAGATGGTTATTTGATTAATTTGTGTTTGTTGTCACATTCGCACAAATTGTTTTTTTTTTTTGTCTTTTTGTTTTTAATTTTTTGAGAGCGAAAAGTGTCATCATGGGTGGAGTTGCTTTGTCTCTTTCGGTGTTACCGTTCAAGTCGTGTTGCCAGATGTGTAAAATTGCTTGCTTTCCTTTTACTTGCTTTTATGTTTCCATACAAAAATTTATTTCTTTGCAAATGGAAATGTCAAAAATTATATCACGCCACCACCAACTCGTCACAATTAAATCAGTTTTCAGTTTTATTATATTATTATAAATAATTATTCCATAAGTAGATTTAAATTTTTTGTAAATTTGAGAAGTTTTTTCACTTTTTAAGACCCGCAGTAAAACGACGTTGTGTTTGGCAAACGAATAAAAATTAATGTCAAATAATCTTTGCGAACGAAAACAAAAAGAGAATACATATGATACGATAGCAAGGTAAATGCATATACATACATACATATGTGTGTAGTAAAATTGCAAAGTAGGAGTTATCGGCGAATGTCAAAACCACTAACAAAACAATTGATGATCTTGAGATCTAGCGATGCCAAAATAATAGGTCAAAGGGCACAGTTTTGTTGTGTATTTACCTTGTATGTAGATATTTGGGTGCAGCACTTTTTCGAAATAATGGGAAAGTTAAAGTTTGCATCAAAGATTACCTTAGGAGCAGGCCTTGTTACAAAGACTGCATACTTGGTTTGAATCAAAACCACTAAAAAGATGGCCCTCCCGGGGCTTAAAAGAAGGTCCAAACCACAAAAATCAGTGTTTTTTACAGTTTTTTTGAATTATCTCAAAAAGCACGAAAATATTGGTAATATTTCAGCACAAATCTTTGAAAGCGGTTAATCATAGCTGCCCGTCTAGA
The DNA here is from genome assembly GCA_951812925.1 of Calliopum simillimum. NCBI lineage: Eukaryota > Metazoa > Arthropoda > Insecta > Diptera > Lauxaniidae > Calliopum > Calliopum simillimum. Next base: position 93,632,550 of record OX638372.1, on the reverse strand, counting down.
GTAAAATTATAAAAATTTGGCACTCGCGTAAAAAGTCGTGGCCCCCATGTAAAATTAATAAAAAAGAAAACATAAATTTTTTAAAATTATTGAAAACAACAACCAGCAAAGATTTTTAAATTATCAGTTACTTGTGCGAGTGTTTTTTTTTCGCAAATCTAAAAATCCTGAAAGTTCATAAAATGATCAAATTTGTTGTTGCCATTGTGTGTTGTTGTTTTTTTTCTTTTCGACAGGAACCCTTGCGTTTTGTTGCAACAACAAAACATACAGTCCTGTGTGGACGAAAAAACAACAACAAAACACAGTCTTGAGCGGTCGCAAAAAACAACAACAAAATTTACGCATATGTTGTTGCTGGTGGTCGATCGCAATTCTTCAAAATTTCGCATATACCGTTACTTGCGTGTGCGATTTTCATTTTCAAAAATTAAATTTTGCTGTGGCACGTGAGATCAAGTGATTTTCAAATAATGGCACTTTGCGATGGCACGCGTGGGCGGCTATGTTCTACATGTTGAGATTTTTTTTACTGCTCTACAGTGAAAAGTTTGGCCTCTGGAAGTCCTGAAAGCAGTTGAAATTTTTTGATTCAAACAACGGTTGTTTTGCTATAACTCAAAATGTAATAATAATAATAAAAAAAAGATTGTTTCAAAATTAAAATTTCTAAAAATTAGATTTTTTTTTTTTAAAGGCGGCGTCTAGTGGTTAAACTGTTAGCTGTGAAAAGATGACCATCAGAAGGAAAATATAGCGGAGCATATTTTCGACAGTTCGTGGGATATAATTGAACATATTTCTTGTGGTTTTTAGGGTATATCGATACCTTAGAGCGTTATAGTCCTATCTCAACTCAATTGAAATTGTGAGATATTTTTAGTTGTGGGCTCGTGGTGGGCTTCTTAAGCGAGCACACTATCAGAACTGTCCACCAACTTTTAGAAAATTAATAGGATACTGTATAAATTAACTTCATGTTCAAAAATAGCTGTCAGTTTTCAAATAATCACCGTTTGAAAATTTATTTTTGCTTTTGAAAAAATGGAGAAAGGACGATAGAGCTCTAAGGTATCGATATTGGGGGTTATCGCGAATCAATATTCTCGGGGAATTTTTCTAATACTGCAATGGAGAATGCACGACAGTCTGAGAAAAATTCCCCGAGAATTTTGATTCACGATAAGAGCATAGTCTCCCGTACTCAAAAAAATTTTTTTGACTAAATTTGAAGAATATCCCAACCACAAACTGATTTTGACGTGCTTGGCCGTGAAAGTTGCGTTATTTATCATGCTTTAACGTATTGCAGTACACATAAAAACATTTAAAGTTTTGAATGCAAAATACACGTAGGGGATTCCTTTCATCTCGTAAACTCGTATACCATGAAAAACTCGAAAGTTTACGAGCTTGTTTCCGGGAACAAACATTTCTGTAACATTTGCGAGAAATAGCATTTAACATATTTTGCTTGTATGGGAAATTCCACGCGCAACGGCGATATTTCGCCCACTTTCAAAACAGAGATGCCCTATAGCAATTAAGCTCCACACAGTTAATTTCAGAATGTTTTCTTTATTAGTTTTCTTTTTATACCGTTCTATATTTTTGTGGGCGGTGGCACGGCCTTCAACGAGTTTTCCAAAAATAACGGCGCATCACATATTAATCCTTGTTTGCAGAGGTAATATTTCCGAAATTTTCATTAAAATTGTTGGAGTCGTTTTCGTGGCACTTGTTCGATCCCGCCCACTTTTTGTCTGTTACTAGGTATTTTTAAGTACTACTTGCTCACCAAATTTCATCCAAATACCTTGCATGGTTTGCAAGTTATGACTAAATCAAATTTAAACTGAATGGAAGTGCCACGCCCCCTGGTGAGCAGCTCATTCTTCATTGTTTGCTAATATCTAACACTATTGCATTAAAATCGCTGTAGCCGTTTTGAAGAAAAATATTTGGCGCAGAAATAAGTACAAAGAAACAAACAAACATACAATTTTAGCTCGTATAAGAAGAGAAGATCCATTAAAAGGTTGTTTTTCCATGATATACCATTGTTTAACAAATGGCGCCTTCTAGCGGACAAATGTTTAGTACTATAGCAAAACTGATTTCCTACTATTTATTGTGTGACTTGCATTTTGAGTTATAGTAAAAAAAAGACCTTTTTTGAATCAAAAAAATCTAAAAAAATGAAAAATTAATCTCCTTTCAAAGATTTGTGCTGAATTACTACTAATAATTGCGTGGCTTTTATGATAAGTAAAAAGTATAAAAACAACCTTTGTTCAAGCCCCAGCCGGGCCATCTTTTCGGGGACGTAACGAGACGATAGCAACTAAACTAACGTTTGCACTCGTTACGACAAAATCCCTTAATAGGATTATATTCATGTCACGATTAAACCGTTTTGCTGATGTTTATACATTTTGGAATATTAAAAACTTTTTGCTTTAGTCGGCATGGGATCGCCTCTAAAATTGGTTTCGCGGCAAAGACACTGAATTATTTTTGAAGAAATGTAGAACTGAAATTACCTTAAAAATAAAAATAAGGATAGAGTTTACTATTTGTTTTGTCGTGGGCGTGAGCGATGCCATTGGTGGCATGAGCTAGTTTTATGAGTGATCAGAGTCACTTTCTGAGTTGATATAGCTATGTCCGCCTTTCTGTCTTTGGGAGCAAGATTATTCTATGAAATTTGGCACAATGCCTCTGTCGTCAAAGTTAGCTCGACTTATTGAGCATTGTTAACTTTAATGCAACCAAAATACACAAAAATACTAGGGACGACAAGTGCAAGCTCTGAGCAACAACTATGTGAACTCGGGCAGGAGGCCGTGGCACCTCCCATATAAATGAAAGTTTAAAAATTCTATGCTGAAAGCGTTTGGATTTGTTAGCACAAGATCTGAGCAAAAACTAAGTGAATTTGGTCGAGAGAGCGTGGCACCCCCCGTACAAGCAAAATTTTCCAAATATGTATTGCTCTGTAGGGTGTTGAAGTTTTGGTCAGGCCAAAGATAACACCCTTACTAGTTTCCTTTAACTGTATGTAGTTACTACGCGAACGCTTTTACATACACATATGTATTTGCATTTTTCTTTGTTATTATTTACATCACTGAATTACAATTTTTTAATTGTTTGTTAATAATGAAAAGAGAGAAAGTTTTTCACGCAAAACTTTTATTTTTTTTTTACTTTCTGTTGTATATCAGAATTTGTATTTGTTATTTGTTATGTTTTTAATTTTGTTTATATATCGCAATCTTTCAATTTTTTGCTTCTTCAAATTAATAAGCAGACGCGAATTGGCCGTTTTATTGCACATTAATAAGCAATTTAAAGGCCTAAAAAATTCAAATTAAAGGCAATTTTGAAATTGGAACATTATAACAAAACTTAGCACGTGTTCATTGTAATTTTTACATTCTGGTTTAAATTTCGTAATGGTTTTCGGACAAATGCATGATGTGGGTATTCAAAATACTGTTCCTTATTCTAAACTTGCGTTCAATAATATTGTGCAACACGATATTTTGAATGAGATCTCGATTACGTTTTTTGGTCAATTTGCAATCGCTGATTCTGAACCATTCCTCTATCAGGTCTGTGATCCGACTTAGTCTTGTTTTGAAGTGCAGAGAACGCTATTTTCAGACATATCGCTCATTTACTACAAGAACGGCACAACTCAAAAAACGCGAATTTTTAGTTAATGAAGCATAATTTTTCGTTATATCATGCTTCATATTGGGGGTTATCGTGAATCAATATCTTCCCGGGGAATTTTTCTCAGACTGCCTTGCATTCTCTATTGCAGTATGTGAAAAATTCCCCGGGAATATTGATTCACGATAACCGCAATTGTGTAGAAATATCATGTTAATATCTTTTATGGTCACCGTTTGAGAACAGAACAACTTTTTCAATTGAAAACTAAACTTATTTTCTGCAAAATCAGAAAACGCGATTTTTGAGTTAATGATGCAGAATTATTTGTTATATCATTCTTCATATTGTGTGAAAATAGTCCATTTATTTTTTATTATATCTTACCTTCTAACATTTCCAATTGGATCATTACTTTCTTGAGATATCATCCATTGAAGTAAAGGATGTACACAGATGTCAGCGTTTCAAAATCACTGAGCCAAGCGCAGTAAGCATGGAATTTTGGCACCATGTGAAGTTGGCTCCGTGATTTTTGAAAACCTGGGTCCGTTGGGAATAGTTCTGGAGTTCTTTCACAAAATTCGAAATAGTTCTGCGAAATATGATCAAAAATCGGAGGTGTACCGTTTTTTGCTCACGAAAGAGGTCTGGAGTTCTTTATAGTTACTTTTTTTCTGGTGAAACATTTTTTATAAAAAAGTTTCTAACGAAAATAAACTTTTGCTTACATTTCTGGATAGTGCTCGAAGAGTTCTAAATAAAATCCTAGTGACATTTTTCCGAAATACTTGTACTTTTCATTTTAAATTTGCAGTTTTTTTTTTCTAAATATCCGAAAATGAAAATTTTGTAGTAGGGGCGTTCGGATCGGAATTCTAGGTTGCGCTCGAAGAGTTCTAAAGAAAATAAGTATTATGCAAAATTTTTGTAAAATATTTGTACTTTTCGACAAATTATAAAAAATTTTCGGTTTTTTACTAAGTATCCGAAAAAGACTAATCGTAGAGGAGTTCTGATTGGAGTTCCGGATAGGGCTCAAAGATCAACGTGATTAATTTTTGGTTTTTTTTGGTTCACTTTTGTTCTACGCTGACACTAAGTGTTGCCAAGTCCAATCTGACATTTCCATTGGAATGTTAGACATTTTTTAGCATAAACGTACTCACAACGTTTTGATGTACAAGTGCTATTTGTTTTGTTTACAGTGAGTTAAGAAAATCAATTTTTCCATTGATAATTTAAACGATTGATAAATTATGGGGTTTCAACGAGAACAAACGTTTTTTACAACTAAGTGTTCATGCAAAATCGAATGTATTGGAGTGGAACTAATGTACAAGGATGGCTCTATCTCACAATATGCCACATGACGATCTTGCATTATCAGTTCATGCACTGTACCGATGTTTTGTGGCACAACAACTGATTTTGGACGACCTTCACGGAATTCGTCTTTGAGCGAGTGTCGGCCACGATTGAATTTATTAAACCAGTTTTTCACAGTGCTATAGAATAGTGCTTCATCGCCATACAAAGATTTAAGTTCATCGATGCACTCTTGTCGTGATAATCCACGTCGAAAGTTGTGAAAAATGATCGCACGAAAATGTTTACGAGTTAATTCCATTTTTTTGCCAAATTGATTTTTTCAAGTCACTGTAAACAACACAAATGATGGTCGTACGTCAAAACGTTCTGAGTACGTTTATGCTAAAAAATGTCTAACTTTCCAATGGAAATGGCAGATTGCACCTGGCAACACTTAGGCCAGAAATATATAAAGCAGCCCACGTATGCAAAAATCATTTGCAACATTAAAAAAATAAACAAGGTTTTTCAATATAATTTTTCACTCATATCACTTTTATCTCTATTAAATATTTTAGTATATTAAACTACGTATGTTAATTTTTCTTTCAGCTTTACTCTTTGATTGTCATATTCGTTTTTTCTGTTTTTTTTTTTTTTTTTTTCAATTTCTCTGTCAGGCATCTTCTCCGAAGCAGCAAATTAGTGTTGTTTAATTCCAATACTCATGCATTGCATTGCCATTTGTTGCGAATAATGAGTATCGTGTATGTATACGGCATTCAGTTAGTCATTTACTCACTCCCTCATTCCTTCATTCATTGCGAATTGCTCATTGCCAATGGCGTTGACAGTGGATGAAGTGTGGATATACTGCCCGTTTGCTTGCTCACTTGCGCAAAGTTGATTGTGTTGCTGCTGCTGCTGCACCTTGCATGCTGGTTTGGTTGTTTGCTTTTGGTATAGATGTAGATACATCGACCGATGTATGACGAAATATTACAGTTCACGTTTTCAATTGATATGAATAAAAAAATGATGGTTTTCGTTTGTTTGTTTTTCTTTTTTGAATAAATGAAAGATTGAAAACAATTCTCGTTATTTTTTATAAATTCAGTTTAGAATGAATTTTGAGTAATGTTACATTTTTCGAAAATATTTAACACACGCTATTTGTGGAATTAAGCATTCCATCTTTATAAACTTTTATTGTTAAGGATTTGAGTTATTCAAGGAATAAAGGACGAGTTAAAAATAATTCCTCTGAATTTTGTGCTTATTAGTACTACTATAGCCAAGGAAATTTGAATATTTCTGCGAAATAATTCCAAGTCAATTTTTTTCAGCGGAATTATGTATCTGAATTTAAGTATAAACTAGTAAGGGTGTAAACTTTGGCCTGGCCAAACATTAAATACCCTACACTGCAGTATTTCTGAAATTTTGCTCATATGAGAGGTGCCACGCCCTCTTGTCCGAGTTCACCCAGCTTTTGCTCAGAGCTTGTATTAGTTCTTAGTGTCTGAGTGAAATTTGGTTGGATTATCTCAAAAAACTCTTTCAGTATGGCATTTTGAAACATTTGCTTATATGGAAGGTGCCACACCCCCTTGTCCGATTTCAACCAATTTTTGTTGAGAGCTTTCATTTATAATTCTTAGTGTCTGAGTCGAATTTGGTTTGCATATCTCAAGAAACGCTTTTATTTTAGCGTTTTGATGCATTTGGTTATATTGGAGGTGCCACGCCCTCTTGTCCAATTCGCTCAGTTTTTTCCAGAGCTTGCGCTTATAATTCGTAGTATTTAAGTGTAGTTTGGTTGCATTGCCGTGAAAAATATTCCTAAAATTGCATTTTGAATATATTTTTTGTATGGGCGGTAGGCGTGTCCGTTGATCGATTTTGCTCATTTTCAATCCCCCGAGCTATCTTTGACGACGGAAGCAGTGTACCAAATTTCATTGAATTATCTTGCTCAGTTTTCCCAAAAAGTGTATTTCAACACACAGCCAGCCACCCAGCCTGCCAGCCAGACAGACGGACATGGCTATATCGACTCAGGGGGTGACGCTGATCAAGAATATATATACTTTTTTATACCTGCCACGCCTCCTTCTCTGCGTTAGAAACGGAAGGACAAAGTGAATATACCCTGGGTGTAGGGTATAAAAATTAAATTAGCATCGAATTTATAAAAAAAATTTTCTGAGCTCCAAAATTGTTGCTCAACATTTTTTTGTAGAACTTGTTTTTTGAGACCTTTGACCTTTAACAACTTATTTTGCGCACACAATTTCGCAATGAACTTTTCACACTTTATTTTTCATGCATAAAAAAGGTTATTTCTGTTAAACAAAAATTAAACTTAAAATTGTTTCGCACAACCACTCTTTTTCCGTCCAATTTTCCTGTGCTATGTTGTTGTGAAACATGTAGTTTTTTTTTTAATAGCAGTAGGGTCAAGAAAATTAAAAATTCCAAAAAAGTTGGAAAAATTCGAATCTGTATACTGACTGCCCATGAGATATGTATATGAAGTGTGCAGAGTTGTAATTTTTTTTTTCTCCGTCCATTTTCGTAAAGTAGAGGTCAAAAACAAAAAAATAAAATACTAGCAAGGGTGTTGCCTTTGGCCTGACTAAAAAATAATAAACCCTACACTGACGTATTTTGAAAATTTTGCTTGTGTGGAAAGTGCCACGCCTTTTTGACTGAATTCACTTAATTTTTGCTCAAATCTTGCACGAACTATTCCAATTATCTGTATAAAATTTGCTTTCATTATCTTAAAAAACGCTTTTAGTAAAAGTTTTGCTTATATGGAAGGTGCCACGTCCTCTTCTCCGAGTTCGCCTTGTTTTTGTGTAGAGCTTGCATTTATTGTTCTGAGAGTTTGAGGGAAATTTGATTGGGTTATCTCTAAAAACGCTTTCAGTATAACATTTTGAATCTTTTGTTTATATGAGAGGTGCCACTCCCTCTAGTCTGAATTCGCATAGTTTTTGCTCAGTGCTTGTAATTAATGTTCTTAGTGTTTGAGTGAAATTTGGTTGGGTTATTTCAAAAAACGCTTTCAGTGTAGCGCTTTGAACCTTTTGCGCTTATATGGGAGGTGCCACGCCCTCTTGTCCGACTTCGCCTACTTTTTGCTCAGATCTTGCAATTAATGTTACTAGTGTTTGGGTGAAATTTGGTTCGATTATCTCAAAAAACACTTTCAGTACATATTTTTGAAACTTTTGCTTGTATGGGAGGTGCCACGCCCTCTAATCCTGATTTGCCTAGTTTTTGCTCAGAGCTTTTACTTACTATCCCTAGTATATATGTGTATTTTGGATGCGTTATTGCCAGAAATGCTCTTAATCCGGCGTTTTTAATATTTTTTTATATGGGCGGTAGGCTTGCCCGTTAGCCGATTTCGCTCATTTTCAATTGCACGTGCCAACTTTTACGAAGCCAATGTACTAAACTTCATCGAATTATCTTGGTTAATGTGTCCGTGAAAAATATTTCCACACACAGCCAGACAGACGGACATGGCTATATCGACTCAGGAGGTGACGCTGATAAAGAATATATATACTTTTCTATATCTGCCACGCCTCCTTCTCTACGTTACAAACGGAAAGACAGGGTGAATATACACTGATTGTAGGGTATAATTTATGGAACAACAAAGCTTTAAAAATGGGCTTTAAAAGGGCAAATCGCTTCAACTCTTCCTTTCTTCTAAACTATTGATTTTCTCGCTGATAACCTGACCTGAAGTAGGGTTTCTCGCCCGGGATTTCTCGTTCCCGATTTTCCGGTAAATCTACAAATTATCTATTCATGATTTCCCTAGAAACAAATTCAACTCCTGGGAATTTATGGTGGAATAGCTTGTTAGAAAGATTTGAACAAATTAGAATTCCGATTTAAAAAGTATACGAAAATAATGCTACACATTAGAGTCCGAAGCATTATGTGAGGGGACTCTGTCTTTTGTAATAGAAACGTTAAATGCTTTAGATAGTTAATTCAATATCTCGATAATTACTAAAAAATTTTAAACTGCGCTTAATAACTTGAAGACCAAAAATATTGATTTCATTGGTAGTAAAGTGCTAAAATAATTCAAATTTTTGTATTCTAAACAAGATGATAATTTTTTTGAAATGTCGTCGAAATCAGAAATGATTACATTAGCCGTGTTTCTTTTGACGCGTATATACAATTGTGGATATTTTTAAATTGCGATAACTCATGAACAGTGAGTCGCACAATAAAACTTTAATTAACTTTTTTATGAAGAATCTACAAAAACTTTTAATTTTATTTTTTAAAAAATTTATCTTTTAGGAGTTATTCTATAAAAACTGGTTAAGCGCCGATAAACCACAAAAAATCTCTTTTTTTTTAAATAACTTCTAAATAACTATTTTTTTTTTTTTTTTTTGCAAAAGCTTAAAATTATTTGTATAGCATGTGGTTCTCAATGAAAAAGACCCTTGGACTTTTTATCGTACGACTCACCGTTCATAGGTTATCGCAGTTTGAAAATTACCACAATTGTATATACGTGTCAAAAAAACAGGCCTTTTATCTAAAGAATTGTAACTTAGCCTATTTCTAGCTTATATCACCGAAGAAACCGTTGAGCTTGAAAATAAAGATATGTAGTGTATGAATTTCCAGTACGGAAAAGAACATAGAATCAGAAATGCGCCAGCAAATGTTTTGAAAATGCTTTAAATATGAGCACCAAGAAACAAATTACCGGTGATACAAAATTCAAAGATTCATTACAGGTCATTCAATAAGTCCGTAGGATAAGTAGGAGAAAAACAAAATTTTGACCAAACTCGATTTAATTATTCAACATAGTTGTCTTCGAGGGCGATACAACGAGTATAGCGATTTTCCAACATTTCGATTCCACTTTTATAGTACGATTTCTCTTTTTCGTCAAAATAGGCCTCAGCTGACTGTCTTTTGGATTCTGGTGTGTAATAGTGAAGCCATGATTCCTCCATTGTCACATATCGACGATAGAATTCGATTTTATTGCGGTTTAACAGCGGCAAACACTACTCTGAAGCATCAATTCGTTGTTGTTTTTGGTCGACTTTGGTGAGCTCACGCGGCACCCACTTTGCACAGAGCTTTTGCATACCCAAATGTTCGTGTAAAATGGTAAAAATACTACCATCTGATATCTTTACAATGTCAGCAATTTGCAATCGTTCATAACCAATTTGTGGATTTTTTTTATGTTTTCTAGAATAACAGCCTAATTTGGGCGTCCACTGCGCTCTGCATCATTTGTGCTGGTACGACCACATTTAAATTCAGCAATTCATTTGTATCGATGGAGGAGAGTTCGGATATTGTTTATCAATCCAATGTTTGGTTTCCACTGTATTTTTTTTTCATCAAAAAGCAATGCTTTATCAAAACTCGAGATTCACTTTTTTCCATTTGTTTTTTTACTAACAAAAGTTGCTTCACACAAAATGCTATAACTCACGAATCAATAGTCCGATTGCTGTCAAATTTATACACGTATCGTTTGAAGGTTAGTACTAAATAAAAATCATATGGAAAATATTCTAGTAATGCCATCTATGTGTCATCCTACAAACTTATTGAATGACCTGTTATACTTCCTCGCAGAAGTACCGTTTTAATTTGCTGCCCGTTTTTACTTCTTTTGATATGCATAAAAAGGAAACTTTGAATTTTTTTGAATTTTGTTAAAGAAATTGGTTTTAAGGGGGTCATTGAGAGTAAATTTGTAAGTTTGGCAAAATTTAGCTTCATTGGTTTATGTCTTAACTTTTTAAAATTTTGGTACAACTGAAAGGGCTTTTTAAAATATGACTTTAAACTGCTACATCTATATTCCTCGTACTCTTCCACAGTGTAGTTGAATATGATACATCTCCATTGATTTCATCGGAATAGAGGCTCCAAGGACGTTTTCTGAAATTTCGGTTCAACTGAAATGACTTCTCAAAATTTGCTTTTTAACTGCTTGATCTACACTCCTTGTTCTCTTTCACAGTATAGTTCATTTTAATGCAACTATATTTGTTTGGTCGGAATATAGGCTTCATCAATTAGGTTGAATTAAAGTACGGAAATAAAAATGAACTTTAACAATTGATTACACACAACATATTGTCACAAATGCAATACACCATGGTATTGACTTTAAACTAAAATTTAAAAAATCTTTGTTTTGTAATTTTTACCTACGAAAATAATGATTAACAGGGCTCGGATTTCGATGAAATGTCATCTTTTTCCTGCTCTAACATAGACGTTTTCTGATTTTCAGGTCATTTTCCATAGTATACGGCATTCTTTTGAGGTATTTTTGTGTTTTTTTTTTATATTTATTTTTATATTTATTTTTAGGTAATTTTTCATAGTTTACGCCATTTTTTAGGCATTTTAGTGGATTTTCATATTTTTGTCACTTTTCTACAATAAGTTTTAAATTGAAAAGCGTTGCATCGTTGTTTTTTTAAACAGTAAAAAAAGTCGTAGATACATTTGTAAGTTTTGATGCCAAAGCAGTTGGAGAGGCTCAACAAATTTTTCCAGAGATAAAATAAAGGGTCGATTAGCGTACATCAAAACTAGTTCTTAATCCATACCACAAGGTATATTATCTTTGTAGTCAACACTATTGTCTTTGGAAAATGGAATTGCTTTGATTAAAAGTATAAAAAAAAGCTAAATGCGTTAATGCTGGTTTTTAGAAAATTTATTCACCTGCTGGATAAAAATTCTGGATATAAAAGTTTGTGTCATATTGCTGAATTATAAAGTGGCAACATTTTTGGAAATAGGCAACTAAAATCAAATTCGTTCCTGTAAATATGCCCATCTCATCAGTCCAAAAGTAGATAGAAGTTTTTCGGTGTACACTGTGCAGCAACATTTTAACTGAGTGTAGAAGGTCGTGTAATTTTGAAAATTTAAAAATTTACTAATTTGGAACGCAAATTAATAAAATTTTTTATCAAAAAAGGCTAAAAACATGCACTGATTTTACTTTTTTTGAACATATTTTCAATTTTATAGGACATTTTTTAGAGTTTTTAAGGGCATTTTGTAATTTTTTTTCGGTCATTATTATTTTAAAAAGCTTTTAATTCTGTAAAAGAATATATCATCAAAATGTGTCTCTCGGATCTAGTTTCCGAGGTATAACCATCGGAAGATCCGGATATAGCTTTAAGAAAACCGGTATAAGTTAGAAACCTTTGGATGGATATTAAAATTGTTAGTCTCACAAATATTAATATCCAGTGAATTTTGGCATTTCAGAAAAATTGTTCCGATTGCATGCTATGGAGTCTGAGAAAAAATTTTCAAGAATGTTCCCATTTTCATTTTCTAAATCAATAATTCACAATATTTTGAGAAAATGTTTATTATCTTCATTTCTTATACAAGTAATTTGAAGATTTTTTTACTTAAATTTGCTTTTTCTTTTTATTTGCAGAATCCTCAACTGACGTCTCCTATTTAATGCTTCATAAAGTTAAAAACAAAAGACTACATTAAAATAGACCAATTAAAGTTAAATTATATATATCAATAAATATATATATCCATACATATATATATATATATACAATATACATTATAAAAAGTGCAGTTTATATCCAACAATGTCAACTATTGTGAGCTGACTCAAATTCCATATTTTGTAAATGTGCGTGCTGATGGTATGTTGAAGTTTTCATTAAAAATGTTCTTGCATTTTTTAATTACTAACTAATGTAACGTTACTCTTTTTTTCATTTATTAGTTTACTTTGCCATAAAATGCAGTCTTCAATAACAAACAAACTGAATTCAACTGCTATTTGCCAAGTAATGGGATTCTACAGCACCACCTACAAACTTCTCTATTACCACAATTCCAGATTACAAAAAAAGAATTTGAAAAAAAGCAACTAACAGAAATATATACGAAATCATTATTATTTCTAGTAGCTAAACAAGAGGATTTTTCCCATTCAATTTCCTCCATCCCAAGAAGAAGAAGAAAGAAAAAAAGCCAAACATACGCCATACACAAAATTTAACGAGAGGAGGAGGAAGCCTTTTTTCACTTTCTCCCTCTCCAAAAAGTGGAATTGTTTGTGTATGTGTGCCTAATTGTGAATAAAGTTTTAATAAACCAACAAACAATCTAAACAAACTTAAGCAATTTGAAAAATTAGACAAACTTTCTTATATAACACACGATAATTAAAAAACAAAAATAAATAAAATCACACATTTTATGCGCCCGAAACGCCCAGCCCAGCTATCCATCCAGACTTCTACTAGCAATCATCATAAATCTCCCTTGTAAAGAAATAGTAAAAGTGAAATACGAAGCTGTATTAGCAGAAAAATGTCTGAAGAACCACCGCCACGTAATGAACCGTACGTCGAACCGGTCAATGGTATTGTGCAACCACCAACTGTACCGCCACCGGATCGACCTGGTCGTAATACAAATCAGCTGCAATATCTTATTAAAACGGTGATGAAAGCCATTTGGAAGCATAATTTTTCATGGCCATTCCAACAGCCGGTCGATGCGAAAAAACTAAATCTTCCGGATTATCATAAAATCATCAAACAGCCCATGGACATTGGCACAATAAAAAAGCGGCTGGAGAACAACTATTACTGGACAGCGAAAGAGGCCATACAGGATTTTAATACAATGTTCTCGAATTGCTATGTTTATAATAAGCCTGGTGAGGATGTTGTTGTAATGGCGCAAACGCTCGAAAAAGTTTTTCTGCAAAAGATCGAAGCAATGCCAAAGGAAGAAATCAAGCTGGAGCCAGTTACGCCAAAGGGTGGTAAGAAAAAGCCGCGTGCTCCTGGTAAACCTGCCACGCCTAGTACAACGATATTAGCGGGTAGTACACCTGGAGCTATTGCCGCCGCCAGCGCTGCCACTGGAACTGCTGGTACCACCGGCGGTACAACTACTGGTGGTACACCAGCAACAAGACCGACAACCCGACCATTATCATCGCTTGGTGGTACGGTATCATCAACGGGTGGCACACCCACCGCCGCTGCGACTCCCGCCATTCCACCAATATGTACTGTGCCACCACAAACAGTGCCAGGCAGCACAAATACGACAACAACTGCGATTTCTGGTTCCACAGTTACCGGCAGTGCGACGGCGACGGGTAGCTTGTTGCCCGGTGGTACACCAAGCGCCACTGGCAACATTTTATCGACTGCCGGTGGAGGTGCAGCTACTGCTGCGGCTGCGCACACATCGCTTGTGAGTGCTGCTGCTGGTTCATTATCAACGACTGGTGCAGCTGGTACTGCTGCTTTAGTCAATTCTTCGATAGTTGATGGTGGTAGCTTGACTGCAGGTGGTACACCTGCGCCCACTACTGCCTCCTCCGCTGTATCTGCATACCATGTAAATAGTACGGCTGGCGTTGAGGCTGTAATACCGCCACAACAGCCGGCAAAAATTAAAAAGGGTGTGAAAAGAAAGGCGGACACAACGACACCAACTGCGAATGCATTTGAATCGCCGTACGCTCAAATTGATTCCAAAAGCGCAAAAATTGCAACGCGACGAGAGTCAAGTCGACAGGTAATGAATAAGAAGGTACGCGAACGTCGTAAGTCGAGTGTTGTGATTGAATGAGTAGAGTTTTAGTCGCCAAGTTGTATAATCACTTTTTTTTTTTTATTTTAAATGGTTTTGGGATTCATTTGATTTGTTTTTTGGTTTTTATTATAATTTTTGCACCCTACATAATTCCTAAAGATAACCAGTGTTGAGCAGCGCATTACCAACTAATTATTGTGTCTACCTTTTGAAGGCAATAACTTTTCTCTGTTCTATTTTTGGTCGCGAGTAGCTTGAATTGAAGAAGTCCTTTCTTTTTTTTTTCTAATAACTCAAAAATTTACTTAAAAGGTTTTGATTGATTTTAGCTAGTGCGCAGGCCAAAAGTAGTTATTCATCTAAATCCAAGATATTCAACCAGTTCTATGGAACATGAGGAAAGAAATGTCATGGTCTGGGGATATTTTTCAGGGATTGAATGGCTTCAATTTAAGCGAATTGACGGTATAATGGACATTTTCATGTACAAAGACATTCTTCAGCATGTTTTGTTGCCTCATTCAGAGGAAGAAATGCTGTTAAAGTGGATTTAACAACACGTCAACCAGAAACACACTGCACGACACACAAAGAAATGGCAAATGGAAATTGAGTCCATGCTTCGCAGATGTAAAGCAGTGTTGAAAAGTAACGGCTGTTGTACAAACAACTAAAGAAAAATAAACTTTAGATATATGTCATTTTGACAAAAAACTACTCGAAATTGGCCACTTTTCAAGGGATCAAAAAATATTGCATTTTCTCTGTCATTGCAGTTTTACTAACCCTAAACTGTCAGATGTCAAACTGTTGTCTTTTTTTGGTTAGCAACACTTTACCACACATATTGCGGATTTAAATCTTGCGCGAATTATGGAACACTTTTATATTTCTGCACAAAAAATCATAGAGACACGGCGAATACACTAAAAGAAGCGTACTTAAATTTTATATTTATGACTAATATCCTGGAAAATTGTCTTATCTCGGGTAGGGCTGTTTTGTCAAAAATACACAGATATGCATTCCTCCTAAAGTGGTTTTGTCTTGTCTCTATACGAAAAAAACTTCTGTATTCCCACATAGCACATCGTGTTTGACACTCAAAAAAATTATTTTCGGCGTCTAGGTTTATCTTCATCAAGGATTTCGTTTTAGGACTTTGTCACAAATTTTATATATTTTATAAAAAATATCGTATCTAAGTAATTTTTAGAGAATTTTCAAAAATTTGGTTTTAATGGAAAAGTGGAAATGTATAACCACCAACTGAAGTCTGCAGTCAAACCAGCACCGAACTCTATGGAGGAGTTCTGTGAAGGCCCAATGCTCCAGAAGGAGACAAAGAACACAAGAATTTCCGAATGAAATTTTTGTTGCATAATCATAGCTTGAAAAAATAAATACTTTGTACAAAAAAAAAAACCAAAGTAACATTTGCGATATAATTTGTACTTTCTCCACTCAAATCAAAATCGTTACCAACACTGGTTTTATACCTTCCTTTTTTCCCTCCACAGCTCTTTCACACACGCTCAGTTGCAACGCCTTCATTTTATTAAATAATATTTTTTTATATGTTTCCTTTTTTACAATATATAAAACTTCTTATATGATTAAATTATTTTTACTTAAACTTTTACAGCCCTATTAATAAACAATGAATCACAAGCAAATGCATAACTTTGAACTAAAAAAAACTTTTTATAGAACACTGACTACTATTGTTTGATGACATTTAACGTGTGCCCAAATATTTAGACAATTGACTAGACTTTATTGTTATGGTACTGTAAGAAAAGTAATTAAGTTATATATGGGTGCTTCTACTCACGAAGGAATTTTGTGCGACTCACCTTATTTTACATTATTTCATTGATTTGTGATCAAAACTAACTAACTTAATGACAGTGAAAATTAGCTCGATCCCAAAGATATTTTATGCTAAAACTGTACTTTAAACCCTAAATTTTCAGTCTTCAGGCATGTATTTTTTCCGAATTTAAAGCTTTAATGCTAAATAAAACTCAATTTCGACTCTGCATACGTACACTTTGCACTAAGAGAAGTACATTCAATAGTCTTTCAATGTAACTGTCAAATTTTTTAAATTGGTATTCAATTTTATTAAAAAATTCGTTACTGAACATTGTCACACGACTATTACCTCACCCTTCTGACACATCAAAACGTTTAAAAATTTTGATGAATTTGAGTATCTATCGCATTGCAGCTTTATTGATGGGAATGAACGAAGTGAAGTTATCATAGAATCGTTTTCATTCAACTCGGATCGTGGTCAAATTGTGTTGCGGCCAGTCAAATTCTTAGTCTTCTATATGCCATTTTTCTTCCATCGTGAGTAGAATCACCCATGTATGAAGAATAAGTAAAAGTTAAAAGGCTTATGATCAAAAAATTAGATCCTTAATTTTTTTCTGGAATCGATATTTTGGTGTTTCAACGAAAATGCTAAAATGGATTATTTTTTTGCAAATATTTTGCTACCGGTTACTTCTACAGAAAAATTTTGGTTCACGATTTTGAAGCTCGGGAAATTTCCTATAAAAAAGTTGCGAAGGTTCTTTTCTTACAACTTACAGTTTAGGAAATATAGTCTAGCGAAATAAGACTACGATCTAACAAAAACGGATTCTCGCTTTGAGGTTGAATACCTTGTTAGGCTGTTTTTTTATGTGATCACCCGTTGCCGATTTTTAGCATGTTTCTTAACCCTGGATGTGGATGCATTTTTTTATACGTGTAAGATACTTAATTAAGTTATCAAATGCAGTAAAAGCTGTTTAAAATTAAAAAGACATCAACATTTATACTAACTGAACGAACCATTCAGGGTTAAAATACCAAAACAAAGTGATTCCAATAAAAAAAAATGAAGGATCAAATTTTTTTGATCAAATAGAAAAAATCTTGTTTAACAGTATCTAATTTTAAAATTTGAGCGGTTCAAAATGACAATGGTGCAACTCCAAAACGAGGCAAAAGTAATGTCATATAAATTATGTGCCATAATGATCGGTCATTTGGTCGATATCATTTTTTCAACTTAATCTCAACAATTCCATAATATCAAGTAAATTTTTCTTGAAAACAGAAATCAAATTTATTCATTCCTAACAAAATGTCAGCCAATTATTATTTTGACATTACTTTTGACTCGTTTTGGAGTTGCACCATTGTCATTTTGAAAGGCTCATTTAATTTATTTATCTCAAAATTACTTCGACTTTTGTTACATGTAAATCATTAGAAAAAGTCAGTTTCAAAGGTCATTCTGTGATTTTGCCACTTTTTTTGACAAGGAAACGTTTAATTATCATTTAATTATTAATTAGAAAATTTTTGCGCTGGCTAACATTTTATTCAGTGGTCCAGCTAATAAGACGTTCAATTAGTGATTAGCCATTTTTTAATTAATACGGCTGTAAATCTCAAATTTCAAGTCAAGTGAGTTTTGAATAAAATAAATCGAAATATTAGCGTTAGGAAATAACGCCTAACTGAAATGAAATATCGCCCATACAAAATGAAATAAGATCCACATAAAAAGGCAATAAAGCCCCAAAAATATGAAGTAACGCCCAAAAACAAAGACAAAATAATGCCCAAATTATTTTGATTTAAATGTGGACGATAATCATTTTGGAAATAACGCCCAAAATATTTTGTATGAAAAAAATGTGGGCGTTATTTCACAGCGCCGAAATGTTTCTTTTTTTTATAATTTCATCTCGATTGACATTCCCCTCCCCATCCGTTTGAAATTTAAAAAAAATTTATATTTTTTTTGTACATTTCTTTATTTTCGTTTATAGGATCTTACATTCCAAGGATCCGCTTATCCCATGTCGCCGCTAAGCGGCACCGGAGTTCCTGGCATGGGTGGTGCAGCTAGTGCAGCAGCCGCTGCCGCTGCAGCTAAAGCAAAAGAGAAACTCTCCGATGCTCTTAAGTCATGTAATGAAATTCTCAAAGAACTTTTCTCTAAAAAACATTCGGGTTACGCTTGGCCCTTCTACAAACCAGTGGATGCAGAGCTGCTTGGACTTCATGACTATCATGATATCATTAAGAAACCCATGGACCTGGGCACTGTTAAACGCAAAATGGACAATCGTGAATACAAAAGCGCCCCTGAATTTGCCGCCGATGTGCGATTAATATTCACCAACTGCTACAAATACAATCCACCAGATCATGATGTCGTTGCAATGGGTCGCAAATTGCAGGATGTCTTTGAAATGCGTTACGCCAATATACCTGACGAACCAGTGGCTAATGCGCAAGCAGCGGCCACAGCTGCTGCACATATCGCATTCTCAACGTCGAAACATGATGCTTCCGATTCATCATCCGATGAGTCATCCGACACCGAAAACGAATCGAATTCAGACGAGGAACGCAATGCCAAGTTGAAATTGCTTGAAACAAAATTGCTGGACTTGCAAGAAGAGATGCGCAAACTAATGGAAGAAGCCTCAAATAAGAAAAAGGCCAAAAAGAAGTTAAAAGAAAAGAAAAAGGGTGGACCAGGTGGCGCTCTCGGCAGCAGCATTACGCAAGCAGGTATAGGTTTGAGTGCTGGCGGCGCCGGCGTCGCCACAGGAGGTGCCGGTGGTCCAACTTTGCATGGACACGATTTAGCTACAGCAATGGCGATGGGACAAATCGGTACTGGTGGCGGTAAAGGCGCAGCATCAATGGCAGCTGGCATTGCTGGCGCGGCTGCTGCAACGGCAGCTAATAGTAAAGGTGCTAAAATAAAGGGACAACGTGGTCCTAAAGCTGGTGGCGGCGGTGGAGCGGCAGCAGGTGCTGGTGGAGGAGCAGCCGGAACAGGTAACAAGCGCACAAAAGGAAGCGGTGCAGCAGGAGCAGCTGGTGGCGCTGGTGCCAGTGCACCAGCTCGTGGAGCAAATAAAAAGAAGCAAAGCCAAGTTATGAACTTTGATTCAGAAGAAGAAGACACGGCCAAGCCAATGTCTTACGATGAAAAACGACAGCTGTCATTGGATATTAATAAATTGCCAGGTAAAAGATAACAAAATGTTTTTTTAAGCTCTTACCAAAACAACATTTGCATTAACATTATTACATTGATATCGCTTTTTTTTTTGTTCTTTTTGAAGGAGACAAACTTGGACGCGTAGTGCACATAATACAAAATCGTGAACCTTCATTACGTGACTCTAATCCTGATGAAATTGAAATCGATTTTGAGACATTGAAGCCATCAACACTGCGAGAATTGGAAAGCTATGTAGCATCGTGTCTACGTAAAAAAACTCGTAAGCCTTACTGTAAGTTTATCCCAATGACACGCACTACTAGAAAAAAAAAACTACAAATTCAAAAAAAAAGAAACAACAGCGACAAAAATAAGCTATTTTACTTTAGATCTCGCAACCACAATTCTAATTCGAACATAAAAACTGAAACAGAAATTGTGAATTTATGACGTGATTAAAAAATGCTTTTTGTTTTTTCTGTTATACCAGAATTATTTCCTTCTTTTGTTATATGTCGTCTAAAGAAAAAAGCTCTGTTTAAGCTCTTCACTTGCAATTTTTTTTAATTGTAATTAATTAATTAATTATTGTTTATATGTTCATGCGCTAACATTTGTCCAATCCAAATACATAATCCCTTTATGTGATCACTTGATAATATTTAAAATTTTACAATTACAATATACATGCACACAAATAATACACACACACTTGTACACATTTCTTCACATTCATGCACACAACACCACCCACCCACCACACATTTATGTTCATTTACACTCAAGGAAAGTTTTTGGTTCATACATATTGTACAGAAATGTTGAATTTTTTTTAAAGAATTAAATTTTTCTGGAGTGTATTCGCACATGGTTAACATATAGGAGCAACTTTATTTCAATTAATTTTTTTTTGTTTTAATTCAGACTAATATTGTCTTAATTAGATTTAATTAAATTTTAATGATTGAAAAGTCAACCAAATCCTGTAATAAAAAGCAAAACATAAAGAAGTGCTTTATTTTGCGCAATTTTCTAAACGTCAATTGCAATGTATGGCAACAGCATTTTCGTGAATAAGGGGCAAGTACCTGGATTTCTAACCTGTGGGTATTTACCTCCTATTCTAAGGTAGTTAAAGAGAAAACTATTAGTACTAGAGTTTGCCACATTTTATTTACGAAAATGCTATTATATTCATTGTAACTGACATTTAGGAAGAAGCTCTTTTTCTTGAAAACAAATACGTCCTTTGAAATTAAATAAATCTATTTTGGATGCACATAGTCTGAATTATATTGGCCTATAAAAAATTTAAGCTATTTCCGATAGAAATAGTCTTTAAATTGAATTCAATTAACTTTTTGTTCATATAAAACTTTATAAATATAAAAGTGATGTAAAGCTAATAAGAAAATAATCAAAAATAAATCGTTGATAAATTGTCTAATTAAAATTGTGCCATTCGTACATTTTCAATCACTTACTTACCCCCTTCTCCAATAATTTTGCCCTCAACAGTCATAATTCCTTATTTTGCATTTTCCTAATCCTATTATAAAAGTGAAAGAGCAAATATTTGGCAAAATAATATTTTTACTTATTTTTAAAAGAAGAAAATATTTAAATTTTTATTTTCATATAAACAAAAAAAAAAAAAAAAAATAAATAAAATAAAATTATAAAAATATAATAAAATAAAATCTTGAAAATAGTAGTGACTGTGTTAATTGGATGAACTAAGCATCACATCATTTTTTATAAATAAAACTTTGTTTAATTTAAATGTTTCTCCAATTTTGTAATTCTCTTGGCATGGTAGTTGTATATTTGTTTATCTTAGCCCCTATCCTTCAATACTTTTTCTCACACATACATATTTTAATTTCTAGAAAAATTTTTACACATAAAAAATGGAAAATTGGCATAACTTATTGCAAAATTAAAATTGTATAAATTTGTAACTTTAACCAAAAATTGAAAGCTTTAAATATATCATAAATTCTCTTTTTATATATGAAAGATGATTATCAAAACTCCCCCTATTGTGAAATTAAATTTCGCTCCGATTTGTAATGGAATTACTTCGCAGGGAAGATTTTCGCCCGGAATTTAAAATACTGATGAATAATTTATATTTTTGGTAACGCGTGTATTTGAACTTTATTTCGTTTTTTCATTTGTATTTTATTTTTAAAACCAAATTAAGTCCAAAGTTAAAACGAAATAATGTTCAAAAAATATGAAATAACGCCCAAATTATTTTCATATTTATAAATTGGAAATTTAGGCTTTATATGTCGTTAGGATATAACGCCCAAAGAAAAACGAAATAACGCCCAAAAAATAAAATGGCTTAATAACGCCCAAAATAAAAAACGAAATAACGCCCAAAAAATATGAAATAACGCCCTAAAACAAAAACGAAATAACTTTTTTTTGGGCGTTATTTCCTTGGGCGCTATTTCCTAACGCCGCTTTATATGTTTTTTTTTTTGGGCGTTATTTCGTTAAAAAAAAACGACAACGCCAAAATTATTTTGATATAAATAAATTTTGGGCGCTATTTACAAAATGATTTTCGCCCAAATTTATATAGCTCATTTACTTCAAGAACGGCACAAGTCAAAAAACGCAAATTTTGAGTTAATTATGCAGAATTATTTGTCATATCATGCTTCATATTGTGTGAAAATTTCAGAATAATATCTTTTACGGTCACCGTTTGAGAACGAAATAACTTTTTCAATTGAAAACTTCAAACTCTTTTGTGCAAAATCGAGTTTTTTGACTTGTGCCGTTCTTGAAGTAAATGAGCGATATGAAAATAATTTGGGCGTTATTTCGTTTTGGGTTTTAGGCGTTAGTTACTTCGTCATTTAATTTTTTAGGTGTTATTTCTTTTTAAAAATAAATAAAACGAAATAACGCCCAAAAAAAACGAAATAACGCCCAAAAAATAAAATGACGTAATAACGCCCACAAAATATAAAATAACGCCCAAAAACGGAAACGAAATAACCCCAAATTATTTATTGGGCGTTATTTCCTCACGCCTTATTTTCATATAAATTTAGGCGATAATCATTTTGAAAATAACGCCCAAAAACAAAAACGAAATAACGCCCAAATTATTTTCATATAAATAAATGTTGGGCTTTATATCCAAAATGATAATCGCCTAAATTTATATAAAAATAATTTAGTATTTATTTCGTTTTTGTTTTTGGGCGTTAATTCGTTTTTTTTTTTTTGGGCGTTATTTCGTTTTTAAAATTTCATCGACCCGAGGGGCCCCAATAAAGCTACATATCATATTCAGCAGTTTGATTTCATGATGTCAGAGGCAGCGCTACATTTTCGTTTTTATTTAAGGTTTTCCAACAAATTTTTGAAAACTTTTTGTTATCAGCCTTTAGTATGCCATTTTGCAGTTACTGTCTATCCAGATAGTATTCAGGGGAATGGCAGCTGCAATTTTCTTGCACTGGTGAAGTAACTAGATATCATCACTTTTGTTGCTAATTTTTTATTTTGTCTTGCTTCAATAAGAAGATTCGCTTCTTCCGGGCTCTGTATCATGGACTGTTGTTTGGTTTCCGGGTCATATTTATAAAACCAAGCTTCATAACCTGTTACGATTTTATTGAAGTTGCTAGATCTGCCGTTTTGGAATCTGTTTGGGAAATATTAGACAAAACGCACACGAGATTCTTTTTCGATCTCATTAAAATTCGTGGAACTCATCGAGCAAATTTTTTCGTGTACAACAGCAGATCATCAGATATGCAACATTTAGTCATTTCTTGTGTCAATCGTGTATCTTCGTCAACTATAGCCTTGACCAGGACCACATTTCTCTCATCGGTCAAAGATTTTGGCTGACCTTCTCGTATGTTAACTCGTTCTCTACAGCAAAATGTTCAGTATGGAATCTTTGAAACATACCGACAGATGGTTTCGTCCCATATGCAGTGTGGCATTCATTGAAAATTTGTGTTAACACCGAAATCCGTAAAGAATCGTATGAAAAATTTCTTACTGTGTTGGTTTCGGAATTTCTTTAGACTTTTCATCAGTTATTTTACATTTTCTCGCTTCCGTAAGACAATTGTGAATCCTTTTTGAAAGGAAATAAACTAGCACCAACTTTTGTTAGAACCCTCGTATGCAGTTTTCATTTCTTTTTGATTACCCTAGATAAAATCCATGTCAAAACGATCAAGAAGAAAATTACTACCAAGTATTTTTTCAAATTTCAAAAAATTACGAGGATATGGGACTTTGAAATTTTAAGGTCAGTTTTTTTTTTAAGAAGCTATAACTTTAGCTGCTTTTATTCAATTTTAAGGTTCCAAATGATTTGTCTTAAAACAGACTTTAAAATAAAAATTAGCAAAAAAAATTTTTATTTTTATCATACAGTTTACACTTAAAAAATTTTTTGTATTGAGCCCTAAAATACTTCATCTGCGATTTTCTTTATTTTGTGTGTAAAAAGAGCTGTGCAAAGCTTTTGTAAAAACTGCTTAGTTTTTATTTTCGGGAACAACTCATAATTGTAGTAATTTACATTTTAAAAAATACAACGATTCGTTCTTTACGTGACATAGAGCCTATGGAAAATGATAACTTTAACTGGAGGTCACATGATAATTTCAGAATTAACTTTATTTAAAGTTAAAAAGTGATCTTCTGTAAAATCAAAAAATCGGTCTTAAGCAGATTTTTCTTTTCACTACAGATATATTGTTTGAGAATATTGTTCAACACAAGATTATCTTTTTAAAAATTCATATATGAAATTACTTTTTTTTGAGAAGCTGAATGATTTTTCTATTAATAATAATAATGTTTAAGAATTTTTAAGTGTGTTACTTAATGACATTTTATGTATAGAAAATTGATTTTTAATTGAACTTTTTAGTCATATATTTGCAAAGATCGATTTACATATAAATCTATCAATGCATTTTTCTAACACATAATTATGACAAATCAAGGAACGGATTAAAAACACGGCTATAGTGACATATGTTTCGTCTTTCGCCACAAAGACTCATCAGACTATTTTTGTTGTAATTATAATTATATTTATTTTACTAAATTAATTATAATTGAAAAATTGCAAGTTTGAAAACTTTTTGTGGTTTTTGGTCTGGGCGGGAGTCGAACCAAGGATCTCCAGGTTGGTAGCAGCAGTCGTTACCACTACACTAGCCTTGCCCTGCTGCGAAGCCGACTTTTTGCCAGTTTTGTTTGTGTGTTAATACGTATTGATATATCATAATTGTTGTTTGTGTTATTTATTGATATTTTGGTATAGTTGTTCCTTTGGAACAAATTCAATACCGATTGCAGGTGTTTCCACCTTATCAGGGCGTGTTCTCCCAAATAACTTTAAGAATTTTTTGATAGATTTATATGTAAATCGATCTTTGCAAATATATGACTAAAAAGTTCAATTAAAAATCAATTTTTTAATAATAATAATGTTTACGAAGCCTTTGATAATCATCTATATATACTTATGTAGCATAAATTAAACTTTAGAATAAGACAGGATTGCATGCACTATATTATATAGTAAATATAATTAGTAAATAAGGGGGTTATCTATTAATAGTAAAAGTATATTCCGTAAATTGAACGACTAACACAACATACTGTTTAATAACTATACAAATATTTTCTTTTACTACATAATTTTCTTTTTTTTTTTTGTATTAATTTTCTTTCTTATTGAAAATCGCACAAACAACGTACATATAGATAAAAAACCATCGGGAAAATCTAAAGATGAACAAATGGCCGAAAAGAAACAAGAATTGGAAAAAAGATTACAAGATGTCACCGGCCAGTTGGGCACTAGCAAGAAAACAGCAAAAAAAGGTAAACGTTCAATTCAATTATAACTATATTGTACTATATATTACTTTAAAAAAGTGGGATATGACATCAAAGACATTACTGTTGGTTAAGCTCGGGCGCTAAATACATTTTTCCGGTATATTCAAAAATACTGTAAATCATAAAAAAATAAACTTCCGCAAACTAATATTCGATTGAATAACTTTGATTTCGATGTATTTGTCAACGCTGAATCAGAATCGCTATATCTTGTATGGCTTTCGATATATCATACCCCAAATGTTCAAAAATACGATTTTTGAGGTTGTATAGAAGACGCACGGAATTGTTTTGCTCTTTAATATTAAATTCATCCTTTAGTACCTACTATTCTTCATCTTAAAAATGAGCTATCAATAGGTCTGCATGAATTTTCTCCAAAAAGTTATGACCATTTAAAAACGCCACATGCGATTTTAAACTTTCTTGTATCATTTTAAAGTGGCCATAACTTTAAAAAATCACACATGACCAGTTTGTAAAAATAATGTGGGGTGAAAACTAACCTCCTTGACCACTAGAATGTGCTTCGATCGCAAAAAAGATAATGGTCCCTTATAGTCCATTTAGGCAGACATGTCAAATTTCAGCGCGATACACCCATTTGTTTTGTTTTGACCGCGGCATCGAATATCTCCTCGCACGAGCTGAATTTTTTATTGATGAGCCATCTTTTGAGGTTTGGGCGGTGCCACGCCCCTTAAAAACAAAATTTGACATACCTCAGAAACTGCTTGACGCATCGGGATGAAATTTGGCACGTAACATAACATAACAGCAAAATAGCATTCTTTAGAAAAATCTAATAAATGAACAAATTAATAAACTACAGAGCTTGGGACTCATACTTTTCTCACGGTACCAATTTAAACGATACTTTTATGAACAAAAAATTAATTGGCGACAATTTCTACTGTTTTGATTGTTTTAATCGAGTTTCGAATTAACATATAAATGTATGTCTCTCCGGTTTTTATGATTTTGCGGTGGTTCATTTAAAAATTTTATCCCTTATCGAGACCGGTACTATAAATGTGTAAACTGTTTGAAGTATATGAACAATATTTTACAATACAACCTTCATACTTGTTTAAAGTGAATCTTTTTTAGGGTTAGCGATTGTCAAACTAGAGCAATTTATTAAAATCCAACTTCCTCACAGCATATTTTCGTCCTTGGCGTTGGAAATGGATGTAAATATGTATGTTAAAAAAAAAAAAAAAAAAATAATAATGTTGGTCGTTAAACGCTTTTTCCCTATCAGCAACTTGGAGGGGGAATGTAATGGGGGTCGGAAATAATTTGTTTCCTATTCTGGCATTTCTGCACAATCAGGAAAATTTAGTGACATTTTCTGGAGTTCGGGAGGGGCGGATTCCCTATCCTATCCTACATATTTTGACATTTGCCGCGAAAACGGGCACAAATAACTTAAAAAAAGTTATGTATATTAAAAAATTTTCTTTTCATTACCAGAAATGAGATTGTTCCTTGAAACAAACCTCTTAATTTTAAGGTCTGAAATTTGTATAACATGGGTTCATAAGTTTTCAAAGAATCATTTTAGTTCAGCGCCACGAACTTTGCGACACCTTCGATTTTTTTTTTTTTGTGTCACCCTAATGTATATGTACACAACAAACTCACTATAAAAGATTTTGATTTATTCAATTAGCTTAATTTTTTTGCCGTAATTTAATTTAAATGTTTTATTTTTTTCATTATTATGTTACAGACGAAACATCGAATAAAGTTGAAGCCGTGCAACCAACAAATCGCCTATCTTCAAGTTCTAGTTCAAGCGATTCCTCATCGTCCAGTTCGAGTGATAGCAGTTCTAGCGATTCAAGTGATAGCGAAGCAGGTTAGGACGCGATTTATTAATATTTTGTTTATTATCAACGTTATGATTTAATTTTATTACGATTTTTTTTTTAACTTTTTCACATGATGTTGCATATATCGTATATATATATGTAATATATAATATCTTTATAATTACTACTATTACAAGAACAACAAACTTATATATAAAATTTGACTATGCGTTTATTTTTTGACTTATTTTAAATAAATTGCAAACTAAATTTTTAAACTTAACAGAAAAATGCAAAAAACTAACGCAAAACTTACTGTTGAATACGAGAATTAAATATTATAAATAATTCATTATTGTACAAAACATTTTTTATGTACAGCGTACATACCATACCGTTTCAATACATTTTTTTTTTTTTCAACTCAGCACTTATTAAAATATTGGATGTAGGAATATCCTTAAAGACTCACCCTATAGCGCCTAAAATGGCAAACATATTTTCAATATATGTTTGTAGTGATTAAGTAAAAGTTATCTATTTACGAGTAAAATACATAAACAAACAAACCCTTGAGAGTGAACATTAACATTTCAATATAAATTCCTATGCGCTAAAAATCTTCTTAGCAATCAAGTGGGCAAACGAAACGTTTTTAATTGATACTCACTAATATAATAAGTATGTATTAATACATATATGCATGTATGTACAATTCTCTCAAAATATTTAAAATATTCACTTTATAAAAGGTGTCCCAAAATACACGCAAGATTTGAATTTGCCGCCATTTGTGCGATAGTGTTGCCAACGAAAAAAAGAAAACAGTTTGACAGCTGTTAGTTTCAGTATAAGTAAAAATGGAGCACTACTACAGGGTGTGAGAGTGTTGATTGATATCGATTCGGCGTCTTGAACAAGAATAGCATATTTCAGCAGCCAAATTTTCATTATTTTTGAAATATGGTACAACAATGAAAACGCGTTGTTCTTTTGTGTAGTGCACCATTTTAACTGTCAGCTGTCAAACATTGTTTTTTTTTTTTTGGACAGCAAATTCAAATCTTGCGTGAATTATGGGACACCAGTTGTCACACTGTGTTAATGAACTTACATTACTTGATTTGATGCTGACGCGCTATTTCTCAAAATACTCCCCCATATAACCCACTTGTGTTTTCTTTAAATATCTTGCGCCCACTTGTAGTACACGCCAATCTACAGTTTTATGTTAAAAGTTTACATTTAAGTTTAAAGTTATACATGCATTGAACATTTTAAATTTTAGTCATTAAAAAAAAATATATAATTAGTTTGTGCATATTTACGAGGATAATTACATAACTTAAAATTAATTTAATATATGTATTACCTTAAGCCTTAGAAGTAGTAATATTAGGTTTTCCATTTTAGTTAGCAGCCGCCCACTTTTCTAACATTTTCTTTACATTGAGCCTTTATTTTCTAGTTGACTTTTTGATTTTAATACATCAAACTGTTTCTATAAGATATTTTTTTTAAGTGTGGCTTAAAAACAAGCAATTAATAATAAAATTTTGGCATAATATATGAATTATTTGTTTTGTTTTAAAAGCAAGCAAATTTTTATTCGTTTTCGTTTGAAAGAAATTTCGCCGACATTTCGTGTTTTATCTGCTGCTGTAGTCCCTTGCGAATTGTTAGAATTATTTTTCTTAATTGTTAAATCACTGCCAAAAAATACACACATTAAAAATAAATTTAAAAGTAACTGTTTCAATTAAAAACAAAAAATAAATAAATTAAAGAAATAAAAACTATGCCAAAAAATTTGACATCATTACAAATATAATGCATATGTACAAGCCTGTGTATGTATGGATGTGTTTTAGAACATAGTTCTCCCTTTATAGTGCAATAACTACGACTAAATGCTAAAATTAAAGCATTTAAATGGCGAAAATTTTGCAACTTTGATGTCGTGAATTAAATTTTTATTTAGTAATAAAATAAAATACAATGTAATTGTTTGAAAAACAACTTTAATTTATATAACGAAAGGCAGGCAGTTACAGAACAAAGTGTATTGTATGAAAATAAAATAAAGTAGGTTGGCGTCGGCTGCAGCAGCGAATATTTCACATTTTAAATATAAATAATACAATTCATTTATATTTATTTTTTCTTAAAACTTAAACCTTTTTAGTTTTGTTATTTATATAAGTTATCTACTATAGCGAATATTTTTTATTTCTTTTCAAAAATTAAAAAGTATTTCAATTTTTTATTTTTTTTTTTTATTATTTTATTTCAAACATCATAAAACATGCATATAAGTAGTATGTTTATATTAAAAAAAAAAAAAAACACTTATTTACTGTTGATATATAAATATTTATATACATTATTAATGTACGTATGAATATCTTACCTGTGAGTGAAAAATCGTGAAGCAATTGTGTATTGGGGGCAGCCAATCAGTAAAAACCAATAAAAAAATAGAGAAAAAACAACCAACCAACCATGAACCAACCAGCAAACTACAAATTAAATAAAAACAAACTTTTTTTTGTCATAAAATATTTAAATGTTAAAATGTGCAGAAAAATTTAAATACTTAAAATATAAAAATGCGGAAAAAAGCATTTTTTTTACGACTCGCGTTAAAATGGCTTGAACTATCTTTATCCAATTTATTGTCGTAATAATGTGTATATCGTCACTTGAAACCCAAAAAGACATAACATAATTTTTTATTTTTCAAGAACAACTTAATAAAAAAAACGCTATGAAAAATAAAAATGTTGTTACCCAGTGTGCCAGACGGTTCAAATCTTCGCTTTTTTATCCGTTATCGTTTTTTTTTTGCAATTTCTCCCGCAAACGGATCAGTAACGGATCCGTAACGGGTAAAAAAGCGAAGATATGAACCGCCTGGCACACTGGGTACGGTCTTCTTGAAAAAATAAATATTGTTGTTACATCTTTTTGGACTTCAGTTGACGATATGCAGTTTCTAGAAAAAATTTCAGTGTAATTTTATATGCATATACTTTTTTTGCGTTATTGCGACAATTGTTTTTTTTATTTATGTTAAATGTGATGAAGATGACAAATGCAATAGAAAAGCAAAATTTTAGGCACTGCAGTTATTAGATTTCGTAGCTATTTAGTTGAAATTTTCAAAATCAAATCTATTTGTAAAGCAGATAACACTGTGAAACACAAAATTTTAAATAAGATTTTGATAACTTTTTTGGTTAATTTTCATTTGTTGAATCAGGAGCTGGAAAGTGCAGAAAGTTCTCTTTTCAGGCATATAGTGCACAGTCAGGAAGAAGTGTAGTTCACTTAAACCAACGTCAACGTTTTATGCGAAACCTTAACTTTCAATTTATCCCATTGTATCATAACTTTCCGTAATATTATCAATTGAAATAAATGTATCGCAACTCCATGCAAATAGCTTAATAAATCAAATTTGTATAGAGTTGACTTTTTTTTCGCAATGGATGATATCTCGGAAAGTAACAAACCAATTGCAAAGATATAATGAAAAAGATTTGTGCTATGCGATGCCGTTGAAAAAGTGAAATACACAACTTTCTGGATATGCAGCGTTAGACTAAACCGAGAGTTATCTGCACATTAAAACAAGAATAATTCGAATGGAGAAAAACGATTAGCAGATTCAGAATCAACGATTTCAAATTCATCAAAAAACAAAGTTATCAAGATCTCATTAAATTATCTTTTTTTTTACTTCAATTTAATAAAGCTTTACCTACCGTATAGCCATTTGACATTCTCCAGTAAGACGCTTATAAAAGGATATGCTATTCAGCTTTAAAATATTTGTGTTTCACAGAAACTATATTTTGTATTATTACGAAAATATTAAGAATTAAAATTTAAACAGCTTAAAAATTCATGTAATGTATAACCAATGGTGGGCACCAACGCGCACGCAAAGCC
The DNA here is from genome assembly GCA_951812925.1 of Calliopum simillimum. Lineage (NCBI taxonomy): Eukaryota > Metazoa > Arthropoda > Insecta > Diptera > Lauxaniidae > Calliopum > Calliopum simillimum. The sequence goes on along the minus strand of OX638372.1, from coordinate 93,601,206 downwards.
TCGTTTCCATCCAGTGGTGTAACAACCATATGGCTGCTGAATTAGTACTGGGTATCGTAGTTGTGCGTTTTCACATTTGTATACGCGTATACACAAATGCTCTCTCGTTACTCTCAAATGCGCTACCGTTAGAACTTGCGCCCACCCCGGTTTGTAACGTTTGAATTTTGCTGCAAAGGCAGACTATAAAACAAAAAACAGCTTTGCTTTACTTTACTAGTTTACTACTCGATATTAAATAAATTCTTCTTTGCCTCTTTGCTGAGTCCTCATTTTCAATAAAATTTATACAAAAGCGGAATTATAATAAACTGCTGTGATTCTTTTCTACTTAAGGAACTTATTTGGTGTCGAGAGAAATAAGTATAGAAAACAAGGTTTATGTCATGTTTTTGCTATCTTTGTAGTTTTTTTGGTTTTCGCATAGTTCTTTATTTTCTCTCATCAGAAGGAACAGAACAGTCGCTTTCAAAAAATGTCAAGTTATTTTCATTACATTTTGCAATTAGAAAGATAGGTAACCGTTCATATAAACGCATTTTGGCCAATACTTTTAATTTATTTGCGTCGAGATGCTTCTAAAAGATAGTTTTCACCTATCAAAATTGCATATTTTTTTTACATACCCTACACATTTTTAAATCACTACCTTCATTTATAAAACTTTCATTCAGCATTCTACGAACTTTGACATAAATAACAAACGTAAAACATTGAAATGTTTGTACATTTAAATTAGTGCACATATACTATAGTTTTCAAAGTTTTATTTGGAAGCTTTGCTAAAAAAAAAACAATATAAAAATGATTTCCAGGAAAAATAAATTTTAGTAACTAAATTTATATAAATGTTTGTTTTTAGGGAGTTTTTTTTTTAACGTTTAAGCTACAGGTTCAAAAAGAAAGTATTTAATGCGCCAACAAGTATGCTATGAATGTAATGCAGTACAGTGTGAAAATGGTTTGGTTAATTTTTTTTTTTTTTACTACGAACAATCAATAAAAAAATCAATAAAAATTAAAAAATGTCTTAGCAATTTAATAGTACAAAAACAAACAACAAAAATTATACTTTGGTAACAAGTATGAAATTTTTAATAGCAAAATCAACATCTACGCTAAATACAAATAAATAAATACTCAACTATAACAACGTTAAAATAATAATTTATTCACATAACAATAAAATCAAGCGCATCAAAGCTTAATCCAAAATAAAATGAAATTTTTCTATGCGATTTAGTTTTAACTCAATATTTTAAAATAATTATTAAAGAAAAACCTTGTGGGAGAGACATCTCACTATTATAATCGGTGATTAAATTTATGAAACAAAATTGTCCAATAAAAATAATATGCATTTTAAACAAATTAAAAAAAAAAACACACTTGCAGACAATGTGTAAAAACGAGCTAACGCAAAAAATAAAATAAAATTTACATAAGTTATCTATGTATAATGTGATTTTTTTTTATTCTGCCCTTAAAATTAATTTATATTCCAATATAATAAAGTTGAAAAGCATCAAATGTATGGATAGAACACATTCTGAATATTAAATATAGTTTACCAATGTCTTAAGTAAACGACACGAGATTTTTGGTAACATTTCCTTCAGAAAACTGATTACTAGGTAGGGCTAAAGCGTCGGGCTTTTGTCAACGCTTCAAATACACTTGGCACACTTTTTTTTTGTCTAAGATAACGAAATGCGATTTTTTGAGATACATTTGTGTTTTTTAATTTAAAACATTTATGACATTTAGTTTGTTCTAAGCATTAATCAGATTCGATTTTGACGTAACGAAATTTTAGAAATTCACAAAAATTAGATCAAATATTCTTTGAATGTTAACGAAATTCCATTAGAACAAATCATGGAATTTGGTATACTAAAGAATTGTCTCATAATTCACGAAAGATTTGAATTTGCCGCCATTTGTGCACTAAAGTGTTGCCAACTGAGTAGAAAACAGTTTTACAGCTGATAGTTTAGAGTTAGCAAAAATAGAGCATAACGCGAAAGAACAACGTGTTCTCATTTCAAAAATAATGAGAGTTTGACTTCTACAGTTTGAGCACCACTAACAGTAACTGCTTGACCTGTCGCATTTTCGAAAAAGTATCGTCCAAAACTCTATGCCAAAGAGTGTCACATTGTGGATGCATTTGTTTTGTGACAAACAATGTGGGTCCTCTGGCCATATTTTGGTACCGACCGTATTTTGTACGAAATTTGCGAACGAGCAGCGAAACTTGTTCATCAATGAAAACGCGTTCTTCTGACGTGTAATACTCTATTTTTACTAACCCTAAATTGTCAAGCTGTCAAACTGCTTTCTTTTTTTTTTGATTGACACTAATTTACCGCACAAATGGCGGCAAATTAAAATCTGGCGTGAATTATGGGACACCATTTAGTTCCAAACTCAAAAATATGAAGAGACACCCATAAGTTTATAGCACAAAAATGTTTAGAAACAGTTGTATAATAAGTGCTAGAAATGTGCTATATCTTGAAGAATAGACATTTTTTTTTTTTTTCGAAATTTAATGGCGCATACTTTTAGGCTTGAAAATGAGACACAAATTGAGATAATATTCCACTTCTAATTTCCGTTGGCGTTTTAATTGTCGCTTCCAACTCGTTTTTATTTTGATCGTTGTCTCGTTTCTAAATTTGATTTCTTGAAATACATTGAATGAAGAGCTATCGAACTATTTGGAAGAACGATGCAATCACTCTTCTTATCATAGGTGTATTTCAACTAAAACGACTATCGTATTATCACACGAGAAGCTGAAAAGTACTATAAATCTTAATAAATTGTAATGCCTAGAGGAGCATAGTCACGAAATGCATCAATTGTCTTCATGCGGTCGTTTGTGTTGCTTTTGCTTAGCAAATTGGCGATATCTTAAAATGTTGACGGCTCCTCCATAAACTGTCTAATACTCAGATTATAATATGCTTTTGTAATATGGATACATATGATCTCCGAGCAAGATATTTTGATTGAAATTTTAGTATAACATAGTTTATATCGGCTTGTTAATAATAATAAGAATAATAATAATATAATAATATTACTATTATTTTACTGAAAGTTTGCCTGCATAAAAATCTTAAAATATAGTGTACTTTTTTATACTCGCATATTTTACATTGAACTGAAGTATTTGATCGAAAAAATTCCAGATTCAAGTTTTCACTGTACACTGATTTCATTTTGACACTGAAGTACACTGATTTCATTTTGACACTGAAGTACACTGATTTCATTTGGACACTGAAGTACACTGACTTGTTTTATCAGTGAAAAAAAAACCTGGTTCTAACAAATACTTCAGTATACTGTATTTTCTACAAACAAATACTTCAGGTCAGTGTAAAACGAGCGAGTAGAAAAACTACAGTTCAATTTATGATATGGTAACACTTGCAAGTTGCAACGCATTGTCAACCCAGGATTATAGTGGCTTTCATACATTTCCGCGAGAGAGCGAGAGAAATGTCAAATAAATAACGTATCTTGAAACGAAATATCTTAAAACTCCAACAAGACGTCTTGTGCGGACCCCTAGTATGAATTCTAAAGGATTACTACATAAGAATTTAAAATACTGTCTAAATAAACTTTTACCTGACACCCAAATATATTATCATATATTCAAAACTGGTCAATTGATGGCATTTCGCCTATATGACTGATCGAAATGTCCAATACTAAAGATTCAGCCGTTTTGTGTGATAATTGTTTTTTCCGTACCAATCTTTAAAATATAAGTTTTTTGAGTAGTTTTTGGAATATATATATTCCGTTCAAAAGAGGTTTCTGATAAAAAATTTATAAAGTATCGATTAAAGTAATTTTTGTCATGTTTAATAAAAGTATTCCGCCTATACCGCACAAACATACGTACATACTTAACCGACACGATTTCGGATTTTCGTTTTTTGATAGAAATCGTTAATTTGCGTCCATGCGCATCATCCCGTCAAATTTCATAACTGGGAAAAATTACCGATACCGGAGTTATGGCGAATGAAATTTTGACTCTTGTGCTACAATGCATGTAAAGATAATGCAAAAATAATGCTTTTTGGCGGTTAGAGCTCCGATATACAAGATATAAATATTTTCTATCAAATTATGGGTGTTTTCGGAAATGCAACTTAATTTAGTTGCATTGCGCAGTATATAATTTGGAGCGCAACACAAAACTGCGGTTTTTGCTTAAATATTCCACAACAGCTGTTGCAGGGTGCAGTGTTCCCAGAAGTTGCATCTATGTAAATTTAGATATTGCTACTGCGACAGTATTTACGCAGTACTGCATTTCCGAAAACACCTTATGTGTATGCCCAACCAATAAAAAATAATTACTTTGTATCCTTGTTGCTTTATATTGTTAAATTGTTAAGAGCAATATGTTGTAATATGAAAATATATCTGTGACAACAAGCATTAGCAACTTAAGTCGACTTAAGAGAAATTGATTTGAGTTCTGATTAAAATTACACTTTTATTTGTATGCGTTTATTTAGTGCTTATTTAGGTCTTAATAATGCCCAAAAAATTAAAGATTAATTGTATCCAGAACTAATGCAAAATTGAGCTCAAACCCATTTTTCTGAAGTCGACTTAAGCTGTTAACGCTTGTGGTCATAGACATATAGCAATTTTTTTTTGTTTGATAATTACTTTTTTCGCTATTTTTTGTATCAAAAAAACATAAGCTTTTACATTTTTGCTGTTTAATATTTAATCAAATTTTAAAAAGTGTAAAACAAAAATAGAAAATATTAAAAAAAAAGTATACATAGTATATAATAAAATTTAAAATTACTAGTAATGAACAAGAAAGAAAAAATATTTCACTTAAAAAAAAAAAAAAAAAAATAATTATTAAAAATTCAAATGATTGAGAAAACTTAAAACGGAAATAGAAAATTCCCGATCGTTTGAATGGGGCGTATAAAATACTTGAAAAAAAGAGTAACATAGACAAAAGAGAAATGCGTTTATAATTTCGGCTGTCGGCTTTCCCCTTTACACATTGTTTGCACGTTTTTTTTCGCTCTCTAATCAAAGTATAAAAGATAAATACAAAAAGAACTTAACAAAACAAATTGGAATGATGATAAAGTTTGTGTGACAAAACTTAAATAAAGAAAGAAAAACAAATAAAAAAAATATTAAAGTATTTTTTTTCTGTGTATATAAAACATTATTTTTATTTGTTTATACATATTTTGTTCTTTGAATGATATTTAAAATATATTTATTATTTTTTTTTAACCTTTTTGCAGTAAAATAATAAAAAAACATGTCTTCAAAATGTAAGCAAAACAAAAAATAAAAAAAAGAACTCCCTCATCCATTGCAATAATTCATGAGTAGAGAGTAATGTGTAATATTTAAGAATATGCGTGTACTTGTTGTTTTTTTTTTTTTTTCGTAAAAAATACGTACTGTATTTAACTGAAATCAACAAATTGCAAACTACGATATCAAAAATTTGTGACAGCAAAATTGACTTAATTTTTTTTTTTATTAAATACTTAGTTGCAAACATGATGGTACTACAACTCAAAACTTTTTATAACTGTCTAGTAGATTCTTGTGAAACTTCAATAGCTATTATTTTCTGTTCAAGATAGCTATACAAAATTATAGATCTTGAAAAATAGAAGCTGTAGGGTGTTGTAAGAACAAAATTTTGCGTAAAAACAAGAAATCCGTTCTCCTACTGCAACTTTTTAAATAAAATTTTTTTCTTTTTTTATACCCTACTAACTATCTTCCAAAACATGGTAAACAAATTTCAACTCCCCCTCTGTAATTGATGTCACGGCTCACAGTAAAGTAGCCAAAAAATATTTATTCTGCGCGTATCTTTTTGTATTCTTACCGTTGCAAGTTTTTACGCCTAAAAATGTGCAATAAAATTTGTATAGGAACACTATATTTACGACACTACCCCGAATAAAATGAGTTATTTTTTACCTCGTTGTTGTAATTCGTCGCGTTTTGGTGTTACTTTTTTATGCCTCAAAGTATGCTATTATATTTTGTGTAAAAAATTATACTGAAGAAAAGTGATAGACTATAGCATTTTCATGAAAAATATGTCGCATTATTTTATGGGCCAGTCGTTATTACTATTTCAATTGGTTAGCCACAGTAATGCAGTATGTACTATGCGCCTTTTCTTTACAAAAATATTTTAGAAAAATACTGTTGCAATACATTGCAGTAAAATATAAGCATCTAAAATTATGCTCCAAATACCAAAATACTATTATAATACATTGGAGTAAAAAAGAAAGAACCCAGTGTACCAGACGGTTCATATCTTCGCTTTTTTACCCGTTACGGATCCGTTACTGATCCGTTTGCGGGAGAAATTCCAAAAAAAAAAAACGATTTGCTTTTTTTTTTGGAAATCTCTCCCGCCAACGGATCAGTAACGGATAAAAAAGCGGAGATTTGAACCGTCGGAGATTTGAACCGTCTGGCACACTGGGAAGCGCCTAAAACTATGCGACATTTTTCTATACGAAAGCAATGCAATGCAACTGACGTTAAGGAAGTAGACCATGCATAAATAAAAGCAAGGGTGAAACGTAGAAGGAAAAAAAAAAAAAACAAAATGAATGGATACTCTAAAATAAAAAAAAAAAATGTTTAGAATGACTTAATAAATTTTCCATGCTGCAATGAGTATATCCTCCTGTAACTCTTAGGGGATAGATAGAGCATAGGGTTATCAAAACTTTGCGATGCAGACGGGAATTGACCACAGAACTTCCACTCACTTAATATCCGATCACACTTCAACTGAAGTTTTAACGTTTCGAATGCGATACGTTTTGTTTTGTCAAAAATTTTCAATCCTAAAAATATGCTAGTAAATTTTTTTTTCAATTGCTTGTGAAGCAAGTCAATAAGATCAGGGTAGACTCATTTGTTTTAAGTCAAAATATCATAGCATATTTTTAAGCGTGGAAGTTCACACAAAAATATAAAAACTTTATTAACTATTTTGTGTAAACATGCTTAAAAAAGTAGATCCATTTCTACGAATAAACCAAAATTAAACAAAACAAAATTTACAATACTAAAAGATGTGGCAGTTACTTACGTAGAATCAGCCACGCCAAACAGCTGTTTGAAGTGGCAAAAGTATCGAAAACGGTATAAAAAGTTGTCAATCGCAAACACCAACAAGTTAAAAATGCTATATGAATTGTAAAAAACATGAAGTTTTAAGCTACAATCAACAAACAAAAAGAAAAAATACATTTAACTAAAAAATTTATTTTAACGTAACCGCCAAAAAGTTATTCAAAGCAAAAATTTTGATCTTCTCTACTATGCATTCAGATAAAAGCTGTTATAATTTCAAGCTAACATTCAGATTGAAACGAAAAGCAAATAAAATTCAGATTAGAAGTTTGTTTTATCTTAAAACGCCGTCAAAAAGTTATTGAAACCTTAATTTCAATGGGGTTTTTTTTTTTGGTTGAAAGTGGAATAAGTCCATAAATGTCAAAATTAATGTCATAATATAAATTGGCTTACATTTAAGAAGAAATTAATAAAATTGAGCTCTGTTTTCACGTAAAGTTTACTTGATGGCATTAAGTTGAAAAGCTGATATCGCTCAAATAATGTGAATGACATTACTTTTATTCCACTTACCTAATCAATTTAAAAAGAGTGTGGCTGTCGCGTAACCGCCGAATTAAATTTTTAACGCATATGCAACCGCTTCTCTTTCTCATGCTTTAAAAAAAAAAAAAAAAAAAAAAAATAAATGGTGCGCCATCATTGCAACTTTTTTCGGTTTATTACAAACTTTCCGTTTCGGAAAAGAGCTTCTAATTTCAAAACAGATAACTATTTAAAAGAAATTCACGAACAAAAAAAAAAAAAAAAAAAAAAAACACGTATATACAAACAAATAAACTATACATTAGCTAAATAAATTTTTCGTAAAGTGAGAGAAATAGTAACTAGTTATAATTAAAATAAAATAAAAAGAAGGAAAGTAAAATAACTAAAATTAAAATATTAAGTCAATATAAATGTTAGTGTATGATGAAAATGTTATGCAAGTAATAAGCATAAAACACTGCTGAGGAAGCATATAATTACACTAGCAAAATGTCAATTTATGCTGGCAAGTTTCTTGGCTAAATTGCATAATTTGCTACATTAGTATTACAAAAATGCTAAAAAAAGAAAAAAAAATACACATTTTAAAAGAAAATCGATAGAAAAAAATTTTTTCTTCAAGAAAAAAAAAAAAAAAAAAAAAAACATTGAAAAGTTATTGATTTTGTTTTTTAATACTTTGAAAAAATTCTCAATATACAATAAAAATTAAAAAAAAAGGTTTTAGCAGCAAACTTATTTTATAAAGCAAAAAATAAACTGTAGCACCTAAAATGTTTATAACTTTAAAAATGTATAAGCTAAAAAATTAAAAATAAAATAAAAAAAAAATAAGAAAAAATTTAAAAAAAAAAATTAACGAACATAAAATTATGAATTATGTACGTAAATGAACAAAATTAAATTGATGTATACATCTTAAGCTATAACGGTTTAATATTTTACTTTTCTTGTTTTATACAACAACGTGTGACACAATATATGTATTCTTTTTTTTTATTTTTTAATAAAAATCTGTAATTTATAAAGTTTTTATTATTATTATAAATTACTTATGCATTAAAGTAAAGTATAAAGTTTGCAACAAATTTGAATTGTAGTTATAAATATAGTTATTTTTACTGAATTTATTATACATACATACATACCTAATTGTCTTATTAATGTTGATTAAAAAAAAAAGAAAAGGAAATTATGAAATTCAATAAAATTCAACGTAATGAATTTAATTATAAACTCAACTTCAAACATACATACATTGAAAAAAAGGAAAAAAAACAAAATATACAAAAAGGCAAAACCATTTTTGAATAAAAAACTTAAATGTAATTACAAAATATAAAAATTAAAGTCCCCCAATAAAACAAAACAATTTATGAAACATTAAAATAAAATTCATATATAAAAATTTAAATTAAATAAAATATAAGTTCTATTATTAATAAAAACAAATTTTTTTATTCTTGAGAAACAAAAGCAAAACAGGGTGTTGGTTTTTCTGCGTTGGTTGTTTTTTCGGCTGTGTTTATCTGTTTTTTTTTTTAATTTTTTTTTTATTATTGGATCTACAATTCGGAATGTTATCAAAATCTTAAATGCTCACGATTTTTCAAGGCACTTACAGTTTAAGAACTTAAGTCTTAAGAAATAAAACAAATATGCAGGTATTTATTTATTTATTTATATTGATTATATAACAGAGTTGTAAAGAATGTTTGTTTTTAAGAAATTTTGACAAAAATATTTAATATATATTTAAAATTAAAAGTAGAGATATTTGCAAAAAAAAAAAAAAAAAAAAAAAAAAAAAAATAGAAACAAATTTTTGTTCAAAACTCAAATCCAAAAAGACGTATGTACATAACTTCATTTTGAATTTTTTTAAAAGGCGTTGCAAAAAACGTCTTAACACTTCATATATTTTAGATTTTAAAGCCATTTTTGGCTAGTATTGCTTAATACCAATTTTATCTTAGGCAATACTTCGTCGGCTGAGTATTATGTTGCCGTAAACGTCACTTCGTTGAAAATGCAAAAGCAGATAAATTGTGCTCGTCTCTACACAAGTTATGTGCTTTTGCTTTTTCAACGAAGTGGCGTTTACGGCAAAATAATACTCAGCCGACGACTTGCCAAAACGTTGTCTTAAGACGTTTTTTGTAACGCCTTTTGAAAAAAATTCAAAATGAAGTTACGTCTTTTTGAATTTCAGGTGACGATATGTAAAACTAAAGAAAAGTACATATATATATTTACATTACCAACAGGAATGTATAATAACAACGTTGAATCAGTTATTTTATTTATTTGGGCAACTTTTCAAAAAACCCGTAATTTTGACTAGAGAAACAAAAAAAAAAGTTTCTCCGAGGCTGCAAATAGTTAAAATAGATCAAAGCTGTCATTATAAACATAGTAAAAATGATAAATCGCGTGGAAATTATATTTTTTATTTTCCAAGTAATTTTCCATAGTTAGTTTCAAAATATCCACGATAAAGGCGTGACGCGGTAAAGGATTTCTGCATTTAAATGAGCGTAAAAGATTCAAAATAACTTCTTAAATATTTTCGCTCAAATAACGCTTGCACTACAGAATTTCGAAAATTTTGCTTTGCCACGCCCTTTTATCCGAGTTTGCCTTGTTTTTGCTTGGACCTTGCATTTACTATCCTTAGTGTCGAGTGAAATTTTGTCCAACTATCTCAAAAACACGCTTTGAAACTTTTGCTTATATGGGAGGTATCACACCTCTTCTTGTCAGAATTCACATAGTTTTTGTTCAGAGCTTGCATCCCTAGCATTTGTGAGTATTTCGGTTATGTTATCGTGAATAATGTGCATACAATTTTTTTTTTTTTTTTGTATGGGTGGTAGGTGTGCCCGTTGACCGATTTCACTAATTTTTCAATCCCGCGAGCTTACTTTTAAGACGAAGCCAGTCTATAAAACTTTATCAAATTTTCTTGCTAATTTGCCCGTAAAAAATATTTCCACAGACAGATAGACAGGCGGACAAGGCTGTATCGACTCAGGAGGTGACACTGATCAAGAATATATATACATATTTATACATGCCTATTTATTCGCTGCGTTACAAACGGAAGGACATAGTGAATATACCCTGGGTGAAGGGTATAATTAATTTGTTTAGCTCATAAAGAGAAGAGTGAGTTTATACCACTGTAAAGGCATAGGTACGGTACTTGTTTCTACAATCAAAATTTCCGAAATGTTTTGTGTTGAAGACTGACATAAAAGCTTAATAACAAATTCTGTACGATAAAAACATTTAGTACAAATATACAGGAAAAGGAAATAGTATTAACTTTTTAAGTCAAATTAGAGGCGAACCTATCAAAACTTGAGAACAAAAAGTTTTTTCAGTTAAGGTGCTTCCAATCAGGCAAAGAGTTAGTTTAATAGCAATATTTTCAGAAACTTACGAAACTTTCTATTTTTAGAACTTCAAAGTAGTTAAACTTGGTCTTAGTTCAATTTTTGTCACTGAGAACAGGCACGGTACAGGCATTTTGACCACTTCATGGCTCCTGTATCATTACTGCAATGACGACAATCAGCCATATTACATTTAGAAAACGTTTGACAGTAATGAATTATACCATTTAAAAGTCAAGTTTGACATTTTTGTATGTTCAAAATTAGTGGGACGCAAAATTACGGCTTTTTTTTTGTCGAATCGACCATTTATGTTCACACATGTGAATCCACTGAAAAGCCTAAAAAGTGTCAAATCTGGCTTTTGAATAGCTTAGCCGCCTATTACTCTCTGGCGTTTTCTAGACATGAATAAAGTTCCATTTGTCATTTATTTATTGTGCAATGATACAGGTGTCCTGAGTTGGTGAAAATGCCTTTACCATGGCATGTTGCATGCAACAAAAATAAAATTCGGACTAATTAAGGTTAAAAAAAACTTGAAAGTTCCATAAAACACCCTTCATATAACTTTTTGCGTGATTAGAAGCTTTTAAAGTTGTGCAATATGCTTTTTCACTTGCAAAAAAATTATGTCTTTGACTAACCCATTGCGTGGAGCACAATTATTATGACTGACCATAAAAAGTACTACTGATACGTAGTCCTGAATATCTATCGTGTATATTATTTGTAAAAGAAATTTAATTTGTTAAGGAGAATCACATTCTCTCACATTTATTATGACAACTTTTAGCAACTATTTGCGGCCTCAGAGAAAGGCTTTTTATATTTCTCTGTAGGTCTCAAGATATTCGAAGTAAAAGATCGCGAAAAATTGTTTGCTTGCAAATATATCGCTAAATGAAGCTACTTTTACAAAAAAAATGTTTGTGCATAATTTTGTAAAATTTTCTTGTGCAAAAACATTTTTTCTGTACATTTTTACAACTCTGGTAATAAATTTAATTAATATATGAAATACAAGCATTTTATTCCCAAATTTTTAGGTGATGCCGATGGACGTCCACCACGTAAGAAGAAATCTAAAGAATCAAATGTTAATAATGTAAGTATCTACATAGATAGTTCGTCAAAATGTTGAATTTTTATGCTTAGTTGTAAAATTTATAAGCAAGTAATTTTTATCTACCAAAACCTTTTATCAAATGTAAATTCGTTCAATAAAATTTGAAACCAATGCGGAAAATATCAAATGTTACCAAAAAAATTAAAATTTTGTTTGATTAAATTTCGAATAGTATTGAACAAGTCGAAATGTATCAAAAGGTATTGAAAAAAATCTAAAAATATTGTATTAAAAGAGTCGACATACATTATAATAACATTAGTTTTAACGAGAAAAAACTAAAAATGAATTGTAAAAATCTGTTCTGGAATCCGTGCGTTTTAAATTACTTTTCGTTTCGAAAAATTTTTGATAAAAAGTTTAGGAATCTTTTTTGTGGAGAAATACACGCTCGATAAATAATATGGAATTGTGTAGGGGAGAAGGGGGAGGTTTCGACACGTTGGTGGCTTTGTCAGTGCCAAATTTTACCATTTCTATTCACACTACTAACTCCAGCGTGTAATACAAAAAATCTTGCAAAATACATGAAGAAGTCTGAAAAATTTTGGAAATTTGGAAACAAGTGGATATGGAAGGATTCGTCAAGTGTTAATGGGAGGGTTCGACAACTGAAAGTTATCCACATAATTGAAAAATTTTTACTGAATCTGATTTTTCACAAGTTATGGAATCCGATGCTAATGCCAATGTACAAATGGATTTGGAATCAGCCTGAATCAGATCCTTAACTTGTTGAAGGCTCTGATCGTCTTAATTTAAATCATTTGCTGGTTATGGTTCCGATTCAAGATGAAATCCCTGATTTTCGCTCTCCAGTTGTACCTCCGGAAGAAATTCGTCCTTTACCATCTAATTAAAAGGGTAGAATTTTAAAAAAAATCAAGGGAAATCAAGAATTTATACTACTGACGAAGCCCACCAAAGGTGGAAGGTTTCGACATTTATTTAAACTATGGTTTTCCGCTCCCAATACCGAACAAATATAGCGAAGTTTTGGTAATTTATTAAAAAAGCGCACATATTTATGCACAGTCTATGTGTATTCAAAACAACATGCATAATTACATTTAGAAGAAAAAGTAAGTTTTCTGCTATGATGTCGAAACCTCCCCCCACTCCCCTATACGAAAAAATTATAACTTGGGAAATATTCTTAAAAACTGCAAAACAGTCAAAAACTTTTTTGTGTTCACAAATACAGGGTTAGGCGCATGAACTGTTACCTAATAAAATGATCAGACTTGGGGGTAATGCATTAAATTTTTTAGTTCATTGAGCTTTTCACTAATATTTAATGAATATTTTGATAGTGAAACTTTTTCCACTACCACTAAATCTAATTAGAGATAGTGAAAATATTCTCCATTAAATTTAGTGATAGTGGAAACTTTTCATTAAATTCAATGGAACAAATTTTCACTTTCAATGGATTTAGTGATAATGGAAAATTTGCCATTACCACTAAATCAATTTTTTGACGAAGCCCACCAAAGGTGGAAGGTTTCGACATTTATTTAAACTTTGGTTTTCCGCTCCCAATACCGAAAATAACAAATATAGCGAAGTTTTGGTAATTTATTAAAAAAGCGCACATATTTATGCACAGTCTATGTGTATTCAAAACAACATGCATAATTACATTTAGAAGAAAAAGTAAGTTTTCTGCTATGATGTCGAAACCTCCCCCCACTCCCCTATACGAAAAAATTATAACTTAGGAAATATTCTTAAAAACTGCAAAACAGTCAAAAACTTTTTTGTGTTCACAAATACAGGGTAAGGCGCATGAACTAATAAAATGATCAGACTTGGGGGTAATGCACTAAATTTTTTAGTTCATTGAGCTTTTCACTAATATTTAATGAATATTTTGATAGTGAAACTTTTTCCACTACCACTAAATCTAATTAGAGATAGTGAAAATTTTCTCCATTAAATTTAGTGATAGTGGAAATTTTTTCACTATGAAAAAATTCATTTGATGGTAATGAAAAATTTTTCACTATCTAACAATTCATTAAATGATAGTGAAAAGTTTTTCACTATCATTAAAATTTAATGAAAATATCCAATAAAAATTGCACTAAATTTAGTGATAATGAAAATATGTTTCATTGAATTTAATGAAACATTAGTGGAAATTTTCATTAAAGTTTAATTAAATTCAATGAAACATAATTTTTCTATCACTAAATTTAATGAAGCTTCTAGTGAAACTTCTAAAGAAAATTTTCATTAAAGTTTCATTAAATTCAATGAAACAAAATTTTACTATCACTAAATTTAATGAAGCTTTTAATGAAACTTTTAATAGAATTTTTTATTAAAATCCAAGCTGTTTACTCCAAGGTTTTGCAAGTTTTTAGCCGAAAAGCTCTCGTTTAAGCATAAAACGTACATGAATGAGAGCTTTTCGGGTAAAAACTTGCAAAATCTTCGAGTAAGCGAACAGACTGATTAAATTAAATTTATTGAAAGAGTTAGAATGAGTGGGAATAGTATCAGTTTGAAGGAGATTCATTAAAGTCAAATGCAAACACGACTTTTAGTTTTTGAAGTTATTCAGACCCAAATAATTTCTGCCCTTTGTCAACTAAATGCTTAAAACAGCTTTCGTAAGCTTTTTTAAGTACTAGTAGGATTAATGTTCAAGCAATCGTCTCGTACAAGATCACGAAGGAAAAATTTAAAGATATCAAAATATTTTGACCTAGCACGGCACATTTTGTCTTAATTGAATTGAAATTTCCAATAAAAAATCACTGAAGTTATTGAAAGTGAACATTTATTCATTGAATTTAATGAAACATTAATGAAGATTTTCATTAAAGTTTCATTAAATTTAGTGATAGTGAAAATTTGTTTCATTGGATTTAATGAAACATTAATGAAAATTTCCATTAAAGTTTCATTAAATTTAATGAAAGTGAAAATGTTTCATTAAATTTATTGCAACATTTATTGAAAATTTTCATTAAAGTTTCATTAAATTCAATGGAACAAATTTTCACTTTGAATGGATTTAGTGATAATGGAAAATTTGCCATTACCACTAAATCAATTTTTTGATAGTGAATGAATTTTCACTAGCACTAAATTTAGTGGAAATTTTATATAAAACTTTTAACTAAATTTAGTGATAATGAAAATCTTTTTCATTACCACTTAATGAATTTTTTGATAGTGAAGGATTTTGCACTAACACTAAATAAATTCCTTGATAGTGAATATTTTTTCACTAGCACTAAGTTTAGTGAAAAATAAAATCTAATGCAAAACCCCCAAGTCTGAAAACGATCATAACTTTTTGTGTGAAATTATTTTTTATTGATTCAAATGACAAAAATGTGTGGAAATAATCAAAAAACTAGAATCCGGCTACTTAGCTCGATATGGCCACCTTTTGCCTTGGTTATGGCCTTCAATCGGTCAAAAACGAGTTGCATGCTGCGCGAATGTGATCTTCCGGTATTTTGGTCCATTCCCGTAAAATGGCTTTCTTCAGCGCATCCATACTGGCATATTTTTTAGTCCTCCCCTTGCTCTCTAAGGTTACCCAGATGGAATAGTCTATCGGATTTGTGTGGACGAAATGAAGTGTGGAACCTTGTTTTTTAACCATTCTTGGTTCACACGAGCTTTATGGGATGGTGTTGAGTCTTGTTGGAACGTCCCATGGTCTGCGACCGAAATGTTTGCGTGGCCACGGCTCTAAAGCAGCTTCCAACACATTTTCCCGATAATATGTCGCTTTGACTTTGACACCAGACTCGATTCCATTACTTGAGATGGGAAATTACTTCGGGTGGCTGTTCGTAGGCTCAAATTCTCGTAGGAGCGTTCGGTCAAGTAAACACGATCATCTTGAGAGTTTATGAACTGTTCAATCGGGAAATTTTTCTCATCAGAAAACACAATGTTAGGAAATTGGCCATTCGTGCAAGCGTAACAACTCCTTTGCTCTTTTGAGTCGTAACTTTTTTTGCTTTGGTGTACGATCGTGTGCCTTTTGGAACTTGTAAGGCTCTACCTTGAGCTCATTTTGCAATATGCGTCTGATGCATCGCTGGGATATTTTCAGTTTTTTCGCCATTTGATTACCACTATGACGTGGATTTCGTTCAAGTCGAGCCTTTACTTTCTGCACCATTTCAGGCGATGTTGCATTTTTTTTTTTGGTTCAATACCATAGGCAACGCTAACAGAACCATTATAACGAGTCATGGTACGATACACAAACATTTTATTCACTTTGAGATGTTTGAGCTCACGAACGATAGTTATGATTGTGATTTCCAGCCAAATATAATGCAATCACACTATTACGACGCAAATGCCTTTGGCGGCTTGTAAACAACGTATGAATTTGACACAGCTGGTTTGGAAATGTATCGGTCTGAATTTGGTAAGAGTTTATGCGCCTAACTCTGTATGATAATTACACTGGTCTACACGATTTTCGACTCGAGCAACCAAATAGTGTTTCTAGAGTTATTTGGTGCGCTGAACTCGAATCTGCAATCGGTTTTTCTCTATTAGGTCAGGTTTTGGAGATAATTGACCTTTTCGATTTTTGAGGTTATGGCTCCATTTTTTCGAATATATTTTGAGAAACCCAATTTCGATCGAATATGTTTTTTCCCTATTATAGAGAAAAATTCTCAAACTTTCAATAAGTGAACCAATATCTAAGATCCGATTCAAATTGGCTGAGTTATAGCAACGAAAATTCATTTTTTTGGTAGTTTTTTACACTTTTTCGTGTTTAAGCCAAATTAAACACGGTTTTTTTGCCAGTAGCTTATACAAATATATATTGTTTATATTTCAGTTAAATAGAGTATTTAATTGCAAATATTTGGAGCTCAATTTTAGTAAAATCGGATCATTTTTTAAAAAGTAATTAAGGTTTTAGTGAAATAAGACCATTTCGATTTTGATAGAAAAAATTAATTTTTTCAACAAAAATTAAAAAATAATTTTGAAAATCGAAATGGTCTTATTTCACTAAAACCTCAATAACTTTTTAAAAAATGATCCGATTTTACTAAAATTTAACTTCAAATGTTTGCAATTAAATACAATATTGAATAAAAAAATATATATATATTTGTATAAGCTACTGGCAAAAAAACCGTGTTCAATTTGGCTTAAACACGAAAAAGTGTAAAAAACTACTATAAAAATGAACTTTTCGTTGCTATAACTCAGCCAATTTGAATCGGATCTTAGATATTGGTACACTTGTTGAAAGTTCAAGAATTTTTCTCTATAATAGTGTAAAACCATATTCGATCGAAATTGGGTTTCTCAAAATATATTCGAAAAAATGGAGCTATAACCTCAAAAATCGAAAAGGTCGATTATCTCCAAAACCTGACCTGATAGAGAAAAACCGATTGCAGATTCGAATTCAGCGCACCCAAATTACTTAAGAAACATCATCCTCTTCTCCAGTCAAAATTTTTTTCGAAATTTGTCGACCAGTTTATTTGTAGAGTAAAAGATTTCTGACAATGTAGATCTGAAAACTTTTTATCGTACGACTTACCGTTTTCATCAAAAGGCTTTCGAAACGAAAAGTAATTGAAATCGCACGGATTGGTCGCATCTCAAATGTATAAAAGTTAGCCAGATGAACTGAACACGTCTTGAGATTTTTTGACTGTTCTACAGGATTCTCGAAAAGTATGCAAAACTTAAAAGCATTGAAAAAGTCATAAAATTCAAAGGGTATATTAAAAAGTTTCGAAAAAGTATCGAAAAAGACGACGCATTAAGAAATGAATAATATCGGAAAGTCGATAAAATATAACAAGAATCGCATAGTATTGGCAAAAAATCGAAAATGTCCAATGGCGAATCCAGAACAATTTTTGGAATTTACTTGATAATTTTTCTATTATTTATAAGCTATTTTGAGCCCTCTAGGGATCATCTACTGAAAAAGTTTCTAAAAGTCAGTCATATTAAGTCAAAAAAAGTATCGGAACATAGCAGGTTTCGATTAAAATCAAAGGATAACGAATATTACAAGTGTTACAAAATACAATTATTGATTGATGATAACTTACATACGGAAAAAGTGATATATGAACAAAATGTTTTGGTTGATCTTAATTGTTTGCTGAAGTTAACAATAAAATGAAACTAAAAAGAAAAACGACAAAATACATTTTACATAACATGAAACTGCTGTTGCTATTTTTCAAATCTCTCATGTCATATACATATCATATCCATAATCCTAGTACTAATGCAATATATCCGAAATATATATTTTAAATTTTATGTTTACAGTATTTTCAATAAAAGCGTGTACATACGCTGTATTGAACTACACGCATAAAAGCCTAAAAAGTGTGTACGACGTCCCGTAACAATGTTATTAAAATTTTTATTTTTAAATTGGCGCCCATATACTAGAGCTGGCCAGGGGCTTTAAAACTCAGGACCGGACCGGCACGAACACGAAACAAGCACTACTTGAAAAAATCCCCGGGCCCGCAGGAAATTTTTTGTCCAGGCCCGAGTCCGAGCCCAATAGAAGCACATCTCTGGTAGCATAAAAATTTTTTCAAATTCTATTATTTTTTATTGCTAATAAAAGTTAATAAATCTACCAAAAGTTATAGAAAAAAGTAAATTTTGTGAAATGGAACTTAAAATTTCCAAAATCTACCACGGAAGCGTATTTCATAAGCTTCCAAATGTGTGCTTCCACGGAAGCGTATTTCATATGCTTCTGAAGATGTGCATCTCCGCTAGGACATGCTGTGTTAAAAAATATAAGCAGTGCGAACAGCACTGGAAGCAGCTTCTTGCTTCCCTAGAAGCGCAACTGAAGTCGTTTCAATGCGCTTCCGTTTCCCGTTGGGATATTACACTTTAAAAAAATTTTAACTGATTGATGAAGCTAAATCAATTATTTTCGTATGAGGAAAAAAACAAACATTCTAATCTTAAAAGATGATTTGTTTGGCTAGACTTACTCTATTGTCATTCTCAGCCTCATATTTATACAAAATTTTGCATATTTTTATTTAAGAACAAAATTTTTTCCAAGTTTATCTTCCCGTGATTTACGGGCCTCTGATTTTCGGCCCTTTGGAGTTAGGCCCGGGCCCGCACGAAGCTCGAAGAAAACTCGATTTCAAGGCCCGAGCTCGTAGCTGAAGAGTAAAAGCCCGCGGTCCACGAAAAAAAAGTTCCGTGCCCAGCTCTACCTTATGCGCTAAAATAGCGAAAATGGCTCAAATTTGAAATCGCTCAGATTGATTTTGTTCAAGTTTTATAACTCAGCAACTAAAGTAAAAAGTTGAATTATGACAACAGCATTAGAAAGATCATGTTTCAAAGCCTATAGAACAAGTTTATTTATGTAAGTCAGAAAAAAATTGGCGTATGAGGCAAAAGAGAACTCAAGCATCGATATATTTTAATAGTCTAAACCAAAGCAGTTCAATCCCTTCTTAAATACTACATACAATTTTTCTTTTGTTGGAAAGGTAATAAAGATGAAGCGTTGTCACGCTATAATGAAAAAATACGCTACTCGTCACTCTGTGCTAATTTTTATAAAATTTGCAGAAAATAATGCGAGTCACTTTTTTCCATTTTCTTTAAAATTCTCGAAATTTGCCTGCTTTCAATGGCATGTCCAAGGCAAACTAAATGACGCAGCTTGCTCAAAATTGCACGTGGGTAGTGTTACATTTAAAGTTACTGTGGGAAATTCATAAAGTCTCGAACTTATCACACGACCCTCGTATAAACCATTTCAATCACGATGCACGCTCTTGTTGCAAAATACTGTAATTGTATTTTTATTATTTACACGATTTTCGTCAAATTCCGTTTTTACAGGTAAATAACACAACGTCGTCGTCGACGACAGCAGCAACAACAATAACAACAAGCAGTAGCATCACGACAGCAGCAACAAATGCTGCTGCCGGAGCAGGGGTTATACCACCGACAATAGCATCGCAACAATTACAGAACACATTGACAACAGTGGCTGCAACAGCCACAGCAACATCCCTCTCAGCGGCAACACCAACATCACAGATCGGCGGCAATTCAACAAGTAAATAAACAAAACGCAACTTTAACAACTACAACAAATATAACTTGCTGCAATTGATTTATATATAAAATGTTTATTAACTTTGTTTTTTGTTTTTCTTCTTCTGCCCTTCATCATCATCTGAATTTCATCCGTCATGCAACTTTTTGTCAAATGTTTCATGTTGTACGCGTCAAATTGTTGCCTTGTTGTCGTCGCTTTGTAGTGAATATCACACAAACAACCACAAACAGTAGCAGCAGCAGTAACAACAACAACAATATGATATCAGCAACACTTAACAATAACAACACGAACAACAATAATAATAAAATTCAAGCAACAACAGCCGCCGCAACACCAACATCATTGACAACAGTGATGCCACCACAACCTTCACCAAAATTGGGCATAGCCGGTGGTTTAGTTGTAGGTGGTGGTGGTGGTCATGTTGCTGCTACTGCTGCTTCCAATGCTGCACTGAACAGCGGCGGCGGTGGTTCTGCTCTTATAGCGACAACAACAAGCCATCAATTGAACAGCAGTGGAAGCAGCAACTCAAGCACCAGCAGCAGTAACAGCAGCAGCAATAGTAGCAATAGCAATGGACCAAATGACTTGACAATGTCTGCTACTGCTGCCAATGCTCACGGCCATCATAGCGCAAGTGCTGTCATTTCAATTGCGCCCTCAGCTGTTACATCA
Source organism: Calliopum simillimum (assembly GCA_951812925.1). Classification (NCBI taxonomy): domain Eukaryota; kingdom Metazoa; phylum Arthropoda; class Insecta; order Diptera; family Lauxaniidae; genus Calliopum; species Calliopum simillimum. The sequence continues at coordinate 93,580,217 of OX638372.1, read as the reverse complement.
CATACTAACAACAACAACAACACCAACACTAACACAACAAATATTGGCGGCATACGTATTGCAAGTAACTTGCATAAGCTACCAAGCGATGTTGCTGTTGGCGGTGGAGTTGGCCTTCCGAATGACCTTTCAATGTCAGGCGTCGGCAGCACACCAACAACAATCACTAACCAAAACGCATTGGCCACAGCAACATTGGCTAATAGCAACAATAACAACACCAGTGCCACAGCAACATCACAGCAATCAGCAGCAGCCGCAACGCTTGCTGCTGGTCTTAAACAAATTCCACAATTTGATGATCCCATTGAACAGTCGCTTGCGTCGTTGGAACAACCGTTGCTCTCAGCTGCAGTGGTGAAAAATGTTGCCGATAATTTCCTAATGGCTGGCATGAATGTGCAACAAGCAGCAGCGGCTGCTCATCTTATGTCACAACAACAACAGCAGCAACAGCAGCAGCAACAACTTGTTCAGCAACAGCAGCAATTCGTTGGTGGCCATCATAGCACACTGCAACAACAGCAACAACAACAGCAGCAGCTTGCCGCTAGCAATCAGCAGAAACAACATCATCGCATGGAGCTCATGCATGAGTTACTGTCCAAAGGCGCCGCAGAAAATGTTGCTGGCATGAATGGTAATCACTTTCCGCTCGTCGGACTGGAGCAATCAATTTTAAACAATCACTTGACCAACATGGCAGTAGCGGTGCAGCAGCAATTCCACCAACAACAGCAACATTCGCACAACAATGGTTACAATATGGCCGATCTGGCTGCAGCAAATGTTACGCTAGATAGTTTAGTTGGATTGGGCCTACATGGTGGTGCAGGCGGCGGGCATGGTGTCGCTGGTGCTGCGGCGGCAGCTGGCATGTCATCACTCTTTGATCCGCTCCCACAAATTGGGGGTGGACGCAATGATATTATGGCTGCAGCAGCTGCAATGATGATGGGCGCACCACCTGGCATACCTACCAGTATGACTAATGTTGTTGTTGGTGGCGGCAGTAAAAAGGATAGCAATATTGGTAGCCTAGCCGCTGCTGCTGAACATCAACAACATCAGCAAAATAAATTGCTAATTACACCTAAACCAATTGAGTCAATGATGCCGAGTCCACCAGAGAAGAAACAACATTCACCCTCCGATTTAAAAATTCCTGGCGCTGCTGGTGTTGGTCAGAATCAGGCGAATTTCGCACAGGCATTTAAAACAGTACATGAGCAGAATCTGAAGAATGCCAGCTCTTGGTCATCGCTGGCGTCTGCGAATTCTCCGCAAAATACGCCCACTTCGAACAAAACCAAACCTGCTATGGATTCATTTCAGCAATTCCGTAATAAAGCCAAAGAGAAAGCCGATCGTATGAAACTGTTGGAAGCTGCCGAAAAAGAACAGAAACGTCTCAAAGAAGCCGCTGAGAAGGAGCAACAGCGTAAGCAGCACAAACAATCAAGCGGCGGCAGCGGTAGTGGTGGTGGTGGTGGTGGCCGTGATGGTAGTAGTAGCAGCAGCTCATCGCACCATCAGCAACAAGCAGCGCTTGTGGCAGCACAGCAGCAACATCATGGACATGCGCAGCAAAATATACAAGCATCACAAATGGATGTCATGGAAAGTGGAAGGTAAGTACTTAGTAACTGTTATCTATATATTAATAGGCAAATGAAATCGGTTCAGTCCCTGTTTATATGCCTTAAACACAACATATTCGATTATTTTTTTTTTCGTTGGAAAGATTGTGAGGAGGAGCAGCGCACAAAATTTACCTTTTCTTAAAAGTTGGTGGTGCCACGCCCGAAATAGAAAAACATAATTAAAGCTAAACTGTTGCATTGATTTGCATGATATTCGGTATAAAGACAGTGTCAACGCGTAGGAACGATAATATGAACTTTATGTTTTTAAGTGGGCGGTGCCACGGCCCTTAATTCAAAACACCCTCTCATAGCTAAACTGCTGCATCGATTTTCATGATATTCGCTGTGAAAATAGGATGAACACTTTCGAACGATAATATGAACTTTATGTTTTCAAGTGGGCGGTGCCACGCCCCTAAATGAAAAAGATGAGTGCGTCTGAACTGCTGCATCCATTTCTATGATATTCGGTGTGAAATTAGGGTTAAAACTTAGGAACACTTAGGAACGATAATATGAACTTTATGTTTTAAGTGGGCGGTGCCATGCCCCTAAATTCAAAAGACGCTCTCATTGCTAAACTGCTGCATCGATTTTCATGATACTCGCTGTGAAAATAGGGTCAAAACTTTGGAACGATAATTGGACCTTTATGTTTTTAAGTGGGCGGTGCCACGCCCCTTAAGGAAAAATACGCTACCACGACTAAACAGCTGCATCGATTTCTCTCTAATTCGGTATGGAGATGGAATGCACCTTAAGAAAAAATATTAAAGGCTGTATGACTACATTTTTACTTTGGCGATGCCATTGCCCGTAAATGAAAAAAAAACCTTATTAGCTACCAACAACGAAAATACATTGATGTTCGGAGCTTACTGTTCCATCAATCAATAATTCCCTACAGAAAGTATAAACCGGTTCGGTTAGTAGTTCGGTGCAAGGCACAAAAAAGCGATGGTTCGGTTTAAAATCTGGTTCAGTTCAAAATCAGTTCGCAGCGCTGCTTTTCTCAGTACTTTTGAAGACACAGCTTCTTCATTTTTATCTCTTATTGTGTTTAAGCTTCATGCCTCTGTCGTTTCATGCCTAAATTGTCATTTCAATTATTTTATTTCCAACTACAGAAAAAGCGTACACGATCCCCAACCGCCTGCATCGCGTGTTGATGATATAAAAGCATCGCCTCAAGGCTGCGGATCACCTGGTGCCGCCCAGCAATCGCCACAGGATCGTGCAGCGCTTAGACGTGCCGAACTTCGACGCATAGAACAGGAGCGAAGACGGCGAGAAGCGGTAAAAGCAAAAGAAAATTATGATTTAATAACAGAATAACTGCAGTATTTTCATTTTTCTATTACAGATGGCTGGACAAATCGATATGAATATGCAAAGTGATCTAATGGCAGCATTTGAGGAGTCGCTTTAATAATTTAAGTGTTAAAAAGTTAAAACTATAAAACAATTTAAGCAAACAAAAACTAGTTTTAAACAAACAAACAAATAAAACACTAAAAAAAAGTTTTCGTAAAGTTACATATTACGAAAATTAAGCATTAAGTAAAAGAAAGAGTTTGCGCGTAAAAAATACTTAAAGAATTATACGCGCATTCTAAGAATTTTTAAAAAAAATTTAGTCATAAGTAAAAGAATAAAATTAAAACAATCATCAATTAAAATAAAACAATAAAAAATCAACAAGCAAAGGAAGACTAATATTAGAAGAGAAACAGAAAATAAAAACAAAAAATTATCAAAAGTTTGAAAACAAAATTTGAAACCGCCACTGGGAGCAGCAGTGAGTTACGAATGCAAGAAAAAAAATATGATACATTGCAGCTTGTGTTGCTCATAATTTGAGTATAAAAAGTATCGTTGCAAAATAACAACAACGGGAGCAGCAGACTCGATGGAAATCGAAGTAAATATGGAGCAATTGTACGATTTATATATATTTACAAAAAGTAATTATTAAAAATGCGTATTTCCTTTTTCTAAGATAAAAACTAGTTATAATTTCCATTAAAATTTGCAAACAAAATAATAAGAAAAAAAAAAACAAAAAACAAAAATTTATAAAATATATACTTGTAGTGTATGTATTTCTTATCATAATATGTAAAATTCTGATTATATGATTTTTTTATGCTATCATTTAAAAAGTTTATTGTATACAAAAAAGAAAAAAAAATGCATACACAGTTACTAGACATTTACCAGATACCGAAAGAGGACACTTTTTATAAAAAAAAAATAAAAATAAATAAATATATATAACGCTTTATTTAAGCTGATAGATAGATTTCACAACATTTCAGTTTTCAAGTTTTCTGTTACTTAAACGTTTTTGCATAGATATCAGCGTTAAGAATTCATGCATGGCGGCAGAAATATTTAAAAAGACTGCTTGTACTGACGGTCGCCTTTTATTTGATTTTTGTGTGAAAAAATATTTCCTAATTTTTGTTTTTTGTTAATACGCAATTCCTTTTAATTTTCATTAATTTAAATTTTACTGAAAACTGATTTTGGCAGTAAATTTCAGCGACTATAAATTTGTCTTTAAAAAAATTAAAAATTTAGAGTGAAAATGCATTAACTTCGTCAAAGTATTGATGATTTGAAATGAAAATGCAAAGTTTTTGAAACAATATTTGATAAATGATGGTGAATTTTGATTTGTTTCTGAAGACGACAGCCAATAAAAATTAAATCTTTAAAATTACTTAATTGAAATGTTGTAAAATCCATAATATATTAAAGTAAATAAATATGCTAAACTATGTAAAAAAAAAAACAAAAAAAAAAATCATTATTGAAAAAAAAGAAGAAAAAAACCAACAAAATTTTAAATGAAAGTTAATACAAATTTTAAATAGGGACAAGTAATCGTACATACTTAAAAATAAAGCAAATAAATACATACATACAACACTTGGACACTTCTATACTATTTGTACTAAAAAAGAAATATGTATAAAAAAAAAATATTTTGTTATTTTTACTATAATTAATATATATTATACATTATTAGTTCTATTATTTTATTAACTATCATTATTAATATTACATACTACGACAAACATATATAAATACATATATATATAAACTTTTTTTAATTTAATGCTTATAGTTTCTTTTTAAATTTTCCTTCTTTCTGCTGTAGAATGGACTTTTTCTGTTCATTTGCATATACATACATATATATAGATATTAATTGTTGTATTTTTGTTATATAATAGTGAAGGAAATCAAGTAAACCACACACACACACACACCCAACCAACCAACCAACACATGGCAAATTGCGCCTGGTAATTCTTTTTTAGTAATTAAATATAAATAAAAACAAAAACAATAAATTTAACTTAACTTAATAAATAAAAACCTAAATTTAGTTATAAAAAAAACAAAAATAAAACGTAAAAAAATCAATTAAAAACAAGACAAATTTTTGAGTTTTTAATCAAGTGACTACCCTTTTTCAATCGATCAAATGAAAGAGAGTATTTTTACTGGAAAACAATCTAATCTGACAAAGCTTATTTCCAACGCGATGGTGACGTTAGTAAGTAAAAAGTCGCCTCAGGGTTACAGAAAATCCAATTTTGGTTGTTGAAAACCCAATTCACCAGGGATTAAAATAGAGGAACCTTCTTAATCTCAAAATCAGTATTTATTACAATTTCCCGACAAATTATTACACTTTTGAGAAAAATTTTTTGAGAGTAATTGATAAAATTCGAAATTGCAGCATGTCGGAATACTTCGAAAATCAATATGATTTGGATCTGATGTCAATTACAATACAACAAATTGATTGGACAAAATATCTCAGTAAAATTCGGAAACAATGCCAGCTTAGTCATCAAAACAAACAATAGAATGAAAACTCCACTCCGCAATCGAATTTTGCCGGAAACTAAAGTAAAATTCTTATATGTGACCTGGTCTATGAAGAGGATGCTTAGGTGTCAAAAAAAAAAATTCCGTAATTTTTTGCAGATTCGCATAAATTGACCTTTAAAAGTTGTTTTCCAGCTGTTTTCACGAAAACTTATTTTCTCACCAAAATCTGGAGCGAAGAGCGTTTGCCAGAAGATTGGCTACACGGCATGTTAGTCAAATTGCCGAAAAAAGGTGACCCTAGCGAGTGCCGAAACTATAGAGGCATCACCTTGCTCTCAGTACCATCAAAAGTACTGACGAAAGTGCTTCTGAGCAGGGTAAGCGAAAAACTTGATTCGGCCATTCGAAAGCAGCAAGCAGGATTTCGGCGAAACAGATCATGCGTGGATCAAATCAACACGCTCAGAATAATTGTCGAACAATCATGCGAGTGGCGTGCTGCACTTCAACTTGTCTTCGTAGACTATAGCACTGCCTTCGACAGTGTCTTCCTAGAAAACAACTGAGTTTCACTGCAACGAAGAGTTATTGCCGCAAAGGCCATAAACTTAGTACGTGTACAATATGAAGGCTTTAAATGCAGTGTGTTATACAACGGGTTGTTGTCACCGACATTCACCACTAATTCAGGCGTACCACAGGGGTGTTTACTATCACCATCTCTCTTCCTTATCGTTCTTGACGATATCTTAGATAAAGCTCTTAAAGGCACTTCAGACTATCTGGGAAGTCATATGCGTTTTCTTATGTTTTTCTATTTGATTTTTTCTCTGACTGTCAAATTTTTATTGTTTTTAATTTATTTTGTTCAAATTGTTTTAATTTTATATTTTTCAAATAACATTAAAAAATTTGAAAACTCATATGACTTCTCTTTTCAAATAGATTCAAATCTAATGCCAAAATAACTCATATGAGTTTTCTTCTGATAAATCATTTGTGTAATAAATTTACATTCACACTATCAGAGTTGCCATATTTGACAACTCATAAGAGTTTCTGTATGACTTCTCAGATAGTTTGATGCGGCTTTTAATAAGGCCAAAAGGGGTATCCAATAGAACTTTACCGAACATCTAGAAGATCTCGACTACGCTGACGACATCTGCCTCTTATCGTCCAAACATTCAGATATGCAAAGCAAAATTGAAGACATTGTCTTGGAATCACAAAAGGCCGGCCTAAAAATCAACGTATCCAAGACTAAAAGCATGAAGCTAAACTCAAACAGGAATAACATCACGTTTAGAACTGGCGGTGATGACATCGAAAACGTCAAAAGCTTCACGTATTAAGGCAGCATTATCTCCATGGATGGTGGAGCAAAAGAGGATATCAACTCAAGAATAGCAAAAGCTAAAGGCGCGTTTGCTCAACTGAACAAAATATGGTCTTCCGTTATATCCACCAAAACGAGAGTGCCCATTTTAGATTCGAATGTAAAATCGGTTTTGTTATATGGGTGCAAAACATGGCTTGTTACTGAACAACTAACGAACAAGCTGCAAGTATTCGTCAACAAATGCTTAAGGATCCAAAACCAACTGGAAAAGGTCGCTGGAAAAGAAAATCCAAGAATCGGGAAAGTCGTTTCAAGAGATCAAAGTCATCGCTAGGGATCGCATTAAATGGATATGTTTCATATTGGCCCTATGCTCCTCCTAGGAGTTAAAGGAGAATACATACATACATGCCAAGCTTGGAAAATTGGATTCTAAGGTCAGCAATCTAATTATAGGCGAATGAGCCCGCATAAATATAATTCAGCGAAAAGCAACGCATGAAGCATGCCCACATAGAGGCAAGAAGCTCTCGATAAGTGGCATCAAATAAACGCACTGCAATCAAATCACACATACATATATACTAGGGATGGATTACTTACGCTTTAAGCAAAGTCTGGCGGAATTTGAACATGAGAGCATAATACCTCCAATACAAGATAAACCTTAAAAACTCGATACTTAGAATTTTCTTTAAGTGCAACAATTTTTATTTAAATAAATTATTCTAATTTCACGAAATATTCCAATTGGAACAAAATTCAATGAAATTGAAATTTAATTAATTATCTCACCGACAGCCGATTTTATCTGAAACGAAGTAAGCAAATTCCAGCCGCTTTAGCTTCTTAATCTGGCTTGTTCCTTTATCCACGTGGTTTCAATTAGTTTTCACTTAGGAGGCTTTTTAATGAAAATGGGGAGTCACACGATAAAAAGTATTTGGATCTTTTTTGTGGGGAATTACAGGTTCTAAAAATCACATTGATTTGCATTAACGAAAAAGTATCCGTTTAGGATATATTCGATAAAATCGAATTTTCCGACTTTTAGCGGTTTTTTAAGAATATTTCCTAAACGGTTTTTATCGTGTGACTCATCATTTTCATCAAAAAGCCTCCTGAGTGAAAAGTAATTGAAACCACGTGGGTTACGGAACAGGCCTGGCAGTCTACAAACCTTGTTCATAAATAATTACCGAAAGTTCTACCTTTTTATTAAAAATTTGTGTTTCTTAATTGTTGCAGTCTTCTATAACGACGACCAATGCAGTTCACCGTTATGTTATGCAGAGAAAATATATAGGGAGTTATCGTGAATAAATTTTCCCGTGCTCTATTTCCTTGTCTTTCGAGTGTATCTCTGTTCTGTTCTGTCTGTGTTAAATATTCCTGGGGAATTTTTCTCAGGCTACCTACATTCTCTTTTGCGGCCTGAGAAAAATTCTCCGGGAATATTTATTCACGATAACCTCCGTAAGCTTAACTACTATAAAACACCAGAACAGATACTAAATCAGAAAAAAACTCGAAAGGCAACAAAATAGAGCACATACCAGGAATACTAAATATAAATTACTCATATACCCCCTATTCGATCGTATAAGTTAACTGTACGCTTCAAGTACAGTCCTATTCAATAGTGCAAGGATGATCTACGTCCTATTTTAAAAATTGTTTAATATTACTCAGGTATTGTACTTAGATTGAAAGCTTTGGATTAGCCGTAAACTCGATGAGGAATTGGACCGTTTCGAAATGGGTTTACTAGAGATTGATTTCAGAGACAAGAGATAATATGAGGTATTAATAAGGAAAAAATCCACTTATTTTATTAAAATTTTTTATTTTATTACAAAATATGATGTCTCCTTACATTTGCTAAACATGTGTTAAACTAAAAATAATTACTTAAATATTTTTTACTAAATTACAGTGCATTTTTAATGTTCGTATAAAGAGCTATGACTAAACTATTTAGGGTACGCAGTAATGTTTCGTCAGTCTTTTCAACTGAAGCACTACAGTTCACCTCAAGCGAACTGCAATTTCAAAGAGAGTACAAGTATATTCCATTCACAGATATGTTATCATCTTTCAACTAATTTATATACAAGAGGGAAACGCGTTCAACGCTACGTGCTGAATGGTGGCGGCGGCAATAGTCAGTTGCTGTACTTAGTTAGCAGCCTTGGAAGCAAAAGCCGCTAACTGTGCCTTAAGCGCATCAATCTGACATAGTAGCTCAATATTCTGGCGTTCCAAGTAGGCAGCGCGTATAGCTATTTCATCTTCTTTAATGCGGCGACGATCACGGGACTTTTTGGCGGCAGCATTATTTTTTCGGCGACGCTCAAAGTATGCAGCATCTTTCACCTGACTGCCGGATGTATTGCCACCATTGTCAATGTCATTTTGTGTCATCGTCGATAGGCTGACACCATTACCATTACGTTTATCAAAATTACCAGCATTGGAATCACAATCACTGGACTCTTCGGCAGCATTACGTTCATCTGATTCGCTATTATTATTTGAGGAGGAACCTTCATGAATGCTACCGCTGCGTGAATTGGTGCGTCGCATTTTTGGATTGGTAACGGTGCGTGAACCACCGTTTGAGTTGCGTATTTGCTCTAAAACCCGTTTGCGATATTCAGTGTAACGTTCGACGCGTGGATTATCAAGCAGTACATCAGTGGCGGCAAAATTTGCAGCAATAACAAGCGGATCACGTGGGAAAGCCTTAAAAGGGCGTGTCGTTGTTGTCTTATTGGCGTCTTGTTGTAAACTTACTGTTCTAGTGGGCGTGGCTGGTTTATTTGTTTCGCGTATAATTTTTGGAGAATTTGGCGTTGGGACATTAACTGCTGAGGAGGCGACTGCAGCAGCGTTGGCAAAAGTTTGCAAGAGACTTGTTGTTGCAGCCGCAACGGGTGGCAGTTGTGTAGTTGGTGAAGCGGTTTGTATGGGTTGCGGCGCCGGTGGTGGTGAAATCGGTTCTGATTTAATAGCATTAGAATGATAGAGCGTTGGATACAGTGAAGCAGCTAGGCTGAAAGCTGCTGTTTGTGATTTTTGTGCGTAAAGTAGATTTGATGGCATAATCGATGGTGCTGCTGATTCTGTTGGCTGTTGCTGCCGATGAATGTTGGACGGCGGTGATGCTGCTGGTGAACTGGTACTGAAACTGGAAGAAGTTTGATACGGTGAGGGTGTTTTACGTGGTGGTGTCTCCAACGAATCACAGCGTCTCGAAAGATCGAGCACTTCAGCGATTGGTGGAGCGCTAAATGCTGATTGGTGATGATGATGCAGTTGTTGTTGTTGTTGTTGTTGCTGCTGCTGCTGTTGATGATTCTGATTGCCATTAATCAATTGCTGCTGCAATTGTTGTTGATACGCATAGGCGGAGTAAATATCCATTTTCAAAGCTGGCATTGGTGGCGAAGGTGGTTGCAAATGATGATGACCGTGATGATGGTGGTGGTGGTGATGATGAGCATTCAATAAACTGGATCGATCTAGGGAGAGAGAGAGATAGAAAGAGGAAAATAAGGTTAGTTAGAGAACGATATTTTGTGATCAAGAGAAATTGTATGATAAAGAGAGTAATGCTTGAAAACTAAAGAAATTTATATGAAGTTAATCGAACAACCCTTGTAGTGTATCTAAGTATATACTTACATACTGGTATGATTTACTTATGTACATATTTTTTAAAGTGGAATAAGTCTATATAGGAGCAAAAGTAATGTTATAATATGAATTGGCTGACATTTTGTTAGAAATTAATAAAATTTGTCTCTGTTTTCACGAAAAGTTTTCTTGGTAGTGTTAAGTTGAAAAAATGATATTGGTCTGATAACCGATAATTAAGGCACATAATGAATATGAAATTGCTCCACTTTCAAAAAACCCCATTCATATATCTATTAAAACTTAATGCACTATGGATTATTTCCGGTAAAATTTGAATTTTTTGTACAGAGAGATTTTGTTCAAATGCATTATCTCGAATTTGATTAAAAAGAAAAATCGTGTGTGGTATATAAGGCAACTCCTTTTTAGTGAGATTCTGCGACCGAATATATATTCACCACTAAGCTGGTTCAGATTTAAATGGACAAAATTTGAGTTTTCAGAGAACATTTGATGGACCCGAAACCATTTCAAAACCGAAAAATGTTCCTTCATATGGAAAATTTTTTGTTTTAAAATAATTCACAGTAGCAAGCAAATCAAAAAGCACAGCAAAAATGGTAGTCGAAACGTCTGACTTATAAAAAATTTTAAGAATTTTAGTAATACACAAATGTACACACCATCCAATTAAGTGCCATACACAGCCGCACTTGTCGAAACATGTAAGGAACTAACACAGCTTCTAGGACGTGAAAGCTGAAAATGATCAACTGGGAACGAAAATACAACAGCTCTGTTCCGTAATCGGTGTGGTTTCAATTACTTTTCATTTAGAAGGCTTTTGATGAAAATGGTGAGTCACACGATAAATTAGAATCTTTTTTGTGGAGAACTACATGGTCTACAAATAATATTGATTAGTATTTACGAAATAGTAACTGTTTTGGAAATATTGGATAAAGTCGAATTTTTCGACCTTTTGCAGTTTTTTAAGACTATTTCCTAAATGGTTACTTTTTCGTTAATGCAAAACAATATCATTTGTAGAGCCTGTAATTCTTCGCAAAAAAGATTCTATTACTTTTTATCATGTGACTCACCATTTTCATCAAAAAGCTTCCTCAATGAAAAGTAATTGAAACCACTCGGATTACAGAACAGGCCTGAAATAGTTTACAAAACAAAGAGCAATGGTAGTCGAAACGACGAACAATAACCATGCAGAATTAATATGGTAATTTTTTATAATTTTATTTTTCCACATTAAATGGACAATATCTCCAAAATTACAAAACTTTCACTGGATTAAATTGCAAAATTCGACTTAAGCTGCTCAAAATCAATATACATAGATAGTTGAACAGTTCATATTTTAAAACAGAATTTTTAAGACGATTTTTCGATTTTGAAAATGTTTCTGGTCCATCAAATGTTTATAATTATTTACATCAAAATGAAACTACAGGTTGCTGGAGAGCAACTTAAATTTTTAAATCACGCGTACTAAAAATTTTTCTACTAGGATTTCATGTTTCGAAACCTTGGCGTGGAACCCACAGTCCGTAATGTCAAGTTTGTAACTGACCGTATTTTAGCCTCTGTAAGCCTAAGTCAAATTTTTTAAACTTTTTGAAACTTGTAAAGTTATTAGTTTAATGGTTTTTAAAGAATTCAATTTAAAAATTTTTGAGAAATTTATTGGAAATTTTCATTTGGCTGATTTTTGCTAAAAATTCCATTAAGCATTAAGTTTTTTGCGAAAATTTTTCTTGTAAAAAAAAAAAAACAATAGTGGACATAGGCGCTTTTGAACTTTACCAATGTAATAAATTTATGCTTACAGATATTGTTTAAATGATTTCTTTAAGTCGCATATATATTGATGAGCAGACCAAGACCAAAACCATAGCAGTCTTCGTTTTGTTCTTGCACATTGAGTCTTGGTCTTGGTCATTAAGTCTTGGTCTTGGTTTTGAAAAAATTTCTAAAGATTGTTGAGTATTCAGAATTTCCAAACCTTATTTTTACAAAGCAGTTGGGTTTTTAAGATGCCAAATTTCAAATTGATATATGATTTTTTGATTGAAAGGGGCGTGATACACCTATTAACTATGAATTCGCAAGACTTAAAAGCAGTCTTGGTCTTGATGATCATCGTGAGCAAGACCAAGACTGCTATGGTCTTGCAATGATATCAGCGTCTTGGTCTTGCAAAATTACCAAGACCAAGATCAAGAATCAAGACCAAGACGAATTTTGCTCATCACTACTTATATATAAAAGAGAGTATACCAAATGCTAAAATAAAATTTGAATGATTATCAAAAAAATTGGTTTTCACAGCATTACATGTAGGACAGTAACAAAACAATTTGCCCATATAATTATGATATTTTTGCATTTTTCACACTTATAAAAATCTTTCTTTTTTTAAAAAAAAAACTATATTTACCACTTTTCAAATCAAGTAAAAACTGTCCAGACATTATTTTCTCGTGTATCATCATCTTGTTGCTATTTATTTCTGCCAAAGAAAATACTGTGATAATCCAATTACTTTCGTATGAAGTATTCAATTCACTATGTTAAGGTCACTTTCACTGTTCAAAAAATCTCATGCAAAATAATGCAAAAACTTGGCACTACGATTGCTCAACTCGAACTGATATAACTACGCAGCTTGAAGAAGGTTTTATATCCGCACACACTTGTAACGCCGACGCAGTACTCATCCCGGTGCTCTTCCTCTCTGAGAACTATTTACTTTCAAGCTCGATAGTTTTCCTTAGTTTCATTCAGTTTTGAAGCATCCCTTCCTTGTTCAGCACGCTAGCAGCTATAGCAGTAAGGAAATGCTACCTGTTCTACAAAATTTGTTGGTTGAACGCACGAATCCATTAAAAGTTAAAGGGTGAAAATCGAGAGTGTGCCTCAGCGTAGTGTGAGAGAGAAATATAACAACCTTTGATCTGCGCTGCATACATGCATACAAGTAACTGTTATCAGTATGAAAAAGAGAGTGACAGAGTATTGGATTTAGGAGAGCGCAGCAGAGCTACGTACGGTAATACAAAATTAAAGGGGTTTTCTTTATTTTTACTCAATTTTCGAAGTTTTTGTTTTCTTTGTGCATTTCATGTACATAATATGCAATTGTTCGTAGTTTCATTTTTAATAATTCATAACATTTTGTTTTTTTCGGTAACGTAAGATATTTTTTAGTTGTTTTTCTTCATTTCTACCCTTTTGCGGGAATGGGTTATTGGGTTATACAGAATGTGCTGCTATCCTATGTATTGTTTTATTTTATTTTTTCACTTTATGACTGTCGTCTCGGCTTTTTTAAAAAGAGTTTTACTGACCTTTTTTAAAGGGTTCAAGTGAAAACTCTTTGATAATTAACTATTTTTTACTGTTTCATTCTTGGAATCAATCCAAGTATTATTTGAGATATGTAGTTACCTAAATGAGAATAACGCGAAAAACTGAGTTCGAAGTAAAGGATATAAGATAATGGTGTTTTTTAAAGGTGTTTGCTAAATTACATTTATATTTTGACATACATATGTATGTAGATTACTTAATACTTAAGAGACGTGGTCTGACAAAACCAAACCCAACCAATGGCCCTAGTTGGAATTGAAATCCTTTCTTCTCAAAACGCAGAAAGAAATGGTGGAAATGCATATAAGGCAAGAGTATTTAACAAAAAATTTTCTTCACAAAAATGTTTATATGCATATAATCATGATTACCAAGCTTTTCAATCTACCGATCATGTTGTCCGTAATCTCACAGAGTAAATTGAATATTAAGAATTTAAGCAGTTTGCAAACTTCTGCATCTTAGATATAGAAGGGGAATTTGATAATGAAAATACTAACCATGTTGATAGATGTATCCATTGCAAACGGGTGGACAACATAACATGAACTTGGATTACAAACACTTTTAGGACAAGAAGCATTTGTAAAGCTCTGGGTGATGTTGAAATGAATGCTAAGACTACAAGAACCTGAACTCAGTTTGAAGCATTAACTCCACGCATTTGATCCATTGTGGCTGCTGCACTAGTTTTCTGCTCTTGCACAGTTCAAATGGTTTGGAGGTGGAGGGATATGCTGATGAAATCCTAATTCTAGGTTAATATGAAAAGACACAATCTTATCCAGTCTTCAAGAGACACTTAACTTAGCAACTGGTTGGTCCGAGAAATTCAGTCCTTACGCTTAATACCTAAAAACGTCTTCACCATGGAATATTAATACCATTTTTCTAGTCAAATTAAACATCTTGGTGTTGTTCTAGACTCTAGATGAAAAACTCACCAGAAACCCTCATCTAGCAAGAGCAGAACTGTGAACATGCTTTGATGACAATGTCAAAGGAAAAGCTTCATGGTCTTTAAGGCTTATGGAGTCTTCTACTAAAGCAAATTTAACAAAAATGGACGAAGTGTACTCAACTCTCAAATTTTTTTCCATCAATTTGAGTTGAACTTTTTTGATAGTAGGGTAAGGGAGGGAAATATGGACCACCAATCTTTCTTTTTTAAATAAAACTCAAAAAACATAAAACAAAACAATTAATTTTATGTCATTCATTTAAGAAAACAATTCACCTTTATTTTGATTTACTTTTAGTTAAATATCTCATCAGGATGAAGAAAAAAAATTAAAAAACTGAAAATACTCAAAATGAAGATAAAAAAAAGTGTAGTGTTATACGGACTGTGTAGTCCATATTGCCCCACATATTTATTTAGTACAGAAGTTGCATATAAAATTACACTGTGGAACAAAATTTGGTCGAAAAAAGTTAACTCGGATCTGACGCTGCGGGGTGAAAATATAGGTAAAAAAAAGACCATTTGGCCCATTTTGTTCAAGTTGGCTCTAGTTTGAATTTTAGACCTTGAACTATGTGGTTTTTTCGATATATCTCTTAAGCAAATTAAGTTTTATTGCATCTGATGATGGGGTTTTGTTCGTCTTGTCTATATCTACAACTTTTACCAACAAATTGGTCCTTTAAAATGCATTTCCGGCAAGTTAGAGCACAAAATTCCCAAGAAAGTGATATTTTTCGCCTTTTATGACATTCGGCTCAATAGTAATCACCCGAGTGGTGGATTTATGCCTTTTAACCTATAGCTGAGATCCATACAAACACTTTGATATAACACATGTGGCATATGGGCAAGAATTTCTCAAGTGAGCCACCTAAGAAATTAAACGTATATTATACCAAAGTGTTTGTATGGATCTCAGCTATAGGTTAAAAGGCATAAATCCACCACTCGGGTGAAAACTATTGAGCCGAATGTCATAAAAGGCGAAAAATATCACTTTTTTGGGAATTTTGTGCTCTAACTTGCCGGAAATGCATTTTAAAGGACCAATTTGTTGGTAAAAGTTGTAGATATAGACAAGACGAACAAAACCCCATCATCAGATGCAATAAAACTTAATTTGCTTAAGAGATATATCGAAAAAACCACATAGTTCAAGGTCCAAAATTCAAACGGCCTTTTCTCGAAAACTAGAGCCAACTTGAACAAAATGGGCCAAATGGTCTTTTTTTTTACCTATATTTTCACCCCGCAGCGTCAGATCCGAGTTAACTTTTTTCGACCAAATTTTGTTCCACAGTGTTATCACTTTCATATCCGGCACATTTTTCATGACTCCTAGAACGTCAGATTACACATTCAACCCAAAATTCGTTACTGCGATCTTCTGAGTAAAGGGTATTACATTATATGCATTTTTTATCATTTTTTTCCTTTGTAATTAACGAATTGCATATAATGACCATCAGAGTCGTTATAAAAACTGCAACTAGATTCCCCATTTGAAAAAGATGATAAATACATTTGTTTTTGAGGCTTTTTTCTTTGGTGGTCCATATTACCCACAGCACGTGTTGGTGAAATAAATGGTTTTTTTATCAAAAACTCTTTTAGTTAATGAACTTATTTGTGCTAATAAATTATAAATGGTATTCACTGACTTTATATAATTAACCATTTATTTAAAAACACCATGTCTTTAAAGTGAAAAAATGAAATTTACAAACTGGAAAAAAATTATCACCAAACTCCTTCTTAGAAAAAACAACTTTACAGAAACGTGCGACTTCGCCGAACGCTAAAATCGCACTGACATAAGCTTTAGATATCGGCGTAACGTTTAAATATGAATAACTGTAAAACCTATGTACGCAATGGATAATATCCATGTGGTCCATATTACCTACGTAGTCCATATTTCCCTCGCTTACGCTAGGCAAAAAATGATTCCCCATGTTTTTTTAAACTTCAATGCTTAATGTAAGCTCTGTTAGAGTTAATTATTACAAATTATTATTTTATTAAAAAATTAACTTGCTTTTAGCCATTTTGATGAATTTTTCTCAAAATTCAGACTTAATGGAGAATTTTCACTAACTGAATTGCAATCTTCGGGAAAAATCCTACAAAAAATCAAGCCTCTACTATTGCGCCCATTTTTTCAATCAAAATATTTAAAACAGATAATTATTAGAGGAAATCAAAGTAGCTCGATAATTATAGTAAAGATTTTTGAAAGCACCATGCTTCAGTAGAACACATGGTTCTGAAGAATATATTGTTTTTTTTCTCTTAAATTATGTTTCTTCGTATACCAAACCAAAAATGTAATAATTTTTATACCTCTACCCAACTTTTTCGAAACTCAAATATGAACTGTTCCGTAATAAAATTAATATTTCAAAAAATTCGCTGAACCCTTTCAATTAGCATTTTTTCCTTTCGCTTAAAAAACTAAAACCCTTTTACTGCTTTTTAGTTTTATGACCATTTGTTCTGAAATGTTTCTAATGTCTAAATGCTTGGTTAAAAATTCCAAAGAAATGGTAAATTATTGAAAAAATT
The DNA here is from genome assembly GCA_951812925.1 of Calliopum simillimum. Lineage (NCBI taxonomy): Eukaryota > Metazoa > Arthropoda > Insecta > Diptera > Lauxaniidae > Calliopum > Calliopum simillimum. The sequence goes on along the minus strand of OX638372.1, from coordinate 93,562,819 downwards.
ATGCAATAAAACATTTTTTAGGTAACCCGTTCTACGTGTGCTATATGCAATACAGAAAACAAAAAATTTCCCTTTTTTTCAAAATTTATGACATTTGTCCTTTATTTTAATTTTTTTATTGTCATAAACCTTTTTTCATCATGTTTTCTAGCGTTAAAGTCTTCTTAGCGCTACCTAAATCGTGTAAGAAAAAAATGCTACAAGGTCAAATAAAGGATTGCACAAAAATTGCATCTTTGAAAAAAGGTTCGCGAAGACAGTCAACTAAGTTTGCACAGATTTTTCACAAAAAATATATTTCTTGGTATTGAACAGCAACTCTTTTTTATGATAGCAAAAGGATTTAGTGAAAAGGTCGAACATGAAATTAACAGGTAACTCTATTACTAACTAACTTTTTTTATAAACTAATCTTTTTGTGGGTAAAATTGGTGGCTCCAGCACTACGGTATAGTGGAAAAACGGATTGATAGACAAAACTTGATTTTAGAAATTCATTGATAGTAAGACAATGATGATTTTGTTATTTCAAAAACAAATCTTGTTATTTTTTTTAAACAGGAAAACCGGTTTTCTTTGGCTTCTAATATCTGTTTTTTTTTTTTACAAAGTGAATGAAAACATTGCGGGGGCTATTGTGAATAAATATTGCCGGGGAATTTTTCTCAGACTGCCGTGCATTCTCCATTGTATGTATTCTCCTTTAACTCCTACCATAGGGGCAAAATGAAACGTATCCATTTCTCCATTGCATATTCCCGAAAAATGCAGATTTAAACTGTGACTTCCAAAGCTGGGTTAAAGTCTACAAAAATAAAGATACTCATAAATTTAGATTTCGCCTTGGGGCCGAAATTCAAACACTTCAATTTGACTTTAAAGAGACTATGGAGCTATAATTATGTACTAATTATAACTGCATACTTTATTCTTAGAAGCTTGGAACTGCTCACTATAAAACAAATACTTTTAATATTCTGTTTAGTTTTTAATTTCTATCTTTAGCGTTAAGTCTACCGTTATTGCAAGTGAGATTAAAATTTATGCAGCAGTTTCGTTGTGAAACCGTGTATTCTTTTAACGGGCGTGGCACCCCCTCTAAAAATTATCAACTTTTAATAAGCCTTCCTTAGTGTTGAGCCTATCCCAGTTTCGAATTCCATAAAAATCGGTGCAGCAGTTTAGCACTGATAACGTATTTTACTATTAAGAGTGTGGAACCGACCACTAAAAAACATTATGATAATTTTATGGTTGCCTATCTACATTTCGAATTTCATAAACATCGATGCAGTGGTTTAGACGTGAGAGCTTTTTTTAAATTAAGAGACGTGGCACCATCCACTGAAAAACATAATGGTCATGGTGACGTTCCTTAGTGCAAACCCTATCTACATACCAAATTTCGTAAAAATCGATGTAGTGGTTTAGCCGTGAGAGCGTTTTTTCCATTTAGGGGCGTGATACAGCCCACTTTAAAAAAATTTAATTCTGTACACTGCTCCTCCAACAAAAAAAAAAAAAAATCAGGCAAATCGGTTGACATTTTGGTAGAGAAACAGGGACTATACCGATGCCTATATATATAATACAATAGATTAGTATCCGTCGTACAGGGGCAAGATTCATTGAGGACCTTGGTATTACAGTAGTGGGATCTTTTGTTGACTTTGTCAATGTCATCATTTTTTAATTTTTTCGACTTATTTTAGGTCGATTTATAAAAAACATTAACAAATCAGAATCACTTATATTTTTCTTTCTTTTTTTAATATTTATTGAAAATATGCACTGTAATACTGTAATAAAACGGAGTCATATGGCAACGCCAAAATCTAATTTTAATTATGCTGTCTAAATGTGCGAACACACACGACGGCACGTCAAATTTGTAGGAAAATGGAGGGCAATGAAAGCACCACTTCCCTCCGCTTGCCTGGAAATTTGACGTGCCCGTGCCTGTCGTGTGCGTTCACACAATTTGATCATATAAAAATACCTTTTTTGTGCTAGATCTTTCGATCAAACAATATTCAATAAACAAGTTTTGCAAACGTTGTCTGTCGTGTTTCTTTTAGTATTTCTATTTATTCATTTTTTTCATTGTGCAGTTAAAATCCATTAATATTTTTGCACTAGAAATGTCTTGCAGTTGTTTAGTAGTAAGAAAAAATTAAAACGTGAAAGTCAGTCGGTGCCCTACGTGTGATCGCACTCAAAATCTGAAAGAAAATAAAAAAAACCGATTTGCCCGCCATTCATATGTTATACGTGTGACTTTGGCCTTACACGATTTCTAATTGTAAACAAACATTTTCGTCGGGAGTATGTGAATTTTTAATCGAACGAAAAAAGTGTTCTCGCGGTCAATTATTGCAAGCAAATTGTGGAAAAAAAATATTTAAATTTCACAAGTGGTAGAATTTTAGTGATTAAAAAATAAAAAAGTGATTAAAAAGTGGTTTAAAATCAAATTTTGGAAATATAAGCATGGAGAGTTGCGGATATCTATGCTTTTATAAAAATTGGTAAGTTGAGAAACCATAGATGGATTTAAAAATATGAATGTCAAATCCAAGGTATCTTACGAAGGTATACAATTGGTAGACACGTCTTTGGACGGATTTTGTTCATATTCGCACAGTTTTATTGTTTTGACCAAAAATACATCAACGACCAAATTTCAAGAGCCTAGCTCTAGTATTTACTCTTTGAGGCCGCCGTTCCATACAAATCTGGCCATCGCAATAGTTTCTTTAAAACTACGCACTGATCAAGAATACTTATCTGTCAAAGATTGAGGTTGTTACGATCTGAGTATAAAATGTGTTTGGAATGTGTTCTCTTGCTCCCGCTGGACAGGACGATCCAAAATAAGTCGAAAATACAAATTGCTTTGTTTTCGAGATATCAGGGCTTAAAGACTACAGGAATACTGAAGAAATTTGAAAATACAACAACACAAACAAATACATTAATACTAGGAAATGTCTATACGGGGCGTTCCGCGTACGCGAAAGCTCCTCTCTCTCTCTCAATTTACTCAATTAGCGTACGCGAAACTCAATTAGCGTACGCGAAATCCAGTGAAGTTTTTTCCCCCGGGGAACTTGATTAATTTATGTACTGATCCGCGGCCGAAGGCCGCCGCGAAGCCGGTGTCGGATTTTTGGGAGTTTTAAATCCTACTCTATGTAAAATTACTGTTGTAACGAAAATGCGTCCCGGGGGAAAAAACTTCACTGGATTTCGCGTACGCTAATTGAGTAAATTGAGAGAGAGAGAGGAGCTTTCGCGTACGCGGAACGCCCCGTATAGACAGACTCTTAATAATATCACAACCAACAACAACACCAAAAGACCTTTTACCCCTAAAAAACTCTTATACATATGAAGCACCAGCTCAAAATTTTTTTTCTCCGATTTCGCTCAATATCGTAGATCAGGTGGATTTGGTCCTAGTACCATTTGTTGTTAAAATTTTTTTCATGAAAAGGGTGTTTTTCCAAAAATTTATAGCTTACACTAAAGTTTGTAAATTGATAAATCTAAGTAACTGGTCCTATTCATTTTAAAGTGTTTTTTTTATAAAAAAATATTTCTTGGTGAAAAAAATTTTTTTTCACCAAAATTTTTTACACTTCAAAATACTTTTGAATTTTTTTAAAAAAAGCCCCCTTCGATTTTTTTTAAAAGTACTTTCAATTAAAGCATAATTTATAGGCTTAAAAATGATGTATGACTCAAGATGGGATTCGGACGCTAAATGGGAGTTTTTGGCTTTTGAATGCCCGCGGAAGGACAAAAATCTTTTTTTACTCAAAATCCAAAAAAATCTCACGTATTACTTGGACGATTCTAAGTAAAAAAATTGCAACAATCGACCTAAAGGATTTAAAGATATAAACAAAAATATGCGATGGCGTAACAGTACAGAAAAAGGAAGTGGGATTTGACTTGAATCACAAACTTGCAAAGCTCTGCGAATTGGGCAAGGCTTTTTGAATTGAACTTTTTTAATAGGATTTAAAATAATTAAAGTCTATTTTTTTTTTGCAATTAAATTTAAAAATCTTTTCCGGTGCCTTTGAGTGAGTTAATAAATGAATGCTTACGTAATATTCTCTAAATCGTAAATAATATGAGTTGAATTTCAACTTAAATGCATCGCTATGTCATTGTCAAAAGTTAAAACAACAACCTTTTTCTTCTTGCATCAAAAAAAAAAAAGTGCAATAAAAGCATTAAACGGGTTGCCTTTTCTACTACTTCAATCCTCCTTCATTTATTGTGATTATTCCCTTTGTTTACCCATTAAACTGTAGATGTCTGTAGATTTGTTTAAAAATTTTCAATATTAATCCGGACGTTTGTATGGACATTTCAAACTCTGTTCGTTCATTTGCCCGTTCATTGTCGTTGTTGTTACTGTTGTTGTTGTTGTTTTGATCCTGTCGGCATCCCACCGTTGTCATTGTCTGCTACATAGAGCATGCGCACTACATGATCTCAGCTAAATCCGTTTGCCGGCTTCACTGGCAAATCCTTTACTTAACGTGTGCTTAAGCGTTACTTAGTTACTTAAGTTAGCTATTATTATATGCTGATATATATGTTTAAACTTGTGTACGTATATGTAAATTTGTTAATCCTTTTTTCTTGCAAAAATTCACAAAACATTGAAATTTTCTCAATATGCAATTTTATTTCAATGTAGAGTATCTTGCGAAATTATTATCCGTGACAAATTATATGAAGTAATTGGTCTCGTACTGACCGACCGACCGGCCGAACGAAAAAAAAAAAAGGATCACAGCAATTTTGTCGTTTGTCGCCGTAATGTGCTACCTTGTTCTGTGCGGATTTTTGGGCATTTTGCATATGAATCCTTTCGTTCTTGTATTGTTTTGCTGTATCGCAAACAATGTGGATGGCTTAGCCTCGAGCCCGATTACGAGATCAGTATTTTTAGTTTGATCTTCTTAGAATTAACTTATTGAGTATCATCAGCCTATTGATTCCAGTTTTGCAAATTAAAACCAAAAGCGTAAGTGCTGTACATAGTGATTGTATAGGACCATAGCATCCCTAGCAGCTTGCTCTTGTTAATAGGGCTTTCACTCTAAATGGATTTAAGTTACTTAATGTAATTTGTAGACAATTTAGTTAAGTTTGAAACCTACTTACTTAAATATCAATAAGATATTGGAAAGCATTAATTCAGACATCTTGCACAATTGAGTTCTCTGAAATATTTGTGTTAAGTATCTTAACTATTGCTCCCTTTCAAATTTCTCACAGTAAGGATCATCACATTAAATAGTATCAATGTCTTCCGGTTGATGCACTGACATCTCTCTTTGGGGTACAACATTCAATTCGTGTAATATGCCTTAAGGAGTTTTACATAAGCGTGTTAGGGCGTTCAAGATATCCTTTTTTAAAATTCTTAAATTTAAGTTTACGCCTAGCCCTTAAAATTAATTTGAAGTGTAAAGGATTTTCTGAATTTCATTATGAATACACAGCACAACAATGGTTTTGTTGCAGGGCAGCTGAAGGTAGTTTCTGAAGGAACTTTTGGCATAAAATTCAAATTTGAGGTCAGACTTGGCCCATCAGCTCTAGATTTTGAAATATTTGAGGTTGAAGCCACGAACACGAGCATTTCTGAGGTTCGGTGCAGATTGCAGATTATTATATATTTGTTTTTACTTAATTCATCACGTAGTGCTACTCTTTCTCTTCAAAATGAGCTCATAAAAAGTGTCATACAAAGCTATGGCCGATTTAGGGCCAATTTCACAATGTTTAGTTAAGCCTTAACTAGAACTTTAGCTAGAACTTTAGCTGGAACTTTGACATTAAATTTCATACAAATTTTTATTTATCTGGAATTTAAATTTTAACTGAACATTGTGAAAATGGCCCCTAAGATGACATCACAAAATTCATAGACTGCTTCGGGTTTGTTGCTATAGGATTTTATGATATCATCTTAATTCGGCCATAACTTTTGAAGGAAACATCGTACGAAAATTTTTGAAAAACTCATTTTGAAGAGAAAGAGTAGCACTACGTGACGAATTACTTAAAAAAATAAACACAAAAGATTTGTGAAGCCAGTATCTAACCTCAAAAATAACAGTATTCGGGTTTTTAACCTCAAATATCTCAAAATCTAGATCTTTAAAGTCAATTCTGAAGTCAGACTCGGATTCTACTAGAAAGCCCCTACTGAATTCACAAAAAACTTCCATGCAGCAATAAAAAACCCATTGCAGTGTGATTTTTGTCCCTCTGTCTCCTGAATTCTAATTTTTATTTTAAATAAAAGATTTGAAAAACTGCTAACGTCTTATAACAGGGGGAAGTGGGTGTCCACGATTTGCTTATTTTTGCTTATATGGGTTGGGACGGGCTCGAATACTTGAACGGCCCCTAACCCAAATTAGAAAACTTTCAAAAATCCATTACGATATCAAAATTTGATTTGACAAATTTTTTTAAACACTTTCGATTATTTACAAATGATGTTACTACTGTCATACTAACAAAAGTTAATATTCGAACGTTGTGAGACATACCAGGCCAGTAATATTTTTAACAAAGCAAGTTTTCTGATTGTTCTGATTCGAGAATTAATGAGTTCCCTAATGTGTTCTGCTTCGAGGAAGCGTGGACACTTAAAATTCCCGTAGATTCATGTTCCTTTAAATAGATAGTACCTGGAGACCGATCCCTGCTCGGTCAACAATCTGATCTTATTATTTTAGTCGATGTTTTTATTCATAGCTATTTTTTGTTATGAAACTCGTACCTTTTCACCACCAAAGCTTTCAAAATGATAAATTAACCGATGAGAAAAATAATAAGAAAAAACTCGGAAAATATCGAATGGTATAGAAAAATATCAAGAACTCCAAATTTTTAAGAGAAATAGAATGACTTAAAATAAATAAATGGGATACGCCACGCACCCAAAATATTTCGTCTTTTGTATGGGGGCTGAAATATCGTATCATCATGCCTCGGAAAGATCATTCCATTTTTTTTTGTGCATGAGTTATTAACTAACATTTTTATTTTGGAAAAAAGTGGGCGTGGCAATTAATGAACAAAGCCCACTTTTCGTTATGCTTTAGATACTCGTGATCCAGATCCGCATACCAAATTTCATCAAAATATGTTGTACCATTTGCGTTAAATAGCATTTAATTTGTTTCACTTGTATGGGAGGTTCCACGCCCACCTGCGATATTTTGCCCACTTTCAGCTCGTAGGTGCCTCATAAAAAGAAGATTCCCTACATTTAAACTCAGAAAGATTGCTTTAGTACTTTTCTTTTTATAGCATATTAAATTTTTGTGGGCGGTGCCACGCCCTCCAACGAGTTTTCCTAATAAAACGGTATATCACATATTAATACTTGTTTTCAGGGGAAAAATATTTTAAATTTTCATTAAAATTGTTGAATTCGTTTTCGAGTAATATTGAATTAAAATTTTCAATGGTTAAAAAAGGGGCGTGGCACTTCTTAGATACCGCTCACTTTTCGGTTATTACAAGGCATTGATAAGTAGTACCTACATACCAAATTTCATTAAAATATCTTGTAAGATTTGCGAGAAATAGCATTTAACGTATTTTGCTTGCATGGGAGGTTCCACGCGCAATGGCGACATTTCGCCCATTTTCAAATCAGAGATGCCCTATTGCAATTAGGCTCCTCACAGTTAATTTCAGAATGTTTGCTTTATTGGTTCTCTTTTTATACCGTTTTATATTTTTGTAGGCGGTGCCACGCCCTTCAACGAGTTTTCCCAATATAACGGCACATCACATATGAATCCCTGTTTTCAGAGGTAATATCTCCTAAATTTTCATAAAAATTGTTGGAGTCGTTTTCGAGTAATATTGAATCAAAATTTTCAAGGGCTGAAAAGTGGGCGTGGCACTTCTTCGATCCCGCTCACTTTTTTTCTGTTACAAGGCAATATTAAGCCGTATCCGCTGACCAAATTTCGTCCAAATACCTTGTATGGTTTGTGAGTTATGACTAAATCAAATTTAAAATTTAGTGCAGTGCCACGCCCTCTGGTGAGCATTTACAAAGTTCAAACCTAGCTCATTCTTCATTGTTTGCTAATACCTAACACTATTCCAAGTTTCATTGAAATCGCTGTAGCCGTTTTCGAGAAGATATATTGGCACAGTACAAAAAAACAAAAAAACAAAAAAACATACAATTTTAGCTCCTATAAGAAGAGAAGATAGAACTAAATGACTTAGATGACTAACTACATTAAAAATCTATTTGAAGTCATAATTTTTTTTTTGCTGTTGATAGTTAGATCACGCTTTAATTAATGGGTTTTATCACAAATATGCCTGGAAACTGCCTTCTCGAGAATATACTCCCTATCAAGACGGAACTTTTGCAATCGTGAATATTTAATGAAAGGAAGTACCTTTACCAACATGGATACTTTTTTTCTAATATCAATGAAATTTTTTTCAATTTTCCAAAAAAAAAAACCATTATGCAACCCTAGTTTTTTCCACTATCGCTAAAAATTGTATGTATTAAATTTTCCACAAAAAAACAATATGTAACCTTAGTATTTTCCATTTTTCCATTGAATTTTGACAGCTAAGGTCAAAAAAAAAAAGATAAACGAAGTGAAGCAATAGCATCTGATTAAAAGTGAAGCAATTTGTGAAAATTAATAGCTTACTTTTTTGATTAAGAAACGCGTTGTTTAATCATTTTAGTGAATTTTAAAAATGAAAAGCTGGCACCACTGCTTTGACAGCAGCTAAGGTCAAAAAAAGATATAGGTGGTTATCGTGAATCAATATTCCCGGGGAATTTTCTTAAACTGCAATAGAGAATGCACGGCAGTTTGAGAAAATTCCCCGGGAATGTTTATTCACAATTATCCCCATAAACATCTAAATTTTATTAAAAACAAACAAAGTAAAGTTCGGCCAAATAAATAAAACTCCAAACCTTAACAAACAAAAGTAACAAAGTGAAAAGTAGTTTTAGAAAAACCGGTATAAATTACAAAGGCTTCGATGGATATCAAAAATATTGGCATATGAATGAACTATAAAATTGTCGTACAAAAGTTTTTAATTTGTCAAATATTATTTATACACGCTTCAAATTCCTTAGTAAAAAGTTGTAGAACAAATTTTTCCAAAAACCATATACGATAGACCAATTCCGAGACTGGATTGGGATTCAACACCGCTAACTTCATCGGAAATTACTATTTGTTGTCTTTCTTAAGTGTATCGTTCTTCGACTTCTTTTTAAAAAATTGTATACAAATTTTAAAAATAGTTTTATTTTGTTGTTTTTGCTCAAAAGAAAACATATATGGAATAAAAAATGGGATTATATAAAATTTTTAAATCGAGTTTTCGACACCATGCTTCACTTTACTCAGCACCTATTGTATATTCACTTTGACGGTTCATTTCTAACGCATTAAAGAAGGCGTGGCATTCAAAGAAACTATGTATTTTTGATCTAGTTCACCTCTTCAGTTGATAAAGCTATGCCCTGTCTGTCAGCAGGAATCATTCTTACAGAAAAAAGAAACAATATAATTCGATGAAACTTTGAAATGGGTTAACGGACACCAAAATCCCACATAAAAAAAAGAAACATTTAAAACACTACATAAATTAAGAGAATTAATTACAGGAATGCAACCAAGATACACATTAAAACTAGAAGCAGGGGAAATTCTGAGATAAAACTATGTGAATTCGGACAAAAGAGCATGAGAGAGACCTCCTATGCATACAAGCAAAATTTTTAAAGAAAACCTTACAAGGTTTTATCTAAAAAAAAGGCCTAAGGCAAGCTAAATCAAGTTTCTTGATATGACTACTTTAAACTCTGTTTTTTTTTTTTTTTTGAAATTGTGCTTTTTGAGAAAGAATCAAATTTCTACGTTAACCTTCAGGAAGATAATGGGTCTCTTTCAGCACGTCACAGCACATTTATTGAATGTATCGATGTGGTAAATAGAAATTTGCATTCATAGATTGGATTGCATTTGATAAGTTTACTCGTTGTACTGACATTATTCATATTTACCATAATCGTTATCACAAGAAAACCTTAAACTTACATATTTCATATTGTATAATAAAAGTTGAGGCTAGTTTCTTGTTTGCATACTTATTTGTGAGTTTGCTTTCTTTTCTTTGTAAATAGTAACATCCGTTTGTATTAAAGGGCTGAGAAAGTAAATAATTAGCATATTGTATCCTATATTGGAATATTTCGTGTGAATTAATCAAATCAAATGAAGAAAAATTTCGCAAGACTGCCTAGTTGGACCAGCAATGCATGCTGGTATAAATGCAATCAAAAAGCATCGAAAACGTAAAAGTAAGTTTTCAAAAGATTCGGTATCGGAAGTTTCTATTTAAATCGTTGAAAAGTAATGAATAGTATCTTTTGAAACAAAAGATCTAAGAGGGGGAAACAGTCGTAATGGTTTCCTAGAAGATGACATATTTTGGGAGTAATCCTAGACATAACTCTAAAATGAAACAATCATTTATGAAACATAACAAACAAAGCCCGAAGGATTACATAAGTATGCTTGCCAAAAACTGTATGTTAAAACAAAGGGGACTTCGTCATAGTACAAATATCATTTATCTTTCATTAACATGGTGGCTAAAGAAAGAGCAAGTAAAGGCTCAGAAGTAACTAAACACAATGTTCAGAATAGCCTGCTTGAATGTTACAGTGATAATTAGAACTAGCCCGACAGTTGCTCTGAGAACGCTTCCGAGACTCACTACCCTTCACCTTATGGTTAAGAAAGAAGCAGCTTATGCAACTGTCAGACTACCTAACCTACATCAACATCAAGTACAAAATCTAAAGGGATATGTTAAAATTCTACACGAGTTCTGGTATACATAGGATGAATAAAAAGTTTTTTTTCTCCAGAATGTTCAAAATGGCCATCAATGCCAGCGTTGTTTAGAGAAGCGCAAGTCCTAGGAACCACATTCCAAAAAGTAGTTGCAATGGGAAAAACAGCTTCCATCTTTTAAGCCGAGATCAACGTTTTAGAGTTATGCTTTGACATATGCATTTTCTTGTACAGTTAATATACGCATGTACTCAAAGTCTGGGAGTGTTTCGAACTTCTCCACGCCTCACCCAGTAAGAACGATGTGTCTCTAATCAGATACTAAAACAAGAGGGATATGAAGACAAAGAAGTGCGAATTGTTTAACTAACAGAAGCGCACTCAATACTTTCACGGGCCCAAAACCCATCTGCGGAGTAAACGATAGCTTCAAAAACAACTTAATTCGGGTATGGAAGTAAAATAACCTTATTAAATTCTAAGACCAAGAAGGGTTGCGGTAGGCGAAGAGACTAATCAATCCATAACGTGTTAAGGTGAAAGCCATTTTAAAACCGAGCAAAAAAGGCATAAAAATCTACACCGAAATAATGTTAGAGCATTGTAGATTTTATAACTTAACATGGGTCCGTTAAGTGAAGAATTTGTGATGAGGCATGGACAAAAAAAGTGATACGAACGTTGGGTTTTGAATTCCTTATTTGTAACTTTTTATTTTAGTTTGTTTTTTTTAATTAAGTTACCTAGAGTATTCCTTTAAGAAGACTTGGGAAATTTAAAATTGACCTTTTCAATTTAACGGTACATTGTTTTAACTCTGCGTGCATATCGTCAATATTTTAATTTGTCCTTTTTCAATTAAATGGGTTGTTAACAAGCAAAACTGCATGTTATGGGACACGGAGAATCCAAGAATAGTTCATCAGCTACAATTGTACCCCATCAAGTGTACAGTTTGGTGCGATTTATCGCCCAGTAAAATCATTGGCCCTTTTCCTTTGAAGTTGAACACGGTGACGCGGACAAGCGATTTCAATTGGTATCACCGGAATAAGGGATATTTGAAAAAAAGAGTGCACGTTAATAACCCAAGAACCGTCTAGCAATTAAAAGACAATATTCGCGATGAATTCAAGTGCGTAACACCTAAAATTTTGAAAAAAAAAAAAAAAATGGAAAATGTTTTGGAAAGAGCGTATCAAGGACAATACATAAAAGGATATGAAGATTTTTTTTAAATTTTTTACAACAACAAACCATAGTGACCAAAAGAACAATTAATGATTTCGTTAACCCCAAAAAATACGAATCCATTACTATAAATTGCAAGTTATTTTGATAAGTATGGGACAATTTGCGCACTTTTTTTCCTTAAAAGCAAATACTAAACGAAAAAAGGACAATCATTATTTAAACCTCATAAAACAAATATCAGTTTCCTTTGCTACTTTTGTGTCATCTGTATGCATTTGTTATCTCCCGAAGAAATCAATTAAAAACCACAATAATTGAACAATCAGCTGCTCTAATATTCGAATAATCATTAGACAATCTTTTTGCATCAATAGTTCCAACATTTTTATGAATGAATTTCTACGAGTGCGCGTCCGTCCGTCCTTCCTTAATGATACTTAAATATTTCATGTTCCACAGTTTTGAGCACATAATTAGGCTTAAGGATTATTTGCATGGGTAGTAACCAAAAAACCATTTACAATATATATAGGATAACAATTAAAAAAGGATTTTTCCTTCTTCGTTTTTTCTCTGTTGATCTTTTCCAACTAGATAAAACTTCCGTTGCCGCATGCTTTTGTGCGAAAAAATACTTTATGAATAAGTAGTTTGAAGATCCTTAAACTTAACTTTTTTGCTGTCCATTTGAATATTGAAAAATAGATATTTGTATGTATGTAGGAACTTTGTACGTATACTTCCGCCTACAAAACAATATGATTTCATGAATACAACTTGTGCCCGGAAGTACCTGTAACTTTGTTTCTTTTCTTTTGTATTTGAAGTTGATGTCCTTTTGAGAAATAACACAAAACAAAAAATGCATATGTATATGCAAATAAAATACACATATTCGTATGAAAAACTGAATGACAAGATGAGATTTGCAAAAAATTATTTCTAAGGTTTTTTACTTTATGAGTTAAGTGTATGCAATAGAAATTTTAAGCCGACTTTAATGTTAAGTACCAGTTTCAGTTCTTAGTTGTATTTCAAGAAGTTATTGCTGTGGATAATAGAAATATTTACGTATGTATGTACTTATAAAATTACATATAATGACAATACTTCAAAAGGATTAAACAATTTAGCCAAAACTTCATCGCAAAAAAACCAAAAAAAAGTATCACAATTTAAGCACAGCACATCCACGATACAGGCCCACGATTTTGAAAACAGAAGTTCTAAATTTTTCTACTTCTGAAACATAGAAAAACAAGTATTTATGTATAAATTCTCCGGTAACTTCAGTGATGAGCATAGGGCCAAAATGAAACATCTCCATTTGTCACGATCTCTTGCATTGACTTTTCTCGGTGTACCATGTCCTCTACTGCCTTGTGGATTACACAGTGTGGTTTCCGGAGAGCATGACCAATCTATCCGCCACTCATGTAGCTTGTTCTTGTTTGCTATGGGTCTATGATTGCATTTTTGGTGTAGTTCGGCGTTTGAGAAATAGTGCGAGCCACCAAACCTTTAGTATGCGCCTTAAGCATTTGTTGATGAATACTTGCAGCTCTCTCATTCGAATCAAAAATGCGCACTTTCGTTTTGGTGGAAATAACACTGTCGAAGGGAGTGCTGTAGTCTAAGTAGACAAGTTGAAGTGCGGCATGCCACTCGTATGCTTGTTCAACAATTATTCAGAGGGTCTCAATTTGATCCACGCATGATCGGTTTTGCTGGAATCTGCTTTTTGCTTTTGAATGGCCAAATCAAGTTTTTCGCTTTCTCTGTTTAGACGCACTTTTATCTGTAGTTTTGATGCTGCTTAAAGCAACGTGATTATTTTAAAAACGTTGCGACCCAAATTTTGAGCATGGCTCGTTCGTAGCAGTTTTAACAACGCGCGTTGCTAAATGAGTTTTAAATACGTTCGTGAGTGATTTAACAACGCGCGTTGCTAAATAAAATACAAAAAAAAATATATTTTTTTTTATTATTATTTTAATTCTAATTTTTTTCTGTCAACAACAGTGAAACTGATATTATTTTCTTATTTACCCTCTAAGAAAAACGTCACGAAAGCGTTACGCCGGCGAAGTCTATTATTCATACAAGACTTCGCAAACGTACCGCTTTGGCGATTCGAATGCGAACCGTAAACGTAAATGTTTTGTATTGGGGGAGATTTGAACCTGGAACCTGTCGTGTGATAGATGCGGACGTTAACGAACTCAGCCACTGCCATCATTATTGTGAGGTTGACTGAAAGTTTATTTGTTTTGAAATTAGCTTCTACCACGTTCGTGAGTCTTTTGACTACGTTTCGAAGCTGATTTGGATTTAACTACGTTTTGTTGCTGATTTGGATTTAACAACGCTTGGCAACCAGCGTTGCTAAATAAGTTTCAACCACGTTCGTGAGTGATTTAACAACGCACCATACAAATATGATCTTGGAGCGTTGTTAAATCTAAATCAGCAACGAAACGTAGTTAAAAACTTCACGAACATTGTAGAAACTCAATTAGCAACGCAAGTTAAGATTTTTATATTCGCTCTATGTTAGGTCACCTTTTTTTGGCAATTTAACAAGCATACCATGTAGCCAATCTTTTGGCAAAAGCTTTTCGCTCCAGATTTAGGAGAGCCGAGGATGAAGAATTTAAGCTGATGTTACTTGATCGATGTCGTATCTATACAAAAAATAAAAGATAGCATTAGAAGATTTCGCTTGTATTAAAGAAGCCATGTCCTCTTTAAGCCGTAGCCTTTTATGAAAAATCTCCGCTTGATATGGTTTTGATTTAATTACGATGCTCGGAATGAGATATGCATGTCTCAAAGTTAACATCAAAAACGTTCTTTTAAAATTCCACTCTATCGTAAAACTCCATTTTGGATAAAACTTATTGTCCCAAGGTCATAATGTAATCACACAAGGAACATCCTCACAAAATATCTTAACCCATTCTATACTGTCTTTGTGCGGTCCTTTCGACCTTTTTTTTCAAAAACTGTGTTAAAATGAGTTAAAGTATGTTACAAAAATATTATTATATCTTATTCGCCTGTGTCAAATACTTTCAGAGATATGATTAATTTGGTTTTTTAGATGATGAGGGCGTGACAACGCCCATTCTTTATTGAAAATTTCTTGTATACCATTGTGTACGCTTGTGACAAATACTTTTACTGGAGTTTCTAATTTCATTTCTTCATCTCAATTTCATCTGGACATATGTAATTTGACTATCTGAGTTATGGGCACTAGAATGAAAATCTGGACAATCCATATCATCTAATAAACCTAGTGTAGGGTTATAAAACGAATAAAATCGATCTATGTTTTTAACTTTTTTCGCTGAAATCACGACAACTGTCAATTTTATATATATACATAAAAACTATTTAAACCGTTATCAAAATGTACATCATCATTCATCATCTTTTCTGAGCCGCATGTGTCAACTAAATAAATAGAAAAAATCTTTTGACAATGCTGTGCATATACGTATGTACGAGTATGTACATGTAATAAAAGAAAAATAATCCCACATAATCAACACTCAATAACATATAAATCTGTGAAAAATTTGGAAAATTATAAAGAAATCCAGCGAGACAATATCGAAAATAATCTCACACTCCTCCAATAAACATTGCTCACAATTAGACCATTTATTAACTGTCAACGCGCAGACCATTCAAATGTCACTTTTGTATTGAATTCTATGGTAAATTTTGTGGTCTTCTAAAAAAATCTTTAAATTTCAGTAGAAACAAAAACTCTTTCTGCAAGTACACTCTCCTATAACTCCCATTATATTGCCGTATCTTCGTAGATCGCACACAGCAGCACTGTAGCAAACCGTTATTGAAAGGTGTTCAATTGCTGTCAATTGTCATTTTGACACTTCATCACTTTCACTGATAAAATCGAGAAAGACAGAGAGAGAGAGCGAGATAGACCCCTTTTTCGTTTAACGGAAGTTGTTCCGTTTTGTGTGGCTTAAAAATGCATAGAAAGGAAATCAATTGCGAATATTTTTATGATTTTACGATTTGTATTTAAATTTTGCACAGTTTTACACTAAAAATAAGTGGCCTTTTTCTGAGCAATATCACTGCCAAATAGTAGTTGTTATTGTCGTAGACAATAACTGTTCTTTTAGTAGGATTAATGTCAAAAATATGAACTGCATGCAAAATCCTTTCTTTACACCTTTTTTATGTGATCCGTAGAGAATGTCACTCACATATCCACTATGTACGTATTGACTATTAAGTTGGCTTAGTTTTTTCTTCTCTTCTTATGGATTATACACCCTTTAATCGGTTTAAATACTCATGGCTTTTGAGAATTTATGAACAACTGTTTTTTTGAGGTGTGAAAGTGTAACAGCATTCAATGGAAAAAAAAAAGAGTTTTTAGGCAAGTTTTACAAAATTTATTATCATATTACAAATATTTGCGGTATTTACTTGTACGTTTTCTCACGAAACACTTAGGATCTTTAAAGAAAAAACCAATTCTGAAAAGCTCATAAGAAAAAAAGAAACCAGAAGTGGTAAAAGATCGAGTTTTGATACCGTAGCATGCGCCAGTGTATTGCTCTGCCACACATTAAAGTGTAGGAAAAAATGAAACGTCATAACTCGATTTCTTGCGGTGACTTCGTTTGCTATTCATAACTTTCACGGTTTTCAGATTTTCTTCTCCGACGATCCCTTCAAGTAACATTTGTTCTACCAAATGCTCTATTGCTTTGTGGATTTTTGGCTTGATACGGTTTCTTTATTACGATCTAAAAACGCTCGGGATGCGGTATATAAAATTTTTCTTCTTGAAATCAACCATATATATATGTGACGCGACTTGACATAAGGAACTTTATATTGTCGGAGAAAAATTTTCAGTACAGGACAAAACATGAATTTAGGGCAAAATTTCATGTTTAGAGTTTTTGACACCAAACGCTACCTACATATGTATCTCAAGATCAACTAAGAAGTGAAATAATTTTAAGTTTTAGCCTTAAATATAAAAAAGATAGCATAAAAATCTATTTTTCCAAACTTCTACCTCTATCAAACTCTACGCAACCTCAATTATCTCAAAACTATCAATTTCGAATTATAAAATCATTCGAAACGTGAATACCATACACTGGTCGACAAGTGAGCTTAATCTAACAATTGCCACGCCCACTTAGTTCGCAAGCTATACAGAAAAAAATTTGAAAACTTTTTCATAGTATATTTTTTAGACCACAAATATATTGATGAATATATTTTTTTGGAAGTAAACATATAAGTAAAATAAAATAATGGAATAAACTTTTGACAAGACATATATATGAACCCTTACTTAGTTACTTTTCGACGCTGAGCCCGAATCCGAGGTCAGAATCGCTCATATACCTGCAGTATTTTTAGATACCCTTACTTAAAGCTGCAGAAAGTGCTGTTTTCAGGCTTATGGGCAGTTTCAGGAAAGGCTGTTATTTCATTTTTTTAATGGCATCGAATAGCCATAATCTTTCTTATTAAACTTTACCTTTGAACTTTTCCAATTTGACCCTAAGTTTCTGAGTTACCTATAAAGTAACTAAATTCAAATTTTTTATAAGAAATTTTCTGAGCCACAAAATTGTGGATCAATATTTTTATTGAGAATTTTGCAAAAAAACTGATGTTTTCGACCTTTTGCAGCCGGTATCTCACGAAAGCATTACTCAAAATTTGACTAAAACAAAAGTTCATATTTACTGTTGGAAGAACACCCACAAAAGATCAGGCAGGCGCTTCCTCTCCGTCTATTTATTTCAAAGTGTCAGGTTAAGTTCCAGTTAAGGCTTAACTGAACATTGCAAAATCGGCACTAAGTGTGTTATCGTTGGACTAGCCAAAGCTGAATAGCCTATTGTGCTGCAAATTGAATATACCCTGTGAGTAGGGTATAAAAATATAAAATGAAAGGCCGAAGGTTATACAAAATACCGATTAATCAGCTTCGGTCAAAAAGTGACCATCGGTCGGAAACTACATATTTCATACTCTGCAGCAGATTTGAACTTATTTTAAGTTCACTCGTTTGTTGAATCCTTATTTGACGACTGCTGTGCTATTTCAAATGTAAACAACTCCTTTAAATATAATTGCATACAGGTGGCAACTATGAATGTAAATCAGCTGTCATTTGCGCTTACGGTACGATCGTTTTCTTCTTAATTTAAAGTGTAAATATTTAGCATTTAGGTTTAAAAAAAAAATCAAATAACAATTAAAAAGTGTTGAAAAATTGTTAACCTGTTTTATGATATGAAATATGTACGCATATTTATGTTAAGTACAAAATAAAAACAGGTGTACAAAAAGTGTGTTTTTTTAAATTTTCATTGTGCTTATAAAAAATAAATTCCTTGCAATGGTTTCAAAAAGCGTTAGTGCGCCGCAGTCGCTGCTTATGTACGGTCTCTTTCAAATTTAGTATTTCAGTGCTGCTAAAACGTTTGTGCATTGGGAAATTGAAGTTATCATTCCGGGTAAGTGTTTTTTTTTTTTTTTTACTTTTTTATACCCTACACCCAAGGTATATTTACTTTGTCATTCAGTTTGTAACGCAGAGAAGGAAGCGTGGTAGCTATGGAAAAGTATATACATTCTTGATCAGCGCCTCTTTCTGAGTAGATATAGCCATGTCCGTCTGTTTGGCTGGCTGTTTATCTGTGGAAATATTTTTTACGGTAAAACTATGCAATATAAATGTATGAAATTTGGTACACAGCCTCCGTCGTCAAAGTTAGCTCGAGATATTGAAATGAACGAAATCGGTCAACGGACACTCCTACCGCCCATACAAAAATATATTCAATATGCAACTAGGAGTATTTTTCACGACAATTCAACCAAAATACACAGAAATACTACGAAATGTAAGACAATAAGGCGTGGCACTTCCCATATGAGCAAAATTTTCGTAATGCTATAGTGGAAGCATTATTTGAGGTAATGTAACAAAATTTCGCACAAAAATAAGGGATAGTTAGCACAAGCTCTGAACAAAAACTAAGTGAGTTCGGACAAGAAGGCGTGGTACCTCCTATGCATGCAATATTTTCAAAATACTACAGTGTAGGGTATTTAATTTTTGGTCAGGCCAAAAGTTACACCCTTACTAGTTGATTATTAAAATTAAGAGATGTGTGCTCAAAATTCTGGCTCTTAATTCAATTAATAAGTTGATACCAAGAAGTACGCATTAATTTTTTTTTAAGGGAAACTATGTACTTTTACCGCGCTAGGGTTAAAATTTGAAGGTTTCGAGACATTTTTGTGCAAAACTGTTTTACCGACTTATTTCGTTATATCTCGGAAACCATACAAGCTAATTTGATAAAATTCGATAGTCGGCAAAGTGGGCGCAATCCAATAATAGTCACTCCCACGTTTTAACACGTTGTATGACTGAGTTTTTTTGAAAGTGGAATAAGGCAATAAGAGTGCAAAAGAAATATGTAATGGGGGTTATCGTGAATCAAGATTCCAGGGGAATTTTCTTAAACTGCAATAGAGAATGCACGGCAGTTTGAGTAAATTCCCCGGGAATAATTCCCCCAATATGAATTGGCACACATTTTGTTAGATATTAATTGGCTTCCACTAATTCCGCTGCTGCTTTCTTTGCTGCCGCTTTTTCCTTCAAAACAGCAAGGTTTTCAGGAAAAGTCAACTTGACACTTTTCAGTGGCTTTCCCCCACGATTCGATGGATTTTTTGGGGTTGCAGCTTGTAATGGCACAATGTTATCTATAGTTGATAAGAAACTGGTTCCATTCAGTATTTTGGTTTCGTAAAAAAAGTGTCCAATACCCGGAGCATGCCATTTTTTAGCAATGCCAAAAAAAGAATGTTTCTTCCAAATATGTTTGCACAAATCCAAATCATATCGCAAAGTTGAAGTAAATACTAAATGCTAACGCTTGACGCTTCCTTCTTCCAATTGATTAAATCAAAATTACAACACCTTGAAACAGAGCATAAAAAATTTTTCACAGTCGAATTTCAACACGAAGTGTGCAATTAAAATATGCAATAGCTGTGTTTTTGACGGCAGCGTGTTAACACGTAGTTATCACTGTTCTTCTAAAACGATTTTTTGTTCTATCTCCTTCTTTTTATTTTGTTTTACTTTATTCTGCTTTTCGTTTCCGCACCACTTCCCTCCGCTATGTTAAAATGTTATTAAACACAGCTAAGGCGCAGCTAATATTCAGTGGCAACACCAACAGTCTATTTTGTGCTTAATAATTAAACGCGCAAATTTATAAAGCACTTTAGTTGTTGCTTTCCCATACGTTGCTCAGAAAGTGCTTAATTAAACTCTGACAAATGTCATCTTAAACACAGCTAATAGATCTTTTCACTTCGGTGTTGGCTTTAAAATTTGGTCATATCAAGACGATAATTCTACTGTTGTCAGATTGGCAACATAAATTTTGCTAAATAGAAAAAAATTACTGTTCCATACTCGGATGTATTTCATACCGGTTACTTTCCCCTATAAATCACACGACTCATCCGAAGTGTTTTTCAGATCGCAATAAATTAAAAACCTTACTATTAGCGACCTCTAAATTTTAGACCGGGTAGGGATTGGTCTCCAAGTACGTTTTTTTCTCATAGCTTTCTCTTTCGGCTTTAAGGCATCTCCTATTAAATAATAAGGATTTCTAGACAATGAATAATATGAAATATTGGCTGTTACTCGTAGCTTCAGCTTAATTTTTCTCACCACTTCAAAATTAATTTTTTCACCACTCTCGAAGCATCATTCAAATTTATATGCTTTTTTGTTCATATTTCCTCTAGATATTGTGTAATTCTTTTACGTTTTATATACCTACCTACGAGCACACAATAGCATTTATTAAAAACACATCAATAATTTCGACCTGCCTAAATGCACATTTCTTTCTAACTAGCTACTTCCTTACACCTTCTATTGTTGCGATATTTGTTAACAAAAAAAAAAAACTTTTAAGAAAATTTCATAAATTTTGCGACCGCCTACATGCCAAAAATCTATTTTTTATATTTTCTAACACAAAGAATTGATGAACAACAATTGAGGATAATTTCAAGCAAATCGTTGTGTCTTTACAGTTCAAAGCGGAACTGGACATTTTTCATGGCTCATCGATTATGATGGATTATCAATCATTATTAACGTATAAAATTCGTTATTTAATTCAATTTAAATTTTTTGTGAGAATAAAATTTTTTAATTAAATTCTAACGGATTTGGACACCGTCTGTGTCTGTTGATAACTTACATTTAGCAAATAAAAATATATGGCGGTCTGATTTTAAATGTCATTTATGAGTTTATTAGGTTCAGCTCACTACAAGTAACTTTATTCAGAACTGAAACGATTAGAAAAATTTCTTTGGGATTCGTTTTTGTATCGAATTTTAAAATTTTATTGCAGAAGACAGTTACTCATTTTCGATTCTATCCTAAAAATGTAATGTTTGGAGTTGAAATCTCAAAAACTATCCCAATAATTTTAATGAAAATTTTTGTTTTAAATTTCAGTGATAGAGCATCGCATTTCTTAAACGAAGAAAGTGTTTGTCATACCTAAGAAACTATTTTAGCGGTTTAAAAGTCGGCATAGATGTAAATGGCATGGTAAGTAATTTTGGTTTCTCCATATCTTATAAACAACTTTAATGTTAAAATGAATAACATGTTTGACTTATAAAAAACAATTTTAGTGTTCTTTTGTTATATTAGAAACTGGAGGGATGAGTCGTTTATTTTGAGAGTGGCGTAAGTCCACTTATGTTGATATCAAAGATGTTCAAAGTGGTTAAAGTTAATTTTATTCTCTTTGCAAAAGAGGTGTAAGTAAGCAACACGTTATTTTGGTTGATTTCAGAGGGCATCCGAAACCATTGTGAAAACTGAAAAATGCTCCCAGAAAGGAAAAGTACATAAACTGGAAATTCGGATTTAGAGGCTTAAAATCATTATAAAATATTGAACAATTCAAATTGTTTTTCATTTCTAGGATAATTTTTCAGTTTTCAAAATGGTTTAAGGTCCAAAAAATGTTCTCTAAAACGGACTAAAAATTACATGGTGCTTAATAACACCATTAAGGAACTTTTATTTTGTGTTTATATTTGTTAAGAGTTTTTATTTTTGGACATTTATCTATGTAGTCACATTCTTTCTTTTTTTCGGCTGTATATTACCAACGCCATTTTTACGGTATTCCTCTAGAGATCCAAAAATAAATACAAACTCCCTTATTTCGTTATCCTTACGAAATCAAAAATGGAGAATACATACATATTTACTCACGACAAACAACAATAGCCAGCGTAGAATTGCATGAGAGCTGCCTTGACACAATAAAATACACCGCAATCAGGTTACAAACCAATCAGGGATGAGAAGGATAAAATAAAGGAAGACATACATACACAAGAAGAAAATATATACAACCACGAAAGTATAACGTAAAATAGAAAAAAGCAAGGAAACAATGTTCAAACACTCGTTCTGCGAGGACAAACTTCATCTTTCTTTTTCTTCACAACTTCATTAAGCTGTCTATGGGATATGCAATTGCGAAACGCTTTGTAAACAGCTGCAGGCAACAATGTACATGTAGGTTTGTATAATGTGGGTGTAGAACAGTGGCGCTCATTTTCAAAGGGTTAAGTGGAGTTGTAAGGAAGCAATATATGCATAACTATTTTTGAAAGTGGAATAATTCCATAAAAGTGGCAAAAGTAACGTCATACACATTATGTGCCATAAACATTACTTTTTTGGACCACTCTAAAAACAGCCAAAATGGTACATTGTTCATAGGTTAGGTAAGGTTATAAGGGCTAACCTCCACCTAGGCCATTATGCTGGTCAATTGTGATCCCTCTTTAGTGGAGGTAGATAGTTTTAAGGCTGCATAAACAATTCAATTTACATACATAATTCAATTTATAATTTTTACACAACTACCACAATTTCTAATTGTTACTAGTTCATCATTTGTTGGCTGCTATTCTTGTCCTCTGGTTCCATTTTGATACTTTGATGTATTGATGTCTGAAAGAAGAAGGAACCAAATATTTTAAATGTTGTTTTTGCAAGTGCAGAGCACTGCGGCAACGATTGACTACCTCAGATCTTATATCCCTACTTTGAACAGCTTTGAAGGCAGCTTAAATAGTTATATCAGTAGGTGATATATCATTCATCACTATCATCCTTGGTTATAGTAGTTGTGTACACACATTAACTGTCGGTCAGTCAAGCGAACTGTAGAACAGGCGGCTGATATATGGTCTCAAACATGTCATGATTTCGATGGTGATCAAATTAATTTTTAAAGGCTGAAAATCGTTACACAAATTGTATAATGCATATAAAAAACAATTATGTCGGTCAGTCAGTTAAACGTTAGAAGAAGGCTGGTCAGCAGCCCCGTGGAAGGTAAAATGCTTTTTTTTACTGAAGAGGAAGGCATCTTACAAAAAAAGTGTACATGGCGTAAAATTTTTTTTTTCACACGTGTTCCTTGGACAATTCTAAGCATTTTATGCCATGTACATTTTTTTCGTAAGATGCCTCCCTCTTGAGTAAAAAAGCGTTTTGCCTTCCTCGGGGCTGCTGACCAGCCTTGTTCTAACGTTTAATCTGTATAACAATTTTTAGCCTTTAGAAATTAATTTGATCTCCATCGAAATCATGGCTGGCTTGACTGACCGACAGTTAATGTGTGTAGACAACTACTATAACCAACTGTAACAAAACCAGCTTTTAGAAACGCAGTCATTTTTAAGCGCTGGCTCTCCGGCTATCTGCTTTCGCAAATATTTGCGCTTGAAAAACTGAACAAATATGTAATAGTTTTATCGACTCTGAGGGATTAATTTAATTGCCGAAAATTCCGCAACCAGTTCCGATATCCATTTTAGAACCATCCGTATATACTTCTAAAGTGGAATAATTAAGGACATTCTTGTTCTCCAATTGTTCAATTATTTGGCTCTTATGCTTTTGCTTAAATCAGTGGAAGCTTTTATGTAATTCGTCGGACTCATTTCTGGCCCCAGTTATTCTTAGGACCTTCGGACTTCAAGATAAGCTTTGAAATAGGGGGTGGATTTTCCAAAAAATTTTTCATCGACCCGTCCTATTGTGCAAGCTGACTAGCTAGTGTTTTCAATTCTCTCCAATATCACGTATCCGCATTTCTTGTTGCAGCGATCATTTAATTGTTTATTTCTAGACGGTCACTTTTAGTGATGCGCAAACCACGACTAAGACCATAAGATCTTCTCGGAACTAGCAATTCGACCTTAATCTTTTAGTATATTAACGGAAATTTTTGAATATGAATAAGTTTTTGGAGCATATAGCTGAAAATGTTGAATGGTGACAGATGTCTTATTTTTTTTACGGCTAATTTACGGTATCAATCTTAGCTGATCCCCAAGTAGGTTACTCGTCAACTTTTTCTTGAAAATCTGTTTACTGTTAATCGTTCACGAATTTATTAAGTTTTGTTCCGCGGTTCTCATTTAAAAAAGTCAAGTGTATAGGATGACGTCTTGACTGATTTTACTTAAAAGTATTATTGTCGTTTCATTTAGGTACTTAAGAAATAAAGAAGTTTTGGACCTTCAATCTTCGCATTTTTCATGCTCTACTTTTTCAGTCTCTTTACAAGTAGATCGACTAGTTCTTTTGGAAGAAACAATGGTAAAGCTACGGACTAAAAAAAACATGTTTAACCTATTTCCTTCACCTACAGTAGATCAACTCAAGCCAAAATTTTATTGTCCTTGAACCTTTGTAAGATAAGTATTTGCTTAGATGCCAAAGATTAATGGGATGCAAGGGACTGTAAATTCCATATTATGTTCTATCTTGATCTTACTGATGATATCATCGTCTCTTTGATGATAGAGTTGTTTGTTCATTTAGCTGAATCAGAGAGATTTTCAAAAACGGATGCTTATCAAAAACTCTAAATGTCATATTAGATGAATTCGCCAATAACTTCTTTGAATGCAAAACTTATTCGCCCCCTTTTTGATATTTGTTTGCTATGCCCATGGCGTGGGTGATGCAAAATTTTGATTGTCTTTGCTCGCCCTATTCAAAAAGTTGTCCGTACATAATTGCAAACTTTATACGGATACATACCTACATACATGCGTACGGTATATAGTTAGATGACCATCAATATCGTCATCTTGGTAATGTTGAATGCGACAAAGGGTTACTTAATTATTATTGCAAACGGGGCTCTATTGCTGGAGTCCCCTATAATGCAATGTATTGAAATATTATTATTCTATTTCTAACCACAGCGGATACTTGGTATGCTGTGGTCATTTTTGGCAATTTTAACAATATACGGATAGACAGACAACTACTGGCTAAATTGCTGTCAATCAAGTAGATGTAACCCTTCGTTTTTTTGTTATTGCTATTTTTGGACAGCACACATTCGGGGTTGGATGAGCAATGACCTTTTGTTGTCAGTCACTAGTCAGAAACTTATGGTCTGTATGTAGACTCTTCTTCCATGTTATTATTTTATTCATACAAAAATCGATTAATTTTGCTATAAAGTTGGGAAACTTAACTGCAAACTATTTGGGATTTCCTTTGGTTTACAACCCTATCTTTACTCTCCATGAAAATCTGCGTTAACAAAGTGTTTTAATGTGCTTTAATACGTGGGGGTGTTTGCGTGTGGAGGATTTATTAAATATGTGGTAAAATCAGCACACGTACATTCTTATTCTTAAAAATTATACATAAAATTTATCCAGCTGCTAAGATGATTTGCCAATTGCCTCTAGATGGTAATGCCTCTTTTTCTGGCTCAGGAGCGCATTTATTTCGATCAAAGTTGTGGATATGGATATTTCCAGTAATATCTATACAAAATAGGGAAAACTGAGATACCAGGTTGTTTATACGGTGGCGCAGAACTCTATGACGCACAGTGATCTCCGAGAGAGCGCTAGTCGGTCACAAGTCTGAAAATATATGTGTCCAAAATAATAATATTATTATTGCATGAATTTAAAGTAAAATATCTAGTTACTATATTTTAAGTACAAAAATACAAAGAAATAATACATAAGTCTTCTCTTCTTATACGAGATAAAATTGTATGTACTTATGTATGATTGTTCGGAACGGGCAAAACTTTTTCTTGAAAACGGGTACAGAGATTTTAATAAAACTTGGAACAGTATTAGATATTAGCATACAATGAAGAATGAGCTAGGTTTGAACTTTGTAAATGCTCACCAGGGGGCGTGGCACCGCCCTAAATTTTAAATTTGAATTTGTCATAACTCGCAAACTATACAAGGTATTTAAATGAAATTTGGTAGGCGGGTACTGCTTGATAATACCTTGTGACAGACAAAAAGTGGGCGGGATTAAAGAAGTGCCACGCCCACTTTTTAACGCTTGAAAATTTTGATTCAATATTACTCGAAAACGACTCCAACGATTTTAATGAAAATTTAGGAGATTTTACCTCTGCAAACAAGTATTAATATGTGATATGCCGTTATATTGGGAAAACTCGATGAAGGGCGTGGCACCGCCCACAAAAATATAATACGGTATAAAAAGAAAACTAATAAAGTAATCATTCTAAAATTAACCGTGGGGAGCATACTTGCTATAAGGCATCTCTGATCTGAAAGCCGGCAAAATATCGCCGTTGCGCGTGGAACCTCCCATACAAGCAAAATACGTAAAATGCTATTTCTCGCAAATGTTGCAAGGTATTTTAATGAAATTTGGTATGAAGGTACTGCTTAATAATATCTTGTAACAAACGAAAAGTGGGCGGGATCGAGTAATTACCACGCCCACTTTTTAACCCTTGAAAATTTTGATTCAATATTACTCGAAAACGACTCCGACAATTTTGATGAAAATTTAGGATCTGTAACCTCTTCAAACAAGTATTAATGTGTCACATGCCATTATATTGGGAAAACTCGTTCAAGGGCGTGGCACCGCCCACAAAAATATATTGCGCTATAAAAAGAAAACTACTAAAGCAATCTTTCTGAATTTAATTGTAGGGAGTCTACTTGCTATTAGGCACCTGCGACTTGAAAGTAGGCAAAATATCGAAAGTGCGCGTGGAACCTCCGATACAAGTAAAACACATTAAATGCTGTTTCTCGCAAATGATACAACATATTTTGATGAAATTTGGTATGCGAATCTGGATCAGGAGTATCTAAAGCATAACAAAAAGATGGCTTTGTTTAATAATTGCCACACCCACTTTTTTATCAAAATAAAAATTTTTGTTAATAACTCAGGCACAAAAAAAAAAAATGGAATGAACTGTTTAATTCTTATATGCAGTCTTGTGTACTTTTTGACGCTAAATCGGTCTTCAACAGCAGAACTGTCACTATACCTGCAGGATTTTGAAATATCCTTGCTTGAAGTTGAAGAAAACGCTGTGTTCAGTCTTACAGCGTAGCTACAAGAAAAGGCGAAATTCTTTTTTATTAATAGCATCGGATAGTTACACTCTTCCTTATCCAAATATCCTTTCAGATTTTTCCAATAGGATTCTTATTTTCCGAGTTATGATCCTTCGAAGATAAGATATTTCAGCCCCCATACAAAAGACAAAATATTTTGGGTGCGTGGCATATCCCATTTATTTATTTTAGGGCATTCTATTTCGCCAAAAAAAAAATTGAGTTTTTGATATTTTTCTATACCATTCGATGCTTTCCGAGTTTTTTCTTATTATTATTCTCATCGGTTTATTTATCATTTTGAAAGCATGACGGTTAGAAGTGAAAAGATACAAGTTTCATAACAAAAAATAGCTATGAATAAAAACATCGACTAAAATAATAAGATTAGATTGTTGACCGAGCAGGGATCGGTCTCCAGGTACTGTGTCTTAAAAACCAAATGATCTTACCGCTTGATACTTATATTCAGGCCTATCACCGAATCCATCGTAGATATGAATTCGAATTGCTACGAACGTGAATTCAAAATTTGTAGATTGAGACCATATACTTCAAATATTATTTAATTTTCGGCAAGAGAAGTATAGTAATTTTATTTAAGAAATAGTTCAAACTCTACGCAATTCGAATTCACGTTCGTAACGATATGAATTCAATAATAGTATTGTACTTACTTTCGTAGATCTTACGAAATTCGTATCTACGAAGGATTCAGTGATTTTTTATTTGAGGGGTGATAAAGCATTTGCGCTATTAGGCCCGATCGCTATCGGTGCCCGTCGCGTCGGATTCTCCTAAACGTAATATCGACTAAAACACCTCCTCTTCATAAGGAACACCTACCCCTGGGATACCGTTTTTGGTATTCAATCAGAAGATTTCCCTTTAAGGCATTTGCCTACGTTAGGTTTCCGCTATATTTCTGCTGTAAGAGAGAGGGGCTGAGTAGCCGCCCTTGGCAATTTTTGTTTTTTTTTTTTTAATAAAGGGGGGACACCCAGAGCTCCGGGAGGGGAGAAACCGCTTCAAATCTTATTCGAGGACTAACGACTTCAATCTCTAAATCTCTGTCAAGACTAAAGTTATCCTGTTCTGGAACCCTCCTGGTCTCTGCCAAGGCGAACAGGGCATAGTGTCGAGACCCCATCAAAGAAGAAACTAAGTGTGCCAGCGGCTTTTGACAGTTTGATAAGCATGAAGCTTTCATTTTGCCATCTCTCTTGCCAGCTTTGTAAAATGTTAGCTCTGACATCTTGTGCTGTCCACTGGTTTACCCGTTGGTTCCGCTAATAACCAGCACCGCAGCCTGTGACACAGCGCGGTACGACGACACTACGCGTAATGCTGCTGTTTTTTTGCACCAAACTCAGGGATTTTTGAAAGTTGTTCTTTTTTACTGAGTATGGATTCAGTGATAGGACTGAATAAGTTTTAGTTGATCTATTTTTTAATACTTAGATGTTTTTATTAAAATAAATTGGAAATCAGGAAAAATCCCCCAAATTTACGAATTTAGCGAATTTATGACTTAAAAGTTGCATGGAGTTGTAATGGCTCGATCATTTGAGTGCTTACACCGTTTACACCGCAAGTAAAACAATGATACTTGATATCTGTAGCATATATTATTTGAAAACGGGAGTGAGGGGATCAAGGATACACCCTCTTTTCATAAAGCCCGAAATTTTTCTCCATTTTTGAAAAATTTTATCCCGAATTTGAAACTAGTGGCCTTGTCGTTACATAATCATTTATTGGGCAAATTATAAACCAATTTTGATCCGCCATTTTGTTAAAAAAAATGAGTTCTAGTTTTGGAATAACCGACCGCATGATAGCCAGGAAAGACTTATGACTGGCTAGAATCGCATTCTAGTCCACTGTTCGACGCCGAACATACACACATTCTTCAATTGCAGAATTCGGGCAGCGAGAAGAAATGAATTATATGAATGCGTTTGTTTGTTTACAGCCGAGAACATTATACCTATTGAAGAGTGGCCGTATTAAGGGGCCCAAATACAAAAAGTAATGTCATACATATTATGTGCCATAATAATAGGTTATTTGACCGGTATTAATTTTTCAACATTTCCACACAATCAAGTAAATTTTTCTTGAAAACAGAAAGCAATTTTAATCATTTCTAACAAAATGACACCCGATAACTTCGTTTTTGATTGGGATTACGCTTCTGCAAATATAGCTAGTAGCCATCTTTCCAATTGAAAGTCTCGCAAAAACTTAGTTGACAGCACCTCGTTCGTCCGCGACTTAGGGCCAAGCTCTGAATCGGTAGATTGACGGCAAAAGCTGCTGAAGCACTATTTCAAGCGCAAGCAAAAGTCATCTTCCAATTCTTTCAAGGTTGTTGATAGATGACTTTATGACAATTCAGAGAATGTTGAAGTCTCGTCAATTGTTACAGTTATTAGCTAGAAAATCGAACGTTCTAGTCATAAAATCGCATGTGAAAGTTTGCTGAAATAGCTCCATGAACAAATTTACGTTGACTTTCTATAATTCTCAATTTGTATTAACTGGAACTTTCCATATCGCTTGACTTAATATGTTTTGCAAGTTCAATTCGTTCCCAATGAACGAATGTTGTTCAAAAGAGATTTCCAATGCTAACATCAAACGAGCACTTCGATCTATCCCTTCCTCTGCTCTGGTTGTATTACTGCATTTAGTAACACGAATAGACTCAGTTGCAAGACTCAAAACTACCTTGTTATAGTCAGAGTAAAATACCCAAATCAAAGCCTGATAGCTCGTGACCTATCCCGCTAAAATTTACAACTGTACAGTATACATCCAACTTGGACTTTAATAAAATCTTCTACTACTGAATCCCAGAGATCACCAGAAATGGAATCAGGAGGCTCTGATAAAATGCTGTTCAAATTTAAATATTGAGAACAAATTTCAGAAGTTGGTCAAATCTACATGGGCAAATGGCGTAACATATGCAATTACGCATTAAATAAGGTCACAGGTGGGTATTTCCACAGGTTACGGACGCGACATTCGTACGCATATTTTTTAAAAATAATCAAGTCCAGAGGAAACTTTGACTTTTTATTTGGTGCATAATTTAGTACTAGGGGAGGACTATTATTCGAAAAAATCACGAGGTCGGTCGGGCATGCAGTACCAAAATACTAGCCAATAAAAGTCCATACGGACGCGACATAAAATGGAAGTACTTTTGAGGTGCATGTACGAAAATTAAAAATTCTGCGAAATATGTAAGCAAATTTTTTTTTCTAATAATGTGAAAGCCATGCTGAAACATGCTTCTTCATAATGCATTTTTCCTTAATAAAATATCCTCTTTAGTTTCACTTATATAAGCTAAAATGTAATAACGGACGTGACATTCCGGACGCGACAAATTTTTCCTTAGCAATAATTCAAGTAGTAGCTATTGATGAAAAGTGTCTAACCTCCTTTGCATGAATATAAAACCAATTAACTTCATGAGTGTTATGATTATTTAGCGCATTCGAAAAACAAAAGCATTCTGTAAAATAAATTTTTGGCTTTTAAGTCGTTTCTGTCAAACTTTTCTTTTTTGTAGGGGAAGGTGGGGAATCGTGGGCCACGTTTTTATTTTGTTAAATATCTTCAAAAAAAATAAAAAATTTTGCAAATTGTAATATGGTATGTTATTCTACATGAAGTTAGGTAACTTTTGACTATTACACTTTCTAACAACTCTTTTGTTTTTTCCGACTTTTCGTGGTTTGAAAAAAATTAGTGTTTTTGCGATTTTCAAAAATGGTGGGGAATCGTGGGCCACCGCCGTAATTAAGTAAAAATCAAACAATTATGATGCAAAACTTTATTGAATTAGTTGAAATGACAAGTAAAGTTATTTTAATCGACAAAATGAAGAAGAAGGGTTATGCACGATCAATCAGATACGTTAACAAAGAAATAGGAAAATTTGATACAAAATATGTATTTATTGTTTTATTTATTGATTCACAGCCTCCATTTTGCACAAAACATCATAAACACAACATACAAATGTGTATTGATACGAAAACTGTCAAAACACGGAAGGCCCACGAAGTGGCTCACGATTCCCCACAAGCTACTTTTTGCAAAACAACGGCGTGTAATTGACTTGTTGAAGTGTCATGCAAAATTACTTTTGCATGTTGCAAGGCAAAGGTCTAACGATAATAAAAAACATATTTACCTGTGTTTTGTCGTAGCAATTCGTCCAAGAATGATGGAAATCAAACACGCAAAAAAAGTTTTGCAGATACTTTTTTTTGGGCAAGTATTGTACAAAGCAAATAAAACGCGTACGTTTGTCAACAACCAATGTAAAAATAAGTTGAGGCTAAGAGAAAACGATTACAGTTGCATCTAACTATTTATCTCGACATACTGCCAAAAGGTGGCGGTGGCTCACGATTCCCCATGGCCCACGATTCCCCACTTTCCCCTACGTGTCCAATTTTATCGTCTGCATCTAAGAACGTGTGCGAAATTACGAAATCCAAGTATTTATATCCAAATTCAATTACAAATTTACCAAAATATTGAGGAGATGTAATGAATTTTGATTTTGTGGGCGTGGACAGCCCAATTTTCCAGTGGATGTTATTTCTCTCAATACTCTTTACATATGTACCAAATGCCATCCATCTGCATTAAATAGTTTCAGTCTTATGACGAATTATGTTAGGAGGAGGTCGTGACAACGCCCATTTTTTCAACCTATGATCGAGCATTATCCAATACTAACAAACGCACTGTAAACGTTTGATGAATTCAACCGCACATTTTCTAAATCGTAAGGGATATCCAAAGAAACATACAAAGTTTCAGTTTTATTTATATGGATTTATTACATATAATTGCGGACGTGACACATTTCAAACACTTATAACTTTCTAGATATACTTTGTCGAGACTTACTAATTACGTATTTTTTTAGCGGACTATGATCTTACTGAAAATATAGAGTTTCGATCAGGTGTGACCGCTAATACATTAATGGTAATTAAAAATGATGTTTTTGGACTACGGACGCGACATTAGAACTTTACTTAACACAATCCGAAAAATTACCGTTATTTGGACTCCAGTTGCAATTTTAACATTTTATTTGTATAATTGCTATTGCTAGGCAAATTTAAAGGCAAACTAATACAAAATTAAATTTTCTTAAGCTCCTCTACCGCATAAAGAAAAAAGACTAATAAATTTGTTAAAAATTAAATTGGAGAACTTTAATTTTTGCACCCATTTTTTATGGACTAAAATTGAGAAAAGCTATTTGTATTATTTGCATATATAAATTTGAATATTTTTGCATAACTACCGGTGGTTAGATCAAACTTCATAACATATTTAATTTTTCACACTCGGTAGACTTTTTTTTAAAAATACCCAGGTGGACTATAACAGATCAAAGCTTTTGGAAAGCATGTAATAGGTATTCTCACTGAACATTTTCTTTTTTTTTTTGCAAACATTTTAGACGTTTGGGTTTCCCTTAGAATGACTTTTGCAGAAACTGTTTCTGTAAAGAGGTGGGAGGAGGAATGGAGCACCTTCACTGTAATTATCTAACAGTCCTGGTCTTGAACAATGATTCTTGGTCTTTGTTTTGATATTGAGTCTTGATCTTGGGCATTCAGTCTTGGTTTCGGTTTGATCTTGGTCATAATTTGGTCAGGGTCTTGGCCTTGATTTTAGAAATAAAAACATCTTGCAGCAAACGGCTGATGTGATAAATCTAAATGGAAGGTATCTCGTCTACTTACCTTACTTTGCCCACATTTTCTTTTCCAACTATAATTCATTTTTAGCTCAAAATGAACATAACAATACGGTTCAATTTAATCTGAGTGTACTTAAACTGAGATTAAGGCAATGTATACTTATGCTTCTGTCTGTAATGCATAAAATCCTTTAACCAATTTAAGCCAACTAATATTTTCATTTCGATTGTTTCTCAAAAACAGCAGAGAAATTTACATAATTTCTAAAAGAGATTTACATGCATCACTCCTTCGCTACCTGTGCTGATCCGCTATATGTACAAACCGTAACAAAATTCATTTAACAAATTAACCTGATTAAAAATTGTTGTCTGTTTTTCCAAATTTATGGGATTAAGTTCTATATTGCATACGCCACAGTTGAAGTTCCTTTAACTCGTTTAAGCTACCGGATTTAGCATATGATGTGTCAGTGTCAAGCTAACCCCAGGCTAACACATGCTGCATGCCACATTTATATTAGGCTGGCTTAATTAGAGCAATTGTTTACAAAATTTACCCTCCGTTACGCGTACACGCCCCCTATTTTAGTTGCACCTTCAGGCAAAATAAGACGCGATTGTACAAGCCTTCCTTTAGATATACTTTAAAGTTCTTAAGCTGATCTATACATAAATGGAAATATGCAATTTAAAGTTCTGTATAAAAATGTCTAATCCTTTTAATGCTGACGAAAAAGGATTTGAATTACCAAATGCAAACATGGTTGAACCACAAAATTCACAAAGAAAAGAAAATCGAATGGAAGAATACTTACTTATCCTTGTATAAATGTATGTTGGCTTGTAGGTGCTCGTATGTATATATGTCATTATGTATCTGCTTGCGAATATTTTGGGAAGTTTGTTTGGACAGCAACTAACTCACATTGAGTGGCTGAGAAATAATTTTGAAACCTAAGCGGTGAATAAAGGCTGTCACTGAGAGCCTGCAATAAAGGATAATAGCTAAAGATGGTATGCTGATGGCCACACGATGGTCTATAATGTTGGTGTTGGCGTTTTTGGGCCAGTGTTTTAGTTCCGCTTGGAATTTGACTTAACAGGCCTTATCATGAATAAACATTCTCGGCCTCCCTAGCATACAATCGCAAAAATATTTTTCTGGAGCGCTATCGGTATTAATTTGGAAAGGAATATTTTAACATTTTAAGAAAGATTTTATTCTCCAAGTTTTTAAAAAGGAAATCGAAGTGCGAATAAATAATCCCTGCAGTAAAAATATTAGACAGCCTACAAAAAATACTAGTTCACGGTTAGTACTAGCCCGAAACTAGTGAAAAAGGGATGCAGTGGGGGCCAGTTTGATATCACTTTGCAGGCAAACGTACTAAGTTTACTTTAGTGACACGTCATATTTTTCCACACGTAATTAATATTATGAAGTTTTTAATTCTAAGAATGAATAGGTTATCAAAAAGTGTCACACGGATCGGGCATATAATCATCAGCTTTGTAGGTTAGAAACCCTTGGATGAAGACCAAAAATATTGGTGTCATATAAAAGGTATTTTAATTAGCTATAAAATTGTCATACAAAGGTTTTTAATTTGTCAAACATTCCCTGCAGGCAAACGGAGTAGTTCAAGTGTAATTCATTAATTAGTCCTCTGCGAACCAGTGGTAGTCCGTTTTCAATCCCTTTTGCATACAAGCAACTGATATTTTTTGTGTGTTGATGTACTTACTACGAAATTTCAATTGTCGCCTTCTGCATTACGTTTACACCAGTCCGGGGCTAGTTGTCGTGTGAAGTAGTCTTTTAACAACTAGTCTTCAACCAGTGGTTTCGTGTGTAGTCAACCTATAGTAATATTTCTTTTTTTTTTTGATTTGAGTTTATATTTTCTTAAAATAAATTAAATAAAGTTAAACTAGTAAGGGTGTTACCTTTGGCCTGGCCAAACATTAAGTACCCTACACCACAGTCTTGTGAAAATTTTACTTAAATCGGAGGTGCCACGCCCTCTTGTCCGAATTCACCCAGTTTTTTCTCAGTACTTCAATTTATAGTTCTTGGTATATGAGTGAAATTTGGTTGGACTATCTCAAGAAATGTTTTCAGTATAGCATTTTGAACCTTTTACTTATATCGGCGGTGCCACGCCCTCTTGTCCGATTTTATCCAGTTTTTGCTTAAAGCTTGTATTTATAATTCTTAGTGTCTGACTAAAATTTAGTTCGATTATCTCAAAAACGCTTTCAGTATAGCGTTTTGAAGCTTTTGCTTATATGAGAGGTGCCACGCTCTCTTGTCCGAATTCGCCCAGTTTTTGCTCAGAGCCGGCACTTACAATTCGTAGTATCTATGTATGTGTATTTTGGTTGCATTATCGTGAAAAGTACTCCTAAAGTTGCAATTTGAATATGTTTTTTGTATGGGCGGTAGGCGTGTACGTTGACCGATTTCGCTCATTTTCATTCCCCCGAGCTAACTTTGACAACGGAGGCTGTGCACCAAATTTCATTGAATTATCTTGCTTAAGCCCTGAACACATTCAGTGCGAGCTGCGAGAGCGAGAAAAAACAGCTTTTGCTCAAGCGATTTTTTGAGCTTTTTCTCGTGTGTGAAAACACAATCAACTAGTTGCGAGAAAATTTTGTTTAAGAACCCAACAAACAAAAACGTTTGGAAAATAACTTATTATACGCTTATTGAAGCAAACATTTCGTTTGGAAATTAACTTGCAAAGTGTTTGGAAATTCTTGAATTCTAATTATTTAATAATCGAAACTGGACCCTTCATAGCAAGCTTGTGAAAATCATTTGGAGCAAGCTTTTTATAAATGTTTTTATACAATATTTTCCAGATTTTTTTATTCAATATTTTTAAATTGTTTTTTTAACTTTTCAATTAACATTTTGTTAGTTTTTATTATGTTCATAAAACAATGTTTTCCAAACATTTTTATATTTAATTAAAAATAAAAAAAAGTTTATGTTTGCTGAGAATCGAACCTATGACCTTCAAGTTATGAGTCGACAATCTTATCAACTGACCTAACGTGCCAGTTATGATTCAAATACCTTGTGTTTTACTTAGCTCGATAAGTCATTGAAAAAATAAAATAAAAAATTTTTCGAATGTTTGGAAAACGGTTATCGAAACGTTTGAAAATAAATAATTTTCCAATTGTTGATTTTAACTTTGCAAATCAATTTTAAAAAAAATAAAAAAATAATATTTTCCAAACGTTTGAAAATTGGTTATGAAAACATTTGAAAATTAACTTTTCCCAAGCTTAAAAATTGAAAAGGTTATAAAATTGTTGGTTGGGTAAAATTGAAAACAAATGAGAACGTATTTGTTTTCAAAATTATTTAAACTTCAAATTAAAAATAAAAAATTCAGTCGCAAACAATTCACATATTTAAATTTTTGTGTTTTGTCTTG
Organism: Calliopum simillimum; assembly: GCA_951812925.1. Lineage (NCBI taxonomy): Eukaryota > Metazoa > Arthropoda > Insecta > Diptera > Lauxaniidae > Calliopum > Calliopum simillimum. Next base: position 93,525,956 of record OX638372.1, on the reverse strand, counting down.
TTCTTCTTTTATAAAAATCGCAAGAAAAATAGAACTAATTCAATCGCATTGCGAGAGCTTTTATAAATGACGCTTGATAAAAGCTTAGTTTGACATCTTACTCTAACATATAGAAAAAATAGTGCTATCTCGGTCGGGTTTCTCTCGCACTCGCAGCTCGCACCGAATGTGTTCAGCACTTTAGTTTTCCCAAAAACCAGCCAGCCAGACAGACGGACATGGCTATATCGACTCAGGAGGTGACGCTGATCAAGAATATAAAACCTTTTCTATATCTGCCACGCCTCCTTCTCTGCGTTACAAATGGAAGGACAAAGTGAATATACCCTGGGTGTAGGGTATAACAACATTCATGAAAATATTAACAAAAATGAATTCATTAATTTCATTTTTTTCCACAATTGAATCTGTCATTTTTAAAAGGGGATATGTGTCGCTCAGCCGAAAATTGTTTTTCTACATTTTTGCCGTTGTGGCAATGGTGCTGGTTGGTCTATCTTTTTTCTAAGTACGCATATTACGGCTTAATATCAATATTAACTAACCCCCATCACTAAAATAACATTAAAATAAGATTTACCAATCTTATGGGGTTTTTTCTTAACTTTGTCACAAGTAAAAATTTTGTCACATATCCCCTTTTAAAAATGACCGATTCAATTTATTTTGACACAAAACACAAATTATTTCAAAAGCAAAAAGAAACATTTTTTTTATTTTTAAGATTCAAATTTACTTGCCCCTACAAACTACAAGCTGCCCTGCAGTAAAAATATGAGACAGTCTACAAAAAATACTACACCTTTTTTAATTTAATTTCAGAAGTTTTCATTTATATTTGAGAAATTTTCATTTATATTTCAGAAACTTTCATTTATATTTGAGAAATTTTCAGTTTAATTTCAGAAATATTCAGTTTAATTTCAGAAAAATTTTTATTTAAGATTAATACGGTTTGCATGACAAAAACACTTTGCTTATTTTAATTTTTGAAGAAAAATGGTACCAGTTCAGATATTTAATTTCAAAGAAAGTAATGAGATAATAATTTAACAATGAAACAATTACAATGAAAACTGAATAACACATGTTAGTTATTGATGCATATACAATTAGCTCTCCAACCAGAATATTTTCGAGCTTCAAAGCAGTTACTGTCAATGACGATGTATGTTGCAAGCCCTAGTGCAGTCACTGCAAGCAATTGCTGGAATTCCTCCGTCTATTTGCTGCTCTAAATAAACAAGCCGTTGCTCTCCAACACCTACTCCGTGCACAATTGGAACCTGAATGAGTGACTTGACATGAGTCCTTAGCTTATATCAAATGGTTTCAATTGGGCTGAGCATGGGCGAGTAGGGTCCTAACTTACTATACTAAGTATCAATGGGCAATATCGATTCATGCCCTTTTGTTAACTTTACGCACCATCTGTCTTAAAAAATTAAAATAAGGAAAGTGTTTTTGTCATACAAACGTTATTAAACCAAAATAAAATTTTTTCTGAAAGTAAAATGAAAATTTCTGAAATTAAAATGAAAATTTCTGAAATTAAAATGAAAATTTCTGAAATTAAAATGAAAATTTCTCAAATATAAATGAAAATTTCTGAAATTAAATTAAAAAAGGTGTAGTTCACGGTTAGTACTAGCTCGAAACAAGTGAAAAAGGGATGCAGTAGGGGCCAGTTTGATATCAGTTTGATGTGGTTGGTAGAGGACTAGTTAATGAAAACACTTGAATTAGTTCATTTGCCTGTAGGGAATGTTTGACAAATTAAAAACCTTTGTATTACAATTTTTTAGCTTATGCAAATACCTTTCATATGACACCAATATTTTTGGTATTCATCCTAACTTGATAGAAAAAATCTGGTTCAGATTCGTAACTTAAAGCTCCCAGTCTATCATAAACGGCTATAAAAAAAGGTGGACGGAAAACCATGGTAGGCCTGGACGGGAAATATGGGATGATCATTGGCAACATCCACTTTCTAGTAACTTTGGGTCAGAACAGCGCGAGAGATGCCATCTGCAATCATAACTTAGACCGCAATTGGGCCCATTGTATACCCGATTTATAACATCGTTGTCAATCTATATGAACTATTTTAAAATTTTTATAAACACCAAACTGGATTTGGGACTCTTTTGTCCGATGTCTCCAAGAGAGTGGCAGATATGACTTTCGAACACCTTATAACGTCGGTAAGCCGGCGCTGGGCATTTACAATGGACTCTTCGATGCAGGATCTACAAAGATCTCCTACGTCGGTAAGTCCTAACCCTGAGGCCCAGTTAAGACAACAATTGAAATTCTTGAGAGTTTGCCTGTCTAATGAGATAACTTTTCGTGTTCTATGTATTAGCGACTTAAAGTGGCTATATTGCCACTCTCATTCTCGACAGGGAATTTCTAGATAAGGCCTTATATCGCGACCTTAGAACAACAGGGTTCTAACTGACATATTTTGTGAAATTGAGTTATACATTCCTTCGTACTAAATAGACCACGCTCTTTCGATTACCGCTACTCAAATATTTCTATCTCCTATGGTTTCTGAGATAATTAATGAAATTGAGATGCACAAAGTTCTATCTACACATTTTCGAATTAAAATTAATTTCACAAAGTTCTAACTGCCAGATAGAACTGTGTGCTTCTGTAAGAGAGCAGCCAAATTAGATAAAATCGTGTAATTTGGTTAAACAAGCCCCGATTTTGAACCGACATGGCTCATTTTGTTAGTAATTGAACATAGAAAAAACTAGCAACGGTTTTGTAAAATTGAAGAATTCGAATCAAAAATAGTCATTTCGATAAACTTGCCAACGCTAAATCCGAATCTGGCATCAGAATCGCTATATCTTATAGTGTTTTTGAGATATCCTACCCCAAATGTTCAAAAATGATCAAAAACACGATTTTTGAGGTTGTTTCGAAGACGTCCAAAACTGTTTTTCTCTTTTCTATTGATACAAGATTTTAGTACTGTTCTTTGTCTTCAAAATGAGCTATAAATTGGTCTTGTGTGATTTTTTTTTTAAAAAGTTATACTCGCTTTAAATGATACATAAAATTATGTCAATTTTTCAAAAACCCTTTTTCGACCTTTTTTCAAAAACTACATAAATCTTAAGGGTTGGTTTGTTGTAAGTCCATTTACTAACAAAAATAAGCCATGTCGGCTCAAAATCGGGGCTTGTTTAACAAAATTACACGATTTTAACTAATTTCCCAGCTCTCTTAGAGAAACACAAAGTTCTATCTGCAAAAAAAAAAATCTTACAGAAATACAAAATTCTATCTGGCAGTTAGAACTTTGTTTCTCAATTTCAAGTGCCTTATCGATTAGCAACAAAGTTCTATCGATTTTTTTAAACTTAAGTTCCTTCTTAATTAGACAACGTAATTTAATTATTTTAGTATCAATGAAATCCTCGCTACAATCAAATGCTTGTAATATAAATAATATTGTGATTAAAATCAATTCCTAAAAGTTATACGACACGAAATATTCCAACATAGATTTCTCGAAAGTGATGTGAGTGTAGATAGAACCCTGTTGTTCTAAGGTCGCGATATATTAAAAAAAAAAAAAAAATCATTTTAAAGCTACTTTTTCCAAGGTTAAATACAAGACGTTAAAAATTTTTTTACATTTTTTGCACTAATTCTACTTTTTTCCTTCAAAATGAGCTTTAACAATGTTTATCTACGATTATTTCTTGCAAAGTTATGGACATTTGAAGGTGACATTCTAGATCTGTGCTGTTAAAGCCCAATATTATCATGATGTCATCTAAAAATTGCTACAACTTTACAAGTCAACTTCGTTCGATGGCTTATTTTGAAGATGGAGAGGCAAATAGTAAATAAACACAAAAATGCTATCCGTCCTGTAACTTACCTTCAAAAAAGTTGTTCAAATATCGTTTTTCGAGTACATTACCTTAAATATCTTAGAACCTTGACGTGATGGGTTGATTCTGATTTCGGATTCGATTTCTGTACAGAAAACTACTTTTGAAATGAAACTATGTTATTTAACAGTTTAAAGAATTATTTCCTTAAAACTAAAAAAAAAAAATGAAAATCTTTTGGCAGTGTTAAACTGCATTTTATAGGAAATAAAATAAAATTCTAATCACAATTTAATATTTGCTTTTTCCCACTCGTAAGTCTCTTGGGCTTAAATATTTTCTTTAGGACCACGTGCCTTTCTTTGTATTACTACTGCTGCATATTGACCATATTTCCATTTCAAAATAATAAAAATAATCAATTTGTATGAAACATAAAGTTACAATATGTTGTGCATTATGATCCCAAAGGATAATGCATACATGTGTGTATGTGTGTGTGAAGTCTTGTAAACGCCCCTCGAGATTGATCTTCACTTAGAGCACAATAAATACATTTTTCGCTTTGGTTTTTTTTTGTGTCCTTCTTCTGGTGGAAGTATGTTGTTATTCTTCCAACAAACTCCACGCATTCAAAATAAACAATTTGTTTATTTTACATTGAATCCTTTCATTATCCTGTCGCACACTTTCAGAAAGACATGAAGGCAAATGAAAATACTGTCTGTGTGTAGTGTGTGATCCAAAAGTTGTTTTTGGGCAACTTCAGCTGCACTTCTGCCAAAACGATCCTCAATAGCTTCTTGACCACACTATGAGTTTTGTACAAACACTTAGTGTACATTATTAATGAATCATCTATGAAAGTGTATCCTTTTTTAACTGCCCAACGACAGCATGTGCCAAATGTTATTCTAACGGATTGTGCCTTTGGCTGCTTTTTCATATGTTTCTCGAATTTCACATTATGCTTTGCATACAGATTCTTCTTCAGAATCTTCATATTTCGTAAGCAGCATTATGCCTTTGTGTGATTTGAAATGATTAATGTTATGTTGACAAATTTTTAAAAGCAATTAATTTAATAACTATTTGTTTAAGCACATACATACATATGAACATATACTATATATAATTTCCTTTTCATCAAGTTCCTAGAATTCTCAACGATACATGCGACAGGAGGAAGAACTCTTCCACTTCATTACTTTTCCCACAACACAACTGTCTACTTGCAAAATGTAGTCTATTCACTTCTAATTTCGTCTGCTGTTCTATGCATGTATCAAATAGCTCCGATTTTTTGAGAAGATAATGTTTTCTCCTGTCTTTAAAGCTCCTCTATGACGATTTGTTGCCATCATTATTTTATTTCGTAAACTCTGCCTTTTCGCCAAAGCAAGGTCTTCCTTCTTCCATGTATCTTAAGAAATTGTCTCGTTCTTCGACGCCTGGCCAAAAAGTCAATAGAACCATAGACTTTCTCCTTACAACCTTAGGAATAAACTGGAGTTCACTGACAGCCTCATTCGATTTCGCAACATTTCAGTCTCATCCTTGTCTGTTCTAGAACTTTTTTTTATGGAAGAAGGAAAAAATGTTGGATGCTATAGCAGTCTTGGTCTAAGTTTTCTCATCGTAAACGCGGTCTATTTATCCTATTGTGACAACTCTAATAAGATTTAATGCCATATACGAATGGCATTGGTGAATGTCAGTATATCCTATGGAGAAGTACAAGGGTGATCTGTAAAGTTTCCGACCTAACAATGATACAAGACATTTTTTCTCAAAATTTATTTTTACTTTTCTACAAAGTCTCCTTGTCACTCTACACCCTTCGCCAAAACTCGAATTTATTGCGCCTAAACTGCGCCAATGTTCATTCGAACACATTTTTGGTCTAATGTGAGCAAACGCGGCACCCAACGCGCGGACAACTTTCTCATGCCTTAATCTTGATTTAATATGTGACGAACACGTTCTTTGGACATTTTCATAACCTCTGCTATCTCTCTCACTTATCGTCAGTAGTTGCAGTAGTTCGGACGTCCCGAACGTTCATAGTCTCCCAAGCTCTTACGGCCACGTTTAAATTCAAAATTTCACTGTGGTAAATGATAATGCAGAATCCCCATACACAGAGTCCAACTCATCTTTAATTTGCGTAGGCGTATTGCCTTTCAAAAACTAAAATTTAATTCTCAATTTTTTCCATTTTCACAAAAGCACTCACATCGACTCACTCAAACGACTGTCAATTAAAAACTGCGCATCCAAAATGGCTGAAACTTTGGTGAGTAACTGTCGAAAGATACACAATTCACTAGCTTTTATTGAAGAGTGCCGCTATCTTTACGTTAAGGTCGGAAACTTTTCAGACAACCCTCTTACATAGGTACGCTAAAGAGAAGTAACGAAGTCTTGATCTTGCGCGACTATCATAGTGAAATAAAATACTTTCTGCTGTTTCCACTAGTGTATAGTCCCAAATTTCTTAAGCTTTACTGTTCAGTTAATTGTTGCAAAGTTGGATATAATAAAACTCCATGGAGGCCGCAGAGTTGTATTGGTCCAAAAAATGTCGTTCATGCTCATTTTCTGGCTTGCTTCTCTGCCATTTCATTGCCTTTAACACCTTTATGTCCTGGCACATAGATAAGACACATAGATAGACATTAATAGCGATGCTTAGTAGTTGAAGACACTCCTGCCGGAAGAAATCGGAGTCGTTGTTTTCCCCCAATCGTCTCTATTAGATTATGTGACTAAGAAGTTGTTATGAAAGTTATATTTGCGGTATACAGTATTCATAAATGATAATGGCAAGATTCTTAAAGTTGATCAGTTTGCCTTTCTTCTTCCATAGATCTTGAGCAATTATCCCAATGTCATATCAGGGGCTGACAGAATTATCCACTCTTTTGTGTTTCAGCAACATAAGTAGCTAAATTCTATCAGGGACGTTCTTGAGGTGTTAGGGTGAGAGGATTAGTTAAGAGGCCTTCTTTACCCTAGCACTCCTATGCTATACTAATCCACTCAAATGCAAGCACTCAAACGGGCTGTTTTTCTGACGGAGGCCCTACTATTGATTTATCACCTTCACGTATCGTGTCTCTGTAAAGTTGATTCTGCAAAAACTTCTGTTGATGTAGATGAAACTATGATTGTTAGGAATAACGTCAGACCCAAACTTGTGATTTTTCTTGTACCATTTTCTGTTCAATACTATTTCAGATTTTCATATTTATTGAGGACATCTTCAAGTTTTATGAATTCCCCGGGCGGTCCTAGGCGAATGAAGTCGTCATACATTTTAGGAATAAACTTTCGTTTCTCTGTGGGCGTTTCTCTTTGACTTATCCTTATGCGTTGTTATTGTTATTGGTTGAGATTTTATGTAATCGGATAGAACATCTCTTTCTTGAGTTATCGAAACAAAACAAAAATAAAAATCATTAAATCAGACCAAAATACCTTATCTGCCGTATATAGTACTGTGCATTTCCACATTTGACAAAATCTCGACGGGTTATTTCTGACTCAATTACTTTACAATGTAGCAGCGTGAAATTGTTTGACTCAGATTTCAGTTAATGATGATTTTAAATGCAGATTGTTCAACAGTTCTTGTGCGGATATGCAAAAAAGGTTAAGTCAGGATAATTAATTAACTGATGTCTTATACTCGCAGTGTAGCTAAACGTTAGCACATAATTCTAACTACTTAAAATCAATTAGTAATAAGAGGAGGTATAGAAAAAAAACGATAATAAATTATTTTCATTCAGTTAAACCGTAACTGTAAGAAAATTTACTCAACATATGCTTCAGCCAAATGTATGCATACTTAACCATAGCAAAGCAAAATCATAAAAGTTACTTTGTTTCATTAATCTTTTTTAAAGAATTGTGGTTACTATGGAAAAATCCGAAGTACATATGTATTAGGGGCCTGCACAAGACATCTTGAAATACAGGGTTCTATTTTTAACACTGAACTAAAGTATTTGATCCTAAAAATTCAAGATTAAAATCTTCACTGTAAACTGATTCGTTTTATCAGTTAAAAAAAAAAACTGATTCAGTGTAATTACTGAAATGGTAACAGTTGCAAGTTTTGGTAACCCAGGATTGTAGTAGCTCTTATATTTTTTCACGAGAGTGAGAGAGAGTAATCAAAAAAGATTCACATGAAGAGAACGAAAAACTACTTTTGTCACTAAAGTAGCATTTTGTATTGTACACCACGGGTGTCAGCGTTTTCAAATCACTGAGCCAAGCGCATGCAGCGCCGTCAGCGCAAAATTTTCGCTTATACAACAACTTCAAATTCGAATTACAACAATCACAAAAGCACTTTTTTTGTGTTTTTTCATGCCTCGTTTACAACAACAATAATAATATTTCAACAATTTTCAAAATTTCTAAGGACTAGGACACACACAAAAAGTAGGGGTATTCACGTTGATGCGCAATGCTCTTGCGTCGTTGCGGAAATGCGGTTTTCAATTTCTCAATATGGAAATATTCACATTGAACGTCCAGAGTAAGTGCGGAAAAGACTTGCATTTTCGTAACTGCGCATCAACGCATTAATAGCCATATTGTTTGTTGTTTTTGTTTTTGATGCGACGTAGTCGTTGTTGTTGTTTTATGTTGGTTCGAGTTCGATTTTGTGTGTACGCAAAAAAAACACGAAAACGCGAAATTCTGACGAGCGTGAAAAAAAAACAACAAAAATTATTTCTGTGATTGTTGTACAGAAATATTGATGTTGTTGGTCAAGCCAAAATTGGCTCACTTTTGTTCTACGCTGACACCCTTGATGTAAACTACAACTACATTATATGCACTGAATTGAACTGAAGCAAATAAAGCTAGACAGGTCTGTGTGATATTTGCTTTTTTTTTTTCTTTCATATCCAAGTACTGTCAAAACATTTGCACACGACACTGAGCTGAAGTATTTGATAAATACAAAGCGGGTGCAAGACATAACGTATCTTGAAACGAAATGTCTTAAATCTCTAACAAGTCGTCTTGTGCAGACCCCTAGTATGTATATCCCTGTACTAAAGACGATACAAGCCATTAAAAACAACAAGGCCGCCGGCACTTAACAATTACAGTTAAACTTTATGTACTAAAAGCTTTTGGATCCATCTATAATTCTCTTCACGCTTTATTTCTTCTTTTCCCTATCGTAAGGTTAACATGAAGCAAAAAAATATGAAAAACATAAAGCTTGGCGATCGCCACGAAACGCTCTCTTCTAAGCGTCATGGGGCTATTTCTGGACGGCCACTTAGATAATGCCAAAACTATAGAAGCATGGCATTGCAGTAAGTGCCATCAGAAAAAGTAAACACAACTGCACTCCTTAACAGAGCAAGTGTAAAACTTGATACGACTATTCAAAAGCAACAATAGTCGAAAGTAAAAAAATAAAGCGCTGGGAAATGTGAAACTAATGTTTGAATAGTGAGCGTGGGACTTAAGCTCATTTTTCGTCAAGCTTAAGCTACTCACGCTCGGCAACTACCTACCAAATTTAATCAAAATATCTTGTTTAGCTAGCGAAATAAAGCGTGATGTAAATATGTCGCCGAAAATCGTAACTAAAATTGTTTTGCCAAAGAAGTGTCGAAAAAAAGTTTCGTCAGAAAAAGTGTTGCCAAATGAGCTGCCGAAGAAGTTTCGGCAAAAAATGACTCAAAAAAGTGTCGCGGCCTTAAAATTTCGAAAATAACAACGATAATTCGATATCATGGGAGTTGATCTCTTGATAAAACTTAAGGGAAGTTTTTTCAACCCCGATAAATCCACACAATTGATTATCTATTTTGTGGTTCACGCCAATCACACTTTTGCAAATACTTTCCAGAAATTACATACAAGCGAAAATCACACCACCAGCATGTTATCATGGGAGTTCAAAAAAAAAGAAATCTTATTTTGATTGATTTCCACTTTGTGACAAGTCATTTCGAACAAGAGAAACAAAAAGAAGGATAAAAAATTAATTCAATTCCTTGTTATGGTTTTCTTTTAAAATTTTCACCTGCTGATTTTTGTGTTATTCTAAGAGTATTAAGAACACAATAAGATACACGTGGACATTGTTGCTCCTGTGTCTTTATAGCACATTATTGGTTTTTTACACCGCACACACACTTATACTTGGATAATAAGTAACACTTAGGTGCGCATTCCTTTATTCCATTGTTTCGCTTTTGTGTAATCATCAATCTGGAACAAGAAAATTATGACAACCCATATGAAGAAGATCGTTACGAGAAATTCATAACTGCTTATTAGCCCTTTTTCATACATATACATAAAGTAAATCCCTCTGTTTATAATGTGTAGAAAGTGGCGTTCAACGCTTATTCTTGATCAGTGTCATCCCCTGAGTCGATATAGTCATATCCATCAGTCTGCCTGTTTGTCCAGAATAGCAGGAAAACTAAAGCCAAAACATTTTTGAGTTTTCGATTTCTTGACAAAAGAATGGTCTGTTTCAAAAATCGTTGCTTTGTTACCATTTTTATAAATTATTTAAAAATTTCAGTTATGAAGTAGGTTGGCGCCAGTTCTCAAAAATATCATTTTTTGGCCTTATGCTAGTATTCACTGAAATTCTTTGCATTCCATCTATTTTTTCTTCGAAATCTGAATGCAGACCCACTACCACATGACATGATAAAGCAAGTTTTTTTCTTAACTTATATGGTTATCTACACATTTGTGGTTTCAGGGCATAGCTTAAAAAGACGATTTTTGGTCATAAGTCAAAGCAAAATAAATTTGTGTTTTAAGTAGATCGGCTTACCAAGTTATTTCCTGTGAGCACAGATATACTACCTTGATCGAAAAGTTCCCGGAATCATCACCGAGGTGTGTGGGCGTCCGTAGTACGGACTCCTTACATATGTAATTATAGGCTAATTGAATCCATTTTTGCTAATTATACTCCAGTTTATGTATAATGTTAGAGAAGAAGACAATTCCAAAGTCAATGAAAGTGAAGTTACAAAGGTGAAAAGTATACTACTTGATCAAAAAGTTCCCGGAATCATCACCGTGTGGCGCCCCCTGCTGTCCGATTCAAATTTTTTCTGTAGGTTGTCACCTTTTAACAATATTCCCTGCGAATTTCAGCTTCCTAGCTTGACATTTGTAATTGTAACGCAATTTTGAGTGCATCTGTTTTTTTGCGAATTTCGATTTTTGTATTATCTCCGATCGGCTGCTAAAACGCGTTCCGCGTAGTCGTTTTTTCATTTGAATCGGACAGCAGGGGGCACCAAACGGTGATGATTCCGGGAACTTTTTGATCAAGTATTATTCTTTTCACCTTTGTAACTTCACTTTCATTGACTTTGGAATTGTCTTCTTCTCTAATATTATACATAAACTGGAGTATAATTAGCACAAATGGACTCACTTAGCCTGTAATTACATATGTACGGAGTCCGTACTACGGACACCCACACACCAAAGTACATCAAACATACATACCTGTATTGTATAGTGAGTATAAGCTCTGAGGAAAAACCAGGTGAATTCAGACAAGAGGTCGTGGTATGTACCTCCCATATAAGCAAAAATTTCAAAATGCTACACTGAATGCGTTTTTTGAGATAAACCAACAAGCTTTGATCAAGCTTTGATCAGAAACACGATTGATTCGGAATAGAAGGCGTGGCACCTTCGTATACATAGTTAATGGCACCTCCCACACAAGCAATATTTTCGTAATGCTGTAGTGGAACAAAAACTAGGGATAGTAAGCGCAATCTCTGAGTTAAAACTAAGTGAGTTTGGACGAGAAAAATACTTTAAAATGCTACAGTTTAGGGTAACATCCTTACTAGTTTTTATTTTGTTTTGTTTCAAGATATCAGGCATAGAAAAACGTGAGAACGATCTGTTGCGATTTTGTTAGAAAATAAAAAGTTTGTAACCCTATCTCAATAACGAATTTCATAAAAGTCGATGCAGCGGTTTAGCTGTGAGAGCGTATTTTTCATTTAAGGGAGTGGCACGGCCCACATAAAGCCAAAATGGTCATATTATCGTTCCTTGTTGTTAACCTTTTCTTGATACTGAATTTCATGAAATCGATGCATAGCTCTATGGCATCACCTTACGAAGATGAAAATCGGTACACGGGGATTACAAATCCAAGGTAAATCCATTAAATTCAAAATGGCGAATCCAATTTGGCGGCATATAATTTTAAACATCATCTGATTTACAAGAATTTCGGTATTCAAGGGTTTTAAAAGACGCTGATCAAGAATCTGATAGTGAAAATTTTAAATTAAAAATGACAGATCCAATATCGCGATAAAAATTTTTATATACCTTCTGATTTACAAGAAAATCGGTATTTAATGAAGTCAATTAAACCATAAAACAGCCAAAATGAGGAAGTCCAGCTCCGATTTTGGTGACTTTTTTAAATTTTGTTTTTTTTTTTTTATTTCAAATCAGAAAACTTTTGGAGATGCGTCGGAATTACTTTATTTTTTAAGACAACATGGTTATTTTCCACTGCATACATAGGATTTACCGTTACTCATGTTCAAACTTTACGCTCATACATAAAGCTTCGGTGAAGTCGTATGTTGCTGTGAAGTTGTTTTTTTCTAAAAAAATTTTTAGTGATTCATTTTTTCTAGAGAGTAAATTTCATTATTTCACTTTAAAGACATCGTGTTTTTAAATAAATCATTAATTATATAAAGTAAGTGAATACCATTTATAATTTATTAGCACAAATTAGTTCATTAACTACAAGAGTTTTTGATAAAAAAAAAACCATTTATTTCACTAACACGTGTTGTGGGTAATATGGACCACCAAAGAAAAAGCTTCAAAAACAAATGTATTTATTATGATCTTCTTCAGAAGGGGAATCTAGCTGCAGTTTTCGTGACGAGTATGATTGTGATTATTTGTAATTCGTAAACTACAAGAAGAAGATGAAAAATGTATATAGCGTAATACCCTTTACTCAGAAGATCGCCTTGGCAAATTTTGGGTTGAATGTGTAAGCTGACGTTGTTGGATTCATGAAAAATATGCCGGATGTGAAAGTGACATGTTTGTATGCAACTTCTATACCAAATAAACATGTGGGGCAATATGGACTATATAGTCCATATAACACTACACGTTTTTTTTTTATCTTCATTTTGAGTATTTTCAGTTTTTTTAATTTTTTTACTTTATCCTGATGAGATATTTAACTGAAACTGAATCAGAATAAAGGTAAATTGTTGCCTTTAATGAATGGCATAAAATTAATTGTTTTGTTCTATGTTGTTTGAATTTAAATGCCAAAAGAAAGATTGGTGATCCATATTTCCCTCCGTCACCCTACTTAAGAAACTTATAAAAAAAATTGGAAAAAAATACAACAAACAAAAATAAAAAATTATTTTCAATGTAGGGGAAGACGGGGTAGATTCGTGCACGGGGCACCTTCGTACAATGGCTTTATTTTGAAAACTATAGACGTTGGCATGTCCGCTTCTTCATATACAATATTGGTGCTCTTGCAACCATTTAGCTTGTGAAATGTGGCGGTGGTGCGATTGTTAACTTAGCTGAAAAGAGTCTTTATGTGTTTTTCCAGTGAAAAAGTAATTTTTCTTAAATGACTTTAACTTCGTTAAATACTAGTGATTTTTTGCTAAAATTTGATAATACTTTTGCTATGTTTATAAAGAAATATGCTATTTTACTATGTGTTTACTATTTTTGCGATTTTGCTAATAGTTTTTAATTAAAATATCAAAAACCTATGTTAATCAATTTGGGGTACATTCGTACACAAGTTACGGGGTACATTCGTACACACGAATTTACCCTTATGAAGAGTAATTTTGATTTATTTACATAGTATAACAAAAGGAAAAGTAGCTGTATAATTACCAATTAATTCATGGAATTGCTGAAACACGTCCAAAAAGAAACGCAATACTCAAGAGATAACCTTAATATACCGCTAGTCGACAGATATGACTGTCATTTCTCAATAGACGCAGGTAATTATGCTTGGGGCAACGGGATAGTTTATCTCTTACTCCAACCTACTTTACACACCGTCTTCAACTAATAGAGGCTTGATTAGTCCTTTTCATTGAAAACTGAGAACTGCATTCAAAGATTGGAATCTGAATAACCATGAAAAAGTTCCTACTATGTAAAATATTCCAAGTCTGGCTAAAGTTTTCAATCGTGTCATGGTAAAAATGTTACAAGTGCATTTGAAATAACAAGACTATGGCCATTTAACAAACTTTTGTGCAGTGACGACGATTTTGCATCTGTTGGGATTTACCAGTCAAGTTCTACGGCAGATCTGCAAGCGAAAGATGTTCTATACGTTCAAGAGGATACTCTTTCATTCGTTTCACACACGATTTCATTGCCTTAATTGCTGCATCCACCGTTGCACGTATACCCCACGTTATGTACGAATCTACCCCGCATATGGGGCACATTCGTACGTTTTGAGTATCTTCTGAAAATCTGTCATTACTCTTAATTGATAAATTGGACCGTCTTTAGCTTAAACTATATTAAAAGCTTAATATTGTGCTTATTTAACTGCATACTAGTTATTTTGAAAAATCTGGCAGCTTGCTTTATTTTTAGCCATAAAGTCAAAACTGTACGAATCTACCCCATCTTCCCCTACTTGGCGATGCTAAATCCGAAACTGGCATCAGAATTGCTGTATCTCGTATGGTTTCCGAAATATCTTCCCTTCTTATCCGATCTAAAATTGTGTACTGTATATAAAAACTGTTGCCATATTTTTGTCAAGAACGACTGCAGCGATTTTAATGGAACTTTGGAAGTGATGCACATAAGCATGGATAAAACTATAGATCTTGAATTTTTTTACAAAAAGAGAGCTAATTTACGCTCTTATTGGACTTAAATTTGAAGGAAAACGAACACTCTTTTTGTTCGCTGGTTACAAATAAGTGAAAAAAGCAACACTATGGCAAAAATACATAAAACGACCAAATTGTATATTACGTCATGTGTCTGCTAATCCTTACTAATCTATTATGCTAGGATTGTTGAAAAATCCTTTTACGTAGAAAAGAAAAATGAAAGAATTATGAAATATCCTCACACCTTAAGACAAAAGGAAGAATGATTTTCATGGAATTATATTTTACGTTGGTTTCTTTTTTCGCAAAATAATTGCAAAATTTTATGCTAATAATATTTTTCAAATACAATGACCTTTTTGTTCAAAGAATTAATTACTCAAAACTTCTTCTTGAGTCAGCAAAATATGTGTGAGTTTCAAATTACATATGATTTGAGTAGAAATAATCTTGAAAGGAATTGTTTAATTAGCAACTAACGCAAAATCATTGCCGTTACTTTGTCCCTTCTCAGATGGCGGCATTTTCAAAAAAACATCAAATATAAAAAGGATAAATATAATTTAATTTAAAAAACACGTACATATAACGGTATTCAATTTTCCCATTCCCACCAAATATATAAACCGTTAAGTAAATGTCCTGTGTTCATGTCACCAAATTCACATCGTATCCTTTTTTGAATTTTTTTTCTTCACTTTAGCAAATGCCGCCAAATGAATATGCACACAAATGACCACAAAATATAACGGCACTGATTGAGCCATTATTGCAAAGAAAAAAAAAAAATTCTGTTGGAACAGAAAAAAGGAACAATTTCTTAAAATCAGCAACAAAACATTTTAAAGCCACAAGGAAGCAGCAAGCGGTCAACAGTAAACAATGAAATACCATTTTCTGCTGAGTCAAAACTAACAATTATACTGCAGTTGAAGAATACTTTAAATGTCCTTAAGTCAACAGTTTATACAGGATGTTTATCAGCAGCATGGAACATTCATCATTGACTGACTGCCAGTGCATAAAAAGTAGGAGTATGCGTTGTGCAAAGTAAAGAATCTAAAAAGAAGACATACAAAATTAGTATATGAGTATGTAATATGTTACCAAAAACAACAAAAAAGGATCATAATCATTGGCATAAAATTTGGCAATTCTTCTACGAATAATGATCTGTCAAATTTAAGTTTTAACAAATCCTTTTTCTATTTTTTTTTTTTTTTTGTTTGTTATCTGTGTTAAAGCGTAAAAACTTATGTAAATCTCTTTTGCCACATGAGCGCGTACCTATGAATATTTTCGATGCTGTTGACTTAAGATTGCAGCAGACGGCTGGATTATGGAAGTAAATTCTTTTTTTTTTTTTTTCGTTTCACACTTGACATCATCAGTAGTTATTGGCGATATGTTGCCGTATCAACTGTTGTGTATGATTAGTCTTGAAAAGTAAGGTCATGAAGTTGAACTCTGTGTGCGTGTAAGTCAAAATAATTATGCAAACGACACAATTGTCGTTGAATTTTCAAAAAAATTTACATTATTCTTATGTTCAAAGTTCAAATGATTTATTGAGACAAAAGGTACTTAAACATTTAACTCATATATACAAATATGGAACAATAATAATAAATGATATATTCAGGGCTGTAAAAATTATGGCCCTCGATAAAATTATATGAAACATGCTACGATGCAAAAATTAAATATATTAGCAAAATGCAAATTGATTGCAGGAATTAAGATTTAAAATTAAGCTCTTGCTCCCGGAGCTTATAAAAAGTTACTTAAAATTAATGAAGAAAACATTTTAAATTTAAAACTAATAACACAAAATCGAGCTTATTTTTTTAAGTAATAGATCATCTAAAACTTAGCTCGAGAAAATTGCTAGAAACAGTTACTCATTCAAATTTCTTTTCACAAAAATTAAGAAAATGTTACCAATGACAATGACATATAATTTAATCTCAATGTGATGAAAAATTCATGAACGTTAACCGCGGTTATTACTAGTAAGTACCTTTTGGTAAAAAGTTGGAACCAGAGGTGAGGTAGGAGAACCTGCCAACACCTCATCTAGAGAAATAGAGTTGATACTTAGTGGTGATAAGTAATATTGATTATCCCAAGGCGAATTACTTAAAGAGTCAACAATATTTTTAATTAAATCATTATCTACAAAGCACAAGTTAGAAGTAATTTTTTTCATTAAAGTAAGAGAATATCTCATTAATGGTTCTATTCTTGACTTGTTATAGATAAAAGCATTAGAATATTTCTTATTAATACTTTGGTAGTTTTTATTAATGCATTGTCTCAGCAAGCTTCTTTCAAAAATCTCTAACTCTTTAGCTACAGTAGGAGAAATAGAAAACCAGCAAGGGAAGGCATAAGTAATAATCGGTCTTATTAAGGTTTTATAAAAAAGAAGCTTTGTGTCAACTGAAAGGCTATTTTTCCTAAGATAGTGGTATAAGGGACAGGCAGCTCTCTTGGCTTTACCTAAGGCTAATCTCGCATGTGAGTTAAACTTAAATAGACAGTTAAAATTTACACCAAGGTATTTAATGTGCTGATTAAAAGGAATTCTAGCTCCATCAATTTCAAAAATCAACGATTTGCTGGCCTTCGCAATTCCAGAAGGACCTTTACCAGCAGCATTCCTTAAGCAAATGCATTCTGTTTTCGAAATATTAATCTTAATGCCCCAAGTCTTATAAAATTTATGGATA
The DNA here is from genome assembly GCA_951812925.1 of Calliopum simillimum. Lineage (NCBI taxonomy): Eukaryota > Metazoa > Arthropoda > Insecta > Diptera > Lauxaniidae > Calliopum > Calliopum simillimum. The sequence continues at coordinate 93,508,436 of OX638372.1, read as the reverse complement.
TCTTGAATATATAAACTAACTTTTGATAAAGCTTCTACAGGGTTTCTACTATGTGCATAAACAAAAGTATCATCAGCATATAATAGTGCAGTAGATTCATTAGGATGCATGTGTGGAAAGTCGCTCATAAAAATATTGAATAGTAGAGGGCCTAAGATTGAACCTTGGGGAACTCCAAGACCTATTTGTTTAAGTTCTGATTGAGCTTGCTGAATTTGAGTGAAAAAAAAACGGTTTGATAAAAAGCTATCGATGATTTTAAAAATAAACGGTGGAAAATTGTTTTGAATTAATTTGAAAAGGAATTATTTCATGTCGGATCTTTATTAATGATATTCATTTGATTAAAAACTAGTGTGTTACTTTTGGCCTGGGAAAAAAAATATACTCTACACTGCAGTATTTTGAAATTATGCTTGTACGGGAAGTGCCACGTCTTCTTGACTTAATTCACTTAGTTTTTGCTCAGACCTTGCACTAACTATTCCAAGTATCTGTACGAAATTTGGTTTCATTATCTTAAAAAACGATTTCAGTACAACTTTTTGAAACTTTTACTTATATGGGAGGTGCCACGACCTCTTTTCCGAATTTGAGTGAAATTTGGTTGAGTTATCTGTAAAAACGTTTTCAGTATAACATTTTGAAACTTTTGCTTCTATAGGAGGTGCCACGCCCTCTAGACTGAATTCGCATAGTTTTTGCTCAGGGCTTGCAATTCTCAATATCCTCAATGTTTGGGCGCAATTTGGTTCGAATATATCAAAAAACGCTTTCAGAACAGCTTTTTGAAACTTTTGCTTATATGAGAGTTGCAACACCCTCTTGTCCGACTTCGCCTACTTTTTTCTCAGATCTTGCAATTAATGTTTTCAGTGTTGGGGTGCAATTTGGCTCGGTTATATCAAAAAACGCTTTCAGTGCAGCTTTTTGTAACTTTTGCTTATATTGGAGGCGCCACGCCCCTAGTCCTAATTTGCCTGGTTTTTGCTCAGTGCTTTTACTGACTATCCGTAGTATATTTATGTATTTTGGTTGTGTTATTGCAAAAAATGCTCTTATTATTGCATTTTCAATATATTTTTCTTTAAAATTATTTTTTTTAGGTTATATGTGTTTTTTCGCTCTGGGCAGCATTTGCAATCGCGAATATTGATTTTGAAAGCTAAGGTTAATAAAAAGAATGAAGAAAATATAAATCTAAATTTCAACTGAAACAAAGAAAAATTAAAAAATTGTAATAATGCTATTCTCATCGATAAATTTGAGTCAAGTTTCTAGTTTTAAACCTATTTAAATTATTTTAAAAAGCTTTAATTCTAAGATAGACTAATCAAAAAGTTCGAGAACAAATTCTTACAAAAAATTTTAAAATATTCCTTCCCAAATTATTGCAGATACCTAACTTTCCGATTGCATGCTAAGTAAAAGTAAAAATTCTCCAAAATGTTTATTCATGATAAGGCCAAATTATTACCTATAATATTGCATATCTAAAATATTTTTATTAAATACTCACAGAACTTAATTTACCGATAGCTTATTGTTGGAAACATCGACATTGGTTTTTTTTTTTTTTTCCTTTCGGCTTACAGTTTTAGCTATACACGGTGGTTTTTAAAAAATTTCAACTTTTTGAAATACCACCCGCGATTTTTTTCAGGGATAGTGTTGGGGGACCCTTCTAGTATCAGAATCCGGGAACCGCGAAATCGAACGTCCAGCCGTTTTTTTTTTTTTTCGACATTTTAGTTTTTTTAACGATTTTTGAGAATGTCTCGGATTTATATACATATTATGTACACATATATATGTATGTACGTACATATATATACTTGTATATGTATATATGTGTAATATATATATATGTATATATATATACATACATGCATACATACATATAAAAGGTATCGTTTCCGCACCATTTATTTTAAAAAAAAATCGGTTTTTTCGTATATAAAAAAACACAAACAAAAACCGGATACAGCAATAGTCACTCCAGATGTGATTTTTGATGCTTAATCCGAATCCGGTCTTAGAATTGCTCTATTACTTCCGGACTTTGAGATATCCTTACATATATGTATAAAGGACACCACTTTTTTTCCTATTTTTGAAGTTATATAACAAGATAAGATAATATTATGCCGTAAAATCTGGTATGACAGTTAATAGCTCTAGTTTTTTTCTTGAAAACTCAATCAAACCGATAACGATATCTTTTTTTTTGTCGGAGATATCTTTACCTAAAAAGTTAAAAAAGTGCAAAAACACGATTTTTGGCTATATTGGATGTTATATGCAGGACACACAAAATTCTTCTGTGAATTTCTATTACCAGAAACATTTAGTACTTTCTTTTGGCTTTCAATTGAGCTATTAAATGTTCATCTGCAATATTTCTCTACAAAGTTATGACCATTTAAAAATTATATTATGAAGTGCAAACTCACAGGGGTGCCACTAAAATATAGTGTACGAGTATTTCTTATATACGTATTGCTGCAACATGTCGTCTTAAAATAGTCATAACTTTTAAGAAAACTATTACAAGAGACCACTTGTTAGCTCATTTTGAAGATAAAGAATGGTTTTAAATGTGTCGGTTAGTAAAAAAGAGCAGACGAGTTTCGTCCGTACTGTATACAACCTCAAATATAGCCGAAAACCGAGATTTTTCACTTTGAGTTTCATGGTGTGATTTTAAAGTTAACATAACTTTGCAGAGAAATATTGCAGATAAACATTTAATAGCTCAATTGAAAGCCAAAAGAAAGTACTAAATGCTTCTGGTAATAGAAATTCACAGAAGAATTTTGTGTGTCCTGCATATAGCATCCAATATAGCCAAAAATCGTGTTTTTGCACTTTTTTAACTTTTTAGGTAAAGATATCTCCGACAAAAAAAAAGATATCGTTATCGGTTTGATTGAGTTTTCAAGAAAAAAACTAGAGCTATTAACTGTCATACCAGATTTTAAGGCATAATATTATCTTATCTTGTTATATAACTTCAAAAATAGGAAAAAAAGTGGTGTCCTTTATACATATATGTAAGGATATCTCAAAGTCCAGAAGTAATAGAGCAATTCTAAGACCGGATTCGGATTAAGCATCAAAAATCACATCTGGAGTGACTATTGCTGTATCCGGTTTTTGTTTGTGTTTTTTTATATACGAAAAAACCGATTTTTTTTTTAAATAAATGGTGCGAAAACGATACCTTTTATATGTATGTATGCATGTATGTATATATATATACATATATATATATTACACATATATACATATACAAGTATATATATGTACGTACATACATATATATGTGTACATAATATGTATATAAATCCGAGACATTCTCAAAAATCGATAAAAAAACTAAAATGTCGAAAAAAAAAAAACGGCTGGACGTTCGATTTCGCGGTTCCCGGATTCTGATACTAGAAGGGTCCCCCAACACTATCCCTGAAAAAAATCACGGGTGGTATTTCAAAAAGTTGAAATTTTTTAAAAACCACCGTGTATAGCCAATAGGGCTGTTCAAAAAAAAAAAAATTTTTCGAATTTCCAAGATATACTTTGGCATCACGATCTACATCATGACAGAATATCCCAAAAAATTTTTCAGATTTTTAAATTCATATTTAAAGGTGGCTCAAAGCAGAAATATATTTTTATTTTTTTTTTTTTTAGCATTAATTACAAAATGTTGTCAAACAATTTGAAAAATTTGTTTTAGAGTTATTTAAAAACATTTATTTTGTTTGTTTTTTAATGAACTTTAAAACCTACGGTGTAATTTTGACAAAAAAAAATTTGACACTTCTTAAAAAATGAAAAACTGCTCTAAGAAGGCGAAATTTTACGGTTTTTCAAAGAAAAAAGTCATCGTGCTTTAAACGAAATGAACATTTTTTAATTTACAAGATTTCATTCAAAAGAGCTCTTAAAAACCTTCAAGACCAGACATGTTAAGACATTTTTGGGCCAGCAGGCTCGATGACAGAACGTTTGAAACATAGTAATGCAGCCCTGTGAAAGGCAAAACGCTTTTTACTCAAGAGGGAGGCATCTTACAAAAAAGTGCCCATGGCATAAAATGCTTAAAATCATCCAAGGAACAAGTGTGAGTTGTTTTTTTTTTTTTTTTTTTGAAAGTTTATTAGAAATGACGTTAAAAAAAATTTTTTTCTAAAATTAAGTAAAAAAAAAAAAACAATTTGCACTTGTTCCTTGGATGATTTTAAGCATTTTATGCCATGAGCACTTTTTTGTAAGATGCCTCCCTCTTGAGTAAAAAGCGTTTTGCCTTTCACAGGGCTGCATTACTATGTTTCAAACGTTCTGTCATCGAGCCTGCTGGCCCAAAAATGTCTTAACATGTCTGGTCTTGAAGGTTTTTAAGAGCTCTTTTGAATGAAATCTTGTAAATTAAAAAATGTTCATTTCGTTTAAAGCACGATGACTTTTTTCTTTGAAAAACCGTAAAATTTCGCCTTATTAGGGCAGTTTTTCGTTTTTTAAGAAGTGTAAAATTTTTTTTGTCAAAATTACAACGTAGGTTTTAAAGTTCATTAAAAAACAAACAAAATGAATGTTTTTAAATTACTCTAAAACAAATTTTTCAAATTGTTTGACAACATTTTGTAATTAATGCTAAAAAAAAATAATAAAAATATATTTCTGCTTTGAGCCACCTTTAAATATGAATTTAAAAATCTGAAAATTTTTTTGGGATATTCTGTCATGATGTAGATCGTGATGCCAAAGTATATCTTGGAAATTCGAAAATTTTTTTTTTTTTGAACAGCCCTAATAGCCAAAGTATTGAAAATCTTGCTTACTACTAACTTGTTTTTAGTAGTTTATATTTTCAACAGCAAAAGTTAAGATAAAATAAAGCATTAATTCATAAGTACCTTAAAAAATTTCCAAAAGGATTTTATATGTGATCGATTTCTGAAGAAAAACTCTGTTATCTGTCAATTTTATTTAAACAATTTTTTATTTAATGGTTTAGCTTTGACTTTGTTAATTTCTATGTTTGCTATTTTTTAATAACATGCGCTAAGTCATAGACACCGCGCACACATTTCAATTTTACACCGGGTACATCCTGTAGTCGTCCAACACGACACAAAACAATGTTGTGCTCCTGTAAATTATGTCCAATACCTGGTATATAGGCTACCATTTCTTTGCCAGTTGTTAAGCGTACTAATACACATTTACGATTAGCTGAATTTGGTTTTTTTGGTTTTTTGATAAGCGTCTTAAGTATAACACCCTTTGCAAATGGTTTACCATCCAATGGCTGACGTGGCGGACGTGTTTTAATATGCGGTCCAGTACGATGCATTCGATTTAACGAGGTCATTTCACGTATTGAGGTTAGAGTGGTGTTAACGACTGTAAAGAATAAATTAAAAAAATAAGTTATCATTTGTAGTTTACATATTAAAAGATAGTTAATTTAAGATTGTCAAATTACTTCTTAAAAATGGCGGATATCTTGATATATCTTGATATTTTGCTTGTTTTTGTAAGCGCTACAAATTATGTTATCAGCACTTTTTGAAAAATTAACAACCAGTAGGTCAAAATGGTTAAAACCCGATTTTTTGTAACTTTGGCAGCCTCTACCGGTCGGAATATCAACTTATGGATACCGCGTCCCAGATCAAAAATACTCAAAATTTTATTGCCCGTAATTTTTTTCTGTGCGACCAATAGCAAACGAGATAAATCGAATCAAAAATATTTCAAGATTGTGGCTAAAGCGCAGGGGGGGCGAGGTTCCCTTTTTGGTTTTAGACCTCTACAGTGGTTCTAAAAACATTAGGCTCAAAGATTTTAACGTTTTTTCGCTGTGAGTTTGGGTAAAAATTAAGAAAATATAGGGGAGATGTGTGTACCTTGGTCCGCTTTTCAGTTTTTTCAATGTGCTGGATTTTCCAAAAAAAGTTTCTTTAGTTTTTTGATTAAGTTATATTTCTACAAATGACGTCACAATGATATGTCTTTGTCTTACCATTGAGTAGAAATATTACTTTTTCTGTTCTAATCTCAAACGGTACAAGGTACACTATGCAAGTGTACCTTAGACTATCAATAATAAAAGAGAATACATTATATATAGGTAATAAATTATGAAAGAACCATTTATTATGCAATCAAAAGAAACATTTTTTTTCAATAAAAAAAAAAAAAATTATCATAAGCAAAAATTATAACACAAAAAAGTCCATTTAGAAAAAAACAATTTATTAAACAAAAATGGTTGCAAATAAATGCATTAATCGCGTAAATAATAATAATAATATTATATTGAAAGGCGATTATGGCTTCCTGGTTGCCCGTCGAAAAAGGTTCGCTGGTCAATAAGCATAGGTCCAAGGTACACAAAGATAGCATTTTTTAAAAACTGTCAACTCCCATAACATATATTAATGAAAATAACTCTATAACTCACTAAAAGCTTAACCCTTTCGACCCGGCTGCGACAATATATATATGTAAATTGGGATATATTGTCCCAGCCGGGTCGAAAGGGTTAATAGAATAACTAAACTTCCTTCCCGATGTTGTAAAACTGAAATATTTCAAGTAAGTTTCTCACAAAACTTTTCGCAGTTTACTCCAAAAACTAATTTTTACATACCAAAAACACTTTTTCTGTCTCTAATATCACCCAAGCGGTGTGAGTGGAAAATTCCATGGAAAAACATTATCGTACACGTGCAACTGTTTAGTGGCAACTGACACTCGGACCGAGGTACACTCGGACCAAGGTACACACATCTCCCCTATGTATTTCTAGCAGATGGCCAGGACATACCTTATGGTTATAGAAGGAATAAGGTTGAAGTTGACTGATAGGGAATTTTCAAATCAGCTCTCTATTTCGGTAGGCATGGTTACATAAATTCCAAAAAAATGCAAGATACAGTTGAAAAAAACAAATCAGGACGCAAACCATAACACAGGCCTACCAAATTTGGCAAAGTTATTTTACCAGCAACCAGACTATACTTTTTCGATGTATTTTGACGTGCTGAATGCAAACAAACAACTCTTTCCACACACATACAGTGTGTCACAGAAGTATTTTGCATACGAAAAATATTCGAAAATTCGAATTAATACTCAATTTTTAGCCATTTTATTCTTAGGAAAGTAATATTTTTTTTATAAACTTCGAGTCAATGGGACGTTAACTATGATACCACATCATAAAAAAATTAAAATGATGCGTTCTAATCACTTAAAAAGCAAAGAAATGATTTATTCATTTTTTTTATAAGGTCACAAAAGTATTTTGCTTTTTAGTAAACTTTTGCTTTGAGATTATTTATCAAGTAAAAGAGGCTTTTTTAATAATATCCATGGTAGCCATTATTTGAGGAGACATCATCTAAACATCTTTGCGAGGATTCTATCCCTTTACGACATTTTGGGTCGGTGTTTTTTCCCATTTTTCTTGCAGTACTTGTTTGAGCACATTTTTTTGATAAAATTTGATATTTTTGGACCTTTTCACTAGATAAGACCAAAAAAATTCTATTGGATTCGAAAAAGAATATCGCGGTGGTGTTTTAATCCCTTTGGTGTTGTACAGAAGTGTCCCAGGATGTGTATTTAGGGTCATTGTCTTTTGAAAATAAGAAGTCATCTTCTGGTAAGCCCATTTTTTAAGTACTGGATGCAATTTTTTTTTGTATGTATGTTCACATACATAAATTCATAAAGTTTGAATTTTTCAAAGTGGCACATCTCAGTGAAAAAAAAGATCTTTGAGCAAACTCAACGGTATTTAAAAGATTAAGGGTCATACTTTAAGATGATGTATACAGGTTTTGGAGTAAAAATCGATAGGCGATGATATATAACCGTAAATATAGGCTGAAACGGTGTTTTTAGCACTTTTAGGTTAGGATATCTCGGAAACCTGAGCCAATAGAGCAATTCTGACCCCGGATTTAGATTCAGCACGTCAAAATAAATCGGAAAAGTATAGTCTGGTTTCTGGTAAAATTTTTTGTAGGCCTGTGTAATCTGCGAAATAATGCCTCGCAAATAAACCAAGATTTACGGCAAATCCTTGCAATTGAAGTTTCAAACGAAGCAGCGGGTAAAATGGTACGCAAACGTGTTTTGCATGGATGGGGACTGAAGTCAAAAAACAGTTTCTTACATACCGGCATAAGGATCTTTGCCTACATTTTGCTAAGAAATATAAAATTTTTGCTTCTGACGACAACGAGGGAGGTATTTGGTCTGACGAAACTAAAATTAACAAATTGAACTTGGACGAAAGGCCTTGGGTGTGAAAAATAAACTCTTAAAGAGCGTCACATCCAACAAACACTTAATTTTGGTAGTGATAACCTTATGATTTGGGAGTGCATGGCTCCGGAAGGAGTTGGAAATGTTATGGAAAACGTCTCGACGCTGTCCAATATGTGAACATAATGGAGTTAAGATCAAAAATGCATTTTAGAAAATGGGGCAAAGAGGTATCAGATATGACTTTTCAACAGTAAAACGACCTTAAACATACGTACAGGAAAGCAAAGGAGTGGCCAAACCCAAACTTTATTGCAGTTCTTGATTGGCCACCACAGTCTCCACACTTTAACACAATCGAACACCTATTGGTGCACTTAAAGCAATCATTGGAAAGTGTAGTAAATGAACGTTATTTGTATAAGTTTGTTTCATTTTTTTTCTTGCGTGTGATCAAAAAGTTGGCTCACTGTATAGGCTCACAAAAGTGGTAATATTATTCAATACCACAATTTAGTTTATGATTTCCTGTGAGAGTAATGCTACCCCAATTGTCAAAAAATTTTATTTAAAACTTGGCAAATTTAATGTGAATAATTTTGACTAATAATTTTGGACTAATGTGGTTTTCTTGTACGAAATAGTTCAATAAAGTTATGCCAGATATATGAAAGCTATATCTGAAGTACATAAAAATTTAATATTTGAATAAATTTCAAATAGCAATTTCTCAAATTCAATAATTTTCACATTCGTGAATCTGGCCTAAGAGTGACGATGTATTATTTTTTTTCCAAATTAGCCCTTTTTACACGTCAAGTTAAACCTTTTGCAAATCCTATTAATCTTTTTCAAAGCAAACTAACTTTCTTACATATCAAATAAAACTTTGCAAAAAAATACACTTAAAATGATATGTATCTCTGCATATACAGCAGTTATCGATATGAAACTTGACATTCATATTTATTCGAACTCAACAACGTTAACGAAATTTATTAAAATCGATGAATACAGAAAAAGCCTTCTGTAAGGTTTGATTTAATTTGTATGAAGGTTAAATTGATTTGGAAAAACTTTAATTTAATTTGGAATGGTTTAAATTGATTTGGAAAAATTTTAATTTGAAATAGAAAACTTTATTTTGATTTGCAAAAGTGTTTTATTGAATGAAAACAAGGTTAAATTAATTTAGAAAAGGTTTAAATTGGAATGGATAACCTGTATCTATGCTTATCAGGGTCTAGTAAAATTTTAAAGTTTGAATCCTCGATGCCTCATTATTCACACTAAACTTGCCAAGTTTAAAGCATTTTTGAAGTTTTAAATAAAATATATTGACAATTGGGGTATCATTACTTTCACAGGCAATCATAAACTAAATTCAGGTATTGAATAATATTACCACCTATCTGAGCAAATACAGTGAGTCAATATTTGATCACACGCAAGAAAAAAATGAAACAAACTTATACAAATAACGTTCATTTACTACACTTTCCAATGATCGCTTTAAGTGCACCAATAGGTGTTCGATTGTGTTAAAGTGTGGAGACTGTGGTGGCCAATCAAGAACTGCAATAAAGTTTGGGTTTGGCCACTCCTTTGCTTTCCTGTACGTATGTTTAGGGTCGTTTTACTGTTGAAAAGTCATATCTGAGACCTCTTTGCCCCATTTTCTAAAATGCATTTTTGATCTTAACTCCATTATATTCACATATTGGACAGCGTCGAGACGTTTTCTATAACATTTCCAACTCCTTCCGGAGCCATGCACTCCCAAATCATAAGGTTATCACTACCAAAATTAAGTGTTTGTTGGATGTGACGCTCTTTAAGAGTTTATTTTTCACACCCAAGGCCTTTCGTCCAAGTTCAATTTGAAAATTCACGATCAGTCAACTTCAACCTTATTCCTTCTATAACCATAAGGTATGTCCTGGCCCTCTGCAAGATATACATATATTTGCTTAATTTTTACCCAAACTCACAGCGAAAAAACGTTAATATCTTTGGAAATCATTAAATCTTTACATTCCACAAAAAAAAATTGCACAGACGTTTTCTTGTTAATTGTTTAACGAGAATTTCAAAGTCAACGAATAGATCACAGTACAAAGTGCTTTCATTGCTTTTGATTCAATTTTTTCCAAAATCAAAGGTACAACTAAATTTTTTCAAGGTCATAGGTAAAACGTTTACAGCATTTATAGTTTACGTGTGATCAAAAAGTTTACTCACTGTAAATATAAGAATTTTATGGCTATCTTAATGCATCACACAGGTACAGTCTGTTAAATAAGAGCGTGGTCACGATTACTCGCGATCGGTAAAGTATAATGCTGTAATTTTTTTTTCTCACACAGAGGGCAGTATTGTCCTTCATGCTTCGTGAAAGTGAATCAGCTGACCACTCTTTTCAATGCGTTCTCAGCATTTTTCCAAAATGAGTACCGCGTACGCGTCGCGCTTTGAAGCCGTTTTTTTGTGTTTGCACCCCAAAGGTCGTGACTTTGGATTGGCCGTCTCAGTCGCCCGATGCCAATCCAATTGAAAACGTTTGGGCGCAAATGAAGATGAAGCTTCAGAAAAACCGACCCTGCAACTTGAAACAGCTGGTTCGACGCATTCACAAAATTTAGAGGTCGTTTTCAGAAGAGTATGCGCAAAATCTTGTTCAAAGTATGTCGCGAAGATGTCAAGCTATAATTGATGCTGGGGGTGATTGGACCTGCTATTAATGTATTTGCATTGAAGTTTTCGATCAAATAAATCAATATTAAAAAGAATTTTCGCAATGGGTATTTTCATTTTCTCACAACAATGACCACGCTCTTATTTAACATACTGTATAAACACGCAAAAAATAAATTAATACCCCTTTTCTCATCATTCAAAAATTTTTAAAGAGTTTCATGAGAAAATTCGGTGTCATAACGGGCACATACACATTGGACTTGTATCGCAATAAAGAACTTCAATTTACTTTTTTTTACAAAAACCAATTTCCTATATAAACATGGACAATGCAATGAGATAGCAACTGGGAAAAATAAATAATCATATTAAAAATATAGGTAAACTTTTTTTCTCCATGAGAATCTAAAAACCAAAAATGCACTGGAATATAATATATAAAATTATTGCTTATTATAAAAAAATATAAATGTATATGTGTATCAACACAACAATGCATAAAATACACTACGAAAACAATATATCATTATTGTCATCGCGCATATTTTCGTCAACCTTTTTCAATACATCGAATGGTCAATCATTTCTATCGCGTTTAGCTTGCTGAGTTTTAATTTTTCGCATCAAATGAAAGTGATTTTCCATCAATCTTTTTTATTTTTGCAAATTATAACAAAGAAAAGAAGTAAAATTTAAAAGTAAATTGAAAAAAAAAAAACGTATTATCCTTTCGCATGATGCATCCAACGCATTCAATGCATGCAAAGGATTGTGTGTCGCGTTCATAATGATGATGCTTGTGTTTCTTGTCCCCTGATGTCCGTTCTTATGCCAGTTGGCTGCAATTATTAAACCATATTTGTATGGGTTGACCATAACAGAAGATTTTTCACAGAGATTAGCACAGTGAGTGTTTCTATTATTTTTTTTCTGCTATTTTTTCCTTCTTTTGTTGTATTGTATTCTATTATTTTTTGTTGTTGTTGCTGTCTTTTGTTAATATTGCCAAAAGTGAAATGAGTTTTTCTCAGTCATTATTATTGGAGTAGTACAGTTTTGATTTTGGTTTTTGCATTGCAAGCCGCCGCCAAGCTAAATCCGTTGATGGGCATCTGGCAATGGCGGTGTTCGTGCTTAATTGTGTAAATATGTACATAGGCATTTTCATCGCTATATTGCAACCCTTGCAGTCAATGTTAGGTATGGATACACATGTATGTATATTTTTATTATACTCCCACATATATACCCTGCAGTTAAATTTGGATCTAGTCCCAAAGAGTGACTAGTTCGGCAACTGTTCAATAAGGAACTAGCGTTGTTCTAGTTACCACGTAGTGCACAGATCGTCAGTTGACAGAAAAAATACAAAGTTTTCATGTTTTTCTTTGTCTTTGTTTGCTCTTTTATTAACTGAGAAGTGCCGCTGATTGAGATAATGTAGTATAGTGAGAAAGTAATATGTACGAACAGTCACGTTTTTTGGTGTTCCGTTTTTTTAATAAATTTTCATGGAAATATGTTACTTTAAAGTAAAAAAAATGTTTTGATATCAAAACCGACGCACTGTTTCACATCTACATATATTGGATTATCTGAAATTGTGTTAATTTATTGATTATTTGAAAAAAATTGTAAATTTTTCATTCGCCATTTAAATTGCGCATCAGCTAATCCGTCAGTGTTCGCTCATTCTTCTTCTAATTACATCTCTCAATTTTAAGATACTCGTTCGCTCAATTTTTAGATACTCGAAATCGAGTCTCGAAGCTCTCAAAATTTTCAACTGTCCCTCGACTGGTGAATAGGTAATGCAGAGGGAGACAATTGTCTCTCGGCTAGCGAAAAGGTAATGCAGAGGGAGACAATTGACGATTCGTAGGACATCAACATTGAAAAATCGTCAGTCCATTATATGAAAATTCGTTAGTTGTGGAACTAGTACTAGTCCTGTTTGGAAGTAGTCAAAGACTAGTCATGCACTAGTCCGATTAACTGCAGGGTACTTATACGATATATCATATTAGTTAATGCAGGCGGCAATGTAAAATGGCGTGAATAAACAGTAGTTGCTGCATTAAATAAGGGAAATTAAGCGATACAAAAAATCAGTTGTTGAGTATAGTATACATATACTTACTTTCTTAGTTAGCATCCCATCGGATAAGTATTATTGTCCGAATTGTTTCATCCTTAAATCTCACATCAATATAGATTGAGTTCTAACAATTTGGCATAAAAAACGGCCAGTGTTAGTTCTGAACTGCAGATTTTTTTCGCAGTTCATTAATGCTATGTTAACTTAAGAAAAATCACGAGAAAGCTTAATTTTTCAGCTTTCCTGAGTTTAACTTCTTTTTAATTTGTATGTGATTTTTTGGTACCTACTAAAATAGGCCTTAATAATACTCAAAAATACAACAAAACGAAAATTTTGCGACTTAGATATTTTGGTTGGTTGTCACTGATGCTAATGATTTAAAGCCACAAACTAAGTAGCTAAGAAAGGTTACAACAAAGTATGATAGCTAAACTTTATCAGTAGTACTATTACAAAGCCGCTAACCTATAAAAAAGAGTACCTGAGTTATTTCAAATGACTTAGTGATTAGCAAATTAAGACCATAGCCAATCCAAGCCCAAGATCAAGACCATATCGCTCTTGGTTTTGAAATAGTAAAAACAAGAGTGTCAGCGTTTGAAAATCACTAAGCGCAGCCAGCTTAAAACTTTCTGCATACTCAGCTTTTTTTTAAATTTTTTCAAAATTTAGATTTATTGGACCCCACTGTTCGGAGTTATAAAACAAGAACGGGACCAACTATGATTTTGAATTCAACGGCATTTCATCATGTATACTTAAAACAACCTCATTTCTAGAATTTTTCTACAATTTTATAAAACTTTAATATAACGGAAAACACCGAGTGGAGACTTTTTCCCATACATTTTTGTATGAAAAAAGTAATTTCGCGAGCGTCACGCTATATTGGATGCTTTTGAAATTTTTCCATTTTTATCTGATTACTGGGCATGAAGCCCGTCATTTAGAGAGAACCTTTCTTAAAAAGAATGAAGTTGGTAAATAACGGACCCTCTAATACTTATATAATTTCAAAAATATCAAAATACCAAATTTTTAGGTTAAGATTTCTCGAAAATTATACAATATATTCTGAGGCCAGATTGGAGTCAGCATCAAAATTGACATTGAAAATGATTTTTGTTGCTAGTTTTTTAATAACACACGCAAAATTTTTTTTTTTTTTTTTTTCAACAAAACAGTTTTAAAAAAATCTTCAAAATAATGAAATTTCGTTAACGCGATAGCCAGAATTTTCAATAATACCATTTTTGAATATACCTATACTTATAACCGGAAAACTAACTGCATACTCAGTTTTTTAGTTAATTTTTGTCAAAACCTTGATAACGAAACAATATGAAGACCATTTAGCAACTAAAATTCGACACTGAAAATCGATTACCTCGTTGACCGATTTAGAAAAAATGTTCTGTATATTTGGACTCCAGTAAATAACTTTGCATAAAAAAACCTGAAGTGTGACGACATCGAGGTAAAACCAATTTTAAACGAACCGTGCCTTGACTCAAAACCAAGACTAATTTTTTTTTTTCTCAGCACTACTTGCGCTCACCTCTTGCTATTGGTTTTCAGTCGTTTGTTGCATAAACTTAAGAAAGATTGAAGTATTTTTGATTAGTTTCCTAGGCCAAAGTAGACATTTAGGACGAAAACAGTTTTTTTCGAAATCAATAACAGTCGTATTCCGAATAGTTATTCTTTGGGGTATTTACAAAAACTGTTTTTTAAATTGAATATATTCTGGTGGTGCCCAAGATTTAAGTTAACGGAATTCGGGACACAAGATAGTGAAACTGGCACTTTGACTTTGAATTTATTAGCCAGACGCAATTCATAGCCTCCGATCATCTCTGTTTTGTTTTATTTTCCAATGTAAAATCACATTTTTTGTGAAGAGCATATATGCATATATACAGCGTAGTTGGTAATCGGTAAAACACCGGAAAATGGTAGATTCCTGGGACTATTCTAAACAACAACTGACGGAGATATAGCCGTCGGAAGATCGGGATATAGATTTATGAAAACCGAACTGAAAAAACGGAACCCCTTAATGGATTTTAATAAAGAAAATCACATTTATTTTCTTTCATTTGGTATGTAATTTGTACCTGAGTTCTTTCATTAGCCAAGAAATTTTCATGCAATATACCATAATATTATAATAGCACCGAAAAATCGTAATTTCTGAAAAATCATGACTCGGATTTTAAACTATTGTACACCAATTTTGTAGCCAATATTATTAAAATCCATCAAGGGGTTCCGAACTTATACCGGTTTTCATAAAGCTATACCCCGATCTTCAGATGGCTAGATCTCCGTCAGTTTTGCGAGTTTCCAAAAATGGAACTTAGAAAACTTGTTCAGAATAGTCCAGGAATCTTACATTTTCGGTGTTCTACCGAATCCCAACCACCCTGTATATATAGTAATTTTATGTTAGTATGGAGGATTTCGGAATAAACGAAAACTATGTAGCGGCCAGAGTACACAGACTTCAAAAATAATATTTGTTAAAAGACGTGCGGTTCAAAAGAATATAAAAGCTGAATACATTATTTAATTCGCAAATTTTAATTAATTTAGTCTTTTGGCTAAAAAAAAACAATAAAATTATTTCTTCTGACACAACCCAACAAAATTTTTGACCACCCATTGAAAGCATGAAAACATAACCATTTCTAAACAGTCACACATGCGCTGTTAATCCTCATTTGAATAGCAGAATTTACAGTGTTGATCGTTGCAAGTGAATGCAACTCATTGAATTTTGTTATTGTTATGTGAGAGCAAAGAATGTGCATTTTTGTATCGATTGCAATATCGAAAGCAGCGTGTGAAGGCAACACAACAATGTGAATATTTCCATACGGTTAAAAAAAAACAAAAATAATGCTGACCATTGTCCTTGCCACAATAAGTGACACATTGGCACACCTGTATGTCTAAATGGAATTTGTTTTACATTATCCATTGTTTGCATTCCCCTAGATTTTTTAATTGTGGCATCTATAGAAACGCAAAAGCGCAGCAAAAAGGATTTTCAATTAAATATTTTGAATTCTTAATGAAACATGCATGAAACTATACGAGTATAGTAGAAGTACAGTTGAGGAAAATGACGAAAAGTAAGTTTTTAATTTCAAAAAATTGTTGAATAGGGGTCGGTTAGGTAGGTAAGTGGAAGTAGGTTAGGACTCCAAAAAAAAAAAAAAAAAAAAATAAAAGATCACGTTAAATTTCTTATTTAGGTGTATTATAACGAGCTGAAAAAATTCTCAACACACATTTTTAACTTTTTAAAACTGTTTTTTTGTATACACAATACGTTTTTGTTTTAATTTATTTTTAGTGGAGTGCCTGGGGCTTTTAAAGAAAAGTTTACCAAAAATTTTTTTGTTCATTATTTAAGCAATAACTATAAAAAGTTCTTTGACTTTAAGCAATAAGGTCTTAAGTCAAAAAATTGCATTTTGGGTTTTTGATTGGGTTTAACCCATTTTAAGTTTTCTCATTCGTTTGGTATTAACGGCTTTAGCCTAGCACAACTACTTCCTATCGTAATAATTTAGTCTTCAGGCAATTATTCAGAGAAAACTATTATTGAACTATTTTCAATTTGATTTTACGAAAAACTACAGTTTCTGACTTAAGACCTTATTACCCCTAACGTCAAAGAGTTAATACTAAACTAAATTAAAAATAATTGTAACATTTTGCAAACCATTTTTGGCAAACTAATTTGACGTCGCTGAATACGAAAAACGCAATTATTTAATTTTTTCCTTTTTATATTTTCGAGGTTATAGCTTATAGCCCTAAGTTCATGAAACTTTTTGCTAGTTTTTCAGTGTTTTGAATGAGAGCTAGCTAAACTTCTAATTATTTGGTTTGTTGCCAACTAATTCCCTATGTGTCTGTAACGCAAACGTCAAAGCACAATGACATTTGGCGTCATTTGTAAAAATTATGGCATATTCTCATTTTGACATTGTTTGGGGCTGAAGACGGAATGGCAGAATATTATAATTTTCAGTTATGAAATTTTTATTTCATAATATTGTATTTTGTGTCTCCACTAGATATTTTGCTGTTATGACCTGAACTATTACATGATTTATTGCTCGTCGAGTCACTGAGTTAAGGTTACGAAGCTTCTGTTAGGTGATAGTGGAGGCCTAAACTAACAAAAAATTGAATGTGTAAAAAGTACCCCTGAGAAGTTATGGGGTGAAAACTGATTTTTTGACTGGTTTTAGAAAAAATTTTCTTGTATCACCCTAGCGTTTTAGAGAAAACTTTTCGATGGGAAACTTTTAGCCAATTGTATAAGCTTTTTAATAGGGTTAAAAATTATTTTGGAAAGTTTAAAGTTGAAATTTAAAATTTGTCTTCCTATTTATATCCTTTTTTAATTTTTTTTTTAAAATCTTCGTTAAATTCTTTTAATTCGGTACATTTGTCACTCCAATTTTTTGATTTCAGGTCAAAAAAATACTTCAAGTCAAGAGACAAAATTAATTTCGGAAGAATTTTTAAAATTTGGGAGCGGAAAATTTTTTCTTAAATAATCAGTGACGTTTTAAAAAAAAAATAAATTTGCAAAGCATAAAGATTCTATTAAAGCAAAGTTTTTTTTTTATTTTATTTTTTTTGACGACAAAACAAAAAATTGACATGAGAAATGTACTCGTACTACCGAATTTAAGGAAATTTAAAGGAAATTAATAGGACCTTTTCATAATAAAATGGCCGCCAAAGCAAAAACTAGGAAAACAAAATTTTAAATTTCAACTTCAAAGACCTTGAACTTCACAAATCGTTTCCGATAGAAAAAGGTTCTCGAAAACATTAAAGTGAAGCAGCAAGAAATTTTTTTTTTGTAAAACATGTCAGAAAGTTAAGGTTTTCCCTACAACTCTTAAGAGGTACATTTAAGACCTTCCCTCACATACAATGTTTTGTTAGTTTAGGCCTTCTCTATCACCTCCCAGAAGCTTAACGCTCACACCCTGTATGAATATACTAGTAATTGAATACTGAGCATTTTATCCAATAAACGTTTTCCACAGCAAAAAAACCTATGTTAAGAAATTTATACGTCCTTTGAAATAACTTTTGCCTTTAAATGGACTTACAGCACTGTTAAAATGAACGACACATATGAACATAACGAGCCCTAACCGCCAAAAAGACTTAACTAACATGATTTCGGAATTTCGTTTTTTGATGAAAACCTATAATTCGTGTCCATACGCATTTTCTCTACAAATTTCATAACTGTAAAATGTACCGTTGCGGAGTTATAGCGAAAGCAATTAAGACTTAACCCACATTCGAAGTATTTTGTTTATTTTTTTTGTGACTGCGAATTGTTGGTTAAGTCTTTTTTTCTTTTTGTGTCAAAAATAATTTGCAAATAATTTAATAAAAAGGACAATTTATTAAAAAGTCTTGATGAGGGTTAATAGTATATGTGACTACAAACGTTTTTTGGTACAAAAACTGAAGATCGGATGGGGAATCTGGAAAAGAAAAAAAGACTTAACTGACAAAACACTGAAAAATAGAAGTTATATTATAAATAGGTGAATGAAACTAGTTGCATCGCATGTCTAACACAAAATATAGCTTACATAATAGATTTCACTGTAATAGCTATACTAAATGCACAGATATTTAAAAAAACCTTCTCCTGTAAAATTTACTTTTTGTCAGTTAAGTCTTTTTGGCGGTTAGGGCTCGATAAGACTGCTTCATAATTTTTTTTGCTTCCGATTTGCTTCCCAACAAGTTTTTTTGTTACAAAGATAGAAACTAAAAATTCTGGTGCAAGGAGAGCCCATAATATTAATATTTACTGGTGGCGCATCATATTTCTTTGTTTTAAGTGTGAAAGAGTACTTTTCTTAACACTTTTGTACATATCTCGTGAAAAAGAAAGCGCAGACAAATGAGACTGCTACCATTAGAAAGAGCATACAATTTTTCATACAAAATTTTATAATAACTTTTTTCGTAGTTAAAGTTAAAAATCGTTTTGAAAACGAAATATTTCGCTTTGAAACCAAACACAGTTTTTTCAAGTTTTAAAACGATTTTAAACTTTGAAAGGATTTCAATCGGATTTCATTTGGGAGGCTTTTTGATGAAAACGGTGAGTCGAACGATAAAAAGCATTTGAATCTCTTTTGTGGAGAATAGCACGTTCTACAAATAGTATTGATTTGCATTAACGAAAAAATAACCGTTTAGGAAATATTCTTAAAAAACCGCAAAAAGTCGAAAAATTTGATTTTATCGAATATTTTCTAAATGGTAATTTTTACGTAAATGCAAATCAATACTTTTTGTAGAACCTGTTTTTCTCCACAAAAGAGATTCCAATACTTTTTATCGTTCGACTCACCGTTTTCATCAAAAAGCCTCCCAAATGACATCCGATTGAAATCAATCGGATTTCACGACATGCCTGATTATGAAAAATTTTATGCTCTTTCTAATGGTAGCAGTCTCATTTGTCTGCGTTTTCTTTTTCACGAGATATGTACAAAAGTGATTAGAAGAGTACTCCAGAATTTTTAGTATCTATCTTTTTAACAAAAAAACTTGTTGGAAAGCAAACCGGAAGCAAAAAAAAAAAAAAAATTATGAAACGGTCTAATGAACATACTAGTCATTGAATGCTGAGCATTTTTACATGCAATATACTTTTTCCAAATCAAAAAGAAAAAAACCCATGTTCAGAAATTTATACATTCTACTATAAAAGATACCCGAAGCCTGCTTAAAATAAACATACATACAAGAATGACTAGCTTTATATTATAAACTCAAGATTTTAGAATTGATTAACTATGACCCTTCCAAAAAATATTGATCAAATGAGTGTGTGCCAAACACGCGCCGACCGGCTTCAAATCCGCAAGATTTAATATTTTGCGCATAATAAACAAGCAAAACAATCAACTAAGAACCTGATGCCAAAGCAATGATCCTCAAGAAGCATGTTAATAGAACAAAATCAATAAAATTAAATTTTGTCAAATCATCAAAGGTTCCCGTGATGATCGTTTTGCGATATAAGGGTAAAAAAGGGTTTTATTATTGAAAAGGCATGGCATCGAATTGACGTTGTTTATTTGGATGAAAGCAAGCCAACTGTCGCCGAGTCCTAAATTTTAAACACCTGCCATTGGTTTACGCTAATATGCGTGTTTCGAATACAGTAATAAGAGGCTTGTGCCCAAAAAATGCAATTGGTTTTGCCGCCCGCTTACCTTGACTAGTCAGTTGTTTCGTAACGCTGAAAGTTTGCCGCAAGAAGTTCATTGTTTACAACACTTTGCTTTATTGATTATGAAAATTATGCAGGAATAATAAACTTAAATCAATTATGGTTTATTATTAAACTTAACATTTAAATTATAAGTATTTTCGTGTAAATAACGTGCAAGTTATTTTATTCTTTTCGTAACAAAGCTTATGACAGCTGCTATCAGCTGTTTTCTTCTTCTTCACGTGGAGAATTTGTAGATTGACAGCTAGTGATGGGTAATGCTGCGCTCCGTTGGTATTATGCGCTGATACCGAGCATGGTGCTGCTGGCGCTGATACACATATCGGTGCAGCGCCAGGTTTTACTGCTTTGAATCTTTTCCTTTCTTCTTATACGAGCTAAAATTGTATGTTTTTTATTTATTGGTACTTATGTGTGTCTGTGGCAAAATTGATTCTCGAAAATGGCTGCAGTGATTTTAATGAAACTCGGAATAATGATAGATATTAGCATTGAATGAGGAATGAGCTATGTTCTAACTTTATAGAACGCCAGGAAGAGCTCAATAATTTTTATCAATTTATCGGCAATATTTTGCACATCGATTTTCTACGTATTCCGAGATACTTTCGAATTTAATTGATAATGCATTTTGAAAAAAATTTTCACAAAAGAGTTATAACACTGGCCCACACGATTTTCGACTCGAGCAACCAAATAGTGTTCCTAAGGTTATTTGGTACGCTGAATTCGAATCTGCAATCGGTTTTTCTCTATCAGGTTTTCGAAACACAATAACACATTTTTATTTTTTTTCAAGAAAAACCATTAATTTATTTGAAAATGTTTAACAATTCCAAAGTGAATGGCAGTGTTTGAACATCGTTTGTATGTTGTTGGGTCCGTTTCACGTATAAGAGTCCAGCAATAGTCTCCCATCATGCTTTTGTCCCAAAAATACGTAATGAATTTTTTGTAAATTTTGTTTTTTTATTTATTAATGAGTAGTATAACGAACACAAATAACCTTATATAAAGAGATCTAGACCGGATGGCGCATTTCTGGTGCCAGATTTGAATTACTTAAGAAACATCATCTTCCCCAGTCAAATTTTTTTCGAAATTTGTAGACCAGTGTAATTTTGTCGGGAAAGGGAAATAAATACTGATTTTGAGGAACCCATTTTTTGATTAAGAGCAGCACTTTTAGATTAAAAAGAACCTCTATTTTAGTCCTGGTTATGTATATAATATAGAGTTTTAGATATCATAAGGCTGGAAAGTACTCAAAGTAATAAATTATTTTTGTACTCATCATATTGAGTGTTTTTTCTTAAACCATTAAATGTTTATTTTTTTTCTATAAATTTGAAAGAAAACACGGTCGTCGACCGCATAATGGTCTGACAAACCCGATCCTGCATTATTCTCAAGCCTATTTCTGGAAATACCCTAGAAATGTTTAACAGGTCATTCAATAAGTCCGTAGGTACCACATAGATGGCGTTACTAGAATTTTTTCCATATGATTTTTATTTAGTACTAACCTTCAAACGATACGTGTATAAATTTGACAGCAATCGGACTATTGATTCGTGAGTTATAGCATTTTGTGTGAAGCAACTTTTGTTAGTAAAAAAAAAAAAAATGGAAAAAAGTGAATTCCGAGTTTTGGTAAAGCATCGCTTTTTGATGAAAAAAATACAGTGGAAACCAAACAATGGCTTGATAAACATTTTCCGAACTCTGCTCTATCGATACAAATGGATTGCTGAATTTAAACATGGTCGTGCCAGCACAAATGATGCAGAGCGCTGTGGACGCCCAAATTAGGCTGTTATTCCAGAAAACAAAAAAAAAAAATCCACAAATTGGTTATGAACGATTGCAAATTGAAGGTGCTCGGGCAAGCTGACATTGTAAAGATATCAGATGGTAGAGTTTTTACCATTTTACACGAACATTTGGATATGCGAAAGCTCTGTGTAAAGTGGGTGCCGCGTGAGCTCACAGTCGACCAAAACAAAAACGAGGAGTGTTAAACCGCTGTTAAACCGCAATAAAATCGAATTCTATCGTCGATATGTGACAATAGATGAAACATGGCTTCACTTTTACACACCAGAATCCAAAAGACAGTCAACTGAAGCCTATTTTGACGAAAAAGAGAAATCGTAATATAAAAGTGGTATCGAAAAGGTGGAAAATCGCTATACTCGTTGTATCGCCCTCGAAGGCAACTATGTTGAATAATAAAATCGAGTTTTGTCAAAATTTGGTTTTTTTCTTACTTATCCTACGGACTTATTGAATGACCTGTTATATATTGCAAGTATGGTATGAAAGATGTTCAGCTCATTGTAGTTTTTCAAGAGTTTAGTTCGAAATGTCGTTTTTTATAGATTGAGATAAAATTTCAACAAAACTTCCGTCAAAATTTCCCGATGTCCTTAAATTTTTTTCTAAAATAAAACCCGGGTATATTCATAAGGTCCTTCTGTTTGTAAACTGTTGAGTGGATATTGGCATATTCGTCTGTCTGTATCTGTAGAAATCACGAAAAACGGAGTTTGATAAAATTTTGTTCAACAGCTATGTAAGTATATCGCAAAAAAGTTAGCTAGAGCACCCCAATGTGCACAAAAACGGATGAGGATCCGTTTCGAATCCATTACGAGTTCATAAAGGTATAAAAAACGTAATCCGCGGTAACGGATCCATTTCGAACCTGTAACGTACATCAAAAACGAATTAAAAACGCTTTGTTTAGATAAAAAAAAAAGCATTTTGAAGCGCTTATTAGCGAATAAAAAAAAATTAAATTCCACAGTGCGGGCCCGTTTCGAATCCGAAACTTATGTAAAAACGAATTCAAAACGGATTTGCTTTTAAATATGTTAATGCTGTATATTTTTAGAAAAAAACCGTTTTGATGCGCCTATTAGCAATTAAAAAATAATAAAAAGAAAAAAAAGGAAGAAAAATAAAGGGTAAAAATCCACCTCTGGTAGGATTCGAACCTGGGCAAATCCGTTTCGATTCCGTAAATACTTCAAATACGAACTCAAAACGGATTTGCTTTATTTAATTTTTATGATAAAAAAAATATTTTTGATTTGTTTTTTTTTTTCTTTTTATTTTATTGCGTATGATTTTTGTAAACTTTTCAAACTCTGTTTGAAAAAATGTTTTTGATTCCAAATTTGAGTATATAACATTTTTTATCAAAAGAAGGGAAGAAAAACAACACAGAATACTTATAAAAAAAACAACAGAAATTTGTTTAATACACAAACTTTAAATCTCAACATCAAATAAGTCTACATCAGTTAAGTAGACATCATATCGGTCAATAGCCTAGTTGTCTAACGTCTCGTGTATGAAAGAGTAATACCCCGGGAGCCTGAGATCGACTCTCGGCCGGGCTAGTATTTTTTTTTTTTTTTTTGTTATTTTGTTTTTTTTAATTAAAAATAAGCGCTTCACCCTTTTTTCTTTTTTTTTTTATAAGCAGCATTAACATTATTAAAAGCGAATCCGTTATGAATTCGTTTTTGATGTACGTTACAGGTTCGAAACGGATCCATAAAAGAAAAAAAAACGATTCGTTTTTTTTTTAGGATACGTAACGGATTCCGTAACGGATAAAAAGAACGAAAATATGAACCCGTTACGGATCCGAAACGAGTCCGTTTGGCACACTGGGAGTGATCAAAATCGGTAGAAAAAAACCAGTAGCATAGATTGCTTCTTACTGGCTCCTGGAAATAACGCCATAGGAAATAACGCCATGGAGCCCTTCTTACTATGCGGTGAAATGAGTAAGTATTTAATTCCATAATTTTTTTGTTTACAGTTTATTTTTCATATATCATCATTTTCTTTGAACCTTAGCTGGTTATTCAATAAAAATAATTAAAGTCACGGCTTGCTTCAGATTCTGAATAATTACTAGAACTATATGAATTATTATAATTATATGAATCAGTTGATGCTTCTTGATATACTCTCAATTCATCCCAATGCTGATCAGAATGTTCAAGTTCTCCAGAATATGAAAATACGCGCCGAACATTTTTTAACTTAGAAACATCATCATTCTTTTTCCATTCGTTTTCAATAGGGTCATATTCCATAAATTTATGTTCATCAAATACCATCACTTTATCTTCGAATGTCCATATTGGAACATTTATATCTTCTACAGGTAATCTACCTAGCATAACCCACTTATCTCTTTTGAGATCATACATTTGAATTAGTTTGTAATCACACCCGCCTACCTTAGTACAATATACCACCAGCAACTGTAACCTGTTTCGTAAAAAGAAAAAACAAAATTTAGTTGACCTTTTGTGATATTTTAAATTACTGACTGAAGCACCACTACACGCTTCTTCGCTTAGAGAAGCAATCTTGGTCCATACATTTTCTTGTGGATCATAGAATTCAGCTAAACGTGACCATCCAGATTTATGTTGTTGTTGTTGTTTATTACTATCATAAGTACAATATTTACATTAATAGTTACAAACTTTGAGATTTAATCCTATGGATTTTACAGCAAATGAGTTCAAATTTAATAATAATGATTAACAATTGAATAAAATTAAAATTAATAGGAAAATGATAGTTAAAAACCTATAATAATATTACAATTACACTAGATAAATGAAATTATGAAGTCAGGTTATTCGTTCCACTATGAAAAATAGAGGAACAAAAAACCTGCTTATTGTAAACTCCGTATAAGCCCGTAGTTTGAAAACCTGCATTTATTAAAAAATGACATGCTCAAATCATTAATGACATTTGAAATCGTTTTTTCTTGTGCTATCGTATGCAACTCTGATGTTGAAAACCTTAGCGGTAAACCAAAAATTGTTTTTAAATTCTTATTTTGTATAACTTGAAGTCGTTTTAAATGAGTATTTGCACAATTTTTCCAAACTGGACAAGCATAAGTCAGAATTGGCCTAATACATAATTTGTAAAGCAGCATTTTGTTTTTAATGCTTAGCTTAGATTTTTTGTTCATAAGCGAATAAAGACTTCTGCTGCATCTAGTTGCTTTAATGCAGATGCTTTCTATATGCTGTTTAAATATGAACTTCTCATCAAGAATAACTCCTAAATACTTGACTGAGTTAGAGAATGGTATTAAGTTCCCTTGCACTGAAAACGGTCTAGTGGGAATTCTCTTAGGAGATTTGTTAAATGGAAATATTATAGCTTGGGTTTTTTCACTATTAACTTTAATTTTCCACTTGTCAAAATATTTAGTAGCTTTGGACAGAGCACCCTGCATTTTTTTTACAATAGCATTAGATACTTTACCCGATATTATCAAAGCGCTGTCATCTGCATAAAAAGCTAAGTCAACATAAGGAGAAGATTTAAAGTCAGAAGTGTATAGAGAATATAAAAGCGGTGATAATGCTGAACCCTGTGGCACTCCGGCAGGAATTTGCCTTTCAGAGGAATTAAAACTTACTTACTTACTGAAGCACCACTACACGCTTCTTCGCTTAGAGAAGCAATCTTGGTCCATACATTTTCTTGTGGATCATAGAATTCAGCTAAACGTGACCATCCAGATTTATTGCAACCTCCAACAACATACAATTTTTCATTTAAAATTGCCACACTACAATTTTCTAGACTATCTAACATTGGGGCTACTTCGCTCCATGTGTTAGTTGCTTTATCATATTTTTCAACAGAACTAATATAGTTTTGTCCATCATGACCACCCACCGCATACAAAAATCCTTTAAAGGCTGCTACGGAAACATTTTTACGATGTTTGGACATGGGCTTAACATCGCTTAAAGTCATTGTTGAGAGATTTAGACAAATAACAGTATTTAAAGGAATACAACTCTCCTCATGCATATAACCTCCAACTATAAAGAGATCATATTCTATAATTGCAATATCAAACTGGTTACGATTTTCTAATTTTCCCAACCAATACATCCACGAAAAATCTTCTCCGCGAAAAATATGGTACAGTATTTTCAATGAAGAACACAATCTAGAATCTCCAGTTATTGCCATTAAAAGTTGTTCGTTAATTCTATTTCTTGGTTGTACCAATTTTACATTCAATTTCGTAGATTCAGATAATGAATGCCATTCCATGGCTTTTGCAACCCACTGTTGAGATACAGTTGAAGTACAAAATGGTTGCACACTATTAACTAAATACGATGGCTTCATCAATGGCATCCGAACTAGTTTTAGCAATGCATCTTTATGGTGCTCCCGTTCCAATGGATCGTGGCTCAGCCATCTTATTATGCTCTGAAAAACATGCTCTTCAATTTGATTGTCGAGATCGGGTTGATAGGAATCAAAGAAATCAGATTTAGAGAGATAATCGCTAGCCAGTAACTGTCCCAATAGATCAACGTTTAAATCCAAGAACTCATCAGTATTGTAAGCTTCAGCAAAATTCTTCAAGCAATAGTCTTTGGCATTTTTAAATAGCGAAACGAAATTATGTCGTTCCGCTAACTGCATAGTGTATAAACAATTTTCTAACTTTAGTTTTTGTGAGAGATAATTACTACAAGCATTGACTACTGCATCCAAAAGTAGGGAGTCAGCTGCCACAATCAGTTTTTCAACTATGTCTTTTTTAATTTCCAATCGTCCTGTATAACAGAAATCCACTAGGGACTTAAGTGTCTCACCATCAATATGAGGCAATTTCACTTCTCTTGCTGTACTCTCGCTATATGGTGGAGTAAACATCGTGTTGAAGTAGTCGGTGGATGCAGATAGAACAAATCGATGTGCTGGAATTTTCAACTCTTCAGTGTCGCCACCAATTAGAGTAACGTCAAATTCTAAGCTTTCCCGCATGCGTTCTAAAACGTTTTGGGCATGGTTTCCATCAATGAAAATTTTACACATCTTGGATTCAGCAGATATACGATATTTCGAGAATTTTGCGCGTTAACACTTTTATCAAATATTTTCTTTTTAAATCTAGAAAAAAAATGCGGTGCGATAAGCGATGGCTAAAGATCGATAGTCAAAACGATAATGTATTAAGCGTACTACAGGTAGAACGACATTTGATACGAACTTCGTAGTTTTCGTTCCTCGTACTTAGTACTTTTCGTGCCTCGTACTTTTCGTACCCCGTATGAGTATGTACAAAAGCTCAGAACTTAAGTATCAAATAGGTGCCACGCGCATTATTTAACGATTAATCGAAAAAAATTTAACACATTAGATCTCGGAAACTATACACATTATTTCCATGAAATTCAGTAGGTAGCTGCTCCAAATAATAACACGCATTATTTAACGATTAATCGAAAAAAATTTAACACATTAGATCTCGGAAATTATGCACGTCATTTCCATGAAATTCAGTAGGTACCCCGTATGAGTAAGTACGAAAGCTCAGAACTAAAGTATCAAATAGGTGGCACGCGCATTATTTAACGATTAATCGAAAAAAATTTAACACATTAGATCTCGGAAACTATGCACGTTATTTCCATGAAATTCAGTAGGCAGCTGCTCCAAATAATAAGCATCCGCTGCACAAAAAGTGGGCGTGATCGAAAAACGCTACGCCAACTTTTTAACGATTCGAAGAATGGGCACTTCAAAAGGCTATATCACCCAAAATATACAAGCTATTTCGATGAAATTTGGTAAGTTGGTGGTCCACGTAATTAGCATCCGCTAACCAAAAAGTGGGTGTGATCGTACAATGCCCACCTGGATTCGAAGAATGATCGCTTTAAAACGTCATATCGCCAAAAATATACAAGCAATTTCGATGAAATGTGGTAGGTATGTGCTCCACATAATTAGCATCTGGTGACCAAAAAGTGGGCGTGATTAGACAATACCACGCCCACTTTTTAATTATTCGAAGAATGGGCACTTTAAAACGCTACATCTCCCAAAATATACAAGCTATTTCGAAGAAATTTGGTAAGTTGGTGCTCCACATAATTAGCATCCGCTGTTGGCGTGGCATTGTCCGAGCACGCCCACTTTTTGGACAGCGGATGCTAATTATGTGGAGCACCAACTTACTAAATTTCATCAAAATAGCTTGTATAATTTGGGAGATGTAGCGCTTAAAGTACCCACTCCTTGAATCATTAAAAAGTGGGCGTGATATTGATCGATCACGCCCACTTTTTAATGATTCAAAGAATGGGCACTTCAAAACGCTATATCTACCAAAATATACAAGCAATTTTGATGAAATTTGGTAGGTAGGCGCTAGGGACCGATAATTCAAAATCCGTCCAGCTTTTTTTCAAATTCAGCCCCAAATATTTTGCCTATAAATTGCACAAACATTCATTTTCGCTCGAATTAATTTCTTCATTGTCTACAAAAGATTTACAAACAGTTGAAAATATTTGGAAAGTAAGAACACGACGTCGCTAGCAAAATCAAATACAAGCGATCTTATGGAAATGTTTATGAGCAAGTGATACGAGCGACAAGCTATAGCAAGCGCTATCGCTCCATTGCAAGCGACGAAAATCTGCAACCAAAATATTTTGAACTTTTTTGCTATTCGCGCGTAAACGTCAATCTAAAATATTTTCAACTGTTTTGTAAATCTTTCGTAGAAGATGGAGGAATTAATTCAAGTTGTGCGCGAAAATCAATAGGGGTATTCACGATCTAGAGTAACATCCTGAGTAACAGAGTAACAGGGTAACAGTGCACAACCACAACCACAACAACAAAATATACGTAAGTTACTCTGTTACTCTTTTACCCTTTTAGTCAAGCTATTTTCTAGTGTAAAATAATCTTACACTTTTGCCTTTTTTTACTATTTCTATTTCTATAGAAACGTTTGAACTTGTTTATGATTGAGAGGCAATTTTCGTTCATCAAAAATATAAATTTGAATGAGAGCAAAATATTCAATTAAAAATTTTTTTTTGTTGTCAGCTAAAATTATTTTGAAAAACAAAAAGCAAATATACATACGTACAAAGTATTGAGTATGCTCACTATTCAGAGTAACTGAGTGCACTTTTACCCTGTTACTCAGCTCGTTACTCCAGATCGTGAATAACTCTAATGTTAGTGGAGTTTAAGGGTAAAGAAATGTGGCTGCACAAATACCGAATTTGAAAAGATCTGGACGGATTTAGAAAATATAGGTATTAAATGAAAGATATTTAAACAAGCTACAAAATTGGTGTACAATAGTTTTAAACAAGTTGTATTTTATGATATTATGATTTTTGTAAAATGAAACAAATATCATTGTCGATGCCTCAGCTCATCGAGCAACTGTAATTAATCGATAAATGCAAACAGCATTTACTCATCGTTAATTTTTAAAAAAGGCGCCGACAGACATGTTTTGAACTTTGGAGTTGTATTTAAATAAAACAAATAAAAATGGATGCAATACTAAATTTGGAAATTGAAAATGCAGCTCAGTGCCTGCTGGAGACATATGAGTTAGCTGCAATGTATGGGAATACTGGTAAATATTGAATGCATTTAGAATAAAAACATACAAAAAAAATCTTAAATATTTAATTTGATGTGCCTATACTAGAGTTAATGGATACTGCACCATTCCTGAATAATATGGAAAAACTATGCAACATTAAAAATGAGGCGGTGCAAGCCGCAAATGCACTTGAAAAAGCAAAAGAACAAAGGACTGTTGATGAATTTCGAAACGCTTTAGAAACCGAGTTGGGCCAAAATAAAAGAAAATCCATTGTAAAAAGTACTTCTGAATATAAAGCATTTAAAACTCGTTTGGGACAAATAACTGATGCAGCTGGTGTTCAACAGACGGAATCGAGTTCATCCACCAGTCGCGTTATAAGCGATGAACTTGTTATGGAATGTGAAATGAACGTTTATGATCCTTTAACCAAACAGCGAATGGAAAACCCCGTTAGGAATACGCTTTGCGGCCACCATTATGAAAAATCAACTATTTTAGAATCGATCAGAATCAATAGCCGTTTAAGGTAACAAAAGTTAATAATGTTATTTAAAAAGTAAATTATGATTTTAAGTGAAATTTGAATCATAGAACCAACGCTTTTCAAGCGGAGTAATACTATTTTCCACTTTTTATCCGAGAAACTGACGGAACGAGTAGTTCACCTTTAACAGCTCTTTTCTCGAAAACTTGTTTTAGCACATAAACCCTTTTTTCATAGAACCGGTCACATAGTTTCTTCAAGCTCTTGCTAATATAAATTATTTTCCACAGGTGTCCTGTTGCTGGTTGTGGCAATAATCTATTTATCATTGAGAAGCATCTGCAGCCTGATAACGTTTTTAAAATGCGTCTTTTGCAAATGGCAGAAACTGAAACTCAAGATCCACTCGCAGATTAAAAATAACCAATATAAATCTTACAAAAACTCAGAAGCGAATGATGTAAAAACTCAATCGGAATGGTTATCGAAACTTATATAAAAGTAAATATTTAAAACAAATACTCCGATACTAAGTATCTTTAAAGAAAACAGATATGCTGAGAGGATCGTTAATTCAAAGTGGATTGTATACCAAGGTATAGCCTATTAAATAAAAGATAATTTTGTGAAAACATTTTATTTCTAGTCTATTGAATATATTTATATGGATATTAATATAAAACAAAGTTAATTGGATGCTTTTATCGCATCTATAAGCTGTATGTTTGTGGACACTTTATCTGTGTTTGTGTGTAAGCACATTCTGAAAGCAACAACTAATGCGCTTTACTTAACACAAATAAATAAATGTGCTTAGGATAAGCACACATTAAATGTCCACAAAAATGCAGTGGTTTTTAAATTACTAAATTTAATAGTACAAAATTCAATATTGTATTTTCATTACTTTAAACATTCCTCTGATTTTATTTGTGGCAACTTCCATCGTCGATTTCCACCTAGAGCAATCATCAATCAGCCTGTGAAATATTCTGCGCTGCGCTAATTAAAGTATCATGTATATCTTTGGCCGATTGAACATGTACCCGCACTGTATTCAAATATTGTGGGTATGGCATCGGTCCAGAAGGATTATCTTGTATAAATGGTTCCATGCGCACCGCCGTAACTGCACCGGGCAAATAGTGTTGTGCCGATGACAGTTGTTGCATGCATTGCATAGCCGTTTTAAGATGCAATTCAATTTGATCACAGTATGCATAAAAGTCTTCTAAATGTTTATCAAAACGTACTGGATGATTGGCCGCATCGCGTTTTAAATTATCTGCCAAATTGTTTTGTTGCAGTGAAAAGGCTCCGGCTCGAAGTGTTAGAAAAAGTGACTCGCGCAATGGTGCCAAAAGACTTTTAATTTTTGATATATTATCTATTTTCTCTGCTTGTTGTTGTTGCTGCTGTGGTGGTGGTGCCTGCGGTTGCATTTGTCCTTGCGGTCCCATCGGCCCCATAACTCCTGATGGTTGCTGAGGTGGCGATTGCATCATTGGATTGGGGCCACTAACTGCCATTTGTGACGGTTGCATTCCATGCATATTCATATTGGAATTCATATTTTGATGCAGCCCGAATAGATCCTCTATAGAATTTATGGAGATTTGTAATACCAAGAACGAAATGCAATACCTATCGCTGGTAGAAGGAACTAAACAAAGTATGGATGTGTTGCTGTCGATATATTCCAAAAATCGTCTGCTCAATCATTTATCGATATGTGCACTTTCGATTTGTAAATGTATATTCTGAGCACGGTTGCCACATTTGCACAACTGTACCAAAATTTATACATTTTTATTGCTAAGTCTAACATTGATATTACGGTAGGAACGCAAAAAAATTGTCTTTTTTATTTTGGCTTCATTAGAGCAAGTTCACACTAAATAGTCTGGAGCTGAGGGCTCGCTCCAGACTATTTAAAAAGCGCAGCAATGATTTCAAACTATCCTACCTCCTATTCTAGCTCAGATTGCACGTAGTGTTGCACCTTGCTATCATCGTAGCAAATTTGCTACACCAAAAAAAAAAAAAAAAAATTAATCACCTCTCTCATCAAATAAAGCAATTTCGCTAAGCTGCTCCAAATTTTAAAATGCATCTAATCAGCTGAGCTGCTTACATAAGTACATATCGGTTTATTTTAATTAAGGCCCCTATTGCGAATAGAAACTAGATTTTGTTTCGTTTCTAGTCGATTATATATATAATTTTTACTTTTCAAAAGTGGTGCAAATTTGCGATTTCGAGATCTAACTAATGTCAAATACTTTTCTCTATTTTAATATGAAACTGGTCGCGACAGTACGGCACCAACACGCAAAAATGCCAAATAAAATCTGACCTGCATATTTTATGACCAGTTATTTTATTCAGCCCTTTTTGTTGGTAGCAGTTGTTTTGCTAATTTCGTCCTGCTCAAAAATATTCACATTTCACATTTTTATTCTACATTTTCCAAAATTCGCTTAGGTAAATTTTAACCGAAAAAATTTCTCCAAAATCCGGAACTGTCCAAGTGTATAATCTACCTTTTATCATAATTTTGTTGCATTTCACATTTCATACCAACTCAATTTGGTACACATTTTTTTACAAAACACACCGACGAAACTGATCAGTTTGGCATTGTGACTGTCAAAATAGCAACTGAAAATGAAAACTGACAACTTTAGTTTCTAATGGCAATGCGAATTTTATGATAGAAACCAACTTAGAAACGAAACGAATTTTCGCTTCTATTCGCAATAGGGGCCTAAATATCGTACTCAGGTCGTCAACTCAAGTTCAAATTAAATTTTTGATGATTTCAGGCTTTATGTCAAGATATGCTAAGCAAACAATGCTTAAGGCAGGTTTTCACCTTGTGGGGTCAAAAAAATCGATTTTTTTTGTCTTATCGTGTAGATATATGTTCCAAAAATGTGCTGTAGAAGTTTCAGATCGAAATCTGAAAAATTTCGAAAGTTATAGCCCGTTACATAGAGCACTGTCGAGCACCGGCTAAGCGCGCTTTGGCACTTTAAACGCGTTTTTCTCAGAACCATGTTTTCGGACCTTACGAACTTGATTGAAGACGCTACAATGAACCAATCGTCACCAAATTTTTTTTAAAATGTTCCTTAGGGTTTCCTCTAATGAATGAACTACGACCAGCCAAAAATATTGAAAATTGTTTATTTAAAAAAATAATTAGTGAAGAAAAAAATGCGAAAATTGACATTTTTTTTCAAAACCTCATAACTTTTGGAATTTTGATTTTTTTTAATGATCGTAGTTCATTCAATAGATAATACGATACAAATTAAGAATGTGTTCGGTTTTTGTGTTTCAGATCACGGGTTTTGAGCAAATCACGTCCGGCAGCGAAATGCATGCCGCCACCAATGGGCGCTCCCTCCCCCCCTTTTTGGATTTTTTCAAGTTCGAAAATTGTATTCTTTGAATAAATATATGTTCATATTCAGACAAAAATTTCAGCGCTGTATCTTTAACCGTTTTCTCAAAAAAAAATTCCTAAAAAAAGTGCACTTTTTGACCCCACAAGGTGAAAACCTGCCTTAAATTCCTAAATTGTTTTAGAATCATTAGCACCTACATATGTACATATATTTATCACCAACCTTGTAACAAAAGTGAACATCGTAAGTGCCAACCAGAAAAAAATGCTTCTCAGCAGAAAATATGATTTTTTTAAGCAAATTCAGACTTAAATTTCGAACTGCCCTAAATTCTTTACGAACAAGTTTTGAAACGTTGTTCAAGTGCTGAGAGATGCATAATGCTGTTTATGGCAATTTGATGCGTGAAAAAGCAGCCTTTGTCAAAATAATAAGTGCGAACTCACATGACGGGCACGGGCACGTCAAATTTCTAGACAAGCGGAGGGAAGTGGTGCTTTCATTTCCCTCCGTTTGTCTACAAATTTGACGTGTCCTACGTGCCCGTGTCCGTCGTGTGAATTGGCACTAAGCGGACTCATTCAAGCCGCGGAGAGTTCCGCACTTTCCACTTTTTCGCAGCTTATGTCACCACTTTGTATGGATAATTATTTCTGCAATATCCGCATCGATTGAGTAGAGTAAATATGTGCCAAAATTTCTTAACTGCGAACGGCTGATTTTTATCGATTTTTAATGCACATTTGATTTATTTTTGATTCTAGAAATAATAAAAACGTAAAAAGTATATAACGTACGAACATAAACAACAAGGTTTAAAAACAATTTTTACTATAATTCAGCTGTATATTTATACCGGCCTGTTCCGCAATCCGTGTAATTTCAATTACATTTAATTTCGAAAACTGTTTGATTACTTTTTATTTTCGATGTGGAAGTGAGGCCTATTCAACGACTGTACAAGACGTTTAACTTTTCACAGTACAAATGTAAACTTTTTGGCTTTAAACAGCTGTTAATTAAAAAATACACACAAGTAAACAAGATTTATGAAGCAAAATACTTTTTATTAAATTTATTAACTTTAATTGAATTCACGTTAACAACGGCTGCTGCAATGCAATTGAAATTATAACTGCTCAGAATTTTGTCTGTCAAAATAATATATTAGTAGAGATGCCCTATTAAGGATTTTTTCTGATTAGAGGGAATTTCAGAGAGATTTTTTTCATGCTCTATGTATTTAATTGGGTTTATTGGATGTTCTATTACAATTTGAGAAACAAAATGAAGTGGCATCTTGTTTTTGAACAATTCTTACTAACATGATATAATGACATTTAAAATGACTCACACAGACACTGAGTTCAAAAATGCCAAAACGTCGACTTATTACTTGTCATCGGAAAAAATATTTTTGTAGTAAGAGTTTTTTATGTAAACAGTATATACAATATAAATTATGCAATAAAGATTTAAAATCACTCGATATAATAAAAAAAACTCTGGAGCTTATATGTGTGTATTTTTTATTTAAATTTCATTAATGAAACGGCTTCAAAAAGCAAAATTCATTAAAAATTCGTATCATAAACTTATTAGTTTTGCGGACTTTTCAAAAAGTTTTGCATTTCACTTCATATCCACTTCCGTGTGAAAGTGGAATTGGGAACAGGGCGGATATACTTTTGCACAATCTGTATTAAGGATGCTTATTCAGTTTGTAGAAAGGTACGAAATTGGGAATTTTCCGCGGTTTGAATGAGTCCCCCTAATATGTAATTTAAGAAAAAAATTTGATATGATGCTAGCCATTTTGCAGCGGAAAATTTATCTGAACTGGCAGCACTGATACTCAGTTCATAACTCAGAATTTTTGACAATATTTATGGAAAGTGGGCAACTCTGCATCACTTCTGAAGTTAATTGTTTACAAATAAAATTGGCGGTGGTAAACAGTAAATTTTGTTTTGAATGTACGTAAAGTTAGTGCAACTAACATATGTATTTATCAAATAATTCTCAAGGAGTGGATCCTCATTTTTCCCTTACGAAATAATTCTCGGCGTAGTGGATCATTCTTATTCATTTGTTTACAAAATGCGGCTTCCTGGTTTAAGTCATGAAATAATTTTCGATGAATTCGAGGAGTATCCTGTGGTAAATTTAAAAACAATATAATAAAACAGCTTATCAATTTAATTAACCAATTTTTACAGTTAACCTTAATTGTGTTTATAAGTTCTATGTTGAATATGGAAATGCTTTTTATACCAGAATATTTTCCAGTAAAAATATATACTTCGAAAGTCCTTTATAAACAAATGCGCACTTACTGGGAACAGAAGAAAGTTAAGTGTCTAAGTCTACACACGTTTGTTATATTGGAAGCGAATGTGCCAGTGAAAGTTCCGCTTGATTTGAGCGACAGTGTGGAAGTTTGCATGTTTGAATCTGAGGATATTAATAAAAATGTTATCTATATGTTTAGGACTGGTAAGAAATTTGTTCAACAAATTCAATTTTAAATTTTAATTTACATATTTGACAAAATTCTGTTTCTGCTGAAAAAAAAATATATCCTTTTGGGGAAGACAGCAAATTTTCTAATGATTTCATCATTATTCCACAATGATTTTGATCTAATATTCCTTATTTCATAATTCCAGATAATAAAACTACACATGTTTATGCTGGCGTGGCGACAGAATTCCGCTGCCTTGTGTTTAACAATATTTTTAAGGATTGGATACTAAACGGTGTAGGTGATCTTTATGTTGATATTAGTCGCGCTATGTGCTTAGGTGAACGTAATCCTAGAGAATTAAATAATGCAATCGACGCTGTTGAAGAAATACTTGAGTGAGTATAAAATATTTACATTAAATTCAAAAAACAACCAATTTATAGGATTTTGCTTAAAACTAAATTATAAATCACTATTTCGAGGCGTTTTTTAAGCTATATCACACACACAGTAAATGGCGCAATTGATATCTAGAACGCCATCGGATAGCCATAATCTAACTTATTTAACCTACCATATTTTCCAATTCAATCATTATATTTCCAGTTATTATCTATTAAAATAAAGTTTTTTGAAATTCATACTATCAGAAATGTTCTGAAATCCGATTCACTTCGGAATCGGAATGAAGGCAATCTTGAAGAGCTTCGGATTTCGATAATTAACGGATTTATGTTTAGATAATTCGAAAAGAAACCATTAGTAAATTTTATTTGTTGAAATGCAAATCCGATTGCATTTTATTTGTCGCAATGCAGAACTCTTTAAGATTGCTTTTATTCCGATTCCGAAGTGAATCGGATTTCAAAACATGCTGTATATTTTATTTTTATGGAACTGCGATACGTGTATTTCAGAGAAAGTTCATGGCTATCCGATGCATTTTGCAAAAAATAATTTTACATTTTATCCTGAAAGTGCGTCATATAATTCAGAATCCTGACGTGATAGAAAAAAAAAAAAAACAAGTCTAGATTCATAAATAGAATGTCACAAACCCCCATAATTAACTGAAAAAAAAAAAATAGGAAACAAAAAAAAAAACAAGTAGGGGTGTAACCTTTGGCCTGCCCAAACATTAAATACCCTACACTGCAGTATTTTGAAAATTTTGTTTATATGGGAGGTGTCACGCCCTCTTGTCCGAGTTGGTCTAGTTTTTTGCTCAGAGCGTGCATTTATATTCCTTAGTATTTGAGTGAAATTTAATTGGACTACCTCTAAAAACGCTTTCAGTATAGCGTTTTGAAGCTTTTGCTTATACGGGAGGTGCTACGCCTTGTCCGATTTGTCGAAAGTTTGCCTTTATAGTACTTAGTGTCTGAGTAAAATTTAGTGCGATTACCTCAAAAAACGCTTTCACTATATAGTATATATAGTGTCTGTTGACCGATTTCGCTCATTTTCAATCCCACGAGCTAACTTTGACGGCGGAAGCAGTCTTCCAAATTCCATCGAATTATCTTGCCCAGTTTCCTCAGCCAGCCAGACCGACGGACATGGTTAAATCGAATCAGGAGGTGACGCTGATCAAGAATATATATACTTTTCTATATCTGCTAGGCCTCCTCAGAGTTACAAACGGAAGGACAAAGTGAATATACCCTGGGTAAAGGGTATTATAAAAGTTGTAATTTTGCAAGCCTGTGTAATTAAGAAATATAATGGAATAGACTCCTATGTAAAAACCACAGGCTCATCATCACACTACTAAATACAATTTATTAAATTTTCTCCGGTCTGATCTGATTGCTCCAAAAGATCTACGTTTTCGTGGAGAAAATAATTTTATGACATTTTGATATGTATACGGGGTGTAATCGATAAGGTTACGAAGCTTCTGGGAGGTGATAAAGGAGACATAGACTAATGAAAAATTGCACCTATGGGGGTGGTCTAAAATGTCCCCCTGAGGAGTTATTGGGTTAAAACTGATTTTCTAAATTGGTTTGCGAAAAAAAATTCCTTGGGTCATCCTAACGTTTTTTGGCTTCAATGAAAAACTTGGTCTGATTAATGTACTACCTAATTAAAGGAAATTTAACGAGTTGAAAGCTAAAAATCGTATGTGGATTCTCATACAAAACCACTTCACAGCTCATTTTAAAGAAGAAAAACAGTACTAAATGATGAATTTAATAGAAAAGAGCAAAACAATTTCGTACGTCTTCTATACAACCTCAAAAATCGTGTTTTTGAACATTTTTGAAAATTTACGATATCTCAAAAACCATACGTCATAGACCGCTTCTACAATTTTTACTTTCAATTGTTTCATATTTTTTTCAAAAAACCGTTTTTCAACCTGTTTTTTTGTTGTTTTTTTTTTCTTAATTTAATTACGAACAAAATAATGAGCCATGTCTTAAATTTTTTACCTAATTTGCCTGCACTAAAAAATTGTTTCCATAAAAATGTAGAATTCAATATCCCAATGGGATAAGTCATAAGAAAATTTTTGTGATAAATACTATGTTCTAAACATATTCAAATAATGTGATGGTTGTCTTCTTTACGTATTTCAGTTTAAATCCTGATCATATTTTAATCATAAATGTACTTAAATTCGGCTATGAAAACTTTGTGTACAATTTAGCTGAACGTTTGCGAGCACGCATTAGTATAGGTGGCATAATGTTTGCAGTTTTTTCAATACTCAAAAAAATTGAACACTTTGTGCCCAATAGCAAAGATTCAAAAATTTTGATTGTTAACAAGTGCTTCACTTTAGAAGAGATGAAAAGGTAATTTATTTATCATTTTTGTATCATAACATTTTATTATAATTGAGTTTTATTTAGTTCTTTTGAAAAACGTAAATATATCTATTTCAAAATAACGGATAAGCTAAAGATGGCGGAAAATAACACAAGCCAACAACAAAGAGCTTTTTATGAGCTAAATTGGTCCCCTCTGCCATCAGATTTTGATTTACAACTTTTGGCAAGAATAGTAAAACCAAATCGCATTTATGCAATACATCATGATAGCTATGAGATAGATCCACTACCAGAGGTGCCTGATTATTTATTACAGCTATGCAAAGACTACGAGCAAATGGTTGTTGAAATTAAAAAGAAAAAAAATTCTCAAA
The DNA here is from genome assembly GCA_951812925.1 of Calliopum simillimum. Classification (NCBI taxonomy): domain Eukaryota; kingdom Metazoa; phylum Arthropoda; class Insecta; order Diptera; family Lauxaniidae; genus Calliopum; species Calliopum simillimum. The sequence goes on along the minus strand of OX638372.1, from coordinate 93,469,074 downwards.
AACAAGCGCTAGAAGATATTTTTTCGACAAATTCTTCGGAAGTTTTTTCAGAGTGTCCATCAAATGTGCACGATAATACAATGAAAATGACACAAGATGATAATGCTAATAGTGGGATTGAACGCACAAAACGTGTACACGATTGGTTATTTTCCGTAAATAATGAGAAGTAAGATTTCATGAAAAATAGAAATTAAGCAGCATTACAATTTAAAATTCCATTTATATTTATAGCGTAGAATGTGAGCCAGAAACCAATATAATACACGGGTCTACTACCGCACCTTCGGAAGTCACAGAAAGAAGAAAAACCAGTCGAACAAGGTACTGTGGTACTACTTTCATTCAAATTTTGAACCATCACTAATAAATAGTTTTTTTATAGCGCTAAAATTTCGAAGACTTTGGAAAAAAAACAGCCAATTTCGAAATCACCCAAACTTTCATCAAACGGAAGAACATATAAAAAAACTTTTTCCATACAAAAACATTGTGTACAATATTTAGATAGTTCCGAATCCGAATCATAATCAGGCATGTAGAATCCAATATGTATAGGAATCGGATTTGAATCCGAAAAAAAATTTTACTAGGTGTCGTGCATTCCGATTTTGTCGATTTCATGTTCGAATCGGATTTTTTATCGGTTTTGGGTGTTGCAGAAACCGATTTTATCGATTTACTTCTCGGAAATAAAACGACAAGCTCACATTGCTATCGTTTTTCTCAAGTTTATTATGACGTTTATATTAATTAACATTTAAAAGAAGAAAATCTACAATATTAATTTAAGAATAAAATAATTCAAGACACACAACAAAATAAAATTCTAGTTAATTTTATGGAAAATAATCCATACATTGCCTAAGGCTTTTGCAAGTGCGACTGTTTTTCAGTCAGCAGGAACATATGGCCTGGCAAACTATATGATATTTCTTTTGGTGTCGTTTTTCCCCCCATTTCTTGACTAGCCTAAGAATCTGGCCTTTATAAGTACTTTCTTCCCTGAGAATACTTATTGCCGATGCTGGGCATAATTTTTTTTCTTTTTTTTTCTCGTTTTTGTTTCACGCATCCGTCTCTTTAATAAGTAGCGTTTTGCCCAGCACCGCTTATTGCAGATCTTTTGCGTAAGTCATTATCAGTTCTCGATGTTGACTTTTTTCTCTCAGCTACTTGCGATTCTAATTGAATATGTGCCTCAATGTGTCATCAGTTGGACCTTCTCAGACACTTCAATTTTATGTTTCTCCGCAATTGATATTGGTTCAGATTTTAAATCAGGGGAAGACTTTTCTGATTCAACTTCAACTTTGGCTTCTTTAACATATACACTTAGATCTAATCCTTCTTTCCCAGTGACGCCATCTGGTGTTGCTACTTTTGTAAAATCAATCGAACCTTAAGCGCAATTATCAGTTTCTTCAATGCCGTCTTCACTGCTTGCTGTTACAAGCATTATTTTACCGTTGACGATTATTGGTCATTGTTTCTTTTCAGCTTCTCTACAAGTTTCTTTTCTACAAAAGCTACATTTACAACAATTTTTTTATTACCTCTTCTCTCGGTGAGAGTGGACTTATCGTGAAAATAGATGTTCTTCATCTTCTTCTTTGATATCATGCAGAATGGCATCATCTCTATCATGTACTGTTACTTTGAATTCTAGCGAATCTACCGTTGTTATATGTTTTAAAACCGGACATCCCCTGCATAAATTCAGCAATCCCTTGGAGGTTTCTGTTATACTCGAAAAGTCTTTAAATTTAATAACAATTTATTTAACATTTTTTTTTTGACAGTTTATTTAATAAACAGATGATTCGGATATCGGTTTTAGTTTTGTTCGAAAAATTGAAATCCCATCGGATTTCACGACACCTTTTCAAATCGATATCGATTTCCAATTCCGACAAAACGCAAAACCAAGTCAGATTCTGCGACATGCCTGAATATCCCAAATGAAAATATAAAAAAAAAATGTAAGTGTATGGTTTTGTTTTCTTATAAGAATTTCTAACTACGATTATATTGTAACAGCCAAAGATAATGTCTTTAGAACCCTTGATAGCTCAGTGGAAATGTAAACTCATCAATTATTGTGCAAAAAGAAACCATGTCCAAAATTAACATATTTATTTGCACTGCACAATAAATTTACGGCGTTTGGTAATAACGCCCAAATCATTTTCATATAAATTTGGGCGATAATCATTTTGGAAATAACGCCCAAAAATGTCGGCTTTATTTCGTTTTTTTGGGCGTTATTTCGATTTATTTTGAAAAAATTAAATAACGCCCAAAAAAAAAAAAAAAAAACGAAATATCGCCCAAAAAATAAAATGACGTAATAACACCCAAAATAAAAACGAAATAACGAACAAAAAATATGAAATAACGCCCAAAAAATATGAAATAACGCCCAAAAACAAAAACGAAATAACGCCCAAATTATTTTCGTATAAATTTGGGCGATAATCATTTTGGAAATAACGACCAAAATTTATTTGTATGAAAATAATTTGGGCGTTATTTCGTTTTTGGACGTTATTTCGTTTCAAAAAAATAAAACGAAATAACGCCCGAAAACGAAACAAAGCCCAAATTTTTGGGCGTTATTTCCAAAAAAATTATCGCCAAAATTTATAGGAAAATAATTTGGGCTTTATTTCGTTTTTTTGGCGTTATTTCTTTTTGTTTTGGGCGTCATTACGTCATTTTATTTTTTGGCCGTTATTTCGTTTTTTTTTTTTTTTTTGGGCGTTATTTTACTGATAACATATAAAGTTAGAAATGCTCTCTGAGGAACCAAATTCAAAAATCAATAAATACTTAATATGTACTACTATTACTTTTTATTTAAATATACTAGTATAATATTCTTCTTCTAAATCATACAAATCCATTGCCATTTCATCGCGAAGCTTCATTAATTTTTTATCACATTCTTCTTGTTTCGAACGGAATAACTGTGAATTGGATGTTATTGCTTCATTAACTGAATGAAAATCATTGAGTATTAGGTATTGTTTTATATCAGATACAAGCTTCATTAATGATTCACCAGCGCGCACTGTAAAATAGCAATAAAAGCATCATTAATTAGCACATAAAAAAATTCTTTAGCAGATTTAACTTCACTTACCAATATTTGCGGCACGAACTTGCATTTCATACGTGTCTTGTTCGCATTGCGTTGTTTTTGAAATTTGGGAATCACCCTCACCACGTGCCAGTTTTATAATTTCTGTAAAAAGAAAATAAAAATAAAACAGGCTTATAATGGCACTTTAATACATCGTGCCCTCTCAGCGTTAACCTCGTAACTACATTTTTTTTCAATTTTAGTTTTTGATAGGGCAACTCTAAGGAACCCTTACAGAACACTATAATAATTTCCGGTTCATTATTTTTCCTCGTATTATGCAGCTGTCGAAATTAAATTGAAAAAATTTTTTCGGCAAAAATTAAAAAAAAAGTATCCTTGCTGGAAATTGAATTTTCATTCTCAAAATATTCACGATCGCAAATGCTCTCTAGAGAAAGGAAAATATTGGGCCACGCTCTCAGTATAGCATTTTGATAATTTTCTGTGGGAGATGTCAAATGCTCTAATTTCGAAGTAGGTATGTTATTATGTCGTATAATTTTAACTACACAAAAATAACAAATTGTTTCGTGTTCGTGGTACTAACCTATGCACATAAGAAAATCGAATTAAATAAATGATATTGACCGATTATTGCTCACGAATGTACATCACCTCATCTTTTTGTATTGATTGATTGAAATTTCATCATATAAAGTATATTTTGCAAAGATGCATAAGCAACGTAAACCACCAACATAATAGAACACGTCAGTGAAAATATCTGTGGTAAACATTTCGTTAGAGGAACATTGCTTTTCAGTTAATCAGTTTCATTCAAAGCACCATCTAAACAGCAACGCGCTTGTAAACAAAACAAAACAAAAAAATAGAGTAACAAACATTTAAAAAGTCAAATTTAACAATTAATTTTATTAATAAGAATTATTTTTAAATAAAGACACAACAAAACTTAAATTTCGTTAACATGGGTCTGGCGATATCTAATCTATTGAGTCATTTTCTTGGTAAAGAAGATGTACGCATTCTTATGGTAGGATTGGATGGTGCTGGCAAGACAACAATACTGTATCAACTCAAAGTCGGTGAAGTGATTTCAACAATTCCAACTATTGGTTTTAATGTCGAGACAGTGGAATTTAAAAATATACGGTTTACCGTCTGGGATGTTGGTGGCCAAAAGCGTATACGTACATTATGGTATCATTATTTCGTTAATACAAAGGCAATTATATTTGTTGTGGATTCCTCGGATATTGAACGTATACATGAAGCCACAGACGAATTGCATGTTATGATGGAACGAGAGGAATTACGGCACACAGTTTTGTTAATACTCGCCAATAAGCAGGATATGCCAAATGCATTAAGCATTACCGAAATTGTGCAGCGTATGAATTTGCATAAAATAAATCAAGATTGGCATGTGCATGGTACATGTGCTATACGCGGTAATGGTTTATATGATGGACTTGAAATGTTACGCGAAATGTTAAGCAAGAGAAAGAAATGAGTCATTGTGTAAACAAAAAAAAATAATACAAATAGTAATAACAACTTTTATTTTTTAAGATATTTTAGTGATTTTTACCTTTATAGCGAAAAAGCGCGTCTATTTATTGATAAAATATATGATAAAATGAAATTCTTAGTCTGACGTTATTTCTGTTGTAAAATATGGTTTGTGCTTTCCTTTTTTTGTTAAATTTGTTTTGGTGTAGATCAGATAAGAGTAATTGCAATTATAACACAGGTTAACAGAAAACTTGATTTAGTATTTGAAATATTTTTAAACCAAAAAAAAAAAAAAAAAAAAAACAGCTTTTACCTATATTTGTCAATAATTAGAAACGGTAGACTGTAAGAGCCTGGACATGCGAGAGACTAAATTGTCGGGTGATAGCACTATTGGTAGGAAAGCGGTCCCTAACGACAATTTAGTCTCTCAGTTGAAAACAAAAAAAATAAAAAACACAACAAACCAAAACAAAAATAGTCCCTTTCGATGAAGTTGTCGGTGCTGAATGCGAATCCAGTCTCGGTCTCGGAATCGCTCTATCACGTATATTTTTTGAGATGTTCTAACCTAAAAGGTTCAAAAACCTGATTTTTGAGGCTATATAGAGGACGCCCGAAATTGTTTTGATCTTTTCACTTAAATGCAACACTAAGTACTATTTTTCTTCAAAATATTATTTTTATTTTCAAAATAATGACCATTTGAAAATGACACCATGGAGTGAAAAATCCATGAGAATCCACATACAATTTTTCACTCAATGTTGGAATTTTCAAATGGTCATAACTTTTTAAGGGAAAATCATGCAAAAACAACAAAAAACAAAAAAATGATACCAAGCGATTCGCTTAGAAGAAAAGCTCAAAAGAATTTCGTGCATCTTCTAAACACCCTCAAAAATCGTCAATTTTAAAAACCATACGTGATAGAGGCATTCTGAGACTGGATTCGGATTCAGCACCGACAATATCATCGAACATTACTATTTTTGTATTGTTTTGCTGTGTTTTTTTTAAATGTACCGTTTTTCTACCTCTTTTTAAAAAAGGAGCAGATAGGATTTCAATCACAACAGGGTTTTCATCGGTATTACATTACAAACAAAGGGTTGCTTTCATTTTTTGTAGACCCAGGGTATATTCAGTTTGTCCTTCCGTTTGTAACGCAGAGACGGAGGCGTGGCAGTTATAGAAAAGTATATATATTCTTGATCAGCGTTACCTCCTGAGTCGATATAGCCATGCCCGTCTGGGTGTCCGTCTGTGGAAATATTTTTTACGGGAAAACTAAGCAAGATAATTGGATGAAATTTGGTACAGTGAGCAAAAACAATGCGAACTCAGACAAGAGGGCGTGAAAGCGTTTTTTGAGATAATCCTAACAAAATCCAAATTGTTAGTTGGTAACACACTCTGGTTTTGAGACATGCTACGCTAGCTAGCTGTTTCACAACAGACGGCGCTAGTGAGCCTTATGATTTATTCATAATGGCGATCCTGTTCAGAGAGTTTATCCGTGACCGATAGCACAATCGCTTAAGCACCGCGTTTTCTTTCATTAGAAAACCGGAGTCACGGGTTCGAGTACGGTTTCTGGCAAGATTTAACTAAAACTGATCTGATGAGGCTATATATATGTTTATATATGAAAATATATAAATATGTATGTGGAAGTAGCCGAAACATATGTAATCAATTTCCATGTTAACACTTGCTTGCGTCTGTTGTTGAAAAATTGCAAAAATTACTGAACTAATTCAATATAAAATTATCAAAAAATACCATTTTTGCTACTTTATGCAGCTATAAAACTAGAAAACAGAACACTCATCCGTACAATCAGATAAAGTAGTTGAAAAATACAATCTTTTTCTTTAAAACCCAATTTAAATTATGTTGATAGCTTTATTTTTCCCCGAAGTATAGTAGACTGAAATAATGAAAAAATATATTTTTGCACTTTTTTAACTTTTAAGGTTAGGATATCTCCGAGAAAAAATAAAAATATCGACGTAATCTAAATTAGGTTTCAAAGCAAAATATAAGAACTTTCAATTATTATATCGAATTGTACGGATGAATGTTCTGTGTTCTAATTAAATAGCTTATAAAAATAGCGAAGTCTTTTTTGCTTGTTTAGGTTAAGATATCTCAAAAACTATACGAGACGGAGTAATTTTAATGCCGGATTCGCATTCAACATCGCAAAACACATCCGAAAGTGAACATTTTTATTTGTTTTTTATTTTTTCAGTTCGTTTTTATTTTTTTAATAAATATGTATTTTTACGAAATTTCGCGAAGATGATCAGCTACGATTTCGGGGTTTGCAGTTTTAAAACCACTAATCTAGTACAAATGTAGCCCCCCAAGCCGATTTTTTCGACATTTTCATCACACCTATCGACTCTTCAAGACAATCGTGTGAAGATATAGAAATTAAAAATTTAATTTTGGAACCAGTGAGCCAAAATAACCCAACAAAGAAAACTTAGAATTTTGCAATTTTTTGTTTGTTTTGCAGAACAGTGTATTTGTTTCTCTGAAATGAAACCAACTAGACAAGTGCAAAAATAAACGTTAATAGCTAACAAATACAAACCGACCGTGCTACAAAGAATAGCTGAGCAATCAACGGTTATAAATAAGTTAAAAAAAGTCATAACAGCGGTTGCGAGAAATTGTGAGTAATTAAAATGTTTACACAGAAAACTAGATGTAATTTATCTTTTTTTGCAGCATAATCTACCTATTCTTGATGGGATTGAAATTCTCTAATATATTTTCGCGTTTTTTTTGTAAATCGACTCCAGAAATTCGTATTGGTATGATGGGATTAGATAATGCCGGAAAAACAACCATACTCTATCAATTAAAGCTGGAGACGGACGTGCAGGCGGTGCCCACAATTGGATTTAATGTCGAAACAATAAGATTCAACAATTGGTTATTAAATATTTGGGATGTAAGTGGACGACCACGCACGCGACAATTATGGGAGCATTACAATCAGAATACGCATGCCATCATATTCGTTGTCGATGCCTCAGATGCAGCTCGATTTCAGAATGCATTAGATGAGCTGCAGTGGTTGTTGTGGCGTCCACATTTAGAGAATACGAGAATATTATTATTTGCCAATAAGCAAGATTTGGCGACAGCTGTTGGAGCCGAAGAGTTGGCGCATCAAATGAAGATGCATGAAAGGAAACAACCATGGGTAGTCCAAGAGTGTTGCGCCATCAATGGTAGCGGTTTGCATGAGGGTTTAGAAAAGTTGACGCACATTTTGAATGTGAAAAAAAATTAATGTTAAATTGTTCTTGTTTGTAAATAAACATTATCTAGTTTATATAGCCTCATATGAAATGGTTCGCTTTTACTTACCCTCAAAGTTCTCCAACATGCTTTTGACGTCATCTTTTAGACGCGTGTTATAGGATTTAAGTAATGCTTCTTTTGATTGCGGCAGTGCACGATTTGCGCTCATTGTATTTAGTTTAGTTTGTTAAAACAAATCAACAAAATTTCTTTGAATCCAATTATTGACTTCAATAAAAAAAACCGGTAGCTAAAAACAGCTGTTTTTGGCTGGTGCGACATTGCCGTATTTGGAAAATAAAAACACGTTGCCATATCAAAATTGTATTAATTACTCCTAAACTGCCAAAACTAGACTGTAGTAGTTCTTTAGAAAACACTTTGAAAAAACGGATATTGAGATTTTTTCATATCAACTTAAGCTTTAAATTTGCTCTGCTGAAAAATTATGAAAACACGCGATACCAGCTTTAGCCATTAAAACACTATAATGTTAGTCTGCCTAAGACTAAGGCAACATTGGATACGACTTTGTACGGTAATTAAATAATTATTCAATATTCATCTTTTAGTATTAATCGTACGACTTTGTCTGATGCGACCAAAATATTTTGTTTTTGTAGGCCATTCGTACGTCTAATACCAAGCGATGAATATTGAAAAAATAATTATGCTATACTTATTTTTATTGGGACAGGTTTTTTTTTTTCATACGACTTAATTTACGTTCGAGGTCGTATCCAATTTAGCCTTAAGGGCCGTCTACACGCACAGTTCTACCTCTACAAACCAGTTTGCGCAGGTAAGACTGTACGACGTGTACAGTGTACGTGTGGACGGCAAAAGTCAAGTTCGCACAGTTCAAAAGTGCGGCCTGTGCTTTCTTTGAATTTTCAAAGATTTTTTTGTGCAAATTAAGCTTGCGCAGGCAAGTTGCAACGTGTGGACGGCGTACAGGCCGTGCCTTTAATCTGTTGCTTAAATTGCAGTCTTTAAATCCATTTATATTGCACGTGATAGCTCTGTCATGAAAATGATGCGTTTTTTCATTGATATATTTTGGAAAATATACAAAAAAAAAAAAAACATTTCAAACGAAAATAAAATTTTTTCTAGACGTCATGTTGCTAAGAAAATTTAATTTACTGAAAACTGCACAGACTTGCCTGTGTCGTGTGGACGCGATAAAAAAAGTACGCGCAAACTCTCTAGTTTGCACGAACTAGGTTTGCGCAGGTAAGACTGTACGTATGGACGGCCCTTTAGACTAAGAGCGTTGTTTTATTTGAAAATGGAAAATAGTGAGTAATACCATGTTCTCATTGCCTTTGTTAACCAGACTGATCTAAGAAAATTATAATAACCATAGATCACCGTTTACTCTTTTTACCCTGATTGGTGTTCCGATCATTATTTTGTTTTGCTTCTTTGACATTTAAGAACCAAGAAAAACGCAGTATGATCTCTGACGATCCTACCGTATTATTTTCCCATGGATGGAAGTTAGAGTTTAAATCTTAAGACAATTATAGATAAATCTTCTGGTTAACCAGATGATATCTGATTAAACACTAACCAGAATAGTTTTCTACATAAAAAGCTTTTCGAGATGTATGAGAAATATAAGCTGATTTTTAAAATATTGGCTAGTTTAACCATAAAAATCTGTAAGTGGGAACTTTTGAATTCATTAGCGCATAATCAGATTCAAAATAAAGCATACTTTAAGATCAATAAAGAATGTTTTTATGTTTTTAAATAGAGTATGCTTTAAGTCAATCAAACAGAGATGGGCAAAATTGTAACTTTTTGTTACTGATACTTTGTTACTTTTGTATCAAGTATCAAAAATTTTTTTAGTTACTTGTTACTTTTGTATCAAGTAACAAAATTTTTTTTTGATACTGATACAAAAGTAACAAGTAACAAAATTTTTTTTTGATACTGATACAAAAGTAACAAGTAACTAAAAAAATTTTTGATACTTGATACAAAAGTAACAAGTAACAAAAATGTATCAAGTTACAAAAGTAACTAGCTGTGCCCATCTCTGCAATCAAAGTCGATTTAATGCATACTCTATCGCTTAAAGTATACTTTAATTTTAAAATAGAGAAAATATGTTGCTAAACCATTTTGTAATCTGCCAAAACAGGGAAATTGCCACTATGTGAAAAAAAAACCATCAAAATGTTTCATTTTAGAGAAATTGCAAGGGATAACTAAGTAAATAAGTAAATATTAGTGATGCTATTAATTAACTAACTTTCATCGCCAAAATAAACGAAATAGAAGCATGTTCTAAACTGACCATGGTAGTTGCAGAATTAAGGTATACTCTATCTTTTGAGTATTTTCCTAACAGAAGTCGGTTTTTATGACGGACTATGATTAAGCGCCATTGCTTTCCGCATACAAAAACAACGCACTAAAAAACAGTTGAACGCTATATCTCCGCACTTTGGGCAGATATCAGTTCAAAACTTGATGCATGGATGTATATAGTATCTAGTAAGGCCAGCGCAAAATATGAGGGGGATAAGACATGGGGAGTTGTACACCCCATATAAAAAACCACTTAGCACCTATCCTAGCGGCTATCATAATATAACTTGGGCAATATAATGCAGTCCAACTTCTGCTTTTACAGAAAACATGGACTTATTAAAATCATCGCGTCATTCACATCGCAGAACAACGTTTGGCGGGCCAGCTAGTATATTATATTTTTGCAGATTCTTTGAAACAACTTTGAGTGGGTGCCCTGGTTCGAACGTCTTATCATTCTTGTCAGATCTTGCTACTGTCAGTTATTGTTGATATTTGATATCAACAGCTGATTTGGCTCCATTGTAAAAATTGTGCATCATTTTTAATTTGTTTTGCGAACTGTGTGGATGTGAAATTGTTTTACATATATATAAGAACGATAATTAGTTTGGTGTTTTATGTACTGTTTTTTTTTTGTAATTGAATGTTTTTATAAGCAAGTGTAAATAATGCGCAAATTATTGTTCGTTTCTGTTTTGATATTTGGTCAAATTTTGGTGGCCACTAACGCTGACTACGCTTATTACGCTAATCCAACATTAGCCACCAGCGCCTTACCTAATGTACAACCTTTAAAAAGAGTTGTACATTATCAACCGGAACAAGTACATCTGTCTTTTGGTGGTAAGTTTTGAAACATTTTGTGTTAAAGCTAGAATCTATATACGTACATGTACATATATTAATTGTAATTACACTCTGCTTAATTATTCCATTTGTAAATTGCATATCGAATTCTGCTGACTCAGATAAGAGTATCAAAATAGCGTACAAGTTGACATTGCATTTCTTTTGTTTTTGAATTGCGTCCATTTGTTTTTAAAATGATAAGATACTTCATTTGAAAGAATGCAAGGGTCTTGATTATTTTGAAAGTAATTGTATTTAAATAAATGTATGAGTTGCACCACGACCTAAAATAACTTTTACAGCCTGTAGAAAGATAAAAATATTATTGCAAAGAATATAAACTAGATTCAATCATTTTCCAAATTTACGATAGAACATTTGGAACACGCTTACTTTCAAATGATTACGCAGCTGTGTTGTAAGTGATATAAAAAAGTAGGCTGCGAAATTGAGAATGCTGGAAATTATTAATATTTTAAACAATTAACAATGTACAAATAAGCCATATCTATGTAAGTAAAACGACATAAATACCTCATATTATTTTTCAAACCAAAATAAATCATTGCACAAAAACATACAATATTCAATATGTATATTGCTGCAAACTGTTTTATAATAATAAATAGATAAATATTAGGGGTCTGCACAAGACGTCTTGTTTGCGTTTTAAGACATTTCGTTTCAAGATACGTTATATTTTGTACCTGCTTTTTATTTATCAAATGCTCTAGTTCAGTGTCGTGTGTAAATGTCTTGACAGAACTAGAATTTGATAGAAAATAAACAAATACTGTGCTAATTTGTCTTGTTTGATTTGTTTCAGTTATTTTAGTTGCATACTGTAGTAGTAGTGTACACTACTAAATGCTAATGGTGTGATAAGAGTAGTTTATCGCTCTCTTCTTGTGCCTCTTTTTTGTTTACGCTCTCTCTCTCTGTCGCAAAAATGTATGAAAGCTACGTAGCTACAATTCTGCAAGTGTTACCATATCATACATTTTATTGTGGTTTCTCTACTAGCACGTTTTACAGTGACCTGAAGTATTTGTTTTTATAAAACAGAGTTCACTGATGTATTTTTTAGAACCAAGTTTATTTTTCACACTGATAAAACAAGACAATGTAAATAGTGTCAAAATTAAATCAGTGTACACGATGATTTGAATCTTGAATTTTTTGGATCAAATGCATCAGTTCAGTGTAAAATATGGGTGTAAAAAAAAGTACACTTTATTTCAAGATGTCTTGTGCAGACCCCTAATAAATATATAAGAAATACACATATATAAAAAAATCGTTGAATTGTTTTTGGGGAAAACAGTAAAAAAGAAAGACTTAGTCCTTCATGCCGTTGTCTTTCTATAATTTCGACCAAATTTCTTCAAAAATAGCGAAAAATGGTATTTTTAGTACTTTTAAGTTAGGATATCTCAAAAACCACTTGAGATACATCAATTTCGATTCAATGGATTCGGAATCAGCATCGATAAATACATCGAAAATGGCTATTTTAATTTTTGTTTCATTTACTTATTTTTTTTCTGAAAAGAGGCAGAAAATCAGTTTTAACCCTACAACTCCTTAGGGGTACATTTTAGACCCCTCCGGGTGCAATTTTTTGTAAGCCTAGGCCTCCCCTATTACCTCCCAGAAGCTTCGTAACCAGTGCATCATTTAAGCTTGAAATGCATATATGTTTAAAACTTATCATTTACAAAACAAAAAATTCCGACATAGGTTGATTCACTTTACTCACATGAGCTGAACGAAAATTATAAAACAAATACGAAATTTGATGGCCAAAAAAGTGTACGGTTTGTTAAATAATTTTCCACATTTGTTGTTGTTTTTTATTTAATTCAATTTATGTACATATTCATTTGTAATTACAAACTATTTAAAATTAAATAATTATATGCTTTTTAACAGTGCAAGCTTCGAAAAATAATATCATATGTAACATATCATATAAACAGAAAGGGCCCATAATTTTTTGACTGAAAAACAGGAAAACCTGGCCAAAAACCACAATTTGACAGGTTTTTATATTTTAAAAACAGTACTTTTGACAGGAAAGATATTTAATAACTTAAATACACATAATCTTGTACATACATAACTGGTTTGAAGTGAAATATATACGTATGCAAATGTACATACAGTGCTGTGCATAACATTTGCAACCAAAAACACTTGAAACTGTATCACCAATTTTCGGCCACTAAAACAGATGCAAATAAAAAACTTGGTATGAGGTTTTATGTCATTTATATTGTTGTTTATAAAACAAAAATGAAAAGTCCATACATCACTTATACAAAACTTAAACTTAAGTGTAATATAAAAATGTGTCGGTATTGGCTGTGCAAAACATTTGCAACTATTAATCTAAATTAAAAATTAATAACTAAAAATCAATATTTAATAGAATAACCCCTGTTTTTTATAACAGCAGTGCATCTTTTTGGCATGGATGCGATAAAATTATTTTCAAATGAGTGCTGAATGTCCTGGTACCGTTTTTTAACTTCATTAAACAACTAATCCTGTTTTCTAAATTTTTGATTGCATAATAAGCAATGCATTTTTGTGACTTGACGATTTGATTGGGTTTAGATCTGGCGACTCCGCGGGGCATTGATAAACATCAATATTTTGCCGATTTATCCAATCTTTTACCACTTTCCACGTGTGCTTAAGGTTGTTATTATGCAGGAATATCCATTTAAGTGTCATTTTCCAAGTTGCATATGGCTTTATAGTATTTTGTGGTATGTCTTTATAATCATTAGACTTCATTATGTCTTCAACACTTTGAATTGGACCGATTCCTTGCGCAGAGATGCATCCTCACACCATGATTCTACAACCTCTATGATAGACAGTTCCTATTGTATATTTCGGGCTTAGCCATTCTCTCCTTGGTCTTCTCACAAGACTTGAACCATCTTTTCTGACGATTCCAAGTTTAATTTGTGCGGATCGAGTGGTAACAGGCTTATGAGAGGACCAAGGAGAGAAAGGCTAAGCCCAAAATATACAAGGGGAACTGTCTACCTTAGAGGTTGTAGAATCATGGTGTGAGGATGCATCTCTGCGCAAGGAATCGGTCCAATTCAAAGTGTTGAAGACATAATGAAGTCTAATGATTATAAAGACATACCACAAAATACTATAAAGCCATATGCAACTTGGAAAATGACACTTAAATGGATATTCCTGCATAATAACAACCTTAAGCACACGTGGAAAGTAGTAAAAGATTGGATAAAACGGCAAAATATTGATGTTTATCAATGCCCCGCGGAGTCGCCAGATCTAAACCCAATCAAATCGTCAAGTCACAAAAATGCATTGCTTATTATGCAATCAAAAATTTAGAAAAGAGGATGAGTTGTTTAATGAAGTTAAAAAACGGTACCAGGACATTCAGCACTCATTTGAAAATAATTTTATCGCATCCATGCCAAAAAGATGCACTGCTGTTATAAAAAACAGGGGTTATTCCATTAAATATTGATTTTTAGTTATTAATTTTTAATTTAGATTAATAGTTGCAAATGTTTTGCACAGCCAATACCGACACATTTTTATATTACACTTAAGTTTTAGTTTTGTATATGTGATGTATGGACTTTTTATTTTTGTTTTATAAACAACAATATAAATGACATAAAACCTCATACCAAGTATTTTATTTGCATCTGTTTTAGTGGCCGAAAATTGGTGATTCAGTTTCAAGTGTTTCTGGTTGCAAATGTTATGCACAGCACTGTATATGCATTTATACGAGTATGTATGTATTCTCCTTTAACTCCTAGGAGGAGCATAGGGTCATTTATACGAGTAAACGAATTTAAATGATTTAATCAGAGCCTCTCATTGAATCCTCAACATCTGCTTCCGGTATTGGTGCTTACAGTATATTTTTAAGATCATCGGACTGCGCAAGGCATTTCAGGTTGCATTTTAAGCTAATGAAAAACTTCTGGGCATGACATTTTCAGATTAACTTAATAGCTTTCAGAGGTTCAACTTTTAATTGCGATGTTTGCTTTGACCCTGTCTTATTCATTCCAGAAAAAACTCTTTCGACGGAAGCAATTCAACTGGACAAGTAAAGAATATATTGTAGATCTATTTCTTTGATATTCGTAGTCTTCGGTCTTCAAATGAGTGAATATTTCAACCCACCGCTACGGAACTTATAACTTATGTGTCTTCCATTGCTTGATTTTGGATTGAATACAGTAATTTTTGACGTAGCCAAATTGTCTATGCAGTATTACAGAAGTTTCTTTTGCGTTGTACAACTTTTGCAAGGAAGCTTCCACATCCTTCTACACCGGAAATTTACACAAATGTGAATTTCGAACTTAAACATTTTGATGACCAAAAAACAGGATTTTCCAACGAAAAGGCAGGTAGCAGGTTTTATTATAAAAAGTGCTCAAAAAGCAGGAGTATCCTGTGAAAAGAAGGATAAATGGGCAATTTATGTATGGGTATTTCCACAGAAAAGTAAACCGTGAGCCAAAAAATTAAATCATTATATCTCTGAAGCTATTTAACGTACATGGGTGAGATTTGGTACATATGTAAAAAGCGCCAAGACAAATAATGTGTACTGGGAAATATGGATGTATCACGCCCCACAAAAATCAATTCATCATATCTTTGAAAATATTTAACGCACATGAATGAGATTTAATAAATTCATCATTTATGAGATTTGGTAAATGGTTCGTGACAAATAAAATCCTTTCGAAAAATTGTTGATCCCACTTCAAATTAACAAGATAAGGTGAAGCAACGTTTAGCGGGAAATCCTGGTTTTTGGAAATATTTTCAATTTAAAATTTGTATAGTGGAAAATTATGACACATAGCATAAGTCACGTAGCGTCTAAAACTATATTAAAAAAGATACAGGCATGTTCTCAATTCCGACTTCGATCGAAATCTGAATGGAATCAATCTGAAAGTGCTCTGCGTTTCGAAAAACAAAATTTAATTGGAATTTTATTGCAACAAATAAAATTGGCTTTTGGTTTCATTTACTGAGATCATGCCTGATAAAGAAAATTTTGAGACAAAGACACTACTTTTTTTAATAAGGATTTAAAGGTAGAAACATATCAGATGTGATAATGTTTTTTTCTTTTGCATAACGTTGGCGGACCAGCAAAAAAAAAATAATTTAAAAAATTAATTTGTAATTTTTTTTGTATTCTTTAAGTCAACATTACATTTTTTTTTTACTATAGATTAAAAGCTTTAACGAAAATTAATAAAACACTGAAAGAAGTTGATCCCATTAGTAAAACATGAGATATCTTATTTTGAATGTGAGAGCTCTCGATGCATCATAAAATCTTAAAATGCATATATTTTCAAAACCAATCATTTACAAAAAAAATTCATATTCATATTCATTTGACAGTTTTACGAGTTTACGAGGTTTTCGAGGCTTTTACACGTTTAAAGGAATCTCCCAATAGATTTAATACATATGTGATGTATGTATTTTCAAAATTTAATTAGAGATACTGACAAAAGGGGCCTTTTAATTTCAGATTATCTTTTTTTAAATAAACGTAAAAAATGTCAACTCTTTGTGTCACAAAAAGCTACACGCCTGATAGGGATTTTTTTTTGTGAAAATTATCATATCCACAGTAGCTATGGGCTTAATAACAATTTTTCGATTTTTATACCCTGCGGTGGTTTTTTATGTGAGGTTCGATGAAAAAGTAAGTGAGCCAAAATTTGGAGGGGGTGGGGTGGGTCTAACCCTTGCCAGATTTGAGTTAACGTTCGAGTTTCGGGGGTAAAATTTTGAAGAAAGCTCCTAACTTCAAATCAGTTATACTTACAGGCATAAAATGTATGACCAACCCCCATTAAATTTTCCATCCCAACATTTTCACCGAACATACTTACCTCCTATCTTCACCCCTTAGGGTCGCTCCCATATAAGCCTTAATTTTCATGACATTTTTATAAAATCGACCTCCACCACCCTCAGGCTACCCCTACATTGTTCAAAAGTATGACCTACCCCCATTATTTTTTCTACCCCATCATTTTCACGAAACATACTTACCCCCTATCTCCACCCCCTAGGGGTGCTCCCATACAAAAATACTCATATTTATGTTAATTAACAAACATTTTTGCTCTTATCACCCATGCCCCCATAGTGCTACTTAGGAAGGTAAAATGTAGGACCGACCCCCATTAATTTTTCCAGCCCGACAATTTTACTACACATACTTGCCCTCTATCTCAGTCCTTTACCTTTACCGGTCATACATTTTATGCCCGTAAGTGCAACTGATTGGCAGTTAGGAGCTTTTTTCAAAATTTTACCCCCGAAACTCGAACTTTGACTCAAATCTGGCAAGGGTTAGACACACCCCACCCCCTCCAAATTTTGGCTCACTCACTTTTTCATCAAACTTCACATAAAAAACCACCGCAGGGTACACTGAGAAAAGAGTATGTTTCCATCAAAGAATTATATTTGATTGAACATTTTAGAAAATATTTGTTAATAATTAACAAATTTCGGTAAATATTAATATGCCCTTAATTGGACCTTGAAAATTTGTCGATTGGGCCAAAACTGATATCTGTTTGATGGAATATCAAATATTTGCTTTAACTTAAAAAAAAAACCTTGTCTGGGATTCGAATGCACTCTAAAAAAAAAAAAAAAATAATTAAAAAAAAATCTTTCTTGTCTGGGATTTGAACCTACTCCCCCAGGTTATAACTCAAACATCTTATACATTGAGCTAACTCTATCTACTTTAATTCCAAACAAAAAGTCATAGAAAAAATTCAACAAGTATTGAAAAATTTCAAAAACATACTGACATTATTTTCAAAACATTATTTTTAAAAGTTACAAAAAACAATCAATACTTGTTAAATTTTGTGTTTGACTTTTGTTTAAAATAAATTCAAAATAACAATCACTACAAACGAAGATAGAGTTAGTTCAATGTATAAGACGTTTGACTCATATCCTGTGGGTCTATGTTCGAATCCCAAGACAAGAAAGTTTTTTTTTTTTTTAAATTTATTATTTTATTTTTTTACTTTACTTTGATTGACTTTTTGATTTGATATAACTTTTTCGTATTTCAATTTGTATATGTAGAACATCTATAGTTATAATATAGTTCTGATTGTTAAGCTGTAAGATTCAGTAATTTACATTCGGTCATTGCGTCCTGAGGTTTAAAGAATTCAATACGCGCGGCATAGTTCCAATTCGCTATACATGGATTCCCTCTTACGATTGCAATGAACCAAGGTTACAAATGTAGCTGGTAAATATATGGTAGCATCTAACAAAGAACAAAAAATGCCCCGGGGGGTATGAGTTAAATCCCCACCCAGATATGATTTTTTTTGTTTTTTTTTTTGCAACTTGGCGAGTGCATTCAAATTTCAGAGAAGAGTTTTATTTTTAATTTATAACATATATTATATTTTATGATGTCGCCGTGATCCTAGCAAATATTGTCATATTAGTTTCTAATTAATAAAAAGATTAATAATAATAAAGGTCTAAATTCAAAACAATAAATGTCTTTATATGCAAACATATATTTGGTAATTATTAACAAATATACGATTTATACCAATAAAATTGCTCAAATATGCCACTCATTAAATGATATCAAATATTCGATTCGCCTATATCAAATATGTATGTATGTATGTATTCTCCTTTAACTCCTAGGAGGAGCATAGGGCCAATATGAAATCTCTCCATTTGTCACGATCCCTTGCGATGACTTTGATCTCTTGCCACGATTTTCCCGATTCTTGGATTTCCTTTTCCAACGACCTTTTCCAGTTGGTTTTGGGTCTACCACGTCCTCTACTGCCTTGTGGATTCCACTCAAGGGCCTGGCGACAAACTTCGCTGTGTGGTTTCCGGAGAGTGTGACCAATCCATCCCCATTTGCGCAGCTTGATCTCGTTTGCTATAGCCTTCTGTTTGCATTTTTGATGTAGCTCGGCATTTGATATAGTGCGAGGCCACCAAACCTTTAGTATACGCCTTAAGCATTTGTTGACGAATACTTGCAGCTTGTTCGTAAGTTGTTCAGTAACAAGCCATGTTTCGCACCCATATAACAAAACCGATTTCACATTCGAATCAAAAATGCGCACTCTCGTTTTGGTGGATATAACGGATGAAGACCATATTTTGTTCAGTTGAGCAAACGCGCCTTTTGCTTTTGCTATTCTTGAGTTGATATCCTCTTTTGCTCCACCATCCATGGAGATAATGCTGCCTAGATACGTGAAGCTATCGACGTTTCCGATGTCATCACTGCCAGCTTTAAACGTGATGTCATTGCTTGCGTTTAGCTTCATGCTTTTAGTCTTGGATACGTTGATTTTTAGGCCGGCCTTTTGTGATTCCAAGACAAGGTCTTCAATTTTGCTTTGCATATCTGAATGTTTGGACGATAAGAGGCAGATGTCGTCAGCGTAGTCGAGATCTTCCAGATGTTCGGTAAAGTTCCATTGAATACCCCTTTTGGCCTTATTAAGAGCTTTATCTAGGATATCATCAAGAACGATAAGGAAGAGTGATGGTGATAGTAAACACCCCTGCCGTACGCCTGAATTAGTGGTGAATGTCGGTGACAACAACCCGTTGTGTAACACACTGCATTTAAAGCCTTCATATTGTACACGTACTAAGTTTATGGCCTTTGCGGCAATACCTCTTCGTTGCAGTGACGCCCAGATGTTTTCTCGGGAGACACTGTCAAAGGCAGTGCTATAGTCAACGAAGACAAGTTGAAGTGCAGCACGCCACTCGCATGATTGTTCGACAATTATTCTGAGCGTGTTGATTTGATCCACGCATGATCTGTTTCGCCGGAATCCTGCTTGCTGCTTTCGAATGGCCGAATCAAGTTTTTCGCTTACCCTGCTCAGAAGCACTTTCGTCAGTACTTTTGATGGAACTGAGAGCAAGGTGATGCCTCTATAGTTTCGGCACTCGCTTAGGTCACCTTTTTTCGGTAATTTGACTAACATTCCATGTAGCCAATCTTCTGGCAAACGCTCTTCACTCCAGATTTTGTTGAGCAGAGGATGGAGAATTTTAGCTGATGTTATGGGGCATGCCTTTAGCAGTTCAGCTGTTATTTGATCTATACCGGCGGCCTTGTTGTTTTTCATGCTTTGGATAGCTTTCACAATTTCATCAATTGTAGGCGGCGGTGTTTGTATTCGACTACTACTGCGAGTCATTGCGGCAGTTGTAGTTGGTGATTCTGGTTGCAGGGATGTGGTAGACATGGGATTTAGTATATCGCAAAAATACTCTTTCCATCTGTTTAGTTGGTCGTCTGCAGATGTTAAGAGATTTCCGTTTTTGTCTTTGATAGGGCGGCTCTGTTGGAGTTTTCTGCCTGATAATCTGCGGGTGATATCGTAAAGCTGCCTGAAATTTTGAGCATTTGCAGCGCTTTCGGCTTCGCTCGCGAGGTCGTTATACATTCTTCTTTTGTCTTGTCTGCACGATCGCCTGACTTCTTTATTGAGAGAGTTAAAGACCTTTTCGGCGACGTTCTTTTGCGCTCTAGTTTTAGCGTCGTCTCTCAGTTTTTTCGCGCTTCTTCTTTTTTCGACAAGACCCCACGTTTCCTCGCTCATCCAGTGCTTCTTGTTCGAGGGTCGAAACCCAAGTATTTTTTCACTGGAGTTTAAGAACGCCGCCTTAACTGCCCTCCATGATGTTTCAATACTTCCACCACAATCGAACGGAACTGTTTTAAGTTCTTCTACGAAAGATCTGCGTACCTCGTCGTTCTTAAGTTTAAGCACGTCGAATTTTTTTGCTACAGATTGTTCGCTGGGACGTTTATTAGCGGCAAGTTTTAGTCGAATGACCGCGACGAGAAGATGGTGGTCGGAGCCTATGTCAGCGGCCCTCTTTACTCGTACGTCCAGAAGACTCCCTCTCCATTTTCTGCTAATGCAGAAGTGGTCGATTTGGTTTTCAGTGGTGTTGTTTGGAGACACCCAAGTAGCTTTATGGCATTTTTTGTGTGGGAATAGCGTACCTCCAACGACAAGACCGGCTGTATTGCAGGCGTCAATGAGAAGCTCTCCATTGTCGTTTCTCGCACCCAAGCCATGTCTTCCAATCACGTGCTCTAGGTTAAGGTTTTGTGAGCCTACTTTGGCATTCAAATCGCCCATAACCATTATGATGTCGTTCTTGTGAGCACTGTTTATTGCTGCAGCGAGCTGGCTGTAGAATTCATCTTTGGTTTCTCTCTCTGCCAACTCTGTGGGCGCGTATGCTTGGAAGATGGTAATATTTCTTGCGGGGGTTCGAAATCTGCACCAAATGAGTCTTTCGTTTACAGGTTTCCATTCCATTACTGCCTTTACTGCAGTTTTACTTAGCAAAAATCCAACTCCATCCCTGTGGATGTCATCTTGCGATCTACCGGAGTATAGAAATTTTTCGCCGTCAGGAAGTACATATTCGCCGGCACCGTTCCATCTACACTCGCTTAATCCCAATATCTCAAGGTTGAATTTGTGGAGTTCTCTAACGGCTTGGTGTATTTTGCCTGGTTCATTTAGAGTTCGGACATTCCAAGAGCCGATGCGTGTTCGAGTTTTCATCGAAAGGATTTTAAAATTTTGAGAAACCATATTGGTTCCAGTTATAGGAGCATCATTCCTAACTATGCATGTTTCTTGCACCTCCAAATTCGATGTGCATGCTGCCGAGGCAGGTGGATTAACCACACTCTGGTGGGTACCACTTGGAGAGTTATTTCCCATCGTTTTTCGATCCATGCTTCATTAGTATAATCTTCTCGGCAACGCCCCACGCAGTAAGTTATAAGCTTAAAGCTGGATCCGGCAAGCGCTGCAAATATAGTGGCCAAATTCACTTTTAATTTCAGCCGCCCAATCTGGAACAGACGCTGACCTGGGAGCCGCCCACTCTGGGTCAGACGCTTCAGGATTTCGACAAGATGCTTATTTTAAGGCGGCATCGACTCGCCTTGTCAGTGCCAGTTACGGGCATTGTGGGTTTTTCTTTCGAGGCGCAACGCTGTCCAACGCTACACCCTTCCACACCCTGGCTGGTCACCCGCTTTTAGTCGCCTTTTACGACAGGCATGCTTACCTCGGGCATATTCTGACCCCTTACCCGCAGGGGTGGGGTCAGAAATGCCCGAAATATATTATTTGTTAATTATTGCCAAATTTTGATGTATATAATCATACTGTTTTCTCAGTGTATAAAAAGTTAATTTTTAAAAATGTCCATACAAACTAGCCCATAGCTAATGCACAGCTTAAAATATGAACCCTTTAAAATGACACTTGTCAGATAATGTATGTATGTATTCTCCTTTAACTCCTAGGAGGAGCATAGGGCCAATATGAAATCTCTCCATTTGTCACGATCCCTTGCGATGACTTTGATCTCTTGCCACGATTTTCCCGATTCTTGGATTTCCTTTTCCAACGACCTTTCCCAGTTGGTTTTGGGTCTACCACGTCCTCTACTGCCTTGTGGATTCCACTCAAGGGCCTGGCGACAAACTTCGCTGTGTGGTTTCCGGAGAGTGTGACCAATCCATCCCCATTTGCGCAGCTTGATCTCGTTTGCTATAGCCCTCTGTTTGCATTTTTGATGTAGCTCGGCATTTGATATAGTGCGAGGCCACCAAACCTTAAGCATTTGTTGACGAATACTTGCAGCTTGTTCGTAAGTTGTTCAGTAACAAGCCATGTTTCGCACCCATATAACAAAACCAATTTCACATTCGAATCAAAAATGTCAGATAATAGCTTATAATAATAATAATAAAATTAAGGCATCTGTCTAACCTGAGAGAAAATATAATATTGTATTTCTGTTTTTTGTTCGCGCTTTAATAGGAAGAACGTGATAAAACTTACTTGCGGCATGTTTTCAAAGCTTTTGCAAAATGGAATAACTCATTTAAAGCAAATACAATTCTTTAAATACCGCTTATGTCAAGGTTATATAAATTTATTATTTTTTATTTTTTTTTTTTTAATAAAACTAAAAAGAGAACTCATACTTATTAAATTCATCAATAAATATTATTGAAGGTATTCCTTAAAACGTGTTAGTGCCTCGAAAACCTCGTAAACTCGTAATATTTGTCAAAATCAATACGAACTTTGACAGTTTTACGAGTTTACAAGGTTTTCAAGGCTTTTACACGTTTCCATCAAACTCTACTTGCATTTGCTATGGAGCTCAGTTATTGGAATCAGATAAAGATTCGGACTTTCAGAATAGCGTTATAATTTCGGACGAATCTACTACAACTTTTTAATTGCAGAATTAAATTGTAGAGCTTTTTTTAACGATTATTTTTTTAAGTTACAGTGAAAAATCTTTAACATTTTCCAAAACTGTGAATACATTTTTTTTATAACCATATTCTCAAGTTAATTACTGTAGTTGTATATACATTTTTGTATGAACCCAGTTAGGCCAGTCTACCAGAAATCATCAATCGCCACCTTAATACTACAACTAGGTAACTCCAATTTTATAGTTTTGATATAATTCAATTTTATGATTTTTGAAAATTTAAATTTACACTAATTTTCGACTTTTCTAGTTTTATCTTATAACTTTGCAATGGTGCCACTTTAGAGAACTATGGTTGTACAGGATTGTGCACCAAACCAAGAAGGATTTCATCGGCCACTTATCCCAAGAATGCTATTTTCGGAGTTTCCTAGTTGTAGTATTGAGGTGTCGATATGACATCATTGCTGACGGATTCGGATTTTTGGTATGCGACAGTTTTCCAAACGTTATTGTTAATGACATAAAGAGAAATAATTTCTCATGTCTCCCGAAAATAACGCTAGAAATTTTTTTGGAATAAAGCCAGAAAAATCTTCATTCAAAATTCAGGGGCCTTACTCTGTAATGCGATGCGATAGGAAATGCGTTGCGAAAGCTAGATTCGATGCGAAAAATAATTGTCACTCTGTAAATCTTTCGCATTGGGAGTAGCGTTTTCAGTGAGACATAGTTGGCAACGCTACTCCCAATGCGAAAAATTTACAGAGTGGCAATTATTTTTCGCATCGAATCTAGCTTTCGCAACGCATTTCCTATCGCATCGCATTACAGAGTAAGGCCCCTGGTGTTATTTCCATTTTGTTTTGGAAATAAAGCCAACAACTTTTCTGGCGTTTTTTCTAAAAATTATGGCTTTATTTCTAAAAATTCCAAAGAAGGCAAAACGTCATAAGAAATAAGTAACTCCCGAAATTCTTTTGGAAATACTTAGAACCAAGAAATTTGATGATGTTAATTTTTGGAAATATCCCAGTGTGCCTGCCAAATTTTCGCTTTTTTTTTTTGGGAATCTCTCCCGCCAACGGATCAGTAACGGATCCGTAACGGGTAAAAAAGCGAAGATATGAACCGTCTGGCACACTGGGATAGCTCAAAATTAACTAGGAAATTACTCCATAATAATGAAAATAAAGCCATATACATATTTTCTAGCATTAATCGTTGGAAATAAATCCAAAAATTAGATAGGTGATAACGCCAATCATTTTTCTGCCGTTATTTCCTATGACGTTATTTCCTATGACGTTATTTCCTAAGGGACTAATTCCAAAAATTCAAAATTTATTTAATATCTTTTCATTGATGACATTAGGAACGACAACTTTTACATATTTTTCAACCAACGAAAATAACAGCAACTGTAGGTCTGTTCGATATGATTTACAGTAAAAATTATCCAGTAACTAATTTGAGGAGAGTTAAAAACTATTTGGTCGCAAAGAGAAACTAGTAAGCGTGTTATCTTTAGCCTGGCCAAACATTAAATACCCTACACAGCAGTATTTTGAAAATTTTGCTTATACATATGAGAGGTGCCACGCCCTCTTGTCCAAATTCACTTAGTTTTTTCTCAGAGTTTGCATTTTGGTTTTATTATCTCAAACGTTCTCAGTATATCGTTCTGAAGCTTTTGCGGGAAGTGCCACTCCCTCTTGTCCGATTTCATCTAGTTTTTGCTTAATGATTGCATTTATAGTTCTTAGTGTCTGAGTAAAATTAAGTTCGATTATCTCAAAAAACGTTTTAATTTTGGCATATTGAAACTTTTGCTTATATGGGAGGTGTCACGCCCTCCTGTCTGAATTCACCCGGTTTTTGCTCAAGGCTTGCGCTTACAATTCGTAGTATTTATGTGTATTTTGGTTTCATTGTCGTGAAAAATACTCCTAAAGTTGCATTTGGTATATACTTTTTGTATGGGCGGTAGGCGTGTCCGTTGACCGATTTCGCTTATTCTCAATCCCTAGAGCGAACGTTTACGGCAAAGCCACTGCACCAAATTTCACCGAATTATCTTGGTTAGTTTTCCCGTAAAAAATATATCTGCCACGCCTCCTTCTCTGCGTTACAAACGGAAGGATAAAGTGAATATACCCTGGGTGTAGGGTATAAAAATCACAACATGATGTTTATTTTATTGTTTTGAAAAATTTTTTTTGAAAGCATTTAATTTTTTATTTATGAAAAATATTGCCAAGTGACAAAAACATGTTTTCTTACTGTACCATTTTTGCTAGTAAAATTTTATCCAGTAAAAACTTGCAAGCTCTCCCATAACAAACTGTCTCTCACACTTTCTCTCTTGTTACTGGACTTTTGGGTAAAACGAACGCGTTTCAGTAACAATTTGTACGAATTATCACAAAAAGAACAGACCTAAGTCTCAACATTTTCATTAATGACATTTTGGTGAAAAATGTATAAAACGGACATTAAAAAATTCATAAAATTTATGTATAGATTTTGATGAATTTTCAGTTTTTTCTTCAATTTGTTATTTAAGAAATTAAGGTCTCTGCACACTGAAGTATTTTTAAATTCGTTGCACATACATTTCTTCCAAGACTTTGTCATCTTTCATGTCACTAAAGTACCGAATGTTGACATTAGACGTGTTTCTTATGACGCGTATATACGATTGTGGTTATTTTTAAATTGCGATAACTCATGAACAGTGCATCGCACAATAAAAACTCTAAGGAACTTTTTTATGGAGAATCACGTTCTCTAAAAAAATGTTCATTTAATTTTTTAAAAAACTTACCTTTTAGGAGTTATTCTATAAAAAATGGTTAAGCACCGATAAACGGCAAAAAATCACATTTTTTTAAATTACTTCTAAATAACTATTTTTTTCTACAAAAAATTAATATTATTTGTAGACCCTTGGACTTTTTATCGTACGACCGACCGTTCATAAGTTATAGCAATTTGAAAATTACCACAATTGTATATACGCGTCAAAAGAAACACGGCTATTGTTGATGACATGGTCGTTTGTCAAAATGTCTTCGACTAACCCTTGGCCCAAGTGTGTTTATAAATACTTGATTTTACTTTTAAATTAATAAACAAAGTAAAATAAAAAACAACATACAGATTTGTTATTCACTTAACCCCCTTTTTTATTGCTGTTGATAAGCAAATCAACCAGTTGTTCCAAATACAATTGACAAAATAAATATATAAGTATATAAAAAAACAAAAAATAAAATAAAACAATAACAATTGCAATCAATATGTTTCGCAAAAAAAGATTTTTGTTTTCTAAATCAATGAAATTTATATTTGCTTTACAGACCAACCGCATGAGATAATTGTTACTTGGTCAACACGCGATGATGCTGGTGAATCAGTTGTTGAATATGGTATAAATGGCTATGCCAAGTATGCAAATGGTACATCACAAAAATTCATTGATGGAGGTCCACTAAAAAAGTCACAATTTATACATAGGGTAACTTGTTAAATTATCAAGCGTTTTCATAATTCATTGTTATTGTTTTATTTTTATTTTCTTTTTCTTCTTTGTTTTTCTGCTCTGTTCAACTTGTCCTAAAACCTTAATTGCACTAAGGTTAAATTGGTTGATTTACAACCATCAACAGAGTATGTTTATCATTGTGGTGGTTCTTTGGGTTGGTCAGCAAAGTTTTCATTTCGTACAGTGCCAAGCGAAGATGTTGATTGGTCACCTAGTGTTGCGATATACGGTGACATGGGTAATGAAAATGCTCAATCGCTTGCGCGGCTGCAACAGGATACGCAGCGTAATATGTATGATGCTATGATACATGTCGGTGATTTCGCCTACGATATGGCTTCGGATAATGCGCGTATCGGTGATGAGTTTATGCGTCAAATTGAAAGTGTTGCGGCATATGTGCCATATATGGTGTGTCCAGGAAATCATGAGGAAAAATAGTAAGTGCAGCTTGAAATTTTGGCGGTAAGAAACAACGTTAAAAAACAAAAGAAACTAAATAACGCCCATTTTTTTTCATATAAATTTGTGCGATAATCATTTTGGAAATAACGTCCACATTATTTTCATTTTTTTTTGGGCATTATTTCGTTTTCAATAAATGAGCGTTATTTGGTTTTTTTATTTTTTAACGCCCATATTTTTGACGAAATAAAACCCTAATTGTGGGCATTATTTCCAAATTGATTACACTAGTTTACAGCCAAAATTCCCAGCGAATGCCGTTACTCATTTTATATGGAAAATGGGCTGCTGATTCCGAAAATCGGATTTTTTTTTTTTTATTTCGTGTCGTTTTCGAGATATCGGTCATTTTCGGTTTTTGGACCAAAAAAAAAAGATAGTTCCATTAAAATACAAATATCTCAAGAACCAATGTTTGTATTTAAACAAATAATATGTCATATTAAAGGTAATTAAATTACCTACAAATGATATCCACATCACTTTTTGGTTGGTTCGTTAGTTTCGGTGAAATAAATTGATTTCTAAGAAAAAAAATTTTTTTTTTCGAAAAAATTAAGAAAAAATCAAATTCAACTTCAAATTTATACAAGAAGACATAACTTTTTTACAATATTTTTTTTTTGTATCATAGACTATATATTTGTGAAGAAAATAAGATATCATTTAAGAAAATCGATGGAAAAATGCAAAAGTTGTATACAATTCATTGATAAGTTACCAAAATGCGTTTTTCCCTATTTTTCCGTTTTTTTGTAATAAACTGTTCGAAAATTTGAAACTTTTTGTAAAAGAAATTAGAAAATCCAAAAAATTCTTAAAGAAGGCATTAAAAGGAAATACCCGTGCCTCGCCGTTTTTCTCTAGCACGTCAGATTTTTTTTTAATCGATTTTTGAAGTTTTTTAATCCACTGTACATGAAAAAACAGAAATAACGCATTCTTGTGTTAAATCGATGAATTTAACTATATGATCCTTACATCTGAGGTGTATCATGTCTTCAGCAAACTTATGCAGGATATTACGAGGAATATTTTTGTAGAAAATTTTAACCCTCTAAGACCCTTACATGTGGGTCATTTTGACCCCCCCACATGAAGGTCATTTTGACCTACATGTGGGGTTTGAGAGGGTTAAAATTGTCTACAAAAATATTCCGCATGCGATTTTCGGAATCAGCAGCCCATTTTCCATATAAAATGAGTAACGGCATTCGCTGGGAAAAAAAATTTTAATCATTTGTAAACTAGTGTTATCGACCAAATTTGTATGAAAAATGGCGTTATTTGATTTTTTTTTTGACGTTATTTTATTGGGCGTTTTTTCCTGCCGCTCTTAAAATTTCATATAAAATTTTTGAATTATTTTAAAGTTTTTTTTTTAATAACTTTGTGTAGCAATTTCTCCAATTATCGCGCACGTTTCAGCATGCCTGGTGGCACTGAAAATCTATTTTATAGTTTTAATTTGGGTCCAGTTCATTTCATTGGGTTTTCAACGGAAGTTTACTATTTCCTCAACTATGGTTTAAAATCTTTAGTCTTTCAATACAGTTGGCTTGAAAGCGACTTAGCAGAGGCTACGAAACCTGAAAATCGCAAGAAACGTCCTTGGATCGTTACATTCGGACATCGCCCAATGTATTGTAGCAATGAGAATGGTGATGATTGTACACATTCAGAAACATTAGTACGTGTAGGTTGGCCTTTCTTTCATTTGTTTGGCTTAGAGCCATTATTTTATAAATATGGCGTGGATGTTGAAATTTGGGCGCATGAACATTCATATGAACGTTTATGGCCAATATATGATTATAAAGTGTATAATGGTAGCTTGGAGGAACCATATCGTAATCCTGGCGCTCCTGTTCATTTAGTGACTGGCTCTGCTGGATGTAAGGAGGGTCGGGAACCATTCGTACCATTGATACCTGAATGGAGTGCTACCCATAGTCAAGTGAGCTATGAGTTCATAAGTAATTGAAATTGTTTACATTTATGTTATTATTTTTACAGGATTATGGTTACACTCGCATGAAGGCTTACAATCGCACGCATTTGTATTTCGAGCAAGTTTCAGATGATAAAGATGGAGCTATTATTGATTCCTTTTGGATTATTAAGGATAAACACGGCAGCTATGAAAATCATTGATAAGGAAAAAATAATAACTTTGGAATTTAGACTATCAAAAGAAATATTAGAAAAAAAAAACAATCGAAAAGCACATTGTTGAAATACTGCAATGAAATTGCGCACCATAATTAATTTGTTTTAGACAGCTTTTTTTTTTTTAAACTACACAAGGCTACAGCCATAAAGATTCTTTGATATAAGTACATTGTCGAGGGTAGTTTGAAATTGCTGAATCCAAACATGACCCTGTTTTGGTTCAATTATATCTTGAACAGTTTGAAATTGAATTATGTTTATTTTTGAATTCAGTGATCTAAACGTCGGAATCAACCGATCATAATTCCTTAGCAATATGAAATATTTAATTATTTTATCTGTATCATTTGAAAAAAATTGCATTTAAAGAGTATGTATGTATGTTATTTTTGTACAGTTGCGCGTACATAATAGAAATTGGAAAGCAATTACAGTAATCAAATAACAAAAAAGACAATTATTCGAATGTAACTACATAATTCGAAATTAGCATTAATTTTTCCAGTTTTTTAATTCTAATTGAAATTAATAGTCTTATCATGTATGACGAACGAATCGAGTGACTCTTTTTCAACTGCTTACATCCATCAAGTTAATATATGATTTGAAGTTTATGTTTACAAACTTTATTATTTGAACTAAAATGAACGCATAGGTCATATTAAGCTCTTAATAAAAAGTTTTAATCAGTTGATATTAATGAGTGTCAATCAGTCACTTTATTCGTTCGTCATACGTGATAAGGGTATAATATAGCGTAAGCTCTTGAAGGACTGAGCCATTGAAAGCTCTCATCTCAATTCGAACAATCGTATCGTATTGATAATACATCATTACAATTTCAAATATCTACAGAACGTAACAAGAATATTTTTATGAAAACAGAAAAATTAATTTGAATACATTTTTGAGTCGGAAAGCAATTTGGTTCTATTAAATTGTAGGCTTGTTCACGATTCGGTGCAAATGGTCTTGCATCATATCATTTGTAAATAAGTGTTGAAAATTTATATTAAACAACAAGAACAAAATGTATACAAAGGTCTGAGTTTATCACGCTATGTTATCACAAATATGTTATTTTCTAAACAAAAATATTTTTTTTTTTTTGTATGCTCTCGTTCTTAGAAGAAATTTTCTCAGAAAAATACAATAGCCGTGTTTACGATCCGGAGCATTTAGACTTGCATAATAGCAAAATAGCAATAATTTCCACTTGATTGTGAGCAATATTAAAAGTATAAACATTGCAAGCTACGAAAAAATTTAATTCTCTGAGAAAATCGTATGAGCAAAGAGAAAGAGAAAATAAAAAAAAATTTTTATTTGAAAAATGACATGATATTTTAATGCTATAGGTTTTTAGTATAGAAAATGTAAATGTAAATGCAAATTCAATCCTATATATTTTGTTGTTGTATTGCAAAATTTTTCAACACTTATTTACAAATGCTATGATGCAAGACCGTTTGCACCGGATCGTGAACATGGCTAATAAATTTTTTCGTAGTTTGCAATGTTTATATGTTTAAGACTCTTTACAATTGATTGGAAATAATTGCTTCTTTCTTTGCAAGTCTAAATCCTCAGGATCGTGAACACGGCTTTTTAAATATTTTTTTTCTATTTATTTTATTTACAAACTTCATTTTGATTTTATAAATAATAGCCTTATCATGCATGGCGGACGAATAAAGGGACTGATTTTCAATCATTAATATCAACTGATTAAAACTTTTTATTAAGAACTTACGTTTATTTTAGTTTAACGAATAAAGTTTGTAAGCATAAACTTCATATCATCCCTTAGCTTGAAGGATGTAAGCAGTTGAAAAACAGTCACTCGATTCGTTCGTCATACATGATTAGGCTATTAATCATTCAATTCTGTGTGAACTGTGAAGATGAAAATATGTTATGTATGTAGTTTAGCATAAAGGGCATGATAGTTTTAATTTTTAAACAATTTTCCAGTGAACTGAATTTTTGCATGATGCTCTGCTTTAATTTTTAGAATAATGCTTAAAGTGCTTAAAGGACCAATGCTTTTTAAAAAGAGATCTTTTCATCTTTCTTATAAGTTCTCTGCATTTATCGCAAGCGTGGACTTTTCTTATATTAAACAACAAAAAAAGTGAAATTCAGCAATATTGAATATCAGAATAATTTTATTTCATTATCATAATTATAAAAATGAAAGCGTCTATATACAACTAGCATTTTCCGGTTTGCGTTACTACACCTTATCTTGTACAGAGGGCGGGGCATCTCTAATTAAATTAAACTAAAGAATGTAAATTGTTCCGATGCAATTTATATGCGTGCCAAATCTCATCTATGTGATCACGTGAGTTAAATAGTTTCAAAAATATAACATTTTGTTAATGGCGGGGAACCGCCAATTTTTCCCTTGAACATTATTTGTCCTGATACTCTTAATACATATACCAAATCTCATCCATGTCCGTAAAATATTTTCGAAGGATAGATTAATTGTTTTTTAGAAACACGAAAAAACGAAAAAAAAAAAAAAATGTTTTGGTTCCGACATCTAAGGGGGAACTAAAGATTACTTTAAAATTACTAAAATTAAAAATTTTGATTTGATAATATAAAGCAACCTACTTTTTATTTACATACACTTTTTATTTATAAATAAAATATTTTTGAAGCGAGAAACAGATAGAAAGTATGCTCGAAGCATGCTTTTAATCTTGGCGCTCACATAAGCAGACATGTATTTGAGTTCAATTCTTGATGCATGCATACTATTTATCTGTTTCTCGCTTTAGATTGTTAAATATTTGCATTTGTTGCAAACAAATTATATCTTATATTGAAATACATACGGTCAAACTTCAATAACTCGTATTCTATGTATATTACAGAGACGTATGTATGGTAGCAGGGCTTATAGATAGATCATGATATGAAATCGATATGTCGAAGTTTTTGGGATTTTTTTTTGCTTTAACAATGCACAATGGTTATGGCTTGGAGAAAAATGTTTTTCAACACCCTTCCCAAAATGTAGTAGAGAATTTCTTACAGAATTAAAATTTATATTTGCTAACGAATGTCAAATAATACAAATGAACAAATTAGAATCTCATTTTACTGAAAATAACAAACAAAATATATATTTTCAACTACAAGATATCAAATATTTTTAATATTTAGTATTTTAATTGCCGTCAATGAATAATTGTACGGATATTATCTCTTAATTTCAATTCTTTAATTTGAATTAAAGCTATTTTTTGTGTGGAAAATGCTTATTTAAGTTATTAAAATTGGACTGTATGTTATCTTTTTTTTCTTTTAAGAAAGAATTATTTTATTCACTAACAACTTTATTACAATAAAAATAATTATTTAGTTTATGCACGTTTTGCAATAAAACAGTTTTGTATGTATTATCTGAACCAAAGAATGTATTTGATACTCTTACTAACATAACACTGTGCTTATACAAAAAAACACAGTGCTAAAAAAAGAAAATCTTTCAAAAATAACTTAAACACGTCACATTTATACAATCAAATTGATTAATTAATTTGTGTATAAAAAAATAGAGTAGCAGCTCAAATCTCAAAGTATTGTTAACATGTACCTTTAGACATTCCATTACAAATAATTTAAATTTATTAATATTAATTAATTTTTTATACATTTTGTTATATGAATTTATAATTAAAAATGCACATGTTATTTTTGGTCTTATTTATGGAAGCTTATTTTAAACTTTAATAAAAATCGAAAGCTAAAATAAATCTCTTTTCTTTATTTTTGAGTATATTGCAAAGAGAAATATAGTAAAAAAATTATACATTAAGAAGATATTACATATTTTAATGAAAAAATTAAATTAAAATTCATAAAATGAACAAAAGTTCATGCGACTTATGGGGATCTCCGCTCCAATTGGCTGAATTGTAAAATCAAAACTAGCAAGAATCTTCTTTGTACAGACTTGTATGGGAAATTCAAAAAATCTGAACATTGCCTCTTACAAAATTATCTTTTTCTGTGTTGTATATTTACAGATTTTAGTTATAAAGTTTCACTTACTTCTGGGCAAACAAATAATTGCATCAATAACCAAGCTTTTCGCTTAGATGTTGTATGAAAATATAGAAGGAGTAGGTGATGAATGTAACTATATATATTGCCAATGCATCTGAACAGAAGTTACGATATGAACTAGTTAGTATTTTGTTAAACTGGTAAAAGACTAACATAGAATAGATTAACTTGCAAATTTTGGACTAAACTGCCGTGCCTTAAACAATATTCGAATCAAGAATTGGTTGGTAGACATTATTTTTCTTTTGTTCCGGTATAAACTGGTACAGTAGACGCTCACAAATTAGAACCACTTGGTTTTTGAGGTGATTCGAATTTCTGAACTATTCGAATTTCTGGGTTTTTTTTTTTTCGAATATAAATAAAAAAATGGAGTATACTTTAAGAAACTAAAACAAAACTCTTTTTTTATTTATTTTTATATAATGTGACATATAGTCGGTTATATTTGTTTGTTTTTTTTAAATCTGATACAACAATATCGTTGATTGAAGATGTTGTCACATTAAAATCTAGGGCTTACCGTTTCTCTTGGAATCCTTTGTCAAGCTTTTCCAAGATTTTGGCTTTTGTTTCCAAGGATAAAGTATTTTTTTTTTACGTTTATTTGCCATTTTTAATAATCTACTTTCACTTTTCTAAAGAGACTCCAAAATATGAATACGAATTTCACACAAAAACTAACCAAAAATTAACATAAATTCGAAAAAAAAAACAACTACTACCGAATAACATAGATAAATTGGTAATTCCTCTTTTTAGCTTTACTTTGTTCAAACAAAATATGTAAAACTAAATTAAGGGTTTCCAGTGTTAAAATAAAAACAAAAAACGCTCCGAAATTTGAATTTTCAATTCTAATTTTAGAGTGTTCAATGTGTTATAAACTCTGATTTTAATTTCTGAAAGATTCGAATTTGTGAGAGTTCTAATTTGTGAGCGTCTACTGTATACCGAAGTAAATATCGGTAAACCGAATCGTAACTGAAATTTACAAAAAAACGAAACTGAAGTAAAATCGTTAACCGTATCAAGTGAACCGGTATAACCGTAACCGATTCACGTTTCGGTTATAATCCCAGGTTGTTAAAAAACCAGACTTTTTTTACCGTTATTGCTTTTTAAGAATACGATTTATGGATTGTGATGGATGCTATAAAAAACTTTTCTCTTTTAAATGTATTTAATTCAATTCTTTTTAAAATCTTCTTTGTTCTTTATAGAGTCGCTTATAATCTTCTACACAAAGTTATTAACAGCATTGTAGTCAAATAAAAACTAAACTTTCACATACTGCAATTAAACCAGCACGGTCCTGAAATATAACATTCGACTATAAACTACCATCTGCCGACAATAGTTGGAACATTCTCTATGGTTCTAGTAACAGCTTTTGATGAAAAACAAAAATTACTTCATTGTTATGCACTTTAAGTGAAGTCAAAAAGTATGTTTGCGCATAAGAATCTCCAAAAAACAATAGGCGTATTTATGTGAAGCTTATACATATACAATTGTTTTAATTTTCAAATCGCAATAACTCAAGAACTGTTAGTCTCAAAAGTGTAAGGATCTCTTTTATAGAGAAGCAAATGGTTTACTAATAATTTTTTTTTATATATAACAAAATTGACCGTTTAGGAGTTATTTAATAAAAACCAATTTTTCGTCGTTAAAGTTAGCTCGTTGGATTGAAAATGAGCGAAATCGGTCAATGGACAAACCTACCGCCCATACAAAAAATATATTCAAAATGCAACTTTAGGAGTATTTTTCACGACAATGCAACCAAAATACACATAAATACTACGAATTGTAAAAGCAAGCTCTGAGCAAAAAGTGGGCGAATTCGAACAAGAAGGCGTGGCACCTCCTATATAAGCAAAAGCTTCAAAACTGTATACTGAAAGCGTTTTTTGAGATAATTGAACTAAATTTTACTCAAATATTAAGGGCTATAAATGCACGCTATGAGCGTGGGGGCAACCATCGTATTAGTTGTGTTTCTTTTGTGTATAATATCAAATTGCGATAACTCTATAACGGTGAATCACACGATATAAAGTGCAAAATGGAGAATCACATGTTTTAAAAAACTAGTAAGGGTGTAACCTTTGGCCTGGCCAAACAATAAATACCCTACACTGCAGTATTTTAAAATTTAGCTTATATGGTGCCATTCGCTCTTGTCCGAGTTCGCTCAGTTTTTGCTCAGAGCTTGCATTTATAGTTCTTAGTGTCTGAGTGAAATTTGGTTGGATTATCTCAAAAAACGTTTTCAGTATAGCGTTTTGAAGCTTTTGCTTATATGGGAGGTGCCACGCCCTCTTGTCCATTGCGAAATGAAAAATGACAACTCATGAAACTTACCTAAAAAATGCCAAACTTTCCAACGGTCAACAAAATTTGCATCGAAAAAAACTAAGGGTACTATATTCTCGAAAGTTATAGAGAAACCTAAGTACATATCTTATTCACTTGTTTTGGTGGTGTTTTCATAGACAAATGGAAAATTTCTGTAATCTCTCCTATTTTCAAATCTAGAAATAAAATTAATATAGAGAATTGTAGACCAATTTTAAAGCTTACCAATATCTCTAAGCTTTTCGAAAAAATTGTAAGGGATAAGGTTCTCTTTGCCGTAAAAAATATTGTCTGTCCGTATCAACAGGGATTTTTGCCTGGTAGATCTACTATAACAAATCTCGGTACTTTTACAAGATATTGTATTAATTCATTTGAAAGTGGTGATCAAGTGGATGTCATCTATTCGGATATTTCGAAAGCTTTTGAAAAAGCGTCACATTGTCTTTTAACTTCTAAATTATCGAATTTAGGTTTTCTTTCCACATTCCTATTTTGGCTAAAATCTTTCCTATCGAATAGGTTCTCCTTTGTAGCCATCACAATCATTCTTAATAACTTCCGCAGGGTAGCATACTTGGTCCACTATTAATCATTCATTGTTTATATTAATGATTTGTTATCGTGTTTTTCTTCATATGCTGATGATTTAAAAATTTATTATAAAGTAATAGTAGAATCATTTGGGAGAATAAAATGATGTTCCCTGGAAAGTTTTGCGGGATTTTTGCAAATGAGTTATTTTATTGATTTCGATGTGCACTTTCAGAATTTAAACTTTGCTAATTCGAATCGTGTTCGCTCGCGCCGCCATATTTGAAAAATGGCGTCCAAAATTAGCTTTTTACAAATATCTCTTTAACGGTTACATCTAGAGAAAAATATTGTGGCGCAATATTGTTGCTTATAAAATTGACATTTGAATTGTTTTCGTACGACTTATAACTCAGGAGATATCCTAATTCAAAATTTGAAAAAAATTAGTATATTGTGCATGGCGCTATGAGTAGGCACAGTGATGTATTCAGCTTTAAATTATGATAACTCATGAACAATGAGTCACACGTTAAAAGTAAGACGCGATATCTCACGAACAGTAAGTCGGACGAAAAAACAGTTCGGAGAGACCCTTATAGGGAATTGAACGTTCTACAAAATGCGAGAAATTTTTTTTTTCTAGAACGAAACGTTTTGGAGATTTTTTGAAAAAACTCTTTTTTATAAATTTCAGGTTTTCTAAAAAAATATCTCCCAAACTGTGACTCACCGTTCATGAGTTATCGTAATTTTTTGCTCAACACATCACTGTGCCTACTCATAAGCGGCATGCACAAATATACTAATTTTTTTAAGGTATAAGTCGTACGAAAACAATTACAAGGTCATTTTTATAGACAATTTTATAAGCAACAATATTGCGCCATAATATTTTTCTCTAGATGTAACCGTTAAAGAGATATTTGTAAAAAACTGATTTTGGACGCCATTTTTCCAATATGGCGGCGCGAGCGAACACGATTCGAGGTTTCAAAGTTGAAATTCTGAAAGAGCATATCGAAATCTATAAAATAACTCATTTGCAAAAATCCTGCAAAACTTTCCAGGTAAAACTACCAAAATGACTGTACTATAAGTAATTCTTCCGATTGTTGTACTTTCCAAAATTAATTAAATAATGTTTTTACTTGGTTCAATAACAATTGCTTGACATTGAATTTACGGAAATGCTTTTGTATCACTTTTTCTAAACTAAATAGTATTTTGCTACATTCATATAGTGTTGATGGTATGCCTTTACTTAGAGTTAATTAAATCCGTGATATTTTCTTTGAATCTCGTTTAAATTTTACCACTCACATCAATCATATTTTGCCTAAGGCCTATTCTCTTTTAGCTTTTATTAATCGGAATAGCGCTGCGTTTGTATATCCCTATACGAGTAACCTTCTCTATACCTCATTTGTAAGGTCCGATTTAGAATACGGTTCTTTTATTTGGAATCCTTACTATGGGGTACATATTACTCGTCTAGAGCGTGTGCAACGAAAATTTGTTTAGTTTGCCCTACTTTCATTGGAATTTGCTGAGCCTTTACTATCATACAATGCTCATTGTTTGCTCATACATCTTAAGAGTTTTGAAAATCGGCGTCTTGTTCATAGTAACATGCTTATTTATGATGTAATCAATGATTTTATTGATTGTCCAGAGATCCTTCAGCTGATTGGCTTTAATATTCCTTCTAGGAGTTTACGATCCTCGAATTATTTTTATATCAAGTTTCACAGGTGGAAATATGCCATTAATGAGCCATTAATGGAACTCTTATTGCGCAATAGATTATACAAGGATGCTTCAATTGATTTTTGTTTGAATAAAGCTCAATTTTTATCTATACTGCTTAGGCTCTTACATTAGTATATTTTTGTATTTAAGTTATTTTATTTGGTTATATATTTAAGGTTAACTGTTCTAGTCTGTAAGGGTTATTATTATCCAAAGACACAAATAAATAAACATTTCGTGTGTACAAACGGCTTTCTTGTAAATAACATAAAATATAATGATGCGTAATGGATCAAAAACCAATATAAGCTTTAAGTTCATTGTTGTGTTAATCTTTTTGTTAATCTTTTAAGAATCAACGAAAGATATTGTTATTACTTGGAATACACGACATGATACCACAGAATCGTTTGTAGAATTTGGTCGGGACAAATTTGAGTTCACGCAAAAAGCATCAACCGCACCTTATAAATTTGTTGACGGTGGCCCTGAACATAGCACACAATATATACATCGCGTAATTATGCCATCATGTTTTTCTCAAATTTGTTCAACTTCTAAATTTGTTTGCTTTTTTAACCAAAATGTAGGTTACCCTTCCAAATCTTTTACCCGAAACGCGGTACGTCTATCATTGTGGCAGTAATATGGGTTGGTCAGCGCAATATTGGTTTTATACACCACCAAAGAATATCACTGAATGGAAGCCATCATTCGCCTTTTTTGGCGATTTGGGCAATGACAATGCAAGATCTTTGCCTCGACTACAATTGGAAACGCAAAATCAAATGTACGATGCAATACTTCATGTTGGTGATTTTGCTTATAATATGGACTCTGATAATGGCGAAGTTGGTGATGAGTTTATGCGTCAAATAGAAACAATTGCAGCATATGTGCCATATATGACATGTGTGGGAAATCATGAACAAGCTTAGTAAGTGTAAAAACTGAATGTAAATGAAAAGATAAAAACAAAATACTTTAATCCATTCATTCAGATTAAATGGCCTCAGTATCTATGCTAGTTTCACGTGTCATCAAACAAGACCTTCAGTAGGCCTAGGGTATAGAAAATAATTTTTACGCAGGAAACATAGGGCCATATCATGAATAAACATTCTCGAGAATTTTTCTCGGACTCCCTTGCATGCAATCGTTAAATAATTTTTCTGGAAAGACAAAATTCACTAGAGGCTATCGGCTAATAGTTTTGAAGGGAATATTTTGGCATTTGTTGTATAAATTTTTTAACAGGGAATTCAAAACGCGTATAAATAATGTGTAAAAAATTAAAAACTTTTGTACCACAATTTTATCCTTTTTAAAATACCTTTCATATGCCTTGTTATCCATCCAAGGGTTTTCAGCTTATTCTGGATTTTCTAAAAGCTATATCCTTACCTCTCGATGGATATATCTCCAACTACATCCGAGCGACAATTTTTGATTGCATATTCTCTCTTAGAATCACTATGGACCTTTTTGGTCTATGTGTGTCTATTTTGCCGCCACTTAAACCTAACCTAACCTCTCTTAGAATCAAAAGCTACATAAAATTAACTAGGTTTAAAAAAAGAAGTATGACCTATTGCTAAAGTAAGCTTGACTCAAAATAAAGTTGTAATAAAAAAGTATCCCCGCTGGAAATGGAATTTCCATTCACAAAATATATACGATTGCAAATGCTCCCTCTCGATAAAGGCATATATGCATACTGTTTCCAGACAACTGATTATGAGAGGGAGAGAAAAATTTCTCGAGAATGTTTATTCATGATAAAGCCAATAGTAAGTTAGGGAAGATTACTGAAAAAGTCATATAATTTTTATAGTGAAAATTCAACATAAATTACCACTTTTTTCATACACTGCTTAGTTTTACATTTCTTATATAAATGATGCACACCACTTCAAAAATTACAATCCCATCATGATAAAAATTCTAATACAAGCAATTGCGGTCATAGGCGGTTAATCCATGTACAAAGTGGAAAAAGTAACCTCCTTGACAGCCAGAATGCGCTGCGATTGCAAAAAAGATTATGGTGCCTTATAGTCTATTAATATCAGTAATTTTCCGGGAGGGTCTGCAAAATACTACTCCGCGGCGTCGATGAGCCATCTTTTGAGATTTGGGAACAGATAATAGTACGAGGGAGCCAAATAGGGCGAATAAGGTGGATGGGGAAGCAATTCGAGCTTTAAATCGTTGATTTTAGCCATGGTTGCGATGCTCTTGCGTGCCGGCGGATTGTCTTGCAAGAACAAAAATTTTTTTCGCTTCATGTGAGGCCGTTTTGCAGCGATTCCGGCCCTTCAATCGCTCCAATAATGTACAGTAATACTCGCTGTTGATATTGTAGTTTTTCCTTTTTCGAGGTAGTCCACGAAGAGTTTGCCATGACAATCCCATCGGTAGGCCTGCCGCTGCGGACTTCATCGGTTGTAGAGTTTCGACCACCACGAAACTCTCGAAACCAATATTTCACGGTGTAATCTGAAGGAGCGCTAGCCCCATAATATTTATCCAACTTTCAAATAGTTTTTTTCCATACTCAACATATTGCCAGACACGTCAACAAAAATCGGCTGTCAAAACCAAACAAATGGCTGTATCGCGTTGAAATTTAACATGTCTGCCTAAATATGAATGGACTATAAGGCAGCATAATCTTTTTTACGATCGCAGCGCATGCTGACGGTCAAGTAGGTTACTTTTCACTCCACCTAATAAAGCGAATCGAAAAATGTCGTGCGTATTGAGTTTTTTAGGTTGCTAGACACAATAACCGAATATAAATTACTGAACCTTGCGGCAAACGTCAGAGCAATAGTACAAGTTAGCATGCAGTATATACAGAAGCAACTTACGAAAAAGTTTTTACGGGTCACAAGTCTATTCACGCTAGTAAATTTGTATGCCTAAATAAAGTATGCAATGAAATTGAAAATTTTTCTAGGCTTTTCCATTAATGAAGTGGCTTAAAACCAGTTTCACCAGTAAAATAAATAAATATTCACATTTACTAATTTTGAACTGCAGAACATTAATTTCACACAACTGCACTACCTATATTCCAGTAACTTTTCACATTATCGTGCACGCTTCAGCATGCCTGGTGACACAGAAGGTCTCTTCTATAGCTTTGACTTGGGTCCAGTGCATTTTATAGGCTTTAATACCGAAGTTTATTACTTTTTTAATCATTATCGACTAAAGAACGTTGTCTACCAGTATGAATGGCTTGAACGTGATTTACAAGAAGCCACCAAACCAGAGAATCGAGCAAAGCGTCCATGGATTATAACTTTCGGTCATCGTCCAATGTATTGTAGCAATAGTAATAAAGATGACTGCACAAATTATGCATCTGCTGTACGCAAAGGCCTTCCCGTCATTAATGGTTTTGGATTGGAAGATCTTTTCTATCAATATGGTGTCGATATTGAATTATGGGCACATGAACATTGTTATGAACGTATGTGGCCACTTTATGATTTTAAAGTTTACAATGGTAGCTTGTCGGAACCCTATCGTAATCCACGTGCACCAGTGCATTTAATAACTGGTGCAGCAGGCAATTTGGAGGGAAGGGAGCCGTTTACTAAAGAAAAACCATATTGGAGTGCTTTTCGCAGTCGGGTAAATTTAACTTTTGAGTTTAAATTTTTTTTAAAACTTTGTAATAAATTTAAATTTTATACTTAACAGGACTTTGGCTACACACGAATGAAAGTTCACAATGTTACACACATATATTTTCAACAAATTTCAGTTGATCAGGAAGGAAAAGTGATTGATTCATTTTGGGTTATTAAGGACGCACATGGTGCCTATGCATAAAAAAGATTGTTTTATTTTGAACATAGCTATTATAAACATTTTTGTATGCATTCCATAGTATTTTAATAACAATAAGTATATTTTGAGTATGTTATTATGATTATAAATTTTTAAGATATCCGTATATGTTATTATGTATAAACTATTGTAGCTACTTTATCTTTTGTTAAACTTGAAACTCAAGCTATTTTTAATGTATTCATTTTCCGAGGGCGGTGGTAACGTTTTAATTTGAACTTAGTTCAAACAATTTAATAAAAATAAAATATGGTTAATGTATGTATGATTTATCTCTTCTTTGAAATTCTACAGCAAGATTCAGAAATGCAAAAAATTTTATTGATTTTTGCTCTCATTACTTGCTTAGATTCTTGTTATTGTTTTTATTAAAAATTCTTACCAACCTATCATTTATCATGAATTTGTCAAGAAACTCCATCTCGAGAATACATTGCAATCTTGCATATTTTAAGAATGGAAATTCTAGCAGAAATACTTTCTTCTTTCAAAATTTTTGCAATTTTTGTTCCAATTTTCCATTGGACTACGACACAATGATGCCAGCTTAGTGCTTTTCCTACCATTTTTAAGTTTTTTTGAAAATTTAACACTGGGTTAGTGCTCAGTGCCTTTTTTGTGTTTTATTTTCATTTTCAAAATCACTATTAAAAGTCGTTCTAGTCGCTATATGTAATATTTAATTTTAAATAGAAGTTTACTGTAAGAAATCCACAGAATTGACTCCAAAGCTTTTCCCGTTGTGAGAAGCTTATGGAGCTACGTTAATTAAAAGAAAATGTGACTAAGTGAAGAGTAACAATGCTGTCAAGTTTACTTTAGTGACACCACATATTTTTTTTCTTTAACCTTGTTTATAGCCCAGGAAAATAAGACATTTTCTGCGAAAAAATTCCCAGTAGAAATTTTTTACCGGAATTGTCTTTATTTATGCATGATACGCAAACTGTGAAAAGTCTATTGTAAAGTCGTGTGCGCATAAAAAGTTATTAAGGCTCAAAGGTCGCTAAAATCAGTTTTTTGCAAATAACTCGCTAATGCTAACTTTTACAGAAAAATATTGGTCTCCAATTTTGTAGCACAGGAAATTTCCTACAAAAGTACGTTAAAAGTATTTGCGTACGACTTGTAGTTTAGGAGATCACCCAATTTAAAAAGTTGTTTACAGTTATGATATGAAATACTACCTACTTATGAGTTCATATTAAAATATCTTACTTTTAAATTGCAATAACTCTTCAATGAGAAGTTGTACAAACAAAATTAACATGCCGTTTGAAGGATAATTTAATTTTCTATATACTGTACAAAATTTTTTTTTCGAATGGCTCATGACCTTAAAAATATTCTTGAATAACCGTTAAGGCTTCGAAATTACTGGTTTTTTAAGAATATCTGCGAATTGGTAAGTACTACGATAAAAAGTAACGAGACTAAATTTGTAGAGAATTACAAGATCTACAAAAAATAAGCGATATGTGTACACATAGAAGTAACCGTTTAGAAGATATTCCAAAAAAACTCTTAAAATGCCAAAAAACCGGTTTCTATTGAATATCTTCTATACTGTTTCTTCTATGTGTACACATATCGCTTACTTTTTGTAGATCTTTTAATTCTCTACAAATTTGGTCCCATTACTTTTTATCGTAGTACTTACCAAGTCGCAGATATCCTTAAAAAACCAGTAATTTCGAAGCCTTAACGGTTATTCAAGCATATTTTTAAGGTCGAAAAAAAAAATTTTGTACGGTATATAAAAAATTAAATTATCTTTCAAACGGCATTTTAATTTTGTTTGTACAACTTCTCATTGAAGAGTTATTGCAATTGAAAAAGTAAGATATTTTAAAATGAACTCATAGGTAGTATTTCATATCATAACTGTTAACAACTTTTTAAATTGGGTGATCTCCTAAACTAGAAGTCGTACGCAAATACTTTTAACGTACTTTTGTAGGAAATTTTCTGTGCTACAAAATTGGAGACCAACATTTTTCTGTAAAAGTTAGCATTAGCGAGTTATTTGCAAAAAACTGATTTTAGCAACCTTTGAACCTTAATAACTTTTTATGCGCACACGACTTTGCAATGGACTTTTCACAGTTTGTGTATCATACATAAATAAAGACAATTCCGGTGAAAAATTTTCACTGG
This sequence comes from Calliopum simillimum, assembly GCA_951812925.1. Taxonomy (NCBI): domain Eukaryota; kingdom Metazoa; phylum Arthropoda; class Insecta; order Diptera; family Lauxaniidae; genus Calliopum; species Calliopum simillimum. The sequence goes on along the minus strand of OX638372.1, from coordinate 93,424,639 downwards.
GAATTTTTTCGCACAGAAGCTCTTTTTTCGTCTTATTTTCCTGGGCTATTATTTTATGTAGCTTTTTATTTTGAGAAAAAATATGTAATCAAGAAGTGTCTCTCGGATCTTGTTTCGTGAATATAACCATCGAAAGACCCGGATATAGCTTTTAGAAAAAGTAGTATACGTTCAAATTCACTGTTAAAAAGTTGGAGAATAAATTCTTACAAAAAATGTCAAAAACATTTTCTTCCCAATTATAGCCAATAACCTTACTTTTCAGTGAATTTTACGTTTCCAGAATTTTTTTTTATTGAGAACGATTACACAGGTTTACAAAATAAAAAAATGTCATGCGTTTTGACCAGACTATGTGTTTCCTAGGGACTTTGGCGTCCTGAATCTGAATCCGGGGTCCGTTTTTTCCAGAACGTCTGAGAAAAAAGATTTCAAGGTCATATGGAGGTCAAAATGGGGTTCATGTGTCGTTTAGTGATAAATTCGCTAAAATTCTGAAACTAATTTTTTATCATTAAATTCTTAGTCCTTAAAAAGATTATGTGATCAAAAAGGGTATCTCGGACTTAGTTTCAGAGATGTAGCCATCAGAAGATCCGGATGTATCTTCTACGAAAACCGCTATAAGTTGGGAACCCCTGGATGGATTTGAAAAATATTGGTGTCGTATGAAAGGTATTTTGACAACCTTAAAAATGTATGCTATGCGCATATTTTCAATTGGATTCATAGTTTGGGAGATATGACTTTTTTTGAAATTTTTCAATTACAACAACAAATACATAAACAACACCAACAACAACAAAATACCTTTTATATGACAACAATATTTTCCAAATCCATCCAGTGGTTCCTAACTTATAGCGGTTTTCATAGAAGATACATCCGGATTTTCCGATGGCTATATCTTCGAAGCTAGATCCGAGAAACCCTTTTTGATCACATATTCTTTTTAAGGACTGAGAATTCAATGATATAAAATAAGTTTCAGAATTTTAGCGAATTTATCACTAAACGACACATTACCATTTTGACCTCCATATGACCTTGAAATCTTTTTTTCACAGACGTTCTGAAAAAAAACGGACCCCGGATTCGAATTAGGGGTCTGCACAAGACATCTTGAAATAAAGTGTACTTTTTTTTTACACCAACATTTTTCACTGAACTGATGCATTTGATCCAAAAAATTCAAGATTCAAATCATCGTATACACTGATTTCATTTTCACACTATTTACATTGTCTTGTTTTATCAGTGTGAAAAATAAACTTGGTTCTAAAAAATACATCAGTGTACTCTATTTTATAAAAACAAATACTTCAGGTCACTGTAAAACGTGCGTGTAGAGAAACTACAATAAAATTTATGACATGGTAACACTTGTAGAATTGTAGTAGCTTTCATACATTTTTGCGACAGAGAGAGAGAGCGTAAACAAAAAAGAGGCGATAAACTACTCTTATCACACCATTAGCATTTAGTAGTGTACACTACTACTACAGTATGCAACTAAAATAACTGAAACAAATCAAACAAGACAAATTAGCACAGTATTTGTTCATTTTCTTTCAAATTCTAGTTCTGTCAAGACATTTACTCACGACACTGAACTAGAGCATTTAATAAATAAAAACGGGTACAAAATATAACGTATCTTGAAACGAAATGTCTTAAAACGCAAACAAGATGTCTTGTGCAGACCCCTAATTCGAATTCAGGACGTCAAAGTCAAAAGGAAACAAAAAGTCTGGTCAAAACGCCATGACATTTTTTTTTTTTTTTGTAAACCTGTGTTATTCATGATAAGGCCCAATAAGTGCAGTTCTTCTTACCCCCTGCTTTAGGCATGTATCCTAATATGCATCTTTTTTTAAAGCCTGAAAATATGCTATTATATTTTAAATGAAATTGGCTTAGCTAGGGCGACTTCCTAAACGTCCGTTGCTTTGTGTTGAAACAGCATTTTCGTAAAAAAAATGTCGCATAATTTTAGGAATTTTTTGACTTAAGAGCAAAGTTTACAAAAAGCATCAACTTTGTTACTGATGCGCTGATTGCTATGCATTGTCAACGATTTGTAGTTAGGCATTATGAAATGCAAGAATGATGCAGTAAAAAAATAAGCTCCTAAAATTATGCGACATTTTTTTTACGAAAATGCTGTTTCAACACAAAGCAACGGACGTTTAGGAAGTCGCCCCTACTTAGATATCGAAGTGAGACAATTGCAGACACATACAGATATGGATAATTTAACTGAAATTAGGAACGCCTGTCATGCTTGTATGACGCGCTCGTTAACTGTTTACACAAAGGCATCTGTATTTTCTGTTTTTACATAGTGTGGCTTTTACTGCACCTGAATTTCTTGTTTTTGTAACTAAGTGATAAAATATTGTTATGTAAAATGTGGAAAATTAAACATACAAATATTTTATTTTAACGTGTGAATAACAGTAAAGGAAGCCTCAATAAAAAGCGCTGCCTAAAAATATGCCCTGTTTTTTTTTTCATTCTTCACAACTGTTGATTTGTAGAAAAGACGCGCTTTTATTCCATTTGATTATACTTAAAACTTAAAATGTTATTTTGTTTCTTAATTACAGATAAACTTACTGACATTGTGGTAACATGGTCGACACGTAATGCTACAAATGATTCAACCGTTGTCTTTGGCTTAAATTTCTCTAATCCGGATTCACTTCATTATGTTGGTGGATTTTCGCAGCTCTTTGTTGACGGTGGTGTTAAGCAAAACTCACAATATATACATAAAGTGGTGCTTAGAAATTTACTGCATTCGACGCGTTATGAATATTCATGTGGAAGCTATGTCGGTTGGTCGGCACGTTTTTCTTTTGTAACACCACCAAACGGTGCTGATTGGCAACCAAACTTAGCTATCTTCGGCGATATGGGTAATGAGAATGCACAATCTTTGGCACGTCTACAACAGGATACACAACGTGGTATGTATGATGCTATCATACATGTGGGAGATTTTGCATATGACATGGACACGGATAATGCCAGAGTAGGTGATGAATTTATGCGGCAAATTGAATCTATAGCTGCCTATGTGCCATATATGGTTTGTCCAGGCAATCATGAGGAAAAATAGTAAGTTGGAAGAGCTATATAAAAATTTTCAAATGACTGTTTTAGAAAATAGTTATAAGCAACTATAAATCAACTACATGAGTTGTAATCATTTATGTTAGTACAGGTAACTTATTATATTGTTCGGTGAAATGAGTCTTAAAATAGTGTCCAGGCCTGCCTGAGTATCTACAGGGTTTGCGGAAATCGGTAGAACATCGGAAAATGTAAGATTCCTGGGGCTTTTTTGAACAACTTTTCTTAGTTCCAACGGAGTTATTGGAGTAACGCAATAAAGGAACAAAAGTAATGTCATAATATGAATTGACTGACATTTTGTTAGAAATGAATAAAATTGTGCTCTGTTTTCATGAAAAATTCTCTTGGTAGCGTGAAGTTGAAAAAATGATATCGGTCAAAAAATCCATTACTTTGGCACCAAATATGTATTACATTATTTTTGCTCTTTTATGGACTTATTCCTCCTTCAAAAATAACTACGTATGTTTTGCGAACTTCGAAAAATGGAACTAAGAAAAGTTGCTCAGAATAGTCCTAGGAATCTTAAACTTTCTGGTGTTCTACAGATTCCCGCCCACCCTGTATATATAAATAGGAAAACAAAATCAGTTTGGACTTTGATTAAAAGCCTTAATCAGAACATATTCGCTGGATCTTTTTTTTTTTTTGGAATGGGTGTATAGAGGAGCAGTGCGCAACACTTTATTTTTTTTAAGTAGGCGGTGCCACGCCCCTAAAGAGAAAATGCCCTCTTATAGTTGACTAAAAGAAAATTTCCTAATTCTGGGAGCAAAAAATAATAAAACATCAAAAACAGAATAATAGTGAGTTAAGCATCAGAAAAGCTAATTAGCTAATTTGGACCCTGATTTGGGAAATTTTCATTTAGTTAATGTCTATGAAATATGTAACGGAGTGCATCCAGGTATGAGACACCTTCGGGTATGAGACAGCCGATTTTTTCTATGATGCAAAATTAATATTGCCAATCTGACTACTGTCGAACTGTCTTCTTACTATGACCAAGTTTTTAAGCCAACACCGGAATGAAAAGATCTATTGCTTATTTTAGTTACACACCTTAGGTCGCAAATCGACTGTAAAAAGTTTTTATGATCTGCTTCAAAGTGTTATATTTATGATTTAATCGACTGAAAATGGGAAGTGTTATGCGTTAGCATTTAGCGTTTTACATCTACTTTGTGATACGATGTGGGTTTGTACAAATATAAATGGTTAAAACATTATTTTTTGAGTTTTCTTAAAAAGTGTCATGTATCCTGGTATGAGACACTTTTTTTCGAACCCAAATCGTGTGCAATTGTCAAATATCGACATGTATGTAATGATACATGAATCAAGGTTTGTGTTTACGTACAGTTATGGTGTTTTTATTTCGTATTTTTCTAATTTTAATTGCATTTTTAAAGGTGTCCCATACCCGGATACAAAATTTGTAACGATATGGACATATTTTCTTTCGAACCAAAATCTAGTGCAATGTAACGAAAAATGAATAAAAGTTTGTGCTAACACACAGTCATGGAGTTTTTATTTCATATTTTCTGATTTTCATTGCATTTTTCAAAAAACATATACTTAGAAATTTGGACATAACTTTTGCACGTGATGAAATAACTTTGTACTTCTTTTAAGAGTGTGCATTTCTTACCATTCGAACGATACATAAAACACTTGAAACGGTTTGACCAGTAAAAATTATGGCTCAAAAACAAAGCCCGTCTCATACCCGGATACAGTTCCTTATTTAAAAAATGCTTAAAATCATGTAATATAAAGATTCACATTATTACGTCTATAATCTAGATTTAAACTGTCTCTGTCTGGGAGATAAAATTTTTAACTTTAATTAGACTTATGCCCCAGACAGACGGCAGCTCTAATGCACATTCCTGACGCAATAATGTGAAACTTTTTATTGTATGATTTTAGGCATTTTTTTTAAATACTTTTTTCATAGACATTGACATTGAAAAGGAAATTTCCCAATTCAGGGTCCAAAAAATTCTTAACTTACTAATAATCTTTTTTTCATGTTTTAGAATTTTTTGGACCCTGAATTGGGAAATTTTCTGTCAATGTTTATGAAATATGTATTTAAAAAATGCTTAAAATCATGCAATAAAAAGTTTCACATTATTGCGTCTGTAATGTGCATTAAAGCTGCCGTCTGTCTGGGGCATTAGGTTGAACCTTAATAGCATTGCTGAATACATATATGAAAAATTGATTTTTCGATAAAAATGTTTCTTTCCCCTAAATTACTTACTTAAAGTAAATATATCAAAAACTTTGTTCTAAAATTTCATTACATTCAAAAGATTTGCTTATTATTTCCTTTTTTTACAGCAATTTTTCAAATTACATGGCACGTTTTAATATGCCCGGTGATAGCGATAGCCTCTGGTATAGTTTCGACTTAGGTCCAGTGCATTTTGTATCATTCTCAACCGAAGTATACTATTTCCTTAACTATGGTTATAAAATGTTAACCAAACAATTTCAATGGCTTGAAAATGATTTACGTGAAGCAAATAAGCCAGAAAACCGCGCCATACGCCCTTGGATTATAACGTACGGACATCGACCAATGTATTGTAGCGATGAAAATGAATATGATTGCAATGAGAAGCTCGAGACATACATTCGTCAGGGTTTGCCACTCTTTAAATGGTTTGGCTTAGAGGATCTTTTTTACAATAATGGCGTTGATGTGGAAATTTTTGCGCATGAACATTTCTATACGCGACTTTGGCCTATTTATGATTTTAAAGTTTATAATGGCTCAACGGAGGCACCATATACAAACGCCAAGGCGCCAATACAAATTATAACTGGTTCAGCCGGTTGCAGTGAAGAACGTGAACCATTTTCAAAAGATTTACCCGATTGGAATGCTTTCCATAGTAATGTTAGTATAAATATGTAACTTTATAATAATCTACGATTCTAAATTGCAATTTATTTTTTAATGCTTTTACAGGATTATGGTTATACACGTATGAAGGCCTACAATCGTACGCATTTATACTTTGAGCAAGTATCAGATGATAAGGATGGCGCTATTGTCGATTCATTTTGGATAATTAAAGATAAACACGTGGCTTATAGTGAAATGTAATGTGGATGTACTACATTGGCAAAATAGCAAAATTTAATTGGCTTTCACAAATTGAAACTCATTTTGATTGGAATTGTTCTATTGCATTGTTTTTCATGGTTACACAAATATTTTGAGATAAATTTAATGACTTTATTATTATTTGTGGTAAATACTTAAAGTGGCATGTTTCTTTTAAAAATAACTATTTAAATAAATCAATAACACTTGACAACTGTAGAAACTGACATTTTAACTTTGACAAAATCAATAATAAAATTTTAATTGAAAATGACAATTTGAATTCTTTGTTTTTAAAAAAATTATTAATTAAAAAAGCATTCCAAAAAATACGAAAATTTTTATTTTGTGTTTAACGCCCTAAGCAGGGCTTCCTGAAATAACGCCATTGGAAATAGTGACAGAAAACTTTTGGAAATAAAGCCATAAATTTTCTGACATTAACTTTTTGAAATAAAGCCAAAAAATTGTGTAGGAATTAATGCCATTGGAAATATGCAAGAAAAATGTCTGCAAATAAAGCTTAAAAACTTCTATTAAAAATTCTGGGCTTATTCCATTTCGTTTTGGCATTTTTTTTTTCCAAAAGTTATGGCTTTATTTTCAAAAGTTATGAGGTTTATAAAAAGGAAAAAAAAAAAGAAACAAATGCATAAATACCGTATTTTCAGATAATTATTAAATATAGTTGGGGCCGTTTGGCGCTGAGAATTTTCACTATTCTTAAAACATAAAATCTGAATTAACTGTATATTTTTGAGTGTTGACGGGAATGATCAAGTATCACTTATTCTGCTTCAAAGAAATTTACATTTTCCGGTTTTTCATTTTTGAAACTATTTTTCAATTCGCTTTAAAAAAATATCCACTAAAAAATTAAATTAAAATTAAATGGCTATGTAGGCTTTCGTCCGCTTTCTATTTTACAACGATTGCTTGTGTGGTTGACGAGCTGGAATTATTTCCGAAACTTTTTTCGAAAAAAAATCTTTGACTTTATCAAGCTGTAACTTGTAAGTCAGCTTTGTTTTCAAAAATATTTAGGGGGATTTCTTATTTGAACTATTTTCTGTAGAATGACAAAACAAAAAAAAAAATCGAATCAATAAATTTTCCAGCAATTGCCGACTAACGCAGCACTGTGCGACAGCCAGAATCGTAATCTTACATAAAGTTTGGATTGTGTTCGAACTTATCAATTATACATTCGAGTTGTTTGGATGCGGATGTGGATAATATAAACTGAGTGTTGGAAATTTTACAAAAATAATGATTAAATTAATAGTGAGTGTAGTGCTGCTAGTAATCGGCCAAACATTAGCCGCTAATAAAACAGATCCAGCTCCACAGCAAGTGCGTCTTTCTTTTGGTGGTAAGTTCTAATTGTTAATAATTACTAAGAATTTATGTTTAGTCAAGTCTGAAAAGGACAAATACAGGCTTGTTCCGTAATCCGTGTGGTTTCAATTACTTTTCATTTAGGAGGCTTTTTCATGAAAATGGTGAGTCACACGATAAAAAGTATGAGTATCTTTTTAGTGGAGAATTACAGGTTCTGCAAATAACATTTATTGGCATTAACGAAAAAGTAACTGTTTAGGAAATATTATTCAAAAACTCAAATATTTCCGAATCAGTTACTTTTTCGTAAATACAAATGTGTATTATTTGCAGAACCTGCAATTCTCCACGTGCAATTATCGTCTGAAAATCGAGATTTCCGATAATATACGGATAATAAACATTTCAGAAATAGTAGATATGTTACGGGGCTCCTTTCCGAATATTCTCAAGAAAAATTTAGAAAAATTTGGCACACAATGAGGGAAAGGGTTAAAAAGTCTAAATCGCTCATTACGGCCACATAATAGGTCTTTCAATTATGAAAAAATTCAAGCAAATTCCTTGATTAAAAATAAATCGACTTTTGTTCATGATGTTTTTTTTTTTAATTTAAGCCCCCCATGCCAAATAAAAAACAAAAAACGCTAAATTCTCAGGTAAAACGACCTCTTGTCAGCCCCTCATGTCGAAATTTTCTTCTTCGCTTATTGGGAATTTATTTTACACGTCTATGCATATATTCCACAATATTTGGTTACAGAATATGATAAAAAAAAAATTTTCTGAAAGCCTGGGTCAAATAAGGGAAGATTATTTTCGGATATGTCCATATATCATTATGATGCCAATCCATTACTTGAGTAAATTATTATTAAACCAAATACATACCGTTTTTTTTTTTTTTAATTTCAAGAATCAGCAACGGAATTGGTTATTACTTGGAGTACATTTGAGGAAACAGATTCATTACTGAATTTCGGCATCCAGAAACTAGATCAATCGCAAAAGGGTTCAGCACGAAAATACATGAAACAAAAAAACAAGGCACAACAATATATACATCGCGTAAATATGGAAATGAAAATTTCTTTCATAAATTCTCCTGATGAATATGCTGCAAGCAGAGTTTATGAAAGCGATTCTCATTACAACTTTAAAGAAATATATATCTATGTACATTAGGGTGGCCGTTACATGGCTTTGGTTTATGGTCAATCGGCTTGAGAAGTCGAAAAAAAAATGTTTCCGATTTTTTCAGATTTTTATGTTGAGTTCCTATTGGCCCCGTGAAGCCCTGATTGGGTACATGGTAAATTTGTCAATCTTCTTGTTAATATTACAATTAGGGCCAAACGGATAAAGCTAAATGAATACATTTTGGGACATAAGTACTCGTATAATAGTTGAGGTCGTAGTCTGATTGAAATAATAAGAATTTGAAAACATTCTATGGAAGGTAAGAGTGAATATTAACTGATCACACCGATTTTAAGTCCCAATTAGACTACGACCCTAACTATTATCTGTTTCTAATTGTTTGCAAATAGCTTTATGAGTTATTTTAACAAACAGATGTACAAAATTACCATAGGGCTAAAATAGGGCTTTGAAGCTGATTGACCACCATCCATCATGACCTTGCTTATAACAGCAGTCCTAGATTGTGTATATGTGTATTTCGGAACAATCCTTTTGTAAAAAAACTGTAATATTTATTATATTAATTAGGTAACCCTCTCGCACCTAAAGCCCAATACCCGATACATATATAGTTGTGGCAGCGATAAGGCTTGGTCAAAACAATTCCATTTTCATACACCGGCTATTGATAGCAAAGATTGGGTACCCTCGGTGGCTATTTTTGGTGATATGAGTAAAAGTTCGGCTAAAGTACTTCCTCTACTTATAAACGATACTAAAAAGAAGATGTACGATGCAATTATGCACATTGGAGATATTGGTTATCCTTTAAGTGATGAATTTATGGTTAAAGTTGAAGCAGTTGCCGCTTATGTACCGTATATGACATGTGCAGGCAATCATGAAAATGGAAGGTATGTAGTATGTAACGGTAAGGCTAATCGTATACGAGAAAAATTGAAGATGGAACTGTTTTCGGGGTCGATAAAAGATGAAAAGTCTGTTTGAATTAAAATCCTAGCTGATCCTTTTCGCGAGATATTGTATTTTTTTGATTGAGTATATTATATAACCTTTCAGAAATGATTCAAAATTTCAAAAAACTGGATCAAAAACTAAGCACACAGAAAGTTTAATGCATGTTCGTGGATTAAAAAATGTAAGCCGAAAAATTTTAACTGTGTTCGTTCACGAGATATTGAATTTTTTATAAATTTTTTGGACTTTTTATTAAAAAAGTGAGTTTTTTTTCCTGTATAAAATAAAAAACAAAACTTCAAACAAAAACCAAAGTAATTCGTGATGCTGAAACACAACAACACCATAACAAAAGTAGTCATAATTTTTGATGGTGTCGAATCCAGTCGCGGATTCACATAAGTTTTTGAGATATTCTAACCTAAAAGTACAAAAACACTATTTTTGAGGTTATCAGATATGTTCCAAAATCCATGAGATTTCAATTACTTTTCATTTAGGATGCTTTTTGATGAAAACGGTGAGTCGAACGATAATAAGAATCGGTATCTCTTTTTTGGAGAACTACAGGTTTTACAAATAATATTGATTTGCATTAACGAAAAAGTAACCGTTTAAGGAATAATCTTAAAAAACCTCAAAAAGTCAAAAAATTCGATTTTATCGATATGATCGAGCCCAAAAACAGTTCCATCTTCAGTTTTTCTCATTATTTTTGTGATACCTATCAATTTTTCCTGTCCATCCAAAGTATTGTAAGTATATTCACTATGTTCTTCCGTTTGTTATGCAGAGAAGGAGCCGTGGATGGTTCAAATCCCGATCTGAAATAAAGTTATCTGGTCGCCAATCTGATCTGATCATTCTACCCGATGTTTTTCATTCATAGCTATTTTTTATGATGCGATTCTCTTTGCCTCTAATTTTCATCAAAATGATAAATTTTACCGAATGAAAATAATAACACAGGCCCACAAAAAAAAAGTACCCTGCGCGAAAGATCAGACCACCTGGACTTTATGTTTTCGGGGTCGCTGAATCCGAATATGCTGTCAGAATAGCTGAGTTGGTTCGCGTTTTTCTAGAAATCAGAAATAATGCTGAAAAAAATCTCAAATTTTCAGCGTAATTACTGATTTCTGAAAAAACGCGAACCAAATTCGCTATTCTGGCACCATATTCGGATTTAGCGACCCCGAAAACATAAAGTTCTGATCTTTCGCGCTGGGTACTTTTTTTTTTTGTGGGCCTGTGTAATAAGAAAAAACTCGAAAAAATTAAATGGTATCGATATAACTTTTTTCTATACCATGACACAAGGTAAAAAATTGAGATGTCGTACGATACATTCCGAGTATTTTGGAGCTCGAAATAAAATAAAAATCGTATCAGGCCGCGATTTTGCATGGTTTTTGTTTAATTTCACTGTCAAAAATACTCAGAACGCATCGTACGACATCTCAAATTTTTCCCTTGAGTCAAGGTATAGAAGGAATATGTATGTATGTATTCTCCTTTAACTCCTAGGAGGAGCATAGGGCCAATATGAAATCTCTTCATTTGTCACGATCCCTTGCGATGACTTTAATCTCTTGCCACGACTTTCCCGATTCTTGGATTTCCTTTTCCAGCGACCTCTTCCAGTTGGTTTTGGGTCTACCACGTCCTCTACTGCCTTGTGGATTCCACTCAAGAGCCTGGCGACAAACTTCGCTGTGTGGTTTCTGGAGAGTGTGACCAATCCATCTCCATTTGCGCAGCTTGACCTCGATTGCTATAGCCCTCTGATTGCATTTTTGATGTAGCTCGGCATTTGATACAGTGCGAGGCCACCAAACCTTTAGTATTCGCGTTAAGCATTTGTTGACGAATACTTGCAGCTTGTTCGTTAGTTGTTCAGTAACAAGCCACGTTTCGCACCCATATAACAAAACCGAAGGAATATAACATCTGATATTTAACATTGAACATTTATAAATGGTTTTATTTGAAAGTGCAATAAGTCCAAATTCGGAAAATTTGAGTTTGTGGTAGTTACAGTAAGTGATGAGCAAACCAAGACCAAAACAAAGCAGTCTAGGTCTTGATCTTGTTCATTAAATCTTGGTCTCACTTTTGGCTTTGGTCTTGAAAAAATTTCTAGAGATATTGAGTATTCAAAACCATATTTTTTCAAAGCAGTTGGGTTTTTAAGATGACAAAATTCTAATTGAGAGATGATTTGATCATCGAAACGGGCGTGAATTTCCTTTTAACTATAAATTACCAAGACTGAAAAGCAGTCTGGGTCTTGACGATTATCGTTAGCAAGACCAGGACCAATACCATAGCAGTCTTGATCTTGGTCTTCCAAAAATATCAGCGTATTGGTATTGGTCTCGCAAAATTACCAAGAACAAGACTCCAGACCAAGACTGATTTTGCTTATCACTAATCGTATAATTTAATGACAGTTTAACACAAGAATGCGTTAAAAGAAAGCAACTTTAACCCCCCGTAAAAAACAATTCAGATGTAAACTTTCAAAACGCCGAAATACGTAAATATTTTGTTGTTCTCCTTTAACAGAATCCATTGTCAGAACCTTGATACTTTTTTCGTGTTGTACAGTGTAATTAAACAAAATTTAGCCTTGGTAAAAAGTGGGTGTGGCAATTATTGAACACCGCCCACTTTTCGTTACGTTTAAAATAATCATGATCCAAGCTCGCTATTTTAATTTCATCAAAAAAGTTGTACCAATTTCCTTTGTATGGGAGGTTCCACGTGCACTGCTGTTATGTCGCCCACTTTCAGTTTAGAGATGCCTAATAGGTAGCAAGTAGACTCCCTACAGTTGGTTTTCTGTTTATAGCGTTTTATATTTTTGTGGACGGTGTTGAAGTATATTGTTACGTTTCCAACGACACTTATACTCTTATAACTCCAAAGCCGCGAGTGATAGACAAAAACTTCTTTGCAAGGATATATAAATCTCAGGCAGCTTTATTGTATGCATTTTAGAAATTGTGACTTTTAAATATTTTTCGAAGAGATATGAGCAAAAATGTGTGTACAAACGTAACGTTACCAACGGTGACCGTGCCTGTATACGCGTCAAAAGAAACAGCTCTATTAATTTTATGTATGTACATTAGGGTGGGCCAAATTGTATGGACGATATTTTATCGACCTCGGCTACCCCCCTATGTGAAAGTTCATTCAATTCTATGAATATTTGCCCAAGCAACTACACCTCTGCGTTCAACTTTAGTTCGGCGCATTTTTGATCGAAAATTTTACCTTTTATTAATATTTTTTTTATTTTCATACTAAATTTTTAAAATTTTTATAAAGACAAAAGTAATGTCATTATATGATTTGGCTGGCATTCTGTCAGTAATTAATTAAATTGGGTTCTGTTTACATAAAAAGTTTACTTAATAGAGTGGAATTGATGCTGTATAATTAAAAAAAAGTGATATGGGTCAAATAGCCGATTATTATGCCCGACTTTCAAAATAAACGATTCATATTTTTGGATGAATTTTTTCAAACAAAACACCAACCCAGGCTGAAAGTTCATTCAATTCTATGAATATTTGCCCGAGGAACCATATCTCTACGTTCAACTTTAGTTCGGCGCATTTTCGATTGAAAATTTTGCCTTGCGTTTAATATTTATTTTTATGCTTAGTTTTCAAAATTCTTATAGAGACAAAAGTAATATCATTATATGTTTTGGCTGGTATTCTGTCAGTAATCAATAAAATTGGGTTTTGTGTTTACGAAAAGTTTACTTGATAGCGTAGAATTGATTATATTAATTCCAAAAAATTATATCGGTCAAACAACAGATTTCAAAATAAACGAGTCATATTTTTACATGAATTTTTTCAATCGAAACACCAACCCAAGTATTTTTGGATGCTAGGATGTCGAATCTGACTCATTTTTTTTTCAGGGCAACATGATGAAAATTAAGCATAAAAATAAATATTAAATGCAAGGCAAAATTTTCAATCGAAAATGCGCCGAACTAAAGTTGAACGTAGCGGTATGGTTCCTCGGGCAAATATTCATAGAATTGAATGAACTTTCAGCCTTGGTTGGTGTTTTGTTTGAAAAAATTCATCCAATAATATGAATCGTTTATTTTGAAAGTGGGTCATAATAATCGGCTATTTGACCCATATCACTTTTTTAAATATATAGCATCAATTCCACACCATCAAGTAAACTTTTTATGTAAACAGAACCCAATTTAATTAATTACTGACAGAATGCCAGCCAAATCATATAATGACATTACTTTTGTCTTTATAAAAATTTAGTATGAAAATAAAAAAAATATTAATAAAAGGTAAAATTTTCGATCAAAAATGTACATGATTGATTACAGAAATTTTTCGGGTTATCGTCGACGATTCAGTATGCCTGGTGACACCGAAGGACTTTACTATAGTTTTGATTTGGGTCCTATACATTTCATAGCCGTCCATACAGAAGTCTATTATTATTTTTCTAACCATTACCAAGCTAGACATGCGCTATATCAATATCAATGGCTTGAACGTGATTTACAAGAAGCAAATAAACCAGAGAATCGAGCAAAGCATCCTTGGATTATTGTGTATGGCCATCATCCTATGTATTGTAGCTATAAAGGCCGTAACGATTGTAGAACACTATTTCCGACATTCCTTCGCAAAGGTATACCAGTGCTTAAGGTGTATGGATTAGAAGATCTTTTATATAGTTATGGTGTTGATATTGCATTTTGGGGCCATGAACATCACTATGAACGTACATTGCCAGTGTATGATGTTAAAGTTTTTAACGGTAGCTTTGCGGAACCCTATCGAAATCCAGGTGCACCCGTGCATATAATAACTGGTGCAGGTGGATACAATCTGGAAAATTTTATTCATAAAAATCTAACTGAGGAGTGGAGTGCTTACAGGTCTAAAGTAAGTTCAATTTGAAACATTTATGTATGTATTTTGACATTAGCTAGATTTTCTTTTAAAGTGTTTTTATATACTAAATATTTTATTTTCAGAAATATAGCTTTACTCGTGTTAAGTCTTACAATGCCACCCATTTATATTTGGAACAAGTAACGCACAATAACAAAATCATTGAATCTTTTTGGATTATAAAGGAAAAGCACGGCGCATACGCATAGTTTGTTTTTTTTTTTTAAATTTTTAAAGCAAAGTATAATTTTTTCAATTCAGATTAGTTTTTATAAAGTTCACATAGTGGAGTCCTAAGAAAATTTTTGTCGTGATTTTATCACAAAATATTTTTCTAATATTGAAGCAATTGTTTAAACACATAGAGACACTTTTTTAAAGCTTAACTATATAATTATTATGTTCAGTGTTTATATATTTAATGTATTTTTCAATAAAAGTCTAATGTTTTGCCTCATCTTCAGATAATACTGCATATAGTTATAATTTTTTTTTTTAAATATGTTGAAAGTTTCAGATAAAGTAAGTACCAAGTACAAAACAAAGTTTCTGTCCGAATTGTATCTAGTGAAGTCAATAAAGCCATAACAGGCAAAATGAGGAAGTCCTCAAGAACAGCTCCGATTTTGATGATTTTTTTTTTAACTTTTGTTATTTTTTTCTGTTTAAAATCAGAAACCTTTTGGAGCTGGGATGGAACTGTTTAATTTTTAAACAATATCTAAGATACTTATGAAAAAAAATGGGGAAAAATATACAACCAACAAAAATAAATAGAAAATAATGCGATAATAAATACGAATCTGGCATCAGAATCGCTGTATATTGAACGGTTTTTGAGATATCTTCTTATACGACCTAAAATTGTAAAAAAAAAAAAATAAAAATAATATTTGGCCTGCCGACGTCCACTTGTCCGAGTTCGCCTAGTTTTTGCTGAGAGCTTGCGCTGACCTTAAGTAACTATATGGTTGCATTGTCTTGAACAATACTCCTTAAGTTGCATTTTGAATATATTATTTGTATGGGCGGTAGGCTTGTCCTCTTACCGATTCCGCTCATTTTCAATACGACAAGCTAAGTTTGACGACGGAGCCAGTGTACCAAATGTTGGCTATATACATATCTTTCTCCCAAAAAATATTAAAATGATTTCAACGGACAGACAGACAGACACACTGACATGGTTATATCGACTCAGGAGGTGACGCTAATCAGGGATATATAGACTTTTCCATGCCTGCTACGCCTCCCTCTTGGCGTTAAGAGCGGATGGACTAAGTGAGTATACCCTGGGTGAAGGGTATAAAAACTTTGGCCCCATTTTTCTCGAGAACGGCTGTAGCGATTTTAATGAAACTTTAGAAAAGAAAGTACATTAACATAGACTGAAGAATGAGCTAAGCTTCGACTTTACAGATATTCATAAAGAGGCGCTCTATATTATAAATTTAATCTGATTATATCTAGTGAACCATATAAGATATTTTGATGAAGTTTAATACACAACTACTGACTATCCATGCCTTTTAATGAGCAAAAAGTGGACGGCATCGTTCACTTTTAAGCAATTGAAAATTTTGATTCAGTTTCATACGAAAGCCTTTTTTAAGTTAGGATATCTCTGAGAAAAAAAAGATATGGGTGATTCTTAGATAACTGTGCTTTTTCGATTTGTAAAATTGGCAGCAAATTTTTTTTGGATTTTTGCAAGTTTCTTCATGCTATCTTGTGTAAACACACTCTTAAAACTCACCTTTTAAGTAGATCAACTACAAGTCTAAATTTACGGTTTTGAGGTCGAAATTAAGAAATTTTGCTGCCACGTTTGTGACCAAATTGCCACGTTTGTGACATTTTAGCCACAGTACGGAAAAATTATGGTTTTGACGCGTTGACAAATTTACACTTCAAGACTAATTTTCCAACAGTGTCATGTCTCCGGTGGTCCATTTTTTGTATCCCCTATCGCCCTAAAGATCAACTATGGCTTTCTGTCCTCTGTTTTTATGGCCGTTTATCGTGGATTAGGATCTCCTAATTAAGAATCTGATATTGATTTTTTTCTATTACATCAGAATCCTGAGTTATCCTTGCTCAAAACTGAAAAAATCACTGTTTTGACTTCTACTTAACAAAAACAACAACAAGTAATATTAATTTTTGTCAATGAATTCAGACAGCGAAATTTATTATCAACAAGACATAGTTTACCGTTTTTCAATTGAATTCCCAGTTTCCGTGTTATAAGTCTTTAAAGAAAGGATACCTCTCAATAATATACAAATTATTTTCTGGACGAAAAAATTAATAAAAATGGTAAGTTATATTATTTTTATCAAAAATATATTTTATCACGAAAATTTTAAGCCCTTGCGGACTAAAATCGGATGAAAAAATAAGGCTCTATTGTAGATTTAGTGAATGAACAGAAGAAATTTTGATTCTGTTCATTTGCAAAGCAGTAGTTTAGTAGGCTTATTCACTAAATCTAGCATAGAACTTTCATTTTTCATGCGATTATAGTCTGCAAGTTTTCGAAATTTTTGTAATTAAATATGGTATTGATAAAAATAAGAAAACTTGATTTTTTCTAATTTTTGAGTCTCGAAAAATCCTTTGCATGTTATCGAAAGATATCCTTACTTTAAATGCTTATAACTCGAAAAGTAAGAATCAAATTGTAAAAAGGTTAAGGTATGACTTGTTGATAATAAATTTGACTATCCATATTCGTTTACAAAAATTACTTTTACCTGTTGTTTTTGTTGTATAGCTTTAAGTAGATGTCAAAACAGTGATTTTTTTACTTTTGAACAAGGATAACTCAGGATTCTGATGATGTAGAAAAGTTATTGCATTAAAAACATAATTAATAGCCTTCAACTACACATCAATGTACTTAAACTTTATATCGAAATATGTTTTATTGCAGACTCAAAACAATGACACATTTGTGACATTTTTGATGAGCCACGTTTGTGACATTTTTGTAGTTTATCGCATTGTAAAGCACGCTTTTGAGTTCAAGATTTTTCCGAAAGAATTTAGGGTCATGTATGTAAATCCTACAAAAAAATTGTTTCATGCATAAAATAAAATGTACAACCTCGGAGTACCGAGTGCCAATTTTGTGACCATAATTTAAAAAAAACTATTTTTGTTCATAAACTGCCCTATAAAACGCAAACAGATTTTTTTTGGACGCGTCTGGACATGATAACCGTTGGGTAATGGATAGTGATCAGAATTAATGCATATGTATTGCAGTCTATTGACTGATACAGTAGTACCATGCAGTAGTAATATGTTTTGAAGAAATTTTTTTTTTCCAAAACTAGTGGACAAATTTCAATTCGAAATTGTGACCTCAAAAAATTATTTAAAACTGCAGATGAGCTCAGAATATTGTAGCCTTAAGTATTTACTTAATATGTGTAGTAACTTGTTTTCTGTTCTATTTCCGTTTTTTGGTCGTTTTTCATCGTTTTGTTTATTAAAAGCAGGGGTAGGACATGCCACGTTTGTGACATTTGGGGTATATTTGCAAACTTTCACAGTTGACCAATAATTATTTGGTGGTTAAATTGATCCGCTCTATTAGGAAAACATAGTTTCTAACTAATAGCGTAATTTTTTGTGAAAAAAAGGTAAAATCGCCGGAAGACACAAAAAGTACAGTTATCTGAGGATCACCCATATCGAAATACATAATTTAAATTAAGAGTAAAACTTTCAACTTCCATATCAGGTTTTATGTTTCACTTACACGTACAGACGTGTGTCATTGCGTTTGAGCCGTTTTACAAAAAAACACTAATTTCAAGTGGACAATTGCATACACCCTGGCCCCAAATGTCAAAATGATCCTTACCTGAATCTTAAAAAAAAAAAAAATAAATAATTATAAAAACTCACATCTTGATTTTAGTAATATTTTTATTCCAAAAACGCGTTCTTAAAATTGTACTAAGGTTTCATGTCGTAAATTGCGTATTTAACCAGTTTCAGATAACTATTAATCTGAATCATAAAGTGTAGCATAATATTTTTCATGCCAGTTTCCTTCAGAATGTTCAAGCTCTCCACAATAGGAAAATATGCGATGAACATTTTCTAGCTTTCGCATATCGTAATTCTTTGTCCACATGTTTTCAATTGGGTCGTATTTCCTAAAATAACGTTTATCAAATATCATCACTTGATCCTTGAAAGTCCATATTGGCGCACCTATGCGATCATCAGGTAATCTACCCAACACAACCCACTTATCTCTTTTGGGATCATACATTTGAAATACTTTGTATTCAAAACCACCAACTAAGTACAATATACCACCAGCAACTGTAACCTGTATTGCAAATCAAAAAGAATTACCGTAATTATTTTGAGTTATTTTATATTTCTTACCGAAGCACCACTATCTGCTTCTTCACTAAGAGAAGCAATCTTGGTCCACACATTTTGTTGTGGATCATAGCATTCAGCTAAACCTAAACATCCAGAATCATTGTAACCTCCAACAACATACAATTTTTCGTTTAAAATTGCAACACTAAACTTTTGTCGTCTATCTAACATTGTTGCAACTGCGCTCCATGTGTTTGTTTCTTTATCATACTTTTCAACAGTATTTAAACTGTAATCTCCATCATGACCACCCACTGCATACAAAAATCCTTTTAATGCAGCTACGGAAACATCGCGACGACGTTCGTGCATGGGTTTCACATCTCTTAAGGTCATTGTTGAAAGATTTAGACAAATAACAGTGTTTAAAGGCACGTTAAGTTTACAACCTCCAACTATAAAGATTTCATCGTCTATAATTGCAGTATCAAACAAAGAGCGATTTTCCAATCTTCCCGACCACTCCATCCACGAATATTCTGCCCATTTTCTTCCACGATAAGCATGGTACAATATTTTCAATGTAGAATCTCCTGTTATTGCCATTAAAATATTATTAATTCTTTTTCTTGGTTTTGGCAATTTTACTTGCAATTTTGTGGATTCAGGTAATGAATGCCATTCCATGGCTTTCGCAACCAACTGTTGAGATACAGTTGAAGTACAAAAGGGTTGCACACTATCAATTAAAGACGATGGCTTCATCAATGGCATCCGAACTAATTTTAGCAATTCATCTTTATGTTGCTCCCTACCCAATGGATCGTGCTTAAGCCATCTCATTATACTATCAAAAATATGCTCTTCAGTTTGATTATTGAGATCAGTTTGATCGAAATCATCCATATCCCAGAAATCAGTTGCACAGAGATAATCACTGGCCAGCAAAAGTCGCAATTGATCGGCGTTTAAATCCAAGAACTCGGAAAACGTGCAAACGTAATCAAAATGCTTTAAGAAATAGTGTTTGGCATTTTTTAATAGCGACACGAAATTATGGCGCTCCGCAAGCTGGATAATATGTAAACAATTCCTTGAGTTTAGCTGTCGTGAGAGATAATTACCACAAGCATTGACAACTTCATCCAAAAGTAGTGAGTCAGCTGCTACAATCAGTTTTTCAACGATGACTTCGTTAATTTCCAATCGACCGGAGTAACAGAATTCCACTAGGGACTTGAGTGTCTCACCATCAATATGGGGTAATTTCACTTCACTTGCTGCACTCTCACGATATGGTGGCGCAAACATCGTTTTGAAGTAGTCGGAGGATGCAGATAGAACAAATCGATGTGCTGGAATTTTCATCTCTTCAATGTCGCCTCCAACCAGAACGACGTCAAATTCTACAACTTCCCGCATGTAGTCTATAACGTTTTGGGCATGATTTATATCAAAAAATAATTTATTCATCTTCAACCAGATATGATATTTTGAGACTATCTTGCGTAAATAATTTAATGCTGAATGTAGAAATGCGGCAAAAACGATATGAGGTAATCGATTTATGCCAAAATATCGATAATAAAAAATGTATATCGTACTCAACATAGTGCTGAAAGCAGAAATGCGGCAAAAACGTAAGGCACATATTATACGATGACGGAAGTTAAACCGGTTTCTATAATCCTTTCAGATTTTGAGTGTAGCTCGGTTACACATAGGGCACGGGCAAATTTCACGTTTTAATTTTTTCTTAGGCCGCACTTAGACGGAGGGCAGATGCTCGCAGGGCAAACCGATTTTTTACGCCCTTTCAGATTTATTTCAGATTTAGGGTGTCTCGGTCAAACGCAGGGCACAGGCAGATTTTCACAGTAACATGTTTTGTTACTACTTTTCAGTTCGATTGTGAAATTGGGTGAAACAACGTCAACACATTTCTAGTGCCTGTCAAATCACTTACATGTGTTACTCTCACTGCCCTTCATAAATATGAACAATCTCGCAAAAATGGAAAGACGTGGTTTTAATTAGTTCATATCATCGCAAGCGCACTGTATTTCGATTTTTTCTGTGTTCTCTTCAGATTTTTATCCTTTATCAAAAACTTAAATTTGACCTCTGGCAAGATAAGATACTTTTGTCACGGCGCGTCACCTATGGAACCATATAGTTCTTTGAAACTGGTTTCTTTCAAGGCAGCAAAATATTTATTATAACATTCTCACGAGTTCCACTTAAGAGTGTTCTTAACAATATAGTCCTTTGAGTTTTCTTTACCATATACTTAGTACTTTGAAAGTAAAAACTTATGTGATTAACTTAACCCAGATAAATAAATAAGCTAAGGACAAGCACAGATAAAGTATCCACAAGAATACAGCTACAAATTCTTTTTCTCTCGCTCAAAACAATTTTTTTTTAATTTTCTATAACAAACAACAACAAATCTAATGCCCCAAAGGCACGAGGTCACACGAATGACATGGGCACTTCAAATTTGTAGGCAAACGGAGGGAAATGAAAAGCACCGTTTCCCTCCATTTGCCTATCAATTCTAACGCCAATTTAGATCAATTCACAAAAATCTTAGGGGGGGGGGGGGGTAAGAGGTTCAGAATTGATTTTAAGGAATTTCATACAAAAAAATACCAATAATTTTATGACTTTTTGAATAAAACCACAAAACTACATTGTGTATTGTTTTGATAAAAAAAACACCGCAAATCATATTCATTGACACACAAGGTAGGTAGTTAAAATATTTGAAAATTTTTAATTTAACCTGTTTCCACCGGAGATTTATGAAGTGATTTATGGCTGCTTCCATATTTATTTGACATTTAATACATGATGAATGGAGGTGAGTTACGGTTAAATCACTTCACAAATCTCCGGTGGAAACAGGCTATTAAAAGGAATATTTCCAATAATGTATATATGTATATACTAGGTGTACAAATATGAAACCGGTAATGACATCTAGCGGTCGATAGCCGTATATGTATGACCTTCCGAACCGTATCAAATGTCTTAATTGTTCATTCTGTCATCTGTCAACAATATTCAGTTCACAATTTGTCAAGTTTCATACAACAACGCATTTTTTCCGCTCGTAAAGATGTCGAATTTTGTGCCTGAAAACTCTAATTTGCGGGAAGCATTGATTTTCTGTTTCCATTTAAAGAAAAACGCTTTTGAATCGCATCGAATCATCACTGGCGATGAAAAGTGGATTTATTTCAACAATCCCAAACGAAAAAAATCATATTTGAGCCCCGGCCAACGACCCAAATCAACGCCAACACCAAATCGCTTCGGCCGAAAGACAATGCTGTGTGTTTTCTAGGATCAGCGTGGTGTTATTTGGTATGAGCTACTAAAACCAGGTGAAACAGTTACTGGTGCACGCTACCATCAACAATTGATCGCTTTGAACCGTACTATACGTCAGAGGAGGCCCGAATTTCAACTTCGCCATGACAAAATTGTATTCCAAGATGACAACGCATCGCCACATCGAGAAGCGGTCAATAAAAACTTGGTAGAATCGTACAACTGGGAGCCCCTGCCCCACCCGCCGTACTCATCGGACCTGGCGCCGTCCGATTACTATTTGTTTTCATCGATGGGACACGCACTCAACGATTCGCACTTCAATTCTTACGAGGAAGTGCAAAAATGGCTCGATGAATGGATAGCCTCAAAAAACGAAAATTTTTTTTGGCGAGGAGTCCATAAATTGCCTGAAAGATGGGAAAGATGCGTAGCTAGCGAGGGGAATTACTTTGAAGATTAAATTTGGAACCATTTTCGCAAAATAAACGTGTTTTTTATAAATAAAAATTACCGGTTTCATATTTGTACACCTAGTAATGGCCATAAATACAGTTTTTTATATATTTAAATTTTTGATGGATTTTGCCATGATTACAAATATGGGAAAATGGAATTACTCAGATTACTTTCTCTTATGCTCTGGTGTTTTCTTTCCACTTAAGTTTTCAACATGTGCGGTGCTTTTAAAGCTGAAATTAAAAAAATGTGTAAACTATTGATGAATTTAGTATTTCTTTTGGTAATATGTGAAATTTTTGCCACTGATGATACTCCGGAAATAAAACCTTATGAACCGCAACAGATTCATATTGCCTTCGGCGGTAAGTCTTTATTATTATTTTTATTTTTTTTTTAGTTTTTATGTTAATTCGTAAATTTATTAAATAAAATATATTGTAGGTACAAATATACATATTAGAGCGCTTATAAAATAAGATTTAAAAAAAATAAAAAATTAGGAACCGATTGTAAAAAAAACCCTGTCAGATTTCGATGAAAGTCTGAAAAATACACAAAAAAAGGCAAATCGTTTTAACTGCCCGTAATTTTGAAACTAAGTACGTAGGCTGCTATATATTTCTGGCCTAGGCAACATTAGCTAAAATCTGGTAACACCATAATTAAGTTTAACATTTTTTAGCATAAACGTACTCAGAACGTTTTAACGTTCGACCATCATTTGTTTTGTTTACAGTGACTTGAAAAACTCAATTTGGCAAAAAATGGAACTAACTCGTGAACATTTTCGTGCGATCATTTTTCACAACTTTCGACGTGGATTATCACGACAAGAGCGCATTGATGAACTTAAATCTTTGTATGGCGATGAAGCACCATTTTATAGCACTGTGGAAAACTGGTTTAATGAATTCAATCGTGGCCGACGCTCGCTCAAAGACGAATTCCGCGAAGGTCGTCCAAAAACGGCCGTTGTGCCAGAGAACATTGATGCTGTGCGTGAACTGATAATGCAAGATCGTCATATGCCATGCCATAAGATAGAAGCATCCTTGGGCATTAGTTCCACTCCAATACATTTGATATTGCATGAACACCTGGCCGTAAAAAAGGTTTGTTCTCGTTGGATCCCGCACAATTTGCCAATCGTTAAAAAAATACTCGTGTCGATTGGTGCAAAGAAATGTTGAAAAAATACGATCGCGGTGCTTTAAAAGACGTTTATAAGATCGTCACAGATGACAAATAATGGATCTATGGGTATGAGCCCGAAACAAAACAGCAATCGACCGTGTGGGTCTTCGAAGACGAGCCAAATCCAACGAAAGTTGTTCGTGGAAGAAGCACTTCGAAGCAAATGGTCGCCTGTTTCTTCGGCAAAACTGGTCATGTGGCGAATGTTCCGCTTGAACAACGTAGGACGGTCAATTCAGAGTGGTAGGGGAGATGTGTGTACCTTGGTCCGCTTTTCAGTTTTTTCAATGTGCAGGATTTTCCAAAAAAGTTCCTTTAGTTTTTTGATTAAGTTATATTTCTACAATGCTTGCAGCATCAAATGACGTGACAATGATATTTCTATGTCTTACCATTGAGTAGAAATATTACTTTTTCCGTTGCAATCTCAAACGGTCCAAGGTACACCATGCAAGTGTACCTTGGACTATTAAAAGTAAAAGAGAATACATTGTATTTTGGCAATAAATTATGAAATAACCATTTATTATGTAATCAAAAGTAACATTTTTTTCAATAAAAAAAAAAAAAAAAATAATCATAAACAAAAATTATAACACAAAAAAGTGCATTTAGTAAAAAACAATTAATTAAACAAAAAAGGTTGCAAATAAATACATTAATTGCGTAAATAATAATAATAATATTATATTGAGAGGCGATTATGGCTTCGTGGTTGCCCGTCGAAAAAGGCTCGCTGGTCAATAAGCTAGGTCCAAGGTACACACAGACAGCATGTTTTAAAAACTGTCAACACCCATAACACATGTTAATGAAAATACATCTAAAACACACTAAAAGCTTAAAACAATAACTAAACTTGCTTCCTGATGTTGTAAAACTGAAATATTTCAAGTAAGTTGCTCACAAAACGTTTCGTAGCTCACTCCAAAAACAAATTTTTACACACAAAAAACACTTTTTCCGTTGCTTGTTATACACGCATACAGCTTGACGGTCTGAAGTCTACTTATATGAGTCATCGGTATGAGTGGAAAATTCCATAGAAGAACATAATCGTACACGTGCAACTGTTGAGTGGCAACCGGCACTCGGACCGAGGTACACTCGGACCAAGGTACACAAATCTCCCCTACACCACAATTTGTTAGCCTAAAGTCTTCGGAGAAATTCGAAAAACGAACAAGAGAAGACGAATCATTGTTCACCATGACAATGCGAGCTCTCACATATCGGCTCAAACCAACGAATTGATGAGTCATCCGCCGTACAGCCCTTACTAGACACCCAATGACTTCTTTTTATTCCCGCACATCAAGAAAAAAATGCGTGGTCATGTTTTGAAGGTGTCTCAATCGGAGTGGAAAAAGTGCTTCGACAATTGGTTTGAGCGCATGCAAGAGTGTATAAATCATGCTAGAGAATATTTTGAAAAACAATAAAACCATTTTTGATGATAAATATTCTTATTTTCATTATTAGGCCAGAAATATATATAGCTGCCCATGTACTATCTATTCGGAGATGCTCTGAAGTCAAATTTTGTAGAAAATTACTAGGGCAATATTATCAATTAAAAAGCGCGTTGGTACTTTCATGATTACTATGCCGCGTCTAGATTCTTATGGATTAATATTGATAAAGAAAGTATCCATTTGAATCTATTTGGTAAGCTGGGTCGCCAAAATAAATTCAAAATCTCCACATCCCAATATGTTCTTTGGCTTATCGTTAGACACCCCACAAAATATTTTGGCTCTGGTGAAAACTTTGATGACGCTAGAATTTTTTTTGGGCCAAAAACACAAAATTTGTATGGAAAACTTTTTTGTTTGGCTACATAGAGCGAAACAAAAATTTACAAAAATTAAGCATATAAAATGGTTAAGTTATGCATCAAAAGTTTTTCGAAAATCGCGCTCTGTCTTAGGATATTGATTTTAGAAACAGTGAAAAATCTCTAATTTCAAACGAATCACCCGTTAAATATTTTGCCTGAAAATATGCTACGTTTTTTTTTAATTTAAAAAATGCTGTTTTTATAATACTAGCATTCTTTTGAAATTTGTAATGAATTAATTTTCATTTTAATAAAGTAAGTAAGTAAAGATTTATTGAGACTTTTTTAAAAAATTAGGTGTTACATTAAATATGTTTGCTTTAACGAGTACTTAGAATTATATGTATTATTCTAAACAGATTATTAGATTACGCAACATGCTTGTTTTATAAAAGTTTTTTTTTTATGTTGAAACATTAGAGGATAAATTGTGTTTGCTCCCGACACATAGGCGATTACTTTGGACGTTATTGTCCCTTTGAAATCTTAAAGGCTAAAATTAAATAATATCTTAAAATATAAAACTACAAGCTAGATAATATCTAAAACTAAAATTAATATTTACATACATATATACAAGATTTAAAAAAAGAAACTATATTTATTCAACCTCTATGAGTAAGAGGAGTTGTGTTTTTGTAAAATTCAGGTAAAAGCGAAAAGTCAATATTATTAGGACTAATAGAAGTTTGAATGTTTTCATTCAGAATTCCAATAGGAGAGAGGTAAAGACTGTTTGACCAACTAAACGCGCTTTGTTGACTTAATATATCTGACATCAGAATGTTCTCGTGATATCTCAATTTATCGGAATAACGGTAAAGCATTAAAAGAGCATACACAGAAAATGGAATTATTTTGGCTCTGCTGTAAATAAAATGGTTTGAGAAACGTTTAGTATACGATTCGTAATTTCGATCAACACAAAGTCTGTAACGGTGGTAGCACACTGCTGCACCGAGCGAATTGTCTTCTGGGTTAATTGCTACGTAGCGCTCAAAAATGTAAACGGACCCTATTCCATGTTCGAAAAATGCCATTCACTAACACACTCACAAAATGTACACGGAATTTCATTTTTTTTTTTATCACCATCTCCCTTGCGATCATTGGCTTGGGTTTGTGAGTGAATACACACTAACATTTTTTTTCTAATTTGAAGGCCAAAAATGAGGTGACATTTTGTGAGAGTGTTAGTGAATGCCAAAAAACGGGAACAAAGAACGGCGTTCAATTACATCAGGCAATTTTTTGAAGAGTCAGTTGCGGTTGAATGACGAAACAAAAAGGTTGTTTTAAAATCAGTGCGTGCGGTAGTTAAATTAAAAAAAATGTGCTCATATGAGACGAAGAAAAAAAAAGAAAAGGACACGCGTAAAGAAAATTTAGTTTTTATAAAAATGGCAATTGATTGCTAAATTTTC
The DNA here is from genome assembly GCA_951812925.1 of Calliopum simillimum. Lineage (NCBI taxonomy): Eukaryota > Metazoa > Arthropoda > Insecta > Diptera > Lauxaniidae > Calliopum > Calliopum simillimum. The sequence goes on along the minus strand of OX638372.1, from coordinate 93,397,345 downwards.
AATATAAAATATTGAAAATTACAAAATCAAATTTTTGGCTAGACAAAAATAAACAATTTGCAAAGAGTGCGTGGTACGAAATTGAAAAAGTTTGATAAGTAATTGTAGAGTGTTAGCTGAGTCGATATAAAAAAAATTGACGAAAAAATAAGAACAATCAAAATGTTTAATTGTAAGGTCTACCCGCAGACATTTTACAGGCTTTAGTTAAATATAATTAAGTGATCTGGAAAAGATAAAATTATCAAAAATTTTTTCCCTAAGCCTCTTGTGGTCGCATGTTCACTCGAATCCGATTACGGGTGTTTCGTCTATCGTATTGTCGGTCGCCGCCGCTTCCGTCGTAATCGAGACATAAATCGTGCATCAAACGACACGAATAAATAAAAAGAAAAAAAGCAAAAGTTTGAAAAAGACAATAAAAAGACGTAAATTCAGTCTTTGTCGCCGGTGCGGGCATGCCGATGGTAGCGCAAAGAAAAAGGGCCGCCATTAATAATCGTCGAAATGACGTCACCGACATCTTCGCCGCAAATTCAGCAAAACTGCTTGTGTCAGTGTGTGCGCGCATGATACATAAAGAAAAACAAAAATTTAACGAAACCTAAAATGGTACAGAAAAGTGAACATGAAAAAATTATAAAAAAATAAAGAACATAAAATTTAACGAAACAAAAGAGATCTAAAGTGACAGTTTGAGAAATAAAGACAACAAAAGAAAACAGTGCATAAAAGCAAATGAATAACAACAACAGAAAAAATGCATCGAAATGTGGCAGCAGAAAAGTGAACGAAGTGACAGTTAAATACATAATAAGAAAAAACCGAATAATAAAATACAGTAATAAACAGATAGAAATAAAAACAAAAACACCGATTTATATAAAAGAAAATAATTAAAAAAAGAAAAGAAACCAATACAATAATTAAAAAAAAAAGGCAAATTCGAAAAATAAAGAATCAAACAAAAATTTTGTGAGTTACAAAAAAAAAAAACAACAGCGATGCTGCCACAACAACAACAACATCAAAGACAACAGCAAACTACAATAATCTGTAACCAGCAAAGCGGCAACCGAGACATCTGGAGCAGCTATAAAATTTAAGTATCCTAATATGTATTTAAGATTTTTTTATATATATATATTCATTTAAATATTATTTAATTAACAAATTTAAATTCACTATATTTTCCTCATATTAGTATTAATTTTTTTTCCCATATGTTCATATATAATAGTACGCGTACTAAAGATAAGTTTTTTTAAGGGTTCTATTTTTAAGGTTTGTAAACTAAATTAATTACAAAAAAAAAAAATTAAAATGAAATCAACATTTTTTTGATTAAAACGTAAATTTTATAAAATGGAAAACTAATTTTTTCATTTAAAAGGAATGTTGAGGAAGGGCATATGCGGTGAGTAAAGGGTATACATGGATTTAGTTTAGGGGCAATTCCACAAATATTGAGTGCCGGATTTGCCATAGGAGGGGAGGGAAAAATGCACTCCAAGGGACAAAATAACATCTAGTCACCAAAATTGATGAGTTAGTTTTCGATGGTAGTGAGAAATGATCAGTTTGTTTATATTTTTGACAGCTACCAAAATGGCATGATTACTATGATTACGCGTCAAGTTAGATTAGGGAGAAGCACGACCATGGGGTAGCCTAGCCGGAGTTTAAGAAATTTTTCATGCCGCTTTAAACCTGATTGCACTGCAATATAAATTTTATTTTTCTATTTTGATTTGAATTTGACATTTCATAGACGCACGCGTAACATAGATGGCGCCCAACGAAGAGCAAACAAAGTTATTTTTTTAATTGATTAATTTTTTTTTGAATTTCACTTAACAAATTTTAGGGTAAATAAAATTTGGGTTAAGTTTTTATTTAAATTTAAAATATTTTCATTTTTTTTTCAATTTATCGGAAACTAAAGTAGTCATGGATCGGATTTTTTTTCGCTGCGTGTAAAGCATTTTAGAAGTTTAAAAAAAAAGAGAAATATTGTTCTAACGTCTAGTTTTTAAACAATATCAACTTAGTCCTGGTCAATTTGAAATTAAATTTCTGAGCCACGTTGCAGGTTGAATGTTTAAATACTCAGCAGTTATTCTTCTAAGGTGTTTCCTACGGATACATAACATTTTAAAAGATAGTTTTTTCTAAATAATTTTTGAATTTTTTCAAGTGCGGTTGAGCCCGAAGTTAATGAACCGATAGTTCGTTGCTTGCGCTGCCAATCGTGAATTGTAATAAAGTTTAACAGGCATGAAATTTTTAAGTCCAGGATTATCTGTTCAAGGTACCTGTTGCTAAAGATTCTTACGCTTAAAATTTGTGTAGTATTCAGTAGTACACAGAGAAAAAAATTTTTGATTTGAATTTTGAGTCATCGTTTAATTTTGAACGATTTGCCATATTTTTTTTTATATTGATACAGTAGTCAGTACATTTAATTATATAGGTACTTGTGCACTGTTAGTCCCATGTACCCTTTTTAGCTATACCACATTTGTCACAACTCAGCATTCCTTTTTAATATTTTGATTGCATCACTGATTTGATTTTGAAACGATTTTTTTTCCGTTAAAATCTAATTATTACGGAAAACGGATATAATTTAAAATTTTTTTTTATTCAGAAAAACAAAACTCGATTATTCTGAAGCAATTCTTCGTTCTTTGTTCTCGGACATTACGCGAACTGAATTTAATTATTGACGTGTTTTATGGATACTCGCAAAACAGTGCGAAATAATAACAGAGATCGAAATTCTCTCGGTAGGGGTAGAGGTAACAATTCGTTCGGTAGCAGTAGAGGTAGCGACAACCTTCCTTCAGGTTCACGCGGATCAAACCTTTTATCTTTTTCACCCGTTAATAACGCAAGACGTGTTGTACACTCACCTCCATCAAATTCATTAAACCAACCTAACCCAAACGTGTCAAATTATTCGGTTCAATCAGCCAGTAGTACTGTGGAGCAGTCAAACGATAATAGTGCTGAGATTCATAATCATTCCGTTCAAAATCCAATTGTTGACCAAGAGTGTGTTTTGTTTCGGTTTTTACAACCTAATTTAGTAAATAACATGCCTAATAACAATGAACCTCCAGAGGCACCACCAGCCAACATGGATGTGACGTCAGTAGCTGCCTTGGTAAGCCTTGTAGAAAATACCATACGCAATACTCAAGAAGGGTTTAGGCAGGAATTAAGAGCCATAACTGAAAATGTTTCAGCGTTAAATATTGCCATGTCAGAACTTGCACCAAGCGCTGGTGATCAGGCTCCACAAAATTTACAATTACCAGGAGTTGCTAGTCAGGTTCCACAAAATCTACATTTGTTAAGCACTGTAGCTCAGTCTTCGCAGATGTCACAGCCAAGTGCTGGATTGAACGAAAATTCGTCAGGCAGCTATACTGTGCACCTTAAAGATTGGAAAGTATCCTATGATGGATTAGGCAGCGTGGCTGATTTTTTGTTTAAAATTGAGACTTTATGTCAACGTTCGCGATGTTCTCATGACCATTTAATGGCAAATTTCCATATTTTCCTAACGGGTAAGGCCGAGTCTTGGTATTGGCTATTTTCTCAGCAAAATAGAAACGCAACATTTGCAGTGTTGAAAGATGCGTTGCAGAAAGAGTTTGGTTCATTGGAAACAGACCAAGATGTAATTTTGAAAATTTATTCACGGAAGCAATGGGCTAAAGAGTCGTATGAAGATTTTCATACAGCCATTATTACTATGAATTCCAAATTGAGCGAACCTCTTTCTGAAACAGCCTTGATGGACGTTATCAAGAAAAATGTCAATGCTAATTTAAAGTTAATGCTTTTCAATTCACGAGCAACCACTTTAGGAAATTTGAGAGAGTTGGCTCGCAAAGGGGAGAAATTGCTTACTGAAAATAGGTTTTCTTCAACGGTAAGTACTGGTCGGCATGTCAATGAGCTTGATGTCAGTACAAATTTGAATAGTGACGAAACTGAAGCGGAAGCAGATCCGCAAGTAGAGGCTTTACAGTTTCCACGTCGCGCTGATTATTCCAAAATCCAGTGCTGGAACTGTTTGTTATTCGGACATTCGTATATTTATTGTCCTAGCGAAACAAGAAACATTTTTTGTTTCAAATGTGGGCAAAAAGGAGTCACAACTCCAAACTGCACTAATTTGCACCAGGGAAATTTCAGACGGAGCGAGTTGGCAACCGGGGACACTCGTTCTTCCCGCAACACCCCGAGTTTTCAATAAAAACCGAAGTAGACTTGTCAAACCAAAGGCTTGCAGTCGAAAAAGACAATAAAATCCCAGACATTCAAATTTTAAAACCCACTAATCGCGACTTTTCTTGTCAAACAAATTTACAATTTTTAAGTCTTCATGAACGTAAGTTACGGTATGAAAAAGCAAAATCAGAGATTTTTCAAAAACGTTTTGTTCCTTCTAAGGCAATTTTAAAATGTAGGATTAGGTTTCAGAAGCGTAAACATTGTAGAAAAGTTTTAGCAGCAACAAAATTATTTGATCGCGCAGACGATCGTCCTTTTGCGCAAATAACTATTCTCAATGATTCTTTCCTCGGATTATTAGACTCAGGAGCTAATGTTTCTGTGCTCGGTAAAAATAGTATAGAGTTTTTAGAAAATAATTATCTACACCTTAAATCATTAAAATTGTTTTTGTCCACTGCTGATGGAGCTAAGCAAAAAGTTGTTGGTTTTTGCTGCTTGCCTGTTACTTACAAAGGAGTTACGAAAAATATAGACTTTTACATTGTACCTTCACTTACTCAGTCTGCATATCTCGGCGTAAATTTCTGGCGCGAGTTTGCTCTTGCACCTGATATTATACCTGAAGTTAATTCTTTAGAACTTGATTCCACGGATTCATCAAATTTTCATGATTTGAACGCTGTTCAAAAACTTGAATTAGATAAAGTCATTATGCAATTTCCTTCGTACGAAAAATATGGTTTAGGCTGTACACAATTGCTTGAGCATCATATAGATACAGGCGACGCTGTGCCAGTTAAATCAAAGCATTTTCCACTTTCGCCACCTAGGCAAGAAGAAGCATATAAAGAGTTGGATAGGTTACTCAAGATGGGGGTAATAGAGGAATCCAATTCTCCTTGGTGTAGTCCTGTAGTTATCGTCCGTAAGCCTGGTAAGGTAAGAATGTGCCTCGATTCGAGGAAATTAAACACTCTTACAAAGAAGGATTCATATCCGCTTCCACATATCAACGGCTTGCTCAGCCGCTTAAAAGATACACATTTCATAAGTGGAATAGACTTAAAGGACGCATTTTTCCAAATTAAACTTACGGAATCATCTAAGGAGAAGACCGCTTTCGCTGTCCCAGGTAGACCTCTCTACCATTTCAAGGTCATGCCTTTTGGCCTATGTAATGGTCCACAAGCCATGAGTAGGCTAATGGACAAAGTTATTCCGTCCAAGTTTCGTGAAAATGTCTTTGTGTATCTGGACGATTTACTCGTCTGTAGTTCAGATTTTGATGCTCATTTAAAACTCTTATCCGAGGTTGCAAAATGCCTTAAAAATGCTGGCTTGACAATAAATGTAAGCAAAAGTAAGTTTTGCCAAAAAGAGATAAAATATTTAGGATACCGGATAGGTTTCGGATGTTTAAAGGTTGACCCCGACAAAGTGCGGGCAATCACTGAATTCCCTTTACCCAAGTCTATTCGACAAACACGTCGCTTCATTGGCATGGCCAATTGGTATCGCTCTTTTGTTAACAATTTTGCAAGCATTGCTGGCCCTTTAACTGATTGCACAGCTAAATCGTCAAAACCTTTTCATTTAACCCCGGAAGCTGTCGAAGCTTTTGAAAAGTTAAAAGAAGCATTGTCATCCGCTCCAGTTCTGGCACAACCAGACTTTTCGCGCGAATTCATCGTGCAATGTGATGCCTCGACAGTTGGTGTTGGTGGAGTATTGTATCAGCTCGATGATGAGGGTAGAGAAAGGCCTATTGCTTATGTTTCCAAAAAACTGAATAAGGCTCAACGTAACTATACAGTTACAGAGCTAGAATGCTTAGCAGCTATAATTAGCGTTGACCGTTTCAGACCATATGTGGAGGGTGTTCCTTTCCGTATTATCACGGATCATTCCAGCCTTAAATGGCTTATGACCCAAAAAGAACTGCATGGTCGTATGGCGCGCTGGTGTTTAAAATTGCAAGGCTTCGATTTTACTATGGAGCATAGAAAAGGATCACTTAACGTGGTTCCTGATACCTTATCACGATTTGACGTTGATGAATTAGTAGCGAGTGAGATTTCGTTTGAAGTAGACTTAGAGTCGCCAGAATTTGAAAGTGCAGAATATGAAGATTTGCGAAGGACCGTCAATGAAAATAAAGATATGTTGCCTGATGTTTGCGTGTCTGACAATTTTGTGTACAAACGAGTACAATTTCGACAAGGCATTGAGGATGAAGAGGATAACCTCTGGCGTTTGTGGGTTCCTAAGACTTTAACTGAATCTATTATTAAAAATGCGCATGATTCAGAAGTTAGTTGTCACGGTGGTTATGCGAAAACTTTGGCGCGAATCAAGCAAAAATATTTCTGGCCTACCTTAGCTCGTGATGTTTATAATTTTGTCAAAGCTTGCGACATGTGTAAGTCAATGAAAGCAGTGAATCAAACTTTAAGACCCCCTATGGGCAATGCTTTTGTCACAGAGCGTCCTTTTCAGCGCCTATACTGTGATTTTTTAGGACCGTATCCATGTTCTAAAACTAAAAATTCACATCTTTTCATTGCAATCGATCATTTTACTAAGTTTCTATTTTTAAAGCCAATGCGTGCTGCGACGTCTTCAAATGTAATTTCTTATTTTCAAACCGAAATATTTCCGACATTTGGTGTACCACAATTTATCCATAGTGATAATGGAAAACAGTTCGTTTCCAAGGAAATGCAAGATTTTTTCTCTAGTTATGGTGTTACCCATATTAAAACTGGTTTGTATTCACCGCAGGCCAATGCCTCCGAGAGAGCAAACAGAGAAATCATTTTCAAAATTCGTTGCTATTTGATAAATGATAAAGACCACACCAATTGGGATAAACATATTCCTCAAATTTTATCAATACTACGAAGTGACTTTCATTCAGCCATAAAAGGTTCACCATACTATGCATTATTTGGCCAAAATATGTGTCAGCACGGGTCTGCATACAAGATTCTCAAAAAACTTGACAGTCTGAGACATGACCAAATAAGCATAGAACAAAAAGGTGAAGTATTGCATCGAATTAGGGATAAAATTGAGAGAAATTTAGTAATCGCACATGAAAAGGCTGCAAAAACATACAATACTCGGTCGAAAGAAATTAGTTACAGGGAAGGTCAGGAAGTTTTTCGTAAAAATCATGCACTTAGTAAATTTTCGCAAGGTATAAATGCCAAATTTTTACCAAAGTTTCTAAAATGTCGAGTTCGTAAGAAATTAGGCAATGCCCTATATGAAATTGAGGATCTTCAAGGTAAACTTGAAGGTACCTTCCATGCGTCGGATTTGCGTCCAAATTGATATTCTTACCTAGCTTTTCTGTATTCGACTTATGTCGAATTACAAGCCTTGCCCGCAAGGGCATCTTTCATAAAAGAGAAAGATGACGGGATTAACGACCCTGCGTACCCTAGTGAACCCAAAAAGCGTCTGTTCCCATAGTGGGCGGCTTATTGGTCAGCGTCTGTACCCAGATTGGGCGGCTGTGCACCCTAAGTCCAAAATAGCGTCTGTTCCCAGATTGGGCGGCTATTTGGCCAGCGTCTGTTACACATTGGACTGCTGTAAACTTTTGTAGGTAACCCTGAGACTGGGGTTGCATTGGGTGCGGCTTCGTGCGAGAATTTGGTCGTACGACCAAACTTTGTTCCGATGGTCGCGTGAGTTCGCACTTTCCGGTATTCAGCTCCTTGTATTTTCGTATGACTTCGTTGATACGAACAAAATTTATTTTGTTTTTGTCAAGCATTAGTACAGGGCGATAAATGTTTGGAAAGTATCTATACTTATTTTATTGGAGCAAGCGTTTTTTTCTCGTGCGGCTTGGTTTTCGTACGTGGGTGCATCCAATGCAATCTTAGCCTGGGGTAACTGAGCTATGCTCGAGACCACTCGGCATACAGTTATGTCAAGGCATGCTGGTAAATAATATTTAAATTTTTATATTTGTTTAAAAAAAAAACCGTTCCAGACAACGGAGTCATAAAGATATGACTGCGTTTGCGCTTGGCCGACCGTTGGTGGAATAAAATTACTGAAGGTTCGACCGAGGGCAAACGGAGTTTACATCCCTAGGTCCTCTTTTGGACTAAACGGTGGAGGTTTCACCGGGGGGTCTTCATTATGGTGATGTTGGACCCATGGACATTTATGTAATCTGTCTGATCAGTCAAACCGATGCTTTATTTTGCCCGGCTATTCGTGGGTCGTGCCACACGTTTCTGCCAAGAAAAAAATAAAAAAAAATAAAATTTATCGCTGATACCTGCAAATTGACATGTTTAACCAGTTTCGAACCGTTAAGATCCAATTACACCTGTTTTCCTGTTTGTTTTAGGCTGGAATGCCTTCCCAAAACAAAGCAGGTTTGTAACGGTGGTAGCACACTGCTGCACCGAGCGAATTGTCTTCTGGGTTAATTGCTACGTAGCGCTCAAAAATGTAAACGGACCCTATTCCATGTTCGAAAAATGCCATTCACTAACACACTCACAAAATGTACACGGAATTTCATTTTTTTTTTATCACCATCTCCCTTGCGATCATTGGCTTGGGTTTGTGAGTGAATACACACTAACATTTTTTTTCTAATTTGAAGGCCAAAAATGAGGTGACATTTTGTGAGAGTGTTAGTGAATGCCAAAAAACGGGAACAAAGAACGGCGTTCAATTACATCAGGCAATTTTTTGAAGAGTCAGTTGCGGTTGAATGACGAAACAAAAAGGTTGTTTTAAAATCAGTGCGTGCGGTAGTTAAATTAAAAAAAATGTGCTCATATGAGACGAAGAAAAAAAAAGAAAAGGACACGCGTAAAGAAAATTTAGTTTTTATAAAAATGGCAATTGATTGCTAAATTTTCAATATAAAATATTGAAAATTACAAAATCAAATTTTTGGCTAGACAAAAATAAACAATTTGCAAAGAGTGCGTGATACGAAATTGAAAAAGTTTGATAAGTAATTGTAGAGTGTTAGCTGAGTCGATATAAAAAAAATTGACGAAAAAATAAGAACAATCAAAATGTTTAATTGTAAGGTCTACCCGCAGACATTTTACAGGCTTTAGTTAAATATAATTAAGTGATCTGGAAAAGATAAAATTATCAAAAATTTTTTCCCTAAGCCTCTTGTGGTCGCATGTTCACTCGAATCCGATTACGGGTGTTTCGTCTATCGTATTGTCGGTCGCCGCCGCTTCCGTCGTAATCGAGACATAAATCGTGCATCAAACGACACGAATAAATAAAAAGAAAAAAAGCAAAAGTTTGAAAAAGACAATAAAAAGACGTAAATTCAGTCTTTGTCGCCGGTGCGGGCATGCCGATGGTAGCGCAAAGAAAAAGGGCCGCCATTAATAATCGTCGAAATGACGTCACCGACATCTTCGCCGCAAATTCAGCAAAACTGCTTGTGTCAGTGTGTGCGCGCATGATACATAAAGAAAAACAAAAATTTAACGAAACCTAAAATGGTACAGAAAAGTGAACATGAAAAAATTATAAAAAAATAAAGAACATAAAATTTAACGAAACAAAAGAGATCTAAAGTGACAGTTTGAGAAATAAAGACAACAAAAGAAAACAGTGCATAAAAGCAAATGAATAACAACAACAGAAAAAATGCATCGAAATGTGGCAGCAGAAAAGTGAACGAAGTGACAGTTAAATACATAATAAGAAAAAACCGAATAATAAAATACAGTAATAAACAGATAGAAATAAAAACAAAAACACCGATTTATATAAAAGAAAATAATTAAAAAAAGAAAAGAAACCAATACAATAATTAAAAAAAAAAGGCAAATTCGAAAAATAAAGAATCAAACAAAAATTTTGTGAGTTACAAAAAAAAAAAACAACAGCGATGCTGCCACAACAACAACAACATCAAAGACAACAGCAAACTACAATAATCTGTAACCAGCAAAGCGGCAACCGAGACATCTGGAGCAGCTATAAAATTTAAGTATCCTAATATGTATTTAAGATTTTTTTATATATATATATTCATTTAAATATTATTTAATTAACAAATTTAAATTCACTATATTTTCCTCATATTAGTATTAATTTTTTTTCCCATATGTTCATATATAATAGTACGCGTACTAAAGATAAGTTTTTTTAAGGGTTCTATTTTTAAGGTTTGTAAACTAAATTAATTACAAAAAAAAAAAATTAAAATGAAATCAACATTTTTTTGATTAAAACGTAAATTTTATAAAATGGAAAACTAATTTTTTCATTTAAAAGGAATGTTGAGGAAGGGCATATGCGGTGAGTAAAGGGTATACATGGATTTAGTTTAGGGGCAATTCCACAAATATTGAGTGCCGGATTTGCCATAGGAGGGGAGGGAAAAATGCACTCCAAGGGACAAAATAACATCTAGTCACCAAAATTGATGAGTTAGTTTTCGATGGTAGTGAGAAATGATCAGTTTGTTTATATTTTTGACAGCTACCAAAATGGCATGATTACTATGATTACGCGTCAAGTTAGATTAGGGAGAAGCACGACCATGGGGTAGCCTAGCCGGAGTTTAAGAAATTTTTCATGCCGCTTTAAACCTGATTGCACTGCAATATAAATTTTATTTTTCTATTTTGATTTGAATTTGACATTTCATAGACGCACGCGTAACAAGTCTTAATATACTTCTTTCAAGAATTTCTAGCTCTTTTGCCACTGTAGGGGATATACTAAACCAAACAGGAAACCCATACATCATAGCAGAACGTATGCTTACTTTATATATAAGTAATTTTGATTTGGAGCTCAAATATTTATTGCGAAGTAACTTAATAAACATTGACTTAATTCGTATGGCCTTAGACTTAGCAAATCGCGCATGTTCATTAAATTTTAGTAATTTATTGAATGTAATGCCAAGATATTTAATTTTGTCTCTAAACGGGATTTCTATGTTGTCTAAAAGAAGATGCAGGGTTTTACTTCGAGGAACAACATAATAGGGGCACTTTCCAGATGGATTTCTCAAACAAATAGCTTCAGATTTAGCAGGATTGATTTTTATTCCCCATTTTTTATAGTAATCATTTACAATAGTAAGATGATTAGACACTCTATCTAAAGCTATTTTTGGACAGGTAGAATGGGCATATATGAGAGAGTCATCGGCGTACAAGATACTTTGTGAACCATTATATTCATGTGGAAAATCGCAAATCAATATGTTATACAAAAGGGGTGCCAGGATTGCTCCCTGAGGAACACCACTACTAATTTGACTAAGGTCTGACTGAGCATTATTTATTTCAACTAAAAATTTTCGGTTTTCAAAAAAACTTTTAAATATTTTGATGATGCTAGGATTGCAACCGATCCCAATTAGTTTATAAAGAATGCCATTTTGGTAAGCGCGATCAAAAGCTTTCTCAATATCAAGTGATACAGCAATGGTGCATTTTTGAATGCGAAGGTTACAAATTACGTCGTTATGGAATTTAACCAAAGCATCGACTGCAGAATGGCGCCTTTTAAAACCGAACTGGTGATGAGGTATAAAAACAAAATCTAAGTCAGCTTCCATCTTTGCTTTGATAATACGCTCATACAGTTTTCCCAAGTTTGAGAGCATTGAAATCGGCCTAGAGTTGTTCAGACAATAATCGTTAGCTTTCTTTTGCAGTGGATATATTTTTGCTATTTTCCAAAAGTCCGGAAAATATCCATTATTAATGCAGTTGTTGAAAATAATACAAAGACACTCAAAAGCAGATAAAGGTAATTTTTTAATAATGTAATTTGAAATTTTGTCTATACCTGAGGACTTTTTCGCATTCAGTGTTTTCGAAAGAATTTGGAGGTCTAAAGAAGATATAAATTGAGGTAAATTGGAGTTATTTAATGAATTCGTAGACGAAGAAAAATTTTGAAGAGTATTGCAAGAGGATAAACAGTTATCAATTGAAGAATTGATGTCTAAAATATCTGGTCGATTTGGAATGTTTGGTCTGTAAATATCAGAGAAGTGTCTCCTAAAGTGTTCTACTTTATCCTCATTTTCGGTGTACGTTATACCGTCAACAGTAATCTTACTAAAGCTTCTACTTTTTTTGTTACCTACGCAACTGTAAATTTGCTTATATGCTGTAGGTCCAGGCTTAATGTTGCTTAGCCGAAAGTTGAACTGTGTAGCTTGGTGCAGTTCAACTTGTTCCTTAATAATAATTTTTAATAATTGAATTTGTGTTGATAACGTCTGATATTGTGCGTTTTTTCTATTGCAATTTCTGTGATAAATTTTTTTCAATTCTTTTTGCCAAATATATTTTATGCGAAAAAGTTTCTTGATATTGTCGGGAATGATAAATTTTTTATTTTTATATTCAATTTTTTCGGAGTGTAAGTCAGTAACTGAATTAATACAATTGGTAAAACTGTGTATAGAGGCATCGATTTCTGCATTGGATAAATTTTTATCTGATGGCAAGTCTAAATCCAACAACACTAACTCCAAATCAGCTTGAAAATCGCTCCACACTGTTTTTTCGAAAGAAGAATAAACACGAGGTGGTACAAGGAGAAGATCGAAATTGGAAAAGTTGAATTTAAGCTTTAAAGGAAAATGATCCGAAAAGGAGGGAATTGTCGTAATAGAAAAATTTTGGTTATTAAAGTCAATTATATTTGTGCTGATAAGAAAATGGTCCAAATAAGAACTTCCGTTCGGAAAAGTTGGCGAAATATCACACAATCTTAAAAAATCCAAAGAAGAATTTTGAAGCCAATCATCAAGACTTTTGCCATTTAAATTAAATAAAAGGTCACCCCAAGATGTGCTCTTTGCATTGAAATCTCCTCCAATAAAAACTCCGTCATAACTCGTCGATAAAATTTTTATCTTATCTAGACCAGCGCAAAAATCATTAGGGTAGAAATTACAGGGAATATAAACACTTCCTAGTAGAAACTTCTTAATTTGTCCCGAAAAAGTTATTGAAATTTCAATAAAGCAATTTGGAAACTGTATGTCCGAAACTGAGACAACAGAGTATTTAGTTTGTTTTTTTATCAGTATTGCCGTTCCTTGTGGTGAGGAATCTCTAATGATAATAAAATCCTCCAAAAATACATTAACATTTTTTGCAAGATGAGTTTCTTGCAAAAAACAGACGTCAATGTTGTGATCATTTAAAACTTTGATAAGTTCAATACGTCTGCTTGTCTCAATTAAAGATCTTACATTAAAAGAAAGTAAGTTTAGAAATCTACGGACCATACTTAATTAAAACATCACGGAGCAAGCTCCTGTATTCTAACTTGGCCTGTTCTTTTGGCAAAGACTTAAATGTTAGTAAAAAAGCTTTAATCTTACTTTCTAAGGATGAGTTATCGGAGTCTTCCAAGTATTTACCAATATTTAAAAACTCTTCAACTAATAGAGGAAGCTGTTTACTCTTAAGGTTGTTATTTTGAGAGACTGGGTCAGAGTGAAAGTTACTAGCGTAAGACTTATCTGCAGTTACAAAATTAGACCTGTTAAGGGCTGCTTTAAGATTATTAGCAGCTTGATATTTTCTGTCCTTAGCCGAATTTAACAGTTCGGTTTTTCGCTTCATGTAAGTCTTGTAAGCCGAACAACCCCTATAGTTTGCCGTATGACCTGTCTCTTTGCAATTGACGCAAGTAGGAGATAAATTTTCCCCCACTTTCACACTGCAATCACCTGGTGCATGAGAGTTATCACATTTTACACAAGCAAATTTTCGATTGCAGTTACGAGCAATGTGCCCCCATTGTTGACACCTGTAACACTGTACCTCTTTTTGTTTTGACTTTGGAGATTCCCATGAAATTGATTGGTTTAAAATATAGCGAAGGCCTTCTATATCACTAAGTTTCTTACCAGAAACAAGAGTCACGAGAAAAAGACTTGTATCGTAATTATTTTTAACAGAGAAAGGTGTAACAAGTTTTTTGACTTTGTCAACAGTTCCTGGAATCTCAGCATCCAGTGCTTCTTTTATTTCTTGTGTGTCTGTCAAGTAATAAAGACCTCTCATAACTAAACTAATTTGCTTAAGTTCAGGAGGAGTAAAAGAATGAGATTCAATATTTTGGGTGCGTAATAATTCCATCATTTCAAGGTAAGCAGGTAGCTCTTCAAGGTATAATTTACTTTTAGTTTTACTTTTATTAACAATTTTGTAAACAATTTTTGGGGTTTTGGCATTTAGTTGGTCAACAAGTTTTTTAATATTAACGTTAAAAAGCATTATTGGAGGGCAAAAACCTGACTTCTTTTTTTTACCCAAACTTTGTACATTGGCCTTATTACTGGGATTAGGATTATTTTTATTAGGCGCAGAAGGCTTCTTGTTGGATTCAATATTCATTTCACCTAATATAGCAAATCGATTTGTCGAAACTGTTACTTGCCCCAGGGACGAAACATCAACATGCTTGGCGTTCATGTTAGGTCCGCCTTGTTTTGCACTCTTACGTTTGCGACTCGAATCAGATACTTCGTCAAAAGTGTCATTTTCACTTGAAAGACCATCCATTGAAATGTCAACTTCACTTAGTTCATTTGTCTCACCTGCGATTATTCCAGATGTAGCTGTGAAGTTATCTATTTTAACTTCAGCAGTAGTGTTTGGTGATAAAACTGCATTTCTTAACGCTTGGCCAATATTTGATGAAATTTTTCGATTTCTTCTCAGTCTTGATTTTTTTTTCTGGATGGACTTATCCGGCGGCATTTTTTTCGGATGATCTTTTACATCCAGATTAAAAGGTTGATTATCCACCATAAAAAGTTTTGATTATGAGAGAAATTAAATGAAAATTTTGTGAAAATTTAAATAATTTTTATTTTTTTTTTTTTTTTTTTGTAGAAAATCAATTTAAAAATTTTATTTTCGTCAGAGCAAAAAAAAAAGCGTGCGCTTGACAAGTTTTTCAAAGCAAACCTCATTTTAATAAAGTCTTGACGTGATTTGAGTGTAGTGAATCGAGCTTTTTTACACGTTGCATACGATTGCAGCTCGTCAGTTGGTCGATTTTTATTCGTGTGTTTTAAGATATTCGTTATTTTTTTAGCTCGTAAGTTTTGAACTGCTCGTTGGGTCGTCCACGTATCCGTTGAATATCCGTACAATTGTAGTCAGAGTTGCAGGAATCGTGATAAAGTACCTGGAGACCGATCCCTGCTAGGTTGACAATCTGATCTTATTATTTTAGTCGCTGGTTTTTATTCATAGCTATTTTCAGTTGAGAAATAACTGAGCCACAGATTTTTAAGCACTCAGAGTCACCCAAAAACAGTTTTTTATGGCTAACTTAAGATTTTGAAGGTGTATTACAATTTTTAAGTATAGGCAAATTAAGTACTCGACTAGACCTATGTAGGGTAGAACGGGGTTAAATAACCACTTTTGCGTTTGGCACTCTGTAAAAACTTTTTTTATGATAATAACTTGAAAATTTCAACTGTTCCCGGTTCGTTGAATCTTGACCGTTCGTTCTTGACCTTGAACTACTCCAAAATCACAATATCCTGCTTATCTGAAAGCGTCAAACTCTACTTCGAAACTAATGGTATGTATAAGTTCATAATTTTCATCAAAATAATTCTTTATGTCAAAATTTTAGTTACTAGAAAAAAAACATTTATTTTTCGAATGTTAGAAAATTTTAGGGAGTTGTGGTTGTTTTCCCCATCAAGTGGGGTAAAACAACCAAACACTTTTTGTTCAAATGCAAATACCGGATAAACAATGAGTGTTTGAAAAAAAATTTTCGTATGAATTTTGTAACAAAGGGTTCAACGAACCAGGAACAGTTGAAATTTTCAAATTATTATCATAAAAAAAATTTTTACAGAGTGGCAAACGCAAAAGTGGTTATTTGACCCCGTTCTACCCTACATAGGTCTAGTCGAGTACTTAATTTGCCTATACTTTAAAATTGTAATACACCTTCAAAATCTTAAGTTAGCCTTAAAAAACTGTTTTTGGGTGACTCTGAGTGCTTAAAAATCTGTGGCTCAGTTATTTCTCAACTGATTTTGCATTTTTTCACTTATTTGGAATCGAAATTTATGGCCATTTTAAAAATATATATTATGGTTTTAGTCCAATAGAAATATGTGGAGATATTTTAGAGGAAACTTAAAATTTGGAAAACTCCCATTCTCCCTTACGAGGAGTGCTGCTTTATTAGGTTTTCTTTTTTTAGGGTTTTTGTTACGTTTTAATATTTCACCAAAAACCATAAATTTTAAAGTTTTGATATTATTCTATTGTTTCCGATACCATTTGATACTTTCCGAGCTTTTTTATATTATTCTCATCGGTAAATTTATCATTTTGAAAGCATGAAAATTGGAAACGAAAAGATACGAATTTGATCACAGAAAATAGCTATGAATAAAATCCAGCGACTAAAATAATAAGATCAGATTGTCAACCTAGCAGGGATCGGTCTCCAGGTACTTTATCGCGATTCCTGCAACTCTGACTACAATTGTACGGATATTCAACGGACACGTGGACGACCCAACGAGCAGTTCAAAACTTACGAGCTAAAAAAATAACGAATATCTCAAAACACACGAATAAAAATCGACCAACTGACGAGCTGCAATCGTATGCAACGTATAAAAAAGCTCGATTCACTACACTCAAATCACGTCAAGACTTTATTAAAATGAAAATTAATTCAATACAAATTTGAAAAGAATGCTAGTATTATAAAAACAGCATTTTTGAAATTAAAAAAAACGTAGCATATTTTCAGGCAAAATATTTAACGGGTGATTCGTTTGAAATTAGAGATTTTTCACTGTTTCTAAAATCAATATCCTAAGACAGAGCGCGATTTTCGAAAAACTTTTGATGCATAACTTAACCATTTTATATGCTTAATTTTTGTAAGTTTTTGTTTCGCTCTATGTAGCCAAACAAAAAAGTTTTCCATACAAATTTTGTGTTTTTGGCCCAAAAAAAATTCTAGCGTCATCAAAGTTTTCACCAGAGCCAAAATATTTTGTGGGAAGTCTAACAATAAGCCAAAGAACATATTAGGATGTGGGGAAAAAAACGATTTTTTTTTTTGTATGGGGATCGACCCAGCTTACTATTTGGATCCATACAATCCAGACCACCACTTTGATCTTTTATTCTGAATCCAAATCTATCTTGAATTTAAGGTACACAATTCTGGATCAATATATGGATTCAGAAAGATAAATAGATTGCGTATTTTTTTATCCATTTCAATCCATATTCCCTGGATTTAAATGGAATGATTCGATTTTTAATCCAAATCTATCCGAGAAATCTGGGACACAATTCTGGATCAGAATGGATTGTTAAAATTTGAATCCATTTCAATCCAGACGCGGCACAAGGGTTTTGGTTCAAAAATGAAATTTTTTAAGAAAATTTTCTAGAAATTGTGTTTTTTTATTTTCAAATGGCGGAATATTTGTTTTGAAAATCTTATGTTATAGGAAATTAAATGATGATTAATTTAAAAATAAATATTTGAAATATTTGTTTTATTTACAAAACATTGTGGTACTCATATTTTCTAAACCAATTTGGGGTCGCTGAACACGGAAATCGCATTTAGTTTCGTTTTTTTAGGGCCGTTTAGCCGAGATAGTCGATAATTTCGATTTTCGTGCACGTCACCCAGCACAAAATTTAAATAAAGTTGTCGTGAACTTCAAAAAGTTTAATTATTCGTGTGAGCTTTTTGTGAATAAGAAAAACAAGTTTTTGAAATCGGCTCATACATGTTTTTTTGTTGATGCTTAATTTTGCACTATCAGTTATGGTTTCCAAGACATCCTACCACTAATGATATAAAGCACGATTTTCGATGTTGTACATAAAACGCACGAAACTTGTTGAAAAATAATCGCATTAGACCATTTAATAGCTCCATTTTGAAGACAAAAAACAGTACTAAGTGATGTATTTAATGAAAACTTGGCTCCAATAAAGAGGTAATTAAAAAAAAAAAATACCGCATTTTTCCAACTTTGGCTCCATACCTTAAAAATTAATATTTTGTGTATAATTTTTTTTCTAAATTAATTAAAACTTAATTCCCTACAACACAGGATTTCCAGAATAAACATTACACCCTTTGAAAATTGCAAAAAACTAATTTCTAGAAAAAAAGTCATGAAAAATTTTCTTAAAACATTGCTATTTTTGTATCAAAACAACAGCAAATTTAATTTATGAGCTACAGTTTTTTAAGCAGATAACATAATGTCAAAAGATAAATTCTCTACAAAAGTCGATTTTGAAGCTACGGGCAGTTAAAAGGATTTACCTTTTCTAGCCCATTTTTAAGGCATTGACCGTAGACCCACTGTTTTTTCCACTACCTAATTTTTTTTTGTCTTTTGACCTTTATTTCACGAAAATGGACGGAGAGCGAACAAAATCACAACTTTGCACATTTCATATATCTCGTGGGCTCTCTAACATACATACATATTAGGGTGGGCCAAATTGTATGGAGGAAATTTTATCGACCTCGGCTACCCCCCTATGTGAAAGTTCATTCAATTCTATGAATATTTGCCCAAAGAACTATATCTCTGCGTTCAACTTTAGTTCGGCGCATTTTTGATCGTAAATTGTACCTTTCATCAATATTTTTTTTTTGTTTTCATACTGAATTTTAAAAATTTTTATAAAGACAAAAGTAATGTCATTATATGATTTGGCTGGTATTCTGTCAGTAACCAATTAAATTGGGTTCTGTTTACATAAAAAGTTTACTTGATGGAGTGGAATTGATGCTATATATTTAAAAAAATGATATGGGTCAAATAGCCGATTATTATGACAAAATTTCTAAATAAATGATTCATATTTTTGGATGAATTTTTTCAAACAAAATACCAACCTAGGCTGAAAGTTCATTCAATTCTATGAATATTTGCCCAAGGAACCATACCGCTACGTTCAACTTTAGTTTGGCGCATTTTCGATTGAAAATTTTGAAATCGGTTATTTGACCGATATAATTTTTTGCAATAAATATAATCAATTCCACGCTATCAAGTAAACTTTTCGTAAAAACAAAACCCTATTTTATTGATTACTGACAGAATACCAGCCAAAACATATTATGATATTACTTTTGTCTCTATAGGAATTTTGAAAACTAAGCATAAAAATAAATATTGAACGCAAGGTAAAATTTTCAATTGAAAATGCGCCGAACTAAAGTTGAACGTAGAGGTACGGTTCCTTGCGCAAATATTCATAGAATTGAATGAACTTTCAGCCTAGGTTGGTGTTTTGTTTGAAAAAATTCATCCAAAAATATGAACCGTTTATTTTGAAAGCCGGTCATAATAATCGGCTATTTGACCCATATCATTTTTCTAAATATATAGCATCAATTCCACTCCATCAAGTAAACTTTTTATGTAAACAGAACCCAATTTAATTGATTACTAACAGAATACCAGCCAAATCATATAATGACATTACTTTTGTCTTTATAAAAATTTTTAAAATTTAGTATGAAAATAAAAAAAAATATTGATGAAAGGTACAATTTTCGATCAAAAATGCGCCGAACTAAAGTTGAACGCAGAAGTAAAGTTCCTTTGGCAAATATTCATAGAATTGAATGAACTTTCACATAGGGGGGTAGCCGAGATCAGTTTTCAAATCGGCCCACCCTAATACATATGTATAAAAACTGCCAGTAAATAGTAAAATTAAAGTTATTAATTTAGTTATTTATAATATAGCTAAGCTAAACATATTTTCGTCATCTCAAAATGGTCATAATTTTATAAGAAAAAATCGGGGAAGAACATTCAGTAGCCCATTTTGAAGAGAAAAAGTAGCGCTAATCAATAGAAAACAGTGGTGCCAATTATTAAGGGCTGGGCGGCTGCGCATTGATTTCGAAATATGTACATAATAAATATATGGCTCCCCCCAAGATGTTTCTGAATTGGTGCCACTGATAGAAAAGTGTATATAACCTACAAAAGCTCAAAATCGTTGCTTGATGTGCAAATTCTAGCATCGAATTAGACTTGTGAAACAATCTCCAGCTACCCAACAAAAAAACTTTGTTTATCTGTGTTATCTACCACTTTAGGGTTTTGAGACATTCTAACTGCAAAGTTCCGAAATTACATTTTTTCGTTATTTTTCAGGTTAAATAACAGGAAAAGGCAACTTCTAGCAATTTAAGTTAAAAGTACTATTCTTTTCCTTCGAAACCCAATTTAGACATACCTATAAAAGCCAGTACATACTATCGATCAGGTTCGTCAGTCGAAAATTCATCAGTTTTGAAAGATTGTTCGTAGCGGTCAAACTATCATTCATGTTGTAAGCTCAAACTCCCATTTACATTGTGACGCCACACTATCAGTCAAAAAAAAAATATGGCCGCTGATTGCTGGCTGACGAAAAAGAGCGGCCACACACACAAGAAGGAGCAAAACTGACAAACCAGATCGATAGTGTGTACTGGCTTTAAATTGGAGCGTTATTAATCGTCTCTGTTTCGGTATGTTCCATACATGTTGTATGTACATGAAACTGACAGAAATGGTTAAATAACGCTGCCGCTCCAATAACACTCCAAGTTAGGTAAGGCAGTTAAGTTCGAATAAAAACAAAATACTAATTTACTTCTTATTCTTTTTACATGCAAAAATAATAACGATTTTCTTTTATGATTTTAAGAATCAACAAATGAAATGGTTGTTACTTGGACTACACTTGAGGAAACGGATTCGTCAGTCAAATATGGTATCGAAAAATTAAACTTACAACAAAAGGGGAATCTACAAATAATGAACAAACGATTTATTCATCGCGTAATTATAAATATCATAAATATTTAAAAATATCCATGGCAATCCAGAAATGTGTGGTAGTCAGGGGTATATTTATGGGGGTGCGCAGGGGCGAAAGACTTATTAGTAAAATTTATATCATGATTTCGATATGTGCACAAGAATGATAGAGTCACTGATTCCGGCATTTGTTCACAGAATAAAAGTTGTAGTACTACTACTTAGAATTTAAAAGGTTCTTTCAAGTAAAATTCTTATCATTGACATTTGGGACAATTTTTAATTACAAAATGAGGTAATTTTGACTTTTGTTCATAAAGAACTGCTTTTTTCTATATCTTAGTGCCCCTTGTTAATGGGCCTTTTCGTAATTATGCCTGAAAACTCCCTTCTAGAGAGTATACTCCCTCTCGAGAGGGAATATTTTTTGAACGGAAGCTCCCTTTCCAACAAGGATTCTTTTTTTTTCCAATATCGCTGACATTTTACACAAAAAATCACTATGCAACCGTGACTTTTTCCAATATCGTTGAAAATTTTCACAAAAAACACTATGCAACACTGATTTTCACCAATAAAGAACAAAGCAATTTGTGAAAATTAAGTTCAAATATAGTTTAGTCCTTTGCCTTTTTGTAAAAAAAAAAAATGTGATTTTTTAATCATTTTAGTGAGTTTTGAAAAAGAAATAATAAAAAAACGTAAAAAATTTTTGATGGTCTACGAGTTCGACCAAAAAAATCTCTAAGCCGATATAAGTTGGAAGCTCTTGAATATATGCATGTATTCTCCTTTAACTCCTAGGAGGAGCATTGGGCCAATGAAACGCTTGAATGGATATCAAAAATATAAAAGCTATTTCAATAAGCTATAAAATTGTTGTACAAAAGTGATTTATCTGTCAAACATTATTTATTATTGTTCAATTATACATTATTATTTCTTAGTAAAAAGTTGGGGATTATGTTTTTCCAATAAACTTCGAAATACTCCCTTCCAAATTATTGCCGATAGCCAAATTTTTCTAGTGAATTTTGTCCTTCCAGAAAATTTTTTTTTCGATTGTAAAACAGGGAATAAGAGAATAAATTCTCGAGAACGTTTATTTATGAGAGTGGTCGGAATTTCATAGCACAATTGAGCGCTCAATTTTCTATCTATCTCTGTCTTTTTTTTATATCTCCAATTTATCTTCTCTCAAACACAAGCTCTCTCTTAAAATTGCTGACCACTGATTTGCGATAATATTAATATTACTAAGTAAAAAAAGAATGAAAATCTTTTACAATAAGTTGAAGTTCTATCGGCTTCTAGAAAACAAGTGAAGGAATGACATTCAAGTGTTGCCGTATGTTTCTTACTCAAATTATAAGTACTACTTATTTAACACCCCTATCATGAAAAATAATTTATTCTTTTATGTAATCGACCCAAACCGTTCTCAAAGAGCAATTAGAGGGGAACCATTTTTAACGGCTCAGACATTTTTAGGACCCTAATATTTATTTTTTCAACTCAATATTTGTTTTTTACATATTCCCCCAAACATAAGGGTTGGTCACGAGAATAATGGCAGTTAGTGAACACTAGTAAATTTTTAAATAGTAGATGTGACCACCTAGTCTTTAGTGCGATGACTCATATTTCTGGAGCACCATTTTTCAACAAAATATCGAATAAAACTCTTATGCAATTAATAGGTCAGCCTTCCGCTTTTAACACCTAATGCCCGATATATATATCGTTGTGGCAGCAATGAAGCTTGGTCGAAGCAGTTTCATTTCCATGTTCCACCTACTGATAACAAGGATTGGGTGCTCTCAGTGGCTATTTATGGTGATATGGGTCTTGAGGGTGGTAATGCTTCAGTTATGTATCCATTACTAGAAAATGATACACAAAAACAGATGTATGATGCAATCTTCCACATAGGCGATATTGCATACAATTTAGATAACGTTACTGCTGCCGATCAGTTTTTGCGTAAAATTGAAACAGTTGCTGCTTATGTGCCGTACATGACTTGTGCCGGGAATCATGAACGTCTTAAGTAGTGTTACTATGTGAAATGAAAATAACTCTCAACTTCTCATTATGTATTATATTATTACAGTAATTTTACGCATTATACTAAACGCTTCAATATGCCTGGTGACACCGAAGGACTCTACTATAGCTTTGATTTGGGTCCAGTGCATTTTATAGCCGTCCATACAGAAATCTATTATTATTTTAATAGCCATTACCAAGCTAAGCATGTTCTATACCAATTTCAATGGCTTGAAAAGGACTTGCAGGAAGCTACCAAACCGGAGAATCGCGCAAAGCGTCCTTGGATTCTTGTGTATGGTCATCGTCCTATGTATTGTAGCCATAGAGAAGCCTATAGAAGAATACCTAACGATTGTCTACCACAATTCGCCTCAAAGGTACGCAAAGGTATAACAGCGATTAATGGTTATGGATTGGAGGATCTTTTATATCGCTATGGTGTTGATATTGCATTTTGGGGACATATACATTACTATGAACGTTCATGGCCACTTTATGATAATAAATCGTTCAATGGCAGCTTGGAAGAACCATATCGTAATGCAAAAGCACCAGTGCATATAACAAGTGGTGCAGCTGGAGCTTATTCGGATTCTGATACATTTTCCAAGCTTAAACCAGAGTGGGCTGCTTTACAGTCTAGTGTAAGTATTATTTAAAATATATATGGAACCTTCTTTTAAGGAATTTGTTAAAAGAATCACTTTTCTAAAGTTATAAAAATTTAGACAATGAACCATATACCATATTCCAATCGAAAAGTGGGTGTGAATATGTAAGTGTCACACCCACTTTTTTGAGACAGTTAAACACGTTATATCGTACAGTTTATTAATATTTTTATTACTTAAGAATCGGTGAATATCAAAAAAGACTTAAGTGCTATTCAAATTCATTGTTTTGAATTAATGTTGCCAATATATCAAAAATGGACTCATACTACGTTTCCACCGGAGATTTATGAGGTGATTTACGGATGTTTCGAGATTTATCTTTAAATTTCGTTGCAAACCACGTGATTTACCATACAAAAGTAAACCTACTTTTGACTAGATTTATTTTGAATTTTGGTGTAATCTCAACAGGGCTGCCGATTTTGACTATTTTCGACCCAGTGACACCCCTTAACTTTGACAATTGCCATTAAACGTCAAAAGCAAATGGAGAAAAACTAAAAAGAAAAGGTAGTATTTCACAGAGAAACTATTTATCTTTTTCGTAGTACATACTCAGCTGTTCTGATATTTATCCTGTACGTACATTAGGCCGGGTCAAATTTTTTTGCGGCAAAGAGTATAGCAACAAAACAATCTACGATAAATTCCAAGAAACTTTGCCCAAGAAACCATGGGTCTAAAATCAATATCGAGCCGCCGTAAATTGCGTTGAAGTTTGAATAATTTTATATGAAACAAGTGAAAAAAAATTTGAATTTTTTATTTTTCTTATTGTATTTTAACCCTTTCGACCCGGCTGGGACAATATATATGTAAGTTGGGATATATTGTCCCAGCCGGGTCGAAAGGGTTAAAGTACTACATACAAAACTTCAACGTAATTTACGGCGGCTCGATATTGATTTTAGACACATGGTTTCTTGGGCTAAGTTTCTTGGAATTTTCGTAGATTGTTTTGTTGCTATACTCTTTGCCATTTTTTTGCCTCCCGAACAAATTGACCCGGCCTAACGTACATGCTTATAGGTATAAGACCTACCATATGTTATATGGCAAAAATTAAAAATGGAAAATATCTTGCCCCAGGGGCTAAAAAGTTTCCTATTGGTGTTAGTATCAAGCATAAAAGTTCTGGTCCTGATCAGAAAATATTTGACCGTGCCCACAGGCCGTTGAAGGTCGGAAAATCGCTATTTCTGTGAAAATATGTGGCGTTAATCGAAAGAATTAGTCCTACCTTTGAAACTATTCGACATAGGTGTATAAAATTTGATACGTACATGAACAACACTTGGATAAATACTGTCCAATAAAAAAATGGGCGACGCCACGCCCCCTCCACCTGAAATTCGTCGTATCTCTGGAAATATTGGACTCAGGAGAATGAGATTTGGTACATATCTAACTGGAACTGGGAAAAAAATGTTCAATATATGGGCGATGCCACGCCCCCTCATTCTAAAAAAACCAAACTTGTCATATCTCTGAAACTATTTGACACATGTGAATAAGATTTGAACCCTGTTCGCATCACTTTATCTGTGGCCCCACCCATTTTTTATTGAAAATTTTTTGCACAGTGCCAATTACATATGAACCAAATCTCATTCCCTTGAGTTCAATATTTTCAGAGATGCGACGAATTTCGGGTGGAAAGGGCGTGGCGTCGCCCTTTGTTTAATGGATGCTATTTACCCAAGTATTTTACATATACGTACCAATTTCATACAACTATGTCGAATAGTTTCAAAGATGGGACTACGGATAATTCTTTCGATTAACGCCACATATTTTCATATAAATAGCGTTTTCCGACCTTCAACGGCTTGGGGGCACGGTCAAACATTTTCCGATCAGGACCAACATTTACACAATTTACACCAATAGGAAACTTTTTAGCCTCTGGAAGCAAGGTATTTTCCATTAATTTTTGCAATAGATCTAATAGGAATGCTATGCATTTTATTTAACAGGAATGGAGCTTTACACGAATGAAAGCCTATAATGCTACACATTTGTATTTTGAACAAATATCACATCAGAATGTTACCATGGACTCGTTTTGGATTATAAAAGACAAGTAAATTCTAAAACTATTTTTGTAAAAAGGTTTTTCTTTTGATATTTTACTAAAACTATTCATTTATTTACAGCGTGTTCAGTTCTAATGGAAAATAGAGTATTTTATGGCTTAACACCTACACCCAAAAAAATCTGTTGTAAAAGTGTAGCAAAATGCTGTGTTTTACAGCATTTACTTTCATTTTTCATCCCATATCTTTTGCAGTTAATATTACAATTTTCTTGTACATTTGAAAAATTAGCTGTGAAAAATAAAATATTTGCTGTAGATTTCACAACAAAAAAAAAAAAATATCGATAATTTTAACAAATTTCTGGCAGAAATTATTGCATTTGCTGTAAAATTAACATTTAATTGTAAATTCTATTAAATTTACTTTTAAATTAGCAAATCCACAGAGAATTGTAAATCCCACAACAAAACGTTGTTAAAACTATGTACAGCAGCAATTTTTTTGGGTGTGGCAGATATCTTCAGTGGCACACGGTGTTCAAACAAGATATTTTAATAGGACGACTTAAGGTACCCTTTTTTGCTGACTTCAATAGTTCTTAATCTCCTGAGTAAAATGCTTTGTCAAATCGAAACCTTGGCACATCATATTTTTTTTGGGCAAAATAAGTTAAAAGATAGTTTTCATAGATCTTCTGAAATAAGTGAAAAAAATAAATGAATCAAACTTAATCTAAAGAAGTCATTTTCGATGTATTTGCTGATGCTCATTTCAAGTTCGGTCTCAAAATTGCTGTACCTCGCATGGTTTTCGAGATATCTTAACTTAAAAATGCCAAAAACACGGTTTTTTGCTATTTTTGAAGCGATATAACAAAACAAGGGAATTTTTGCCTATAAAACGTGGTATGGTGATTGAAAGTTTCAGTCTATCTCTTCAAAACGAAATTTTAATCGAACCGATTTCTTTTTTTTTCGTAAATATATCCTAAAAAGCTTAAAACGTGCAAAAAAATATTTTTTCGTTATTTTATTTTACGATATTTCGAAGGAACAAAAGAGATATCGACATAATTAAAAATGAGTTTTGTAGAGAAAAGCTGAAGCTTTCAACCACTATTCCACGTTCCATAACTAAAAATAATTTTGCCTTGCTTTATCGCTTCAAAAATAGCGAATAACAGTGTTTTTTTAAAAATTCTAAGTAAAGACACAGCAATTTTTCGACCGGATACAAAAATCTAGTAACGCATTTTGCATTAAAAAATATGATGTGCCAAGGCTTCGATTTAACGAAGCACGTCATTTTACTCAGGAGATTTAGGACTATTGATTTCAGCAAAAAAAAAAAAAAAAAATTACATTACGTCGTGCTATTAAAATATCTTATTTGAACACCGTGGGCACCGTATTTTTTTTAAAAAGAAATTTTCAGAATTATTTGTCAATGTCTTCCTATTAGTAAATTTATAATTAAATGAAATTTAAATCTCAAAATTGTTGTCTTCGTTTTAAAAGGCTTGAACTTTGGATTGTGTTGAAATACATAAAAAATTTTTTATTCGCAAAAGTTAGTAAACTTCCAAAACTTCCTTAATTTTCACTTAAGTAGCGTGATTTCATATTGACTTTGCAACAACAAGTTCTTTCCAAAGTGAATATAATGAGTTTTACAGTACTTAGGATGAAATTTCGAAAATTAATTTTTGTAGATATTTAAAGGTGCTTAACGACCCAATCGTATAAATGCTATCGTTTATGGCTAAGGTGTCCATTTATCTTGCTTTTGGCAGGATATTCCAGCTTTTTGAGGACTTTTTATATTATAATCTGCTACCTGCGTTTTCATTTGAAAACCCAGTTTTTTTAATGTAATTTTCTGAACTTTTGGTAAAAATGCATTAATAATAATAATAGAGTTTAGCTACTACAGCTATTAGCCTTCTTGACTATTTAGCTTCAAGCTTTAAATCAAGTAAAGCTTAAAATAAATTAGGAAAATGAAAAAATTATGAGTTTTAATGTGTTATTTTTTTATAATTTTTTCTTAGCTTTTTCGCACTTTCTCAACATACCCACTCAGATCACTTGTATACATAACTACAAATGCATAAATGCAGTTGTATGTATGTAATAACATGATCCAAGGATTGAATGTTAGAAAAAATTAACCCTGCATGCTGTGGGGCTCGGACAACACAAACATTAAATAAAAAAACAACCAATAACCAACAAATTTAATTATAATAATTTTTCAATCTAAGTTTGAGTTGACCTTTTGACAAGCTAATGCTATATACTTCGCAATGATTAATAAGAGTTGTCATGCGATTAAAAGGGGCTGAAGCCATATAATTAGTTCTACTAACCGGTTGATAAAATAATTGATTAGTGTTACGATTACTTCTTCGGTTAGTATTAAAATAAATATATTAAAGAAGCTCTGGTGCGGCAAGAGACCCTGTAATAAGCTGATGCAGATAAAGTATATCCGCTATATTTCTACGTGTACTTAAAGACTGCATCCCAGTAGCAATGGGTAATAGCTAGCATAACAGTTGGTAATAGCAAAAGTGAGGGTCTAACCTATTACCGCATCACTGAATTTTAACACAGCGATGTCATTGAAAACTCAGATGTGAACAACTCGCATACAAGGGTGTAGGAGTGTATCAGCTCTTACCTATTCATATGCCAACTCCTATGACCTATTCACCTCTTACCTATTCATATTACTTTGAAGAACAAAAATTACATAACTAATTGAATATTTTTAAAAAATTATTTTTGATTGCAATTTTGCCACAAAGATTCATCATATTGATGTAACTATAATTATTTTTATTTTACTAAATTAATTATAATTGAAAAATTGCAAGTTGAAAAACTTTTGTGTTTGGTCTGGGCCGGAGTTGAACCGAGGACCTCACGGTTGCTACAACTTTCAATCGCAGTACCAGTCGCTAGACCACTGCTCCATCCTCGCGCTCTTGCGAAGCTGACTTATTGACTTATTTTGTTTTTGCTAGTGGGCTATTACCAACTCGCTTACGTTTTTCATAACTAGAGCAA
Organism: Calliopum simillimum; assembly: GCA_951812925.1. Classification (NCBI taxonomy): domain Eukaryota; kingdom Metazoa; phylum Arthropoda; class Insecta; order Diptera; family Lauxaniidae; genus Calliopum; species Calliopum simillimum. Next base: position 93,368,397 of record OX638372.1, on the reverse strand, counting down.
AAGTAAACAAAAAAAAATCGCAGCAATAATTGTCTTATTACCAACTCGCTGAAATATTCAGAACTTAAACAATCATCCTCGTCTCTTGTCCCGCAAGTTATTACCAACTCAATTGCCATTTTCAGTATTGAATTCAATTGCTAGTGGGATACGTAACAACATCAAACGATCCTCATAAGGAGGAATGTTTGAAGAATCCGTCCAATTAAAGCCTTTAAGAGCAAAACGAACAAAATTTCTTTGAATTCTTTCAATTCTATCAATGTGTATATTATAAAGTTGTAAAGGCAAATTTGTTCTAAGTGAGTAACTAAAAGGTAAATATGCAGGTGGTTCATAGCTATGCACATATTTAAAAAATTTAGTTAGTTATCTACATTTTACATTATGATCAGTTTTTCACTATATAAAGAGTGTTTTGAAAAAACTTTTACCCATTTTTTTAGCTATAACTTATCCTGTGTCCAACAAATAATTTTATTTTGAATCACGTTAGCTTTTAAAAATATATTTATAAGATATTTATAAATGTTTATTTTATTCGACCTTTCACTATTATAATAAATTAATTCTTTGTTTTTTGGCTATATGGTCAAGTGTTTATTTGTATAAATTTGTTCCCAATATTTCGAAAAAGATCCTTTTTCATCATCAGGGCTAATTTACATTTGTTGAGATCAAAAATTTTTGAAATATTGGGAACAAATTTATACAAATAAACAATTGACCATATAGCCAAAAAACAAAGAATCTATATATAAAGGGTGTTTTTTTTAGAGGTTTGTTTTTCGAATAGAGATAAAACTGGCATTTTGTGGTCAAATCCGGCAACTCTAATGTCATTTATGTTCAGTTTGGTTTGCCATTTCATCATGAACAGGTTGACAAAAGAACAACGCTTGCAAATCGTGCAAATTTATTTCGAAAATAATGGTTCAGTTCGCGAAGTTTACCGCAAGCTCCGTCCATTTTATGGTCGACATAATCGTCCATCAGAGCAATTAATTCGGTTAACCATGGATCGTTTTCGCACTACGTTTAGTCTATGTGATAATACGCATCCGCAGAGACGTCGAACAGTGCGCACCGAAGAAACAATTGCCGCTGTAGAGCAAAATGTTGAAGAGGACCCGAATGAATCGATTCGCCACCGTGCACAGCAATTGGAGCTTTGTCCATAAACTTTATGGAAGATTTTGCGCAAAGATCTTGGCTTGCGACCTTACAAGATCCAGCTTGTGCAAGAATTGAAGCCGCGAGACCATGCAATGCGTCGTGATTTTGGTGTATGGGCCGAAAATGAGATTGATCTCGATGCTGATTTTCATCGCAAAATTTTGTTCAGTGATGAGGCTCATTTTTGGTTGAATGGCTACGTCAACAAGCAAAATTGCCGCATTTGGAGTGAAGAGAATCCACATGAGACCCTTGAGACGCCATTACATCCACAAAAACTGACTGTTTGGTGTGCTCTATGAGCTGGTGGAGTCATTGGGCCATACTTCTTCCGAAATAATGCTGGAGAGTCAGTTACCGTTAATGGAGACCGGTATAGAGCCATGATAACCGACTATTTTGTTTCCGAATTGGATGGCATGAATGTGGATGAGTTGTGGTTCCAACAAGACGGCGCTACATGCCACACTGCGCACGTCACAATCGATTTATTGAAGGAAACATTCGATGAGCGCATAATTTCGCGGAATGGACCTGTCAATTGGCCACCAAGATCGTGTGATTTGACACCATTGGATTATTTTCTTTGGGGATATGTGAAGTCGCTCCTCTACGCCAACAAACCAGAAACGTTAGGGGACTTGGAAGCCAACATTCGTGGCGTTATTGCCGACATACGGCCCTATATGCTCGAAAAAGTGGTTGAAAGTTGGACTTGTAGAATTGGCTTTATTCGAGCCAGCCGCGGCGGCCACATGCCCGAAATCATATTTAAACATTAATGGCATAAAATTATCCTTCCAGTAAAGCCAAATTGATGGACGTTAAAGCGATTTTCTTGTATTTTATTTCAATTCGAAGTTCTATACCTCTAAAAAAAACACCCTTTATAAAAATGAAATGGTGTCCGTATGTAGCTTATGAACGCGGAAACTACAGGGCCGATTTACATAATTTTTTTTTTAAATGGTTTGTTATGGTCTGTAGAAGGTTCTTAAGGGGGTGAGATGCCACTGAGGGGAACGGGGGTTGCACCCCCCATACGAAAAAAATACAAAAAATGCTATATCTCTATAGTTATACAAGTTATGATTATGAAAGTTGATAAACTTATGCATAATGTGTACATAATGTACACATTCACCATGCAAAACTTGGGGATATTGGGTATAGAATTGCATCCACTTTTCAAAAATACACAAAATGCTATATTTCTTCACATAACGTTGATATCGTTATAAAACTTGGTACATACATGAATATTCTATCTACCATTTACTTTGAAAATCTTGGGCGGGGGGTGAGAAGGGGAAGTTGCACCCTTCATACAAAAAATATATAAAATGCTATACCTCTGTACCTATGGGAGCTATGACTACAAAAGTTGATACATGGATCTTTAAAAACCTTGGTGATTGGAAGAGAGGGACGATGAAGATGGATGGGACTTCGTACGTATAGGCATCGGAAATGGGCGAACGAAGTCGCAACCAGGCCAGCTAGTTTATTTATAAGATATTTATTCAAATTATTCATTTTCAATTGTTATTTCTTTCAAAATGGTCATCGAAATAAAAGTACGTGGAAAAATAATTGAAACTTTCAAAAAAAATCCATTGTGGACTTTCAAAAGAATAGCAACAGATCGCAAGGTTCATCGTCACACTGTTTTAAAAGCCATTAAACAGTATAAAGAAAACTTAAACATTGCACAAAAACCTGATTCAGGAAGAAAAAAAAGGTCCAACAAATATTGGTTTGTCGAAAGATGTCGAACAACTCTTTCAAAGAGCTCCGAACACTTCTGTCAGAAAAGCAGCTCGTGTAGTTAAATGGTCTGATTCTTTTGTGTGCAGAACTAAAGCTAATGCTGGGCTGAAGTCGTATAAAGTTCAGAAAGTTCCAGATCGCACTGCGGTGAAGAATTTAGAAACAAAAACACGAGCTAAAAAATTTAGGTCTAATTTAAAAAAAAAATGTACGTGCTGAATGGTGGATGATGAAACGCATGTTCTGGCAGACTTCACAACTACCGGGTAATATTCAGTAACAATACCGGACGAAAAAGCAAACAAAATTCTCCCTAAGAAGTTTCTTGTATGCCAAGCCGTTTGCAGTTGTGTCAAAAGAAGCCAAGCATTTGTGAAATCAGGAACGATAAATACGGAAATGTACATATATTAAGGATTACCTCTTAAAACGGCTTTTGCCTTTCCTGAAACAGCACAGAGTGTCTATATATTTCTGGCCCTATTTAGCATCATGCCATTATGAAAAAAAGGACGTTGAAAGGTATGCAAATTATAATGTATATTTTGTACCACGGAAGGCAAACCCACCCAACTGTCCAGAACTCTGGCCTGTGGAGAGATATTGGGCGCTCGTGAATAGGGAAATGAAGAACACAGGAAAGTTATCCCAGGACATGTCTGACTTCAAGCGTAAATGGACCAGCTCCTCTTAGAAGGTAACGGAAACAACTATAAAATCGTTGATGACAGGATTCCCGGAAGCGGTGGATAGACTTATAAACTCCGATTAATATTCCAATATTTTAATGATTAATGAATTTCTATGACATATTAATAAATTCACATATTTTTAAGAATTTTTAAATTGAACGGCTTAGGTTTTATTTAACTTTAAGCGTGTATAAGTTTTTTTCGACACACTCTTTAGAAGAGTTTTTTTTCTGAGCACAAATTAAAAATTTGATTTAACAAATATGCTACCGAATTAAAGAAAATTTAGCAAAGATTAAAAAAGAATTATGAAATGATCTACTAATAGGACGTTTTTAATACTTAAATGGCCGCCAAAGTTCAAAAATAGGAAAAATATTAAAAAAATATCAACTGTTAAGGTCCAGAAATTCTTTTGAACTCTATGAACCAAATATACTTAGGAAGCTCATCATTTTTTTTTTTCTGAAAATTTTTTTTTTTTTGAAAAACAACACGGAGAGAATTTTGAGCTGAAAGCAATCCCAAACCAATCAATTTTGGATGCGATTTTCAGCTTGTTCATAATTTTCTTGATATCAAGTAATAATGTGATTTTTTTTATAAAAAAGTGAATATGCCCATTTGAGCTCAATTCAATTTTGGATTGTTTATCAAAAATTTATTAACTTCATTTGTGCTTAACGCAGCCTTTTTTTACTTGTTTATAAAAAAAAATAAATATGCCCATTTGTTCTTATATGCCAATTTTTGCCCAATGCAAGAAATGCCATTTCATTTCTAAAAATAAATGTACCAAAATGTCCAAAGTCACCTTAGTACATCGTAACATCCCATTATGGGGTGTTAGTAGTATTTACATCATTATAAATACCAAATTCGGCTGTCGAGCAGGAATTATTTAAGCAATAGGTAACATATTCATATTGAGAATCATAAACACACAGAATAAACACAAATGAAAATTTATTTTTTGATAAACAATCAAAAAAGAGCTTGAATTAAGCAAAAAATGGGCTTATTTTTTTTTTTTTGATAAACAAGTACAAAATGGCATGCATTGAGTACAATTGGTCTTAATTATCAAAATTTATACAATATTATGCCCAAATTTGAACTTGATTCGCAAACAAATTGGGCGTATTTTAGGATGATTTTATGCTATATTGGGCTTAATTCTGAATATTTCATTTAAGAATTTGCGCTAGATTTTACAACATTTTTTCTCTCCATGAAGTCAGAAAATAAATTTTAACTCTATAACTCCTCAGGGGTACATTTTAGACCCCCATAAGTGCAATTCTTTGTTAGTCTAGGCCTCCTATATCACCTCCCGGAAGCTTCATAACCTTACCGATTACACGTTGTATAACTTTTGTTTTTTCGAAGATAAATAAATATATAAAATACAAAAAATTTCCTTACCTAAAAGTAAAAGTGCAAAAAACAAGTTTTTCAATTTTTTCAGTCTGCGATATTTCGGAGAAGAATAATGGTTTCGACATAATTTATATACGTTTTTAAAGAAAAATATTAGAACTTTCAACTACTTTATCGGATTTTCTAGATATAGAGCTTCAATTATTGCACAAATCTGCCTATTACTTTTTTAGGTTAGAATATTTCCAAAACCATACGCAAAAGAAGAATTCCGAGGCCACAAAAACATTGAAAATTACTTTTTTTTATAATTTTTTAAATAGTGCTAGGATTTTCTGGGCCATGAAAAATTAAATCTTCCTCAGTTTAATGCAAGAAATGTTTTACATAAAATTCGACTGTATCCCTTCTAAATTATTCGCGCTTTTACGCAGTTTTCAATTTTCTCAAGATTTTCCAACTTTTTTAAAATTTTTCGATATTTTTAACATATTTTGAACTCTTCAAAATTCTTTCTATATTTCGTCACCTTAGAACAACACGGTTCTATCTACTACACATTTGTACGTATTTAGAACACTGTTGTACTATGCTCGAGGTTTGTAAAACTTTTAAAGATATTTCCAAAAATATGGAATTCTTTAAAGTTCGAAGAATTTTTTCGATAGTACGAGGGTTGCCTTTTATATTTCGGGATTGGGCAACACTGATGTCAATAGCTAAAATCTGGCAATACCATATTAAAGTTTGACATTTTTTAGCAAGTGCTATTTGTTTTGTTTACAGTGAGTTAAGAAAATCAATTTTTCCATTGATAGTTTAAATATTGAATGTATGCTGGTCCCACTAATGCCTAAGGTTGTCTCAATCTCACGATAGGTCACATGACGATCTTACGATATCAGTTGGCGCACAGCATCAATGGTTTCCGGAACAACAACTGATTTTGGACGACCTTCATGAAATTCGTCTTGGAGTGAACTACGACCTCGAAAGTTGTGAAAAATGATCGCACGAAAACGTTCACGAGTTAATTCCATTTTTTTGCCAAATTGATTTTTTCAAGTCACTGTAAGCAACACAAATGATGGTCGTACGTCAAAACGTTGTGAGTACGTTTATGCTAAAAAATGTCAAACTTTATTATGGTGTTGCAAGATTTTAGCTATTGACATTAGTGTTTCCCAATCCCGAAATATAAAAGGCATCCTACGTATTGGACAATAATGTGGTGTATATTTCTCAAATTTTTCAAGATTTTTTGCAAGAATTTTATACTTACAGTAATCGTTAGAAATTATTTTTTAATCGATTTTCGATGACTTACCTGAAAAAAGAGAAGTAAAGAAATAAGTTAAATTAAACCTTTTGCTTAAGAAGAAATGATTTTTGATATGAGTCAATAATCGTGAATGTGGTAACTATACAGAATAAAAAAAAACTTTTATACAATTTTGTTTTTGACGGAAATAAAATGCGATGAGAAATTTCAAAAGTTTTTGAAAAATATATCACTCAAGAACCATGCTACTGATTTTGATTATGTCTGTATCGTAGTTGCTTTCTGTGTGAAAAAAGGTTAGTGCCACGCCCACCATATAGCAACCTTTGAAGCAGTTTGATGGAGTTGCCTGAAATTTAGAACATCGGCAAACAACATCGGGACAAATAACACTTATAAAAAAATGTGCGTTGCCATATCTATGAAACTTTTTGACGCAGGTGAAGGAGATTCGGTAGATATGTGACTAAAGGAGAATCTATAAAGATTCTTTACAAATATGAAAATTAAGGCAAAATTACTTAAACTAAACTAAAGTGAAAGTGAAGTGAAATTGACTGTTTATATTAATACTTTTTAATCGATTTAAATCAGTGAAATCTAACGCCTATGGCCGCGGGTATTTGAGCTTTAGTGCTCAAAAGCTTTCCGTATACATATTCTCTTACATATTTTTTTACTTAAAACCATTTATGTACATGATTTTATGTATATTTTAGTTATTAAATAACTTTTCTGTCAAAAGTCCTTTTTTTAAATATGAAAACCTGCCTGATTTTTGGTCAGTTTCCTGTTTTTCGGTCAAAAAATATGGGCACCTTAAATATGCCATATAAGACCTCATCCCAAATTTTGCATTGGTTTTCAAAATGCAAAATTGAGGATATTTTGTCCTGTTTCACAGTTTTTTATAATTTCTTCAAAACTGTACAAGATAATATGCCTTTAATATCTTCGAACAATTAACTACAACTCACGATTTTTCGATTAGCCTTTTTTAAGCCTATTTTTCATGATTTGATCGAAAACCGGCTAAGTTTTTTCCACTACCGATTTCCAAACAAGATCACAAGTTCGCATGAATGGGCGCTCTAATATTCATGTGTGTTCAAGTTTAAATAAAAACTAGTAAGGGTGTAACCTTTGGTCTGGCCAAACATTAAATACCCTACACTGCAGTATTTTGAAAATTTTGCTATATAGGAGGTGCCACGCCCTCTTGTCCGAGTTCACCCAGTTTTTGCTTAGAGCTTGCAATTATAAATCTTTGTGTCTGACTGAAATTGGTTTGGATTGTCTCAGAAAACGTTTTCAGTATAGCGTTTTGAAGCTTTTGCTTATATAGGAGGTGCCACAACCTCTTGTCCGAATTTACCCAGTTTTTGCTCAGAGCTTGCGCTAATTCGTAGTATTTATGTGTATTTTGGTTGCATTGTCGTGAGACGGACACATCGAGGACTATATCGACTTGAGAATATATACACGTATCCTTTGCTATACCTGCCACGCCTCCTTCTTTGCGTTACAAACGGAAGGACAAAGTGAATATACCCTGTTTGTAGGGTATAAAAATAACAAACGCAAATCACATTCACGAACGCAAAAGGTATATAATTATTATTATTATTATTAATTATAATTAATCAATGTCAACATTTTTAATTTTAAAAGAAACATTTTCAAAGTTCTTTATATGTTCCAAGTTTTGACAGTTTTTGCCACGATTACAAAAATGGTAATAAGTACTAAGTTAACTTTTTCTTATGCTCTAATTTTCTATTTTCACTTAAGTTTTCAAGTTGTGCGGGCTTTTAAAACTGTAATTAAAAAAATGTGTAAACTATTAATGAATTTAGTATTCCCTTTGGTAATAGGTGAAATATTTGCCTCTGATGGTACTCCGGAAATAAAACCTAATGAACCGCAGCAGGTGCATATTGCTTTCGGCGGCAAGTCTAAAATATTTTTATATCCTTCAAAAGTAAATTTTGCCGTACATACCTAAATTGGAGCGTTATTAAATTTTAATCGTCTCTGTTTCGTTATGCTCCATATAAACTGTATGCAAAGTAAACAGACAGAGATGTTTTAATAACACTGAAGCTCCAATTTTGGTATGGCAGTCCAGTGCAAAAATAGTAACGATTTTCTTTTATGATTTTAAGAATCAACAAATGAAATGGTTGTAACCTGGACTACATTTGAGGAGACTGATTCGACAGTCATATATGGCATCGAAAAATTAAATTTACGACAAGAGGGCAATCTACAAACAAAAAATAAACGACATATACATCGCGTAATTATGTCATCATAACATTTGAAAATATTAATGGTAATCCAGAAATATTTGGAAGTCAGGGGAATATCTATGGGAGGACTTAATCCGAATTATTATGTCCGAAACTTTTTCGCGGATCAGCCTATAATATATCCAACACCTAGTTTGCTAGCTACAGTAATTTTACATATGAGTAGAGATAAGTTGGCGGCCTACGGCCGCAGCTCAGTATTTAAAACTCCCAAAAATCCAACACCGGCTTCGCGGATCAGTCTATAATATATCCAATGATTTGAGGACATAACACCCATTTGTGAAATGGGGATTATTTCCGTGGGCATTATGTCATGGCACCGCCATAAAAAAAGTTTTTTTGGATTTTCCGGGAAAGTTTGCGGTTTTCCGGAAAACACTTCTCGTTTTTGATGAGCACGAAACTAGATCGAAATTTGTGTGTCAAATGATATGATCTACAAATATTCTCATGGGTTCGTCTGGCTGAAAAAATAAAGCAAGCCCTAAAAATTTTTTTAGGGATTTTCCAGGGAAATTTAAGGTTTTCCGGAAAACATTTCATTCAAGGTCAGCTCGAAATTCCTGCACTAAAAGATTTCATCGCTTACTCTTCCCACGGATTCGTCTGGCTGAAAAAAATAAAGTAAGCCATAACAAAAGTTTTTTGGGATTTTCCGGGAAAATTGGAAGTTTTCCGGAAAATGCTTTTAGCTCAAAATTAGCTCGAAAGTAACTCGAAATTCCTGCGTTAAATGATTTCATCGCTAACTCTTCCCGTGAATTCGTCTGGCTGAAATAATAAACTAAGCTCTTAACCTCATAGTATGTTGTTATTAAAAGTTCCTTATTTCAAGAAAATTGATTTGGTCCATTTTTTTTTAAATGAAAAGCTTTTCTTTTGGCGATGGGGCATTTAAATAGCCTATAATCATGGCACTTTTTTTTCAGCTCTGCCATTTTCGCTCTGCTAACTTAATGGACGTGTAAAAATTTCAACAAAACAACTTAATGCCATCAATTCTATACAATTAAGTAAGCTTTCCATGAAATCAAAACCTAATTTTATACAGTTTTAAATTAGAGTATATGTAAATTCATGTCGATAACCAAAGTAAACGTACGTAACTGATCGAAAGTGAACGAAACATTTTGACGAGACGTGTTGTTCCGTATAAACTGAACTTTAAACCGTCACTACTCGTCATAACAGCTGTTTGGCCGGCTCCAAAAAATTGCTGACTATAATTTGCAATGATTCGCTGGCTAACGTAACATTTTGAGTTAACTGTCACAACAGACGTAATGACTGCAAATGTTCGTTCAGTAGCTATCGTCTCGTCACGTATGTTTTTGTTAGACCTTTTATTGTGCACAGCTAAGTCGAACCGATTATAATTTTAAGAGATACCACCCGCGCGTTTACATACCCCATTTTTCATAAAATCGTATGTGGTGCCGTTTTCGAGAAATCCCAATTTAAATTAATTAATTAATTAGTTTATTTTCCATATTAAACGAAAAAACCGCAATGTCCTTCTACAAAGGATGATGAAAAGTTGTCTACAGCATCTTCAAAATGTTCTATGAGTGTAGAGTGGCCAATCTTATAACTGAAAAACTGGATCTGTTGGCTTAGGCTGAACATTTTGAAAATACTCTGGAAAACTTCTCATCATCCTTATTGCACTAAATCGTTAATATCTTAACGAAATTTCATTCGATTTCGCTCAGCATATGCTTAAAATGTTTGCAATTAAATGTGCCATTGAATTAAATTGCTAAAAAATTTATTTAAAAACAATATATGCCAAAAACTAAGTGTTTTATTTGATGTTGATATGAAAAACTGTAAAAAATTTGTGAAATTTCAAACTTTTTCCTGCTATAATAACTCAGTCAATTTTGATCGGGGCATAATCATTGGTGTACTCGTTAGAAGCGCCATTAGTCACTCTTTGTAAAAGTGGTAAAATAAAATCGATCGGACTTGACTTTATACAAATATATTGATGTATTTGAAGCTATTTTTTGAGCCCATGCTCCTCCTATGAGTTAAGGAGAATACATATGAAGCTAGTTATAACCTCGAAAATAGAAATATCCGAATAATTCGGGAACAGCCAAAAGGAAAAAAATAGAATTGTGTTTTTCGTATTCAGCGACCTCAAATTAAGTCGTTTGCAATTATTTTTAATTTAGTGTTGAATCAACTTTTTTTAGTTAATATACAAATCAAAATCGCCAAAAATTTTGTGTACACTTTTCTTTTTATGGCATAAAAAAATTAAATCCCACCTCGTATCTTTGCCGCTCGCCATATAAGAAAAATGGCGCCCAAAACCAGTTCTTTGCAAATATCTCGGTAACGGGTATGTATGTATGTATTCTCCTTTAACTCCTAGGAGGAGCATAGGGCCAATATGAAATCTCTCCATTTGTCACGATCCCTTGCGATGACTTTGATCTCTTGCCACGATTTTCCCGATTCTTGGATTTCCTTTTCCAACGACCTTTTCCAGTTGGTTTTGGGTCTACCACGTCCTCTACTGCCTTGTGGATTCCACTCAAGGGCCTGGCGACAAACTTCGCTGTGTGGTTTCCGGAGAGTGTGACCAATCCATCCCCATTTGCGCAGCTTGATCTCGTTTGCTATAGCCTTCTGTTTGCATTTTTGATGTAGCTCGGCATTTGATATAGTGCGAGGCCACCAAACCTTTAGTATACGCCTTAAGCATTTGTTGACGAATACTTGCAGCTTGTTCGTAAGTTGTTCAGTAACAAGCCATGTTTCGCACCCATATAACAAAACCGATTTCACATTCGAATCAAAAATGCGCACTCTCGTTTTGGTGGATATAACGGATGAAGACCATATTTTGTTCAGTTGAGCAAACGCGCCTTTTGCTTTTGTAACGGGTACTTCCAGAGAAAAATTTTGTTAAATTCCCTTCGTAATTGTAATTGTTTCCAACGCCGACTACGTTGTTTTGTCCAAAAAAGGCAAAACGAAGAGACATACCCCTCATTATTTTTCTTAAAATTTATGTTTTTTTTCAAATCGCACGAAAAGTGTTCGTAGAGATATATAATCAAGAGACGCACAGTGGTCGGAAAATCAAAAAAGCTGGCCAAAATTCTGAAATTCGGTAATAATGGGTTTTTGATGATGCTGATTACGAATCCGAAATCCATTTTTAAAAAAACAAAATGGCGGATCCACAATGGTGCACAAATAATGCTTAACCAAATATATTCTCACGAAAGTCGGTAATTTTAGGTTTGTGATGATGCTTATTACGAATCTGAAATTTATTTTCAAAAAAACAAAATGGCGAATGAGAAGAGATGTATACAGATTTTTTGGTAGAACTACGCTGCCGTTCAACTTTTAAATTCGTCAAAGCTACCGTCTATGGCTAATAGTACAATCATTTGGGAGAATAAAATGATGTTACCTGAAAAGTTTTGCGGGATTTTTGCAAATGACTTATTTTATAGATTTCGATCTGCTCTTTCAGAATTTCAACTTTGCTACCTCGAGTCGTGTTCGCTCGCAACGCCATATTGGAGAAATGGCGTCCAAAACCAGTTTTTTACAAATATCTCTTTAACGGTTACATTTACAGAAAAATATTGTGTCGCAATATTTTAGCTTATAAAATTTTCTATAAAACTGACCTCTTAATTGTTTCCGTACGACTTATAACTCAGGAGATATCCTAATTCAAAATTTGAAAAAAATTAGTAAATTGTGCATGCTGCTTATGAGTAGGCACAGTTATGTGTTGAGCTTAAAATTACGATAACTCATGAACGGTGAGTCACACGTTCAAAACAAAAACATATTTTTATAGGGAATTAATTTCACTATAGGCTACATTTTATTTTTTTTTCACATGACCTATAGTTTACGAGACATTTTTTTAACAAAACTAAAATTTAGAATAAAACCGTTTTTTCAAAATAGCTCCATAATGGTTCGTTTAGAAAAAAAAAATTTCTCGCATTTTGGAGCTATTATGAAAAAACGGTTTTTTTCAAAATTTTAGTTTTGTTGATAAAATATCATGTGAAAAAAAATAAAATGAAGCTAATAGTGGAAGTAGTTCCCTTTAAACAAGTGTTTTTATTTTGAACGTGTGACTCACCGTTCATGAGTTATTGTAATTTTAAGCTCAACACATCACTGTTCCTATTCAAAAGCAGCATGCACAATTTACTAATTTTTTTCAAATTTTGAAATAGGATATCTCCTGAGTTATAAGTCGTATGAAAACAATTCAAAGGTCATTTTTATAAGCTAAAATATTGCGCCACAATATTTTTCTCTAAATGTAACCGTTAAAGAGATATTTGTCAAAACTGCTTTAGGACGCCATTTTTCCAATATGGCGGCGCGAGCGAACACGATTCGAGGTAGCAAAGTTGAAATTCTGAAAGAGCATATCGAAATGTATAAAATAACTTATTTGCAAAAATCCCGCCAAACATTCCAGGTAAAACTACCAAATGACTGTACTATAATACAAACTCCAAACTAGTAAGGGTGTAAAATTTGGCCTGGCCAAACATTAAATACCCTACACTGCAGTATTTTTAAAATTTTGCTCTTATAGGAGGTGCTACGCTCTCTTGTCCGAGTTCACCCAGTTTTTGTCCAGAGCTTGCATTTATAGTTTTTAGTGTCTGAGTGAAAAACGTTTTCAGCTTTTGATTATATAGGAGATGCCACGCCCTCTTGTCCGAGTTTGTCTAGTTTTAGCTTAGAGCGTGCATTTATAGTCTTAAGTGTTTGAGTGAAGTTTGGTTGGATTATCTCAAAAAACTTTTTCAGTATAGCGTTTTGAAACTTTTGCTTATATGGGAGGTGCCACGCCCCCTTGTCCGATTTCACCCAATTTTTGTTGAGAGCTTTAATTTATTATTCTTAGTGTCTGAGTCAAATTTGGTTCGAATATCTCAAAAAACGCTTTCAGTATAGCGTTTTAAAGCTTTTGCTTATATTGGAGTTGCCACGCCCTCTTGTCCGAATTCGTTCAGATTTTTCTCAGAGCTTGCGCTTACAATTTTTAGTATTTATGCGTATTCCTAAATTGCATTTTGAATATATTTTTTGTATGGGCGGTAGGCGTGTCCGTTGACCGATTTCGCTCATTTTCAATCCTCCGAGCTATATTTGACGACGGTGGCAGTGTACTAAACTTCATTGAATTATCTTGCTCAGTTTTCCCAAAAAGTGTATTTCAACACACAGCCAGCCAGCCAGCCAGCCAGCCACCCAGCCAGCCAGACAGACGGACATGGCTATATCGACTCAGGAGGTGACGCTGATCAAGAATATATATACTTTTCTATATCTGCCACGTCTCCTTCTCTGCGTTACAAACGGAAGGACAAAGTGAATATACCCTGGGTGTAGGGTATACAAATTGCTCCAGTGCTTCTTTGCGCCTCTTGATTATGTATCACTTCGCATTGATAGAGAATTGCATGCTATGCAAAATCCTTGAAAAAAAAAATTTTCTACGGCATATCGTTTCGGAATATTTTGCAAAAACAGTTTTTTTTCTAAATTTTAGGGTTGTCAAAAGGTATCTCCTTAACTTTATGTCGTAAAAAAAAACAATCAGGACTGTTTCGTAATCCATGTGTTTGAAATTAGGAGGCTTTTTGATGAAAATGGTGAGTCACACGATAAAAAGTATAAGGATCTTTTTTATGCGCAATTACAGGTTTTACAAATAACATTGATTTGCATAAACGAAACTACCATATGACCGCACTTCAAAAAAGATCACAACTTTTTAATAGGTAAACTTTTTTTATATGTATTATAAGCTAAACATTCCACTTTTAATAATTAAATTTCATGCGGTCTTGTAGAAATCCTACGTATACGTGTTTTTAACGCTCTGGGAACTCCACTAGAAACAAAAATAGTAATTTTAAACGATGCTGGATCCGGCACCAGAATTGCGTTAGTTTCTCTGGATTTTGAGATATCCTAATTCGTCTTTTTTACACTTTGAGGTTGGGATGTCTCCGAATTCAGACAAGCTACCGCAATTATGATACCAGACTCGGAATTATATTTAAAATTTTTATTTTTGTTTATTGTTTTTTTTTTTTGGTTTTTATCTATGTACAGGGTAGGCCATTTAAAGTGGAAGCATTTGTTTCTGAAAAAAATATATGAAAAAAACATTTTTATTTTCATTTCGATTTTAATTATTTTGGTTCAAGGAGATATGTTACAGCTATTTTTTGAAAATGATATCGCGTTAATGGCCACCTTTGGCCATGAGTACAAAATGTGCCCTTTTTTCGGCGTTTTCCATCGTTTTGGCCAATGTATCGGTCGATATGGCGGCAATTTCACGTCGTATGTTGTCTTTGAGTTGAGCTATGGTCCTTGGTTTATCAGCGTATACCTTGGATTTCAAATAGCCCCACAAAAAAAAGTCTGGTGGCGTCAAATCGGGTGATCTCGGGGGCCAGTCAAAATCACCGTTTTTCGATATGACTCGTCCGGGGAACAATGGTCGTAACAAATCGATTGTTAGTCGAGCTGTATGGCATGTTGCACCGTCCTGTTGAAATCAGAAGCCATTCAAACCATTTTCATGAACAATGGGCATAACAAAATCATTTATCATGGCTCGATAACGATCGCCATTAACAGTTTTCGTTGCTCCATCATCGTCTTCGAAAAAATAGGGACCAATGACCATATCCGCACAAACACCACACCAAACTGTAACTTTTTGGTCATATAGAGACTGTTCCTCAATAGAACCGACAATTTAGCTTATTAACGCATCCATTTAACGTGAAATGTGCCACGTTTGGTTTTCACAATTGAGAAGTTATTTTGAATGTAAAGCTGAACGATTTCAGTGCGTTCTTTTGGTGTGTACTGTTCCATGGTAAAATTGTCTTGGAATGACGCTTCCAACGCGGTATGTCATTAGTCGATCTGACAATTCTGTCAAAAGTTATTGGGTTGCCCGATGCTTCCACTTTAAATGGCCCACCCTGTACATAATATGAAAAAAAAAATTATTTAAATTGCGATTTCTCAAAAACGACACCACATACGATTTTATGAAAAATGGGATGCTGCACCTTAAATTCCCGAAATATCAATTCAGAAGAAAACGGCCGGGTGGCATCTCTTAAAATTATAATCGGTTCCATCAAGCCGTGCACAATAAAAGACCTCACCAAAACAGACGTGACGACATAGTGATGACTATACCCAAGAGGAAAAATTTCTAGCGCTTCTGATCCAAGCACTTCAAAAGTGCTTGTCCCCATAGAAATTTAGAAGCACTATCACAATGATTTTTTATAAGGCTGCAGTAAGAACAACGTGAGTTCGAACCCAGCCCAGGAGATTTTTTTTTTTACTTTTTTTTACTTTTTTTTGCTTTATTTTTTTTTTTAATTAAATGTTTTTTATTCAACATCTTTTATTTCACTTTTCTATTTTCCTTTCTCTTATTAATTTACTTTTGTTTAACCGAATTGAAATTGATTACACAATGATTCGATATAAGGCTGCAGTAAGAACAACGTGAGTTCGAACCCAGCCCGGGTGATTTTTTTTTTCCGTATTTTTATTTGTTTTTGCTTTATTTTTTTTTATTAAAATATTTTTTATTCAACCTTTTTTATTTCACTTTTCTATTTTAATTTCTCATTTTTATTTACTTTTGCTTACTTGAATTGAAACTGATTGCACAATGATTCTATGTAATACTGCAGGACAACATTTGCTTAATATACAAATTTAATACCTCTTCATATCATCGGGCGTTGGTGGAGCGGTCTAAAGGGTTGGTAAATGTAAGAAAAAAATATCTAGCACGCTGAGGGTCGTAGATTCAAATCCTGGCGCGGCCAGTTTTTTTTTTTTTTCTTTTTTTTTCTTTTTTTTAATTTTATTGAAAAAACGCTTACCGCAGCATTACAAATAAGCGCTTTAAAAACTCTTTTTTGGTAAGGCTGCGGTAAGCTTTTGCTTGCTTACATCCTATGACATGCAATGTTAAAAAGAAAGTATTGTTCTTACGGAGCGGAAGCGCTTATTGGTGAAAAGGATGCACTTCAGAAGGGTTTTTGAAGCACTTTTTTTCCCCTTGGGTAGCTACTGAACGCACGTTTGCAGTCGTTACGTCTGTTTTGACAGAGACAAATTTGGCTCGTATACAGCATCGAAAAATTGTGTTGCCGTTTATTGGAATAGTTTCCTGTTTAGTCTAGTTACGAATCTGATTTATTTGAATAGAAATATAAATAAACCAAAGTTATTTGATAGTAAGAGAGTTTTTCGCGGTATATTTTTTTCATTCAGGGTATGCCTTGAAACGTTTAAATGCTCATAACTCGTAAAACTGTCAAATTTGGTATTGATTTTGCAAAACTATCAAGAATTTACGAGGTTTTCGAAACCTTAACAAGTTTTAAGGGATAGCCTTATTAACTTCTTTTATAAGCTGGTGCATAGAAAATACTCTACTCAACTCAAAACACTTCTATGAACACTATAGTTGTGAATGTAGTCATTGTGACGTCACAATCTCAAACAGTTGAGAAAAAGTAGTAGATATTGGTTACATAAACACCCCACAGATTCGTAAAAGGGTTCTCTAGCTACCATAAGCAGCTATAAAAAGTGAGAATTGAAGAAAAAATTTTAAAATTGGAGATATCTGTTAATTCATGATTTTATCTTTGACAATGAAGGCAGTGTACTAAATTTCATTGAATTATCTTGCTCAGTTTTTCCAAAAAATGCATTTCCACACACAGCCAGACGGACATGGCTATATCGACTCAGGAGGTGACGCTGATCAAGAATATATATACTTATTTATATCTGCTACGCCTCCTTCTCTGCGTTACAAACGGAGGGTCAAAGTGAATATACCCTGGGTGTCGGGTATAAAAATAGTTGTCAACTTTTTTTTACCTTCTCCAGACAAGTCACATTTCCGTATAAGTTATTAGCTCTTAGCGAACTATTTGCCAATTTAACGCATCGAACGATTTTAATTTATTTGGTTCAGGTTTAATTATGATGTTAGTTTTTTCGCTACAGTTTTGTTTAGTCACATATGTAGTTATTTATTTAAATATTCAGAAGAACAGTGAAGTCTAGTCGTTTGATAAGACAGTTTGTAAGAAATAAGTTTAAGTCGTGATTCATTACGTGAAAGTGCTCGCTGACGAATTCAAGCAAAATTTATTAATTTAACATTTTGGATACAATACGGATTTCATAAACTTGTTGAGTGAAATTTTTTGCAAAAATATTACAAAAAATAGATTGACATTCACAGTATTAAATAATGCATTTATTTTATTACTTTTTTTTGTTTCTGTTTTTTTTTTTGTTTTGTGAAATTTCGAAAATTTGTTTTTTGTGGCTATTTTTGCTAAAAAACAATACATATATGGTTGATCTTAAGTTCAAGATATTATTTTTTTATATACTCTAATTTAAGACGAACAATTTGAAATATCGCACGACTCATTCCGTGCATTTTTGAGATCATTATAAAATTAAAAACGAGATTTTGCATAAAAGGGTGATGGCCGACATCTAAATTTGAAAAAAATTCTCAGCTCACTTTTTGACACAAGCTTTCAGAATCAGTCTTGACGATAAAATTTAACCCCTAGTGCGGCAACACACTTTCTGTACCCTACACTGTAGATACATATTTATATTAAGTTTATGGATCTATTTGTAACTCATAGGAGTCGAATATATATTCTTAATCAGCATTACTTCGTGGCTTGATGTAGTTGTGTCAGTCCGTCCATTCTACAATACATCTCTGCATTTATCAGTCTGTCTGTTTTTTTTTTTTTTTTTTTGTATGTTCGACTATGTGTTATAATCGCAATTGCTCGGTAATTACCAGAGATAACGTAATTTGATTTTGTTAAGAAATCAATTAATTATTTCACTGAGCAGTTTGGAACTGAAACGTAACGCAAACGAGCCGTCCAATTATTGGTTTTCTGATGTGTTTAACCTGGCTTGTATAGTTTTGTTAGTCTTTACATTTTTTATTCACACTGTGTATCTGTGGAATTTTCTCCCCATCAATATTAAACGTGCAAACAATGAGGCCACTTTAAAGCATGAACTTTTTAAGTATTATTCTGGCAATAACTAGTTCGACTTTCTCACTTTTTCTTTCTCAACTTACTCTTTGTTTTTGTTTAGCAATTCTTTTTTTTTTTTTTTTCTTCTTTGAATTATAAATAATTATACATATCTAAGATTTTATAATGACATTTTATGTAGATACTGAATTATAAGTTATGAATAACCTTCTAAAGCATGTACAAGTCTGAAAAGCTATAGCTTAATTGTGCACTGAATAAATAAATAAATAAATAAAGCACTGAACAGAAAGCTCAACCTTAACAAATTTGAATTAAGAGCAACTGCTTTTAAATAGAAAGCATTTGTTTTTGATTTCCAAAATAAGTATAACATTTATTTAGATTTTTTTTCTTTGTGTTATTAATTAATCGCTACCATATATTTACTAGAGCGGTAAACTCAAATTTTACACATTTAACCTACTCAACCTTACAAAAAACTGCAGAGCAATAGCACAAAGTGGTATGTTTGGCGTACATAAGCAACTGTTACGAATCATAAAGCTCAAATTTTGAAATTGTAAACAAAAATAAATGCTTTTGATTTTACTGCGAATCCTTTTAATGGAAAGCAAAACTTTTAAATATATGAAATTTTGTTTGAATTCAAAAACGTTTAACATTATAAGTTATGCCTTTGAATCAAATGCGTTTTCATCAAATTCATTTTTTCAGTGTAATTGAGTAGCATTTGTTTCGCGTGAGCTTTTGAACGGTTGGTTTAATATAAAAATATAAATAATTATAGCACCATTAAGTAGATAACACGTAGAAGCTTACAGTAGGGGTATTTCATAAAACGTGTATATGCCTCGAATACCTCGTAAACTCATAAGAGCTGTCAAAATCAATACAAATTTTGGAAGTGATTGTTAGAGAAGAGACCCCGAGAATGGGGAAAGTTGTGGAGAAAAGTCAAAAAATTCATCGCAAAATGAGTTTGTTACAATCAAACGTCTAAAAAAAGCGAAAATTTCATTATAATTACGTTGTTATTGAATTCTGTTTATAATTAGTTTTTTATTACATTTAAATGGCATATTAACTGTTATTTAGTTTTATCTAATCTGTGGGGAAAATATGTTCCATTGACTTAAATAAATAAAATGAAATTAAAATTAAATCTATTTACATATCTGTGGCAGTTTAACAAAACAACCTAACTCGAAATTGGCAACTTTTCAGAAGAGCTGGAAAACTACTTTGATGCTTCTCAATTATTTTTGTGTAGGAATTGGAACAGATGTAAAAGTATTTTATTATACAATGAATAAGGACCGTGCCATTATTTATGAATACATTTTGAATACCTTATAAAGCAGGCGATGATTGTGCAATGTCTTAGCAACTTATGTCAATAAAATATGACATTTATGTTGTTTCGAAAAATTAATTTAGTTTGGAAAATTTTTCAAAGGCGTTAGCAATGAAGGGACTTAATCCAAAACAACGCGAGGCAATTCTTTGCAAATGGTGTAAGAAAATAATGTCTTACAGAAAAATTACCAAAGAAGAAGGCGTTAGCGTATGGGCGGTTCAGAAAACTATAAAGCGGTTTACAGAGCATTATACTCTTGATGATTTACCTGGAAGTGGCCGAAAAAATGCTAAAATATTATCAAAAATTGACCAAAGAATAATAAGTGTTTTTACAAAAGAAAAAGAAATATCTGTTCGTGATTGCGCTAAAAAATGTGGTTCCTCGTCTTCAACTGTCCAACATGTTAAGGTGAGGAACAACTTTAGAACCTATAAAAAGCAGAAATGTCCAAAAAGAAGCAAAGTTCAAAGTGCAAGAGCAAAACAACGAGCCCGTAAGTTGTATCGCCATATTTTAACAAAAAATTTGAATGCATTTTAATGGATGATGAAACTTACGTCAAATTGGACTACAAAACCCTACCAGGCCCCCAATTTTTTACAGTTAATAAAGAAGAGAAGGTAACTACAGCCGATAAGTCAATTCAATGCGAAAAATTTGGAAAAAAACTCATGGTTTGGCAAGCAATTTGTCAGAGCGGTAAGGTTTCTTCTCCTTTCGTCACAAAAAAACAATGAACCAAGAAATATACCTCAAGGAGTGTCTTAAGAAGAGACTTCTTCCGCTTATTAAAGAGCACTCTAATAAGCCACTTTTTTGGTCTGACCTTGCTTCCTGTCACTATGCATCTTCCGTGGTAAATTGGTACGATAGTGAAAATTTTGATTATGTAAAGAAAGAGCTTAACCCACCAAACTGCCCAGAACTTCGTCCAATAGAAAGATTTTGGGCAATTATAAAAAGAGCTTTAAAGCAAACATGTAAGCCCGCAGATTCAGTAAAAAAGTTCAAATACAACTGGAACCGTGTGGTCAAGAAGCGTGGAGAAAGGTTGGCAATAAATATAATGAAGGACGTAAAGAAAAAGGTTAGAAAAATGGGTTAAGGGGAGCAAATTTAATTAAATATCTTAATAACGGTATTCACGAAGTAGGGCAGCTGGTGTGGCAGATGAGCTAAAAAGCACCGTGTAAGCTTATTTAGTGAACAACTATGTGGCTAAAGAGCTACGAAATCAGCTGTTTTTTGTTTGCTTCTAAAAAATAAAAAAATTTACTGTCAAAATTTATAAATCAAAATTTATGAAAATACCACGGAAGTGTAAGAAATGACCAACAGTTGTCCAATAGAGTATTCAGTGGCTTTTCAGCTTTACGCTTTTCATATGCAGGACCATTTATTCTAATTTTAATTTGCATAAAAAAAAAAAATTTGAATTTTATTTAAATTTTTAACACAAATGTAAACATAATTCTGACATATTTTGCTGTAGCAGAAAAGCTATTCATATTTACTTTAGGGTTTTGTGTAGCAAAATAGCTAACTTGTAGCTAAATTTCTTAAATGTATTTTGTTGTTGTTTAGAGCAGATTTGCTCTTTTACCCTCCTGCCACACTAGCTGCCCTACTTCGTGAATACCGTTAATGAAAGTTGACATAAGAATCTGATGTATCAGAGTATTCGTGTAAATAAAAATTATAATTTACTACTACTAAAATATAATGCATTTTTACTGTACTCATAAATAATGGCACGGTCCTTACTAAGCAAATAATTTATGGTTATTTTTTTTACTCTAAGGTCAATCGTATGTAATAAAATAAAATGAAGATGTTTTTGTCAAATATTTTTGATTTAAAAAAATCCGTTTCTTTCCGTAGGAAAAGTAACTTATTTCGAAGAAGTGCTTTTGTCACTCATCGATTTTTTTGAAATCGGGTATAGAGATGGGGCTAACACTAAGGAACGAGAACATGACCTTTATGTTTTTAAAAGGGCGGTGCCACGCGCTTACGGCATTGATTTTTATGAATTTTGGTATGGGATAGAATGTATATGAAATAAATAAGTCGCATTAACATTACCAATTATTTAGCCTCAAAAATACATATTTGCTCTTTCGATTGAGTTTGATTTATTTTTCTTGTATTTTCATTTAGATATTTGAGCTTGAACCATACACTTATATATGGAAAATGAACATTACTCTGCACATTTATTTTAACTTAATCCTTAAACAAACAAATATAAAATAATGTGCAAAATATTAGTGAGCCTTATATTCCTCTTGATCGTTGAGATAAATGGCGCGAAGAAAAAAGCTGTTGAGATAAAGGCTGTTGAAAAGCTTCCCTACCAACCGGAACAAGTGCATCTCTCTTTTGGTGGTAAGTTTACATTTTATTTTTATAAATGTTTCGAGTACTAAACTGAATAGGTCTTTATAGTTTAGTAAAAATCAAAAATATTAATTTTGCGTTTTTGTATTACACATTTAACAATATCCATTTATCTAAGCTGGAGACTTTAACAGGCGTACGTAATTTTTTTTTTTTTGTGAAAAAAATTTTCGATAAAAAAAAAAACTTTCATAAAATATATTTTGTATAATATATACTACAGTCATTTGGTAGTTTTACCTGGAAAGTTTTGCGGGATTTTTGCAAATGAGTTATTTTATAGATTTTGATGTGCTCTTTCAGAATTTCAACTTTGCTACCTCGAAACGTGTTCGCTCGCGCCGCCATATTGGAAAAATGGGGCCCATAATCAGTTTTTTACAAATATCTCTTTAACGGTTACATTTAGAGAAAAATATTGTGGCGCAACAATTTAGCTTATAAAAATGACCTTTCAATTGTTTTCGTACGACTTATAACTCTGGAGATATCCTAATTCAAAATTTGAAAAAAATTAGTAAATTGTGCTTGCCGCTCATGAATAGGCACAGTGATATGTTGAGCTTAAAATTATGATTACTCATGAACGGTGAGTCACACGTTTAAAGTAAAAATATTTGTTTATAGGGAATTATTTGCACTAGAATCTACATATGATAATTTATTTCAAATCACCTATAGTTTAGGAGATATTTTTATAACAAACCTGAAATTTCGAAAAAAACGTTTTTTCAAAAAATCTCCAAAACGGTTAGTTCTAGAAAAAAAAATGTTCTTGCATTTTGTAGAACATTCAATTTCCTATAAAGGTCTTTCCGAACTATTTTTTCGTCCGACTTACCGTTCATGAGATATCGCGTCTTGAAAATCATTCAAAATTGAACATTGTACTATGCGCAGTACTATTCCTACTTTTCGTTTTAATCGAAAAATTTGAAAAATATCCGAAAAAGGGTATCCGAGATATTTTAATATGAACTCATAGGTAGCATTTCGAATCATAACTGTTCAAAACTTTTTAAATTGGATGATCTTCTAAACTATAGATCGTACGAAAACGTTTTTAACGTACTTTTGTAGGAAATTTCCTGAACTACAAAATTAGCGACCAACATTTTTCTGTAAAGGTTAGCATTAGCGAGATATTTGCAAAAAACTGATTTTAGCGACCTTTGAGCCTTAATAACTTTTTATGCGCACACGACTTTGCAATGGACTTTTCACACTTTATTTATCATACATTAATTAAGATAATTCCGGTGAAAAAAATTCACTTGGAATTATTTCGCAGAAAAATTCTAATTTTCCTGGGCTATTTCTTTTGATTTAAAAAACATTCGCGGTAGGTTTAAATGCATTTTTGTTATTTTTGATTTAATTCTAAATACTTAATTTCAAATGCTATTTATTCCAAATACCTTTTAAACTTATTGAAGTTCATCATCCGGATCGGTTTCTCTTCAACTGTTAATTTAGGTATTCAGCTTCCTCGCATTCGTCGGTATTATCCATTTTACTTTTTTTGTCGGCACCACGCACAAGCGCACAAAAATGTAAGAAAAAAGATTGCGACCCTCTTGTTCTTATTTACGTTTTTTCGTATCGTACTACATGGTTAGAAGGCATGAAAAGAAGAACAAGACCTAACCATGAGCTTCACAACTAATTTTTGACATTGAATCAAAAGTAAAGTAGTTGATTTTACAAACCAATTTTTCCCTGAGTTTACAAATTCAATTTGCTACTGATCAGTTTCATAATCTGGCGACCAAAAAATAAAATGAAAATCAAACTAACAGCTTTGGTTTCAGTTGGCAATGCGAATTTTCTGATAGAAAACAATCTGGCGATGTTGTCTGAAATCGTTTCCATACGCAATAATAATATAATTATGGTGGAAAACTCGATCAAGGCATAATGCGGCATTTTCTTATTCAATTATATTATATTCTCAAGCTATTATGGAATTCATTTTAATATTTTTTCGAAGTAAGATGATTCGACGAAACTTTTTACACTCCCTCCGACGTCAAAGATAGTTTGAAAATGAACGAAATCCGTCAAAGGACATGCAATACCTATACAAAAAAAAAAAAAAAAAACATTAAAAACGAAATTTTCATAATTATTTATTATAACGCAACCAAAGTATAGAAAAACAGTTTTAAACATAAAGGGTGTCCCATAATACACGCAAGATTTGAATTAAATAGAAAACATGTGTTTTTTTTTTTATTGAAAATTAAAGTATGAAAATAGGATAAAGTAATGTTTGGAATAGTACATCGGGCAGATGACCTTCATGCCTTTGCTAGTATATTCGCACTCTTTTTCAAAATTTCCCATAATATTTTGCATATATGAAGCAACGTTGAATATCAATGCCTTTTTACTAACCCTTAACTGTCAAACTGTTATGTATTTTTGATTGACAACACTTTACCGCACAAATAGCGATAAATTTGCGTGAATTATGGGACATCCTTCGTAATGGGAAACATTTGATTTGGTTGACATTTGTTCAAATCTAAACATCATTTACTTTTCAGATCAGAGTCTTAATCCAAATATAATATTCTTCTCTTCTTAAAGAATTAGCAAATGAAATCGTTGTTACCTGGAACACATGGAATGATACTACAGTATCATTAGTAGAATTTGGCTTAAACGAATTGGAAAAATCACAAATGGGCAAAAGACCACCAGAAAAGTTTGTCGACAATGGCGATGCTAAGAGCACACAATATATACATCGCGTAATTATGTTTCATTTTGAAAAAATTTCACAGTGTATCAAAAATATGTTAAGTCCTTAAGTTCGGTGTTCAACTATTTTTCACCAAAGTTGATGTCATTAGTGATGAGCGAAATCGTTCTTCGTCTGAAGTGTTTGCCTTAGACATTTTTCGAGACAAAGACGTTACTATGATTTCAAAACAAGACCAAGACTCAATGTCAAAGATTCAGAGCTAAGCAGCGGTACAAGTTTATACAACATTTTTAACCTATTTTTGGTACACATTAGGTATATGGTTTCAATTAAAATAATAAAAATAAATTTAATGTTTCTTTTATGCAATAAATAGGTTACACTACCGAACCTAAAGCCCAACACCAGTTACATTTATCGTTGTGGCAGCGATAAGGGTTGGTCACAGCAGTTCCATTTTCATGTACCCGCTATTGATAGCAAAGATTGGGTACTATCAATGGCTATTTATGGTGATTTTGGTTTAAAACGAGGATATATCTATCCACTACTACTAAAGAATACGCAAATGCAGATGTATGATGCAATAATACATGCTGGTGATATTGCCTATGATATGCATGACCAAAATGGTGAAACGGGCGACGCGTTTATGCGAAAAATGGAATCAATTGCTGCTTATGTGCCATATATGACAGTTCCGGGTAACCATGAGGAAGCTTAGTAAGTAATAATAAGGGTACTTGATGAACTTTTCCAATGTTTGTCATTTCCCCCTGTTGGCAATTGCAATTCTTTTTGGTCCCTAACCAATATGCTGAGAATCACCTACTTATCTCGAAGCAGAAATTTTTTGTTTTTCTTTGGGCGAGAATATTTCTGAAATAACTATCTGAGAATTTGACACATAAAAATAATTTTTAATACATTTGTAGCCGATTAGCTCTATCTAACATTGAAATTCGAAAAAAGCCCTAATATACATAAATATTTTTAATTACAGTAACTTTTCACATTATCGTGCTCGATTTAGTATGCCTGGTGACACAGAAGGTCTCTTCTACAGTTTTAACTTAGGTCCAGTGCATTTCATAGCCATTAATACAGAAGTGTATTATTACACCAATGTTCATTATCAATTAAATCATTTAATCTATCAGTATAACTGGCTTGAGCATGATTTAAAAGATGCTAATAGGCCTGAGAATCGAGTTAAACGTCCCTGGATTATTACTTACGCCCATCGTCCTATGTATTGCAGCAGTAGAAACGATGATGATTGTACACCAGAATTTGTAGCAACAGTTCGTCAAGGTATACCACTTATGAATGGTTATGGTTTGGAGAAACTTCTCTATCGTTATGGCGTTGACGTTGGAATATGGGCACATGAACACTCTTACGAACGTATGTGGCCTGTTTATGATAATAAAGTGTTCAATGGAAGCTTCGAAGAACCTTATCGTAACCCAGGTGCGCCAGTGCATTTTATAACTGGCGCAGCTGGAAATAAAGAACGACGGGAAAAGTTTCTCGAACTACTTCCAGTCTGGAGTGCTTTTCAGAATGGAGTAAGTGTATTATTGAAATGAAAAAGCATAGTAAAATACTTAATAAACAATTTGGCAGGATAATAGTTTTACACAAATGAAGGTCTATAATTCTACACATTTGTATTTAGAACAAGTTACACACAAGAACAAAATCGTGGATACAGTTTGGATAATAAAGGATAAGCACGGTGCATATGGACAGTAGGACTTACTGTCATAGGTATAATATTTGCATGCAAGTCGAGTTCGTGAAGGAGATTCAACAGCTAAAATTACAGTATTTCATTAAAAGTTGTAAAATTTAATAACATATGTATAATTAATTTAAACAATAAAGCGCATATTTAAGTTTTAAAAGAAAAATTCAGAAATTCGCTCACCATACAAATCTTCAAAATTCAGGGGGTAATTTTTTGGAGTTTTTACGCTTACTCCGATTCCATCAACTGCACCCTTGCTATGTAAAAACCGGTACAAGCTATCGATCAAGTTCGTCGGGTTTTCGTCAGTCTTCAGTCAACCACTAATTGGCTTGTGGTTGAGTGACAGTCATATTTGAATGACGAACATGATCGCTAGTGTATAACCCGCTTGAGGCAGATACATTAGTGTATTAGGTTTCAAAAGCTAGAGCGTTAGTGATATGAAAAGTTCCAAACATCATTTTTTAAGCCCACCCTTGTGCCGCGTGTAGACTCTAATGGATTAATATGGATAAAGAAAGTACCCAATGAAATCTATTTGGATCCATACAATCCAGACCACAAAACCTCTGGATTGAATACCAATCCATTTTAATCTATTTCAATCATATGGATTTTATAGATTGAGATAGATTTGAAAAATAAAAAATTAACTTATTAATCGAACAATGTTTTCACTTTAAAAATGGTAGGTATTTATTTGATGTTTATAAAGTGCAGTAGCAAAAAAGGTTTACAAAAACTTAAATAATTGCAGTTGGACGTAAATGTATTAGACTGAATTGACATTGATCTCGCTTTTTCCTAAGTGCATACTTGGATTGCAAAGGTGGATTGGGCCGGGTTTCGTTTTTTGCCCGTAACTTGCATTCAAGTATACATTTTCCGGACTTGTGGGTACCAATGGAAAGCTAGAGGCAGTAGGTAACCAAAAAGAAAAAATTTTTCTATGATTTTTCAAAAAAAAAATTTTTTTTGTTTTTTAGTTTTGTAAAGAGCTTGTTTTTGGACTTCAAATGCAAAATTATGAAGAAAAACCATTAAAAAAATATGTATTATCAAAATTTATTTATCAATGAAGCCTCTAGTGGCGAAAAAACATCAAGAAAATGTGACTTTTTGAAATTATTTATCATCCTCTTTTTATAGCAGCGCATTTCAAATGCACAAACCGATCGCAGCCACCGTTGCATTTGATCGAATTCATGATCTCGCACGACGGAGATGTCGTCAAATTTCTCACCAACTTTCTTCAGATATCGCTGCAAATTGGTGCGAGGAACATTGTAGGCTCGAACAGCCTCTCTGACGGGCGCCTTTTCGATCAAACAAAGCTTAATAGCTTGTACGATCACACTGAAATCAGTTTCCTTCCGTTCGTCTTTTTTTTTTTCTCGGGGTAGACATGGTTAAAATTGCGTAAAAATGCATAAAAAACACGAATAAATAAACACTTCGATATTAAATAATTAGGTCCCGTGTAAAAATTTTTAAATTTTGGCGCCTTCTATAATGGAAACACAAATTTTTGTACTTCCGGAAAACTCTCAGAGAGGACTCTGGGAACCGCCTTGACAAGGAAGTCAAAAACAAGATTTGCAATAATTTTCATGCAAAAAACATGGTGGCCCACAACCGATAACGGCAGCCATCCCTTAAGTGACTGGCAAAATTATTGAGAAAACTCGATATAAAATCGGAAAATTTAACGCAAATATTGCATAAAAATGCATAACACTCACCTCTTTGCAATATTTCACTTCGCTTTATCACATTCGCAAAATCTTCAGAAATTACTTTATTGAAAATTTCTTCGTCAATCTTTTTTGTTTTGTTGTAGCTGCGGGTCAGATGCGTCCTTTCACTTCAGTAATTGCACTAATACTGTCTATTGTCAATGTACACATAACCTCATACTCAGATCTGTCATATTTTATAAACGTCAAAAAATACAAGGGGTGGCCCACAACCGGTGACGGCCCACAGCCGGTTACATTACCCTACATCAAAAATGGCTCTTTTAGTTTTTGTTTGATTTATTTATTCTTTTCACGTTCTTTAGAAGATCTACGAAAACTATCATTGACCCATTTTGCAAAAAAAAAAAAAAAAATAAAAGATGCGATTTTAAAAAGCGTTCATCTTACTCAGAAGATTTAGGACTATTGATTTCAGCAAAAAAAGGGTAGCTTGTTTGAACACCGTGCAGAGTAGGTAGCTTTCTGGTTTTTGTTCCATATCTGGCGGCTGCCAGAATAGCGTCTATACTCAGAAAGAGCGGACACAAAAGATTAAGAGCGGCCCCAAATAAAAGTGCATTTGGCGAATTAAATGGCAAACACCATATATTTGACATATCATATGACATTGCAGGATAGTGCTGAACCCACATAAAAACTTATACTAAAAGTCTGATAGACTTCAAATCCGACATACGGCTTAAAACCTACCAGGTGCTCATAGCAACCGAGATCAAGTTACCCAAATGGGGATAGATAAGACATTCTGTTCAAACAAGCAAAGAAGATGAAGTTTGTCGCCAATCATTTTTGCGGAAGTCATCTAGAAAAGGAAGGATATATAAGGGTCGGAATAGTCGTAGAGCGAAATCAATGTCATCGCAAACATTGCACACGATGTAGACGCAAAAAATCGTATTTTGCAGATTCGTTATTATCTCTCCCTAGAAAATACAGAAATTCATCATGAAAAACAATTTAAATTAAGCAGACAGTTAAGCAGCGTCTTTAAAAATGGCAACCTTCAATTAAAAGAAAATTTTTAAATTATAAATATTTACTGTAGACTTTATGAACTGCGCTGACCATTGTTACAACCATAAGCCATAAGTATTCTTTTGATTAGCTGTTCATAAAACTAAACAGAGTTCACATAACCTCAATTTATTTCAAAGCTCGATGTTCAATTAAATTTAACATGACAGTTAATAAAATAAAAAAATAAATATTTACTCAAGTTCGGATTATTTATTCTTAGTTCGATTTGACAAAGAATGTATGTTTCAAACAAAAAACCGCCCATTTGTAAGACAAGACTTGTTTACATAGACCCTTGCTTACGAATTAATGGTAACATCATCTTGACTGACTTACATGAAAAATTTTGTTTGCAAATAATTGAAATCTTTAATGAAAATACGATTACTTATGTACATAATTTCTTAACGAAGTAAACGTATGTAAGTGTTTTTGAACTTGTACAAATTCTAACCCATGTAGTATTATTTCGTATTGTATGCACATGCATTAATTCTTTGTTGCATTTAACTTTTTTTTCTCATCATTATTTATTTTGTTGAAAGTTTAAGGTTAATAATCATTGTCATCATCATCATCATACATTTCAACGTCAGCATGAATAAACTAAATATGTTTCAGATGAAATTCCATCACAGCGACATGAATTTATTTGAACCCTATGCTTTTCATTTCTATGACATTACTAAGAGGCATGGGATGTCGGGAGATAAAATTTACGAAAAGATACTTAAGCCTTTTCCAAACTAAGCGTAACAAGATTTGGCTTCATCATTTCGGGTGTTTTTGTCACATATAGTACATGGTTTCATTTCAGGTCAAAACCAATAAAAACAGCAAAAAAAAAAATTACCAAAGCGGCAAATTGAAAAATACCATTCTTCTTGACTGACAGCTAAGTTAAAGCTGAGTTTATATCAAGTGCGACCCAATCAGTACGTCTAGGTCAACCCAACGTATAAAAGATGCCCAACTCCCAAATTTCTACGTACTTACGTCGTGTGATGTGTTAATCTTAAATTTTATTTTTATTTTTGTAGTTTTTTTTTTTTGTCTTTTATTTTTTGAATAAAATTAGCCATGTTCACGATCCGGGGCGAAAGGTCTTGCATCATAGCATTTGTAAATAAGTGTTGAAAAATTTTGCTATACAACAACAAAATATATAGGATTGAATATACATTTACATTTTCTATACTAAAAACCTATAGCATAAAAATATCATGTCATTTTTCAAAAAAAATAATAGCCGTGTTCACGATCCGGAGCATTTAGACTTGTATGTAAGTAGTATTCTCCTCTAACTCCTAGGAGGAGCATAGAGCCAAATTTAGACTTGCAAAGTAGCAAAATAGCAATAATTTCCACTTGATCGTGAGCAATATTAAAAGTAAAAACATTGGAAGCTACGACAAAAATTATTTCTCTGAGAAAATCGTCTGAGCAAAGAGAACGAGAGCATAAGCAAAAAATTTTTATTTGAAAAATGATATGAAATTTTTATGCTATAGGTTTTTAGTATGTAAATGTAAATTCAATCCTATATATTTTGTTGTTGTATAGCAAAATTCTTCAACACTTATTTAGAAATGCAATGATGCAAGACCTTTTGCACCGGATCGTGAACATGGCTATTTTGTTATGCTCTCGTTCTCTTTGCTCATACGATTTTCTCAGAGAAATAAATTTTTTCGTAGCTTGCAATGTTTTTACTTTTAATATTGCTCACAATCAAGTGGAAATTATTGCTATTTTGCTACTTTGCAAGTCTAAATTTGGCCCTATGCTCCTCCTAGGAGTTAAAGGAGAATACAAACTTGCATACAAGTCTAAATGCACCGGATCGTGAACACGGCTATTGAAATGTAAAATTATTTTGTAAACAAATATTTTGATGTTTTAATCCATTTTCAAAGTATTTTTTTGTGTCAGGATTCTCCGTCAAATCCGTCGCAGTCAGTTGAAAAAAACGACGTGACGTACTCCACGTACTGTTTGGACCTTTGAGTGTTCGTAACCCATAAAGATTTAGTCCAGAATTAAAGTTTTGCAGGTTTTAGCGCGAAAAGCGTTCGTTTTCGCAAAAAAACTCAAAAATGAGTGCGAAAATGAGAGAGTGATTGAAAGCTCCCTCTTTGTACTAAATTTAAAGTTTTTGTCCGAAGAATTTTTCTTGGCAAAAATAGAGATGTTCGTTTAGTTACCTGGGCAAATAAAATGTCAAAAAGTTCCCTTGAGCCGCGTATAGATTCTAATGGATTAATATGTATAAAGTATCCATTTGAATCTATTTGGATCCATACAATCCATACCACGAAACCTCTGGATTGAATACCAATCCATTGTGATCTATTTGAATCTTATGGATTTTATGGATTGAAATAGATTTGAAAAATAAAAAATTCACTTATTATTCGAAACAATGTTTTCACTTTAAAAATGCCATTTACTTGATGTACAGTAACAAAAAAGTTGTACATAAACTTAAATAATTGCAGCTGGATTAAAATGGATAAGACTGGATTGACATTGATCGCTCTTTTTTTCTAAGTGCTTACTTGGATTGAAAAGGACTCAAATGGATTGGACTCGGAATTTAATTCCTGTGAAAAATACCACAATCCCAGGAACCCACGATATGGTTCATGACCAAATATAATCTCCTTGATGAACACAAATTAACCATACATATTCCCTGGGTTTAAATGCATTGATCTTATACTGAATCCAAATCCATCTTGAATCTAAGGTACACAATTCTGGATCAAAATATGGATTCAGATAGATAAACAGATTGCGTCTTTTTCATCCATTTCAGTCCATCGTAACAATCAATATTTCCTGGATTTAAACGTATTGATCCGATTTTTAATCCAAATCTATCCGAGAAATCTGGTACACAAATCTAGATCAGAATGGATTGTAAAAATTGAATCCATTTCAATCCAGTCGCGGCACAAGGGTACGGACGTTTATTTCTGGACACAAAAATTGGTTTTATGCATTCGTTTACTTTTTACGTTTTCTTCTCCAAAAAAGAGCATAATATTCTTACTCTCACGCGTTTGATAGTTCCACAAGACTTAGTCCATAAACTAAACGAACACTCCTTATAAATGCATTGTCAGAACTCAGATAATTTTTTTGCGTTGAACAGTGTTATAGAAAAATAAAAAATTAAATACAAGTACTGACATTGTATAACCCCCCTTAAAACGATGTTATAAATTTTCTGCTTCACATCATTCAACTGTTGACGTTGTCCACTATGGTTTATGATGCATTGTTCTTTATATTTATGCACATATATTTTATAAAATCCGATTAACAACAATTTAAATACATATAAATTTTATTTTTATGAATCCTGTATATTATAGCAAGCTGTTAAATATACTATGTACATCGCTTGCATTTCGGTATTGCTTACTGACCAATTTTGAGAATAAATATGGAATGACTTCAATAATCCATATATCAAGCCACATAATTTTTTCAAATTATTTCGAAGTTCGGGTTGATTTGACTTAAAGCCCAAGGGAATATGAATACATTCAAAAGTCAATTTCAAAATAAGGACTATCAGTGATGACAATTTCTCACGTAATTTGTGTAAAAAATTCATTTATTATATCAATTGCATCATAAGAATTTACGTAAGTGCTACCCATAAAATGACGTATGTAGATATTTGCATAATTAACCAATTACTTAGTCTGGTAAACGATGGATTTAATCAGTTTTATGAGTTACGTGACTCAGTCAAGCAATGACTCGGTGTTTGTTTGCCAAAATCTGTTTATTAGGTTTAGTACTTAGCTTATTTTTGACCTTAAAATTAGTTTGGATAACAATAATTTCACTTTTTTTTCTCTTGAAAATCAAATACCCCCAATGATAATGAAGTCATAGATCACAAATTATGTATTTAAACTGGCACAAAGATTCAGTTAAAATGTTTTTGTTATATGAATACTCGTACTACTTACTTAGCATTGCTTAAAAATTGTCAAGTAAAAATTGTGGTTGTCATAAAAAATAATGCCAAAAATTACTCAAATGTAAATGACCAACAATAAATTCGATTGTTCTGATGATTATGAGATTTTCGTACTCGTCGTATGTACAAATAATTCGTTTGAAATATAAAAAATAAATTGTGAATGTTATGTGAACTTGTTGTGGATCAGAAAATTGCATATTGTACTTACTATGTAGATATATTTTAGAAATCTTTTTCAGCAGCTGGTGAATTGGTTTCTATTTGACTCATGAATATTATGTGGTTTAATTTAAATTAGCAATATAATCAATAAGTGATTAACTTTTCAAATCAAGGTTAAAGCATTAAAAACTCATAGCATCAGTACATACACTGGAGTCGGGAATTGGTGTTTAACCAATGTACGAGATGGCGTGTCAACTAATTTTCTATCTGTTTAAAACATAAATGTCAAAGTACAATGACTTTGGAAGATACTTACAAAAATTATGGCACATTCACGTTATGACATTACTTTTGATTGACTAAAAATTAAATTAAAATAGAACAGAATGGCAGTCAGAAAACATTATTCTAAGAATTATAAATTAATGAATATGCTTTATACTTACTAGCAATATGCAAAATTTCTTAAAATGTTGATCGATTTCTTTAAAAAAAAAGTATTTTTGGAAAAAGTAATTCTAGAAAGGATGTTATCTTTGGCAGTGCGAAAGCGGTTGGGCTTATCATGAATAAATATTCTCGAGAATATAGGAAATTAAGGTAATCGGCAATAATTTAGGAAGGAATATTTTGACTTTTTTTGTAGGAATTTATTCTCTAATTTTTTAAAAGAAAATTATAAGCGCAAATATTTAAAACTTTTGTACGCCAATTTTATAGTTTATTAAAATACCACTTTTTATACCCTACACCCAGGGTATATTCACTTTGTCCTTCCGTTTGTAACGCAGAGAAGGAGGCGTGGCAGATATAGAAAAGTATATATATTCTTGATCAACGTCACCTCCTGAGTCGATATAGCCATGTCCGTCTGTCTGGCTGGCTGGGTGGCTGGCTGGCTGGCTGGCTGGCTGTGTGTGGAAACACATTTTTTGAGAAAACTAAGCAAGATTATTCAATGAATGCACAGCCTCTGTCGTCAAAGTTAGCTTGGGGGATTGAAAATGAGCGAAATCGATCAACGGACACGCCTACCGCCCATACAAAAAATATATATAAAATGTAACTTTTGGAGTATTTTTCACGATAATGCAACCAAAATACACATAAATACTACGAATTGTAAGCGCAAGCTCTAAGCAAAAACTGGGCAAATTCGAACAACAGGGCGTGGCACCTATCATATAAGCAAAAGCTGCAAAATGCTATACTGAAAGCGTTTTTTGAGATAATCGAACTAAATGTTACTCAGACACTAAAAATTATAAATGAAAGCTTTAAACAAAAACTGGATAAAATCGGACAAGAGGACGTGGCACCTCCCATATACGCAAAAGCTTGAAAACGCTATACTGATACATTTTTTGAGATAATCCAACCAAATTTCACTCAAATACTAAGAACTATAAATTCAAACTCTGAGAAAAAAATGGGTGGATTCGCACAAGGAGGCGTGGCACCTCCCTTATAAGCAAAATTTTCAAAATACTGCAGTGTAGGGTAACACCCTTACTAGTTTTATATTCATCCAAGGGTTTCCAACTAATACCTTTTTTTCTAAATTCAATATCCGGATCTTCGGATGGTTATATTCCCAAAACTTAATCTGACCAACAGTTTTTGATTGTGTACATATTATTTCTTAGAATTAAAAGCTTTATAAACTAAGTTTATGAGAGTAGCATTGTTACTTTTCACTTCGTCACTTTTTTTAACGTTACTCCGTCAGCTTGTCACAGAATGTGAAAGTTTGGAGATTTATTTGGTCGAACTAATGAACCATCACCAATTTTGTAGTTTTTCTTTGTTTTCAATGAAATTTAGATGTTTGTTTATCTCTTTTTAAGCTTTAAATCCCATTAATTTTTATTTCTTCTCTGGAATTCTTAAAGTAAACTTGCATGTCAAATGTTAAAAACGACTCTGAAATTGAATGTCCTATAGCGATTAGAAGAGCTTTTATAGAGCGTTTTAAATTAAGACGAATTCCAGATAAGGCCCAGTGAATAGCTGATTCCGATGAAGTTTTTCCCGCTGAAATCAAATTTAGGCTTAGAATTGCTCTATCGCGGCAGGTTCTGGCCTAAAAGTGCAAAAGCAACAGTTTTTTTTTTAAATATTTGGGGCTGTGTAGCACACCGAATTCGTTTTTTTCTCAAAAACTATCGCCGAGATGTGTATTTGTAACATTTTTGAGCTTGCATGAGATAAGGTCGAAATTTAGATTCATCCAAACACCGACAGCAAAAGTAAGAAGGATCCTTAGAAACGATAACTGCAACATTTTCGTTTTTTCGTACCGAGAAAAAACAATGGAGTGCTTTTGGTTCAACTGAAGGCCCATTTTGGCTAAAAAAAACATGATTTAATTTCTTTATAAAATCGATACCCAAAATTAACTTCAAAAATAAAAACTATGCTAGAATCGCCCAATGGTCAAAATTTGGCTAGAAGTGTATTAAATAATTTTGATACTTTTTGGACACTTAGTACTTTTTTTACTATTTGGTACAAATTAGAAAAGCTCATTCATCATCCCTAGTGCAATGACAGTTGTGAAACGGAATCAAAACAGAAAACACGAACAGTGCTATGCTTTTTATTTTTCTCTTTGTACCTTATCCTTTTTTCAGCTCTGTGTGACCGCGTATTTTGGTTAATATTGTTAATATTGAAACTTTTGAATTTGATTTTGGTAGACTTAAGGGCAACATATTAAAATAATTTTAACTTTGTGCCCATTTACATACAAATAACTTTCTAATGGTGTATAATTCAAAGTCCATTCCTAACATAGTAAAAAAAAGGATGACACATTTTTGTTTTTCATATTAATATACTGTACATACATATAATAATCTTGAAAAGGTTTTGGCGTTAAAATATTATGGGTTTTTTTTTTTTTTTTTTTTTTTTTGTGTGTATTATAGATAATAAGGACTGCGTTCGATAAAATTGTCCGACATATTTTATCCTATAACTTGTTTTCAAATTACTCAATTTAAAAATTTTTTTCGCAGTAGGCTTTGAATTGAATGTATCAAAACTATGGTTTTCAAATTTTGTCCCTATGTATGTATGTATGTATTTACTTAAAAATGGCAAACGAGCTATAAGTTCGAAAGTTTATGATAAAAATTTTTGAAGACCACGCACGGTAGACTACCAATAGAATTGCTCGGAATAGCAAAATTAATGTGAAATTGGTATCAAGAGTTCTGAAAAAATTTAAGGAAGACTTGGATGTCTTTCGAAAGCCAGGTTCCGCGAAAAAAAAGGCATTCGTGACCAAAATAAAAAGAAGAACTTCGTCACAATTTTAAAGAGAACCCTAATATTTCATATGTACAGAAAACTGGCACAGAAGGTAAAGTGTTCCGAGTTTTTAGTTCGCAAGGCCAAAAAGGAGGTTGTTTGAAGACGTTTAAGGTGCAAAAAGTTTCTGACAGAAATGCTATGAAGAACATGAAAACAAAACAGCACGGCATAAAATTAAAAATTAATTTTTTCCCAAAAATTTGAATGCTGCATCATGGACGACGAAACGTATGTTTTAGCCGATTGTACGCTGCTTCCAGGCCAAAAATTTTACACTGTAGACTCGCGGGGGAATGTGGACGAAAAGCTTAAGTCAAAAAAGCAGTCAAAATTTCCTCGTAAGTTCTTGGTTTGGCAAGCAAACTGCAGTTGTGGCAAAAGGAGCAATTCTTTTTTAACCACTGGAACAGTAAACTCCGAATTCTACATTAAGAAATGCTTGGAAAAAAGACTTCAGCCTTTCCTACGAAAGCATGAAGTTTTCACTTTCTTTTGGCCAGACTTAGCATATTGTCGTTATAGTAAAATGGCCTTGCAGGGTCACTCAAAAAATAATGTGATTTTGGTGCCTCGTGAAGCAAATCCTCCAAACTGTCCAGAAATCTGGTCAATTGAAAGATTCTGGGCTTTGGTCAAAAAGAAGATAAAGGCAACAAAAAAAAATTGCCAAGGATGCTAAAAATTTTTGAGAAAAGTTGAGTTCAGCAGCTAGAAAGTTATCAAATAATACCATAAAATCCTTAATGAAAGAAGTGTCAGAAAAGTTACAAAAAAATTTGTAAAAAAAAATATTATTAAAATTCTAGATACGTTATAAAAATTGTAATAAAATGGCGGTTCAAGAATGAGTCTAACTTTTAAAATCGGACTACTAGTTCCAGAGATTTTTTGAATTTTGTATCGGACAATTTTATCGAACGCAGTCCTTAACACTTGGTTCTAAAAATCGATTTTTTTTTCCGTTTTTCAATTACGCGGTCGGATACTAAATTTAATCCTATATACATATTTTTTGTATAGCAAAATTTTTCAACACTTATTTACAAATGCTATAATGCAAGACCCTTTGCACCGGATCGTGAACATGGCTAATATCTTTTTTTTTGACTAATTTTATTAGAATTAAAAATATTTAAAAAAATTCTGAAAAAATTTGCACTTATTTCTTGGGCGATTCTAAGCATTTTGTGCCTTATACACTTTATTCGTAAGATAGTTCATGAATTTCTCGGTATACGAAAACTTTATGGTCACTTTCAAACTTTTCAAAATGCGATGACTCGGCAAAAAAAAAAATGTCATTTGAGCAAACTCAACGACATTTTGAAAGGGAAGACTTAAAATCCCACAAAAAAAAAAAAATTGCAAAATTGGTTCGTTCCTTTGCCAATCTCTGCTGTCCAATATATTTATGGAATAGAAAAAATCAATTTCGTAGTTGGCATCAATTTCTTTTTAAAGTGGCAGTTGGAAGAATATGTTATAAAATTAAACTTCTCTCTTCTCTTCTCGCTTGTTTTATGTAATTCGTTGAAATTTTTAGCACATTTTGTGGCAAAAAAAAAAGAGAAAAAACCATACCCAAAAAAAGGGTTAACAGCAGATAATGCCCCTCATTGTTCTCACATGCTGTACAACGTACTTACGCCTTTTACTTGCTGTTCCATATAGACTGCGCGCATGCGTATACGCGCAATGTTAATGTTGATCATAAAACAAAACACAGCTACATACAAACAAGCATGTGTTAACAACTTTTGTTAGCGCTTTTGTGAAAATACGCTGAAAACAATGAGCGCTTAACATTTTAAATCAACAGCAGCAGCAGTGGAAACACCACCCCAACAGCGCGGAATACACTTTTTTCGCAAAGTAATTTTACCACATACATAGCCAATTTATTTAATACTTTACATCGAATACATTTGTTTTATGCGATATAACACAAAGTAGCTGCCTTTAGTAAGACTGGGCACGGGGCGAAAGAGTTTATACAGAGCTCAACACTAGCGTCATCTCTGTGTTAGACTTGTGTCAATTCTTAGTTGCGAACATATTTGAGCGATTTCCGCTGTTAACGCTTCTTTGGCGGCGGTATAAAAGCTTGTTAGCTTCTTTAAAGCAACATTAGTTTCTTATTAGCATCCTCGCGTATCGCTACAAATCGCATTTAAAGTTTTAATTAACTCTCCATACTTCTTACATCAAGTGTAGACAACATGAAGTGTATTGTAAGTGTTTAATAAAAATATAAAAAAGTGTAATTTGAAAAAAGACTTATGTCTAAGGATCAAGATGAAGACAAAATTTTTAAAATACGCCTTGTTTTTGTAAAAGAAAAAAGCTACAAATATGGATACACGCAGGAGCCCTCAAATTAATTTTATTGCAATGCAAGGTGTGGCAAAAGTAGTGTTGGCACTAAGGATAGTTAGTGTAAGCTCAGCGCAAGAACCAGGTTAAGTCGAACAAGAGAGCGTGCCACTACCCGCATAAACATAGATTTTAAAAGGCTTCAGTGTGGGGTATTTGATTTTTGGCCAGCCCAAAGATAACGCCCTTACTATATGGAATGGTTTCCATATGACTTGTTGTTTAGGAGATATACCAATTTAAAAAGTTCCGCACATTTGTGATAAAAACTCGGTGCGTTATTCGAACGTCAGCGTTTTTTACCATTTCTGTCTGTTTCATGTCCATACAATTTATATGGAGCATGCCGAAACATAGGCGGTGAAAAACGCTAACGCTCAAATAACGCTCCAATTTAGGTATGGCTGCTACTTTTTAACTTGCGATTGCTCTTCAACGAGGAGCCGTTCAAAAAAATTAAAAGATCCTTTAATAGATAATTGGATTCTTTATAAACTGTTGTTTGGTTTTTTTTTTTTTTTTTTGTACGACTCATGGTTAACAGATATTTTTTAAAAACTTTTAAGGTTTCGAATATACTGGTTTTTGAAGGATATCTCAGAAACAGTGGGTCATACGATAAAAAATTATAGGACCTATTTTGTGGAGAGTTACAAGGTCTCCAAAAAATAAGCAATGTGTAAACATATTAAAGTAACCGCCTTCAAAATATTCAATAAAAATTGGGTTTTTAAGATTTTTCCAGAATATCTTCCAAACGATATATATTGTGTGCACAAATATGCTTGTTTTTGTAGATCTTATGATTCTCCACGAAACTGGTTCTATTACCTTTTATCGTATGACTCACGGTATCGCCAATATTCTTAAAAAACTAGTTGTTTCGAAACTTTTGCTGTTTTTGAAGAATATCTTTTAAACCATGACTCGCACGAAAAATATAATTTTCTATTGACAAATCTTTATACGACTTAAAAAAAGAAACATATTGATATCCGCTCCTGTAAATAGCATATATTCGTCAAATATTTAAAACACTTTTTAAATTGGCTTATCTTCTAAATTACAAGTTGTCCGAAAACACTCCTAGCACCATTCTATAGGAAATTTCTTGAGCTATAAAATTGCGCCACAAGAAAAATTTTGGTACTTTTTGGACAGTTTTAGTACTTTTTTTTGCTCTTTGGTACAAAATATAAAAGATAATTTATCATCCCTCTGTACAATGACAAATGTGAAACGAAAAGAAAACAAAAAAACATGAAGTCAGTGCCTGTCAACTTTTTGTTTTTCTTTTTGCGCTGTATCCTCTTTTTAACTCTGTATGAATGCGTATTTTGTTGATTTAATATTGAAAAACTTGTATTTAATTTTGGCAGGCTTAAGGGCAACATATTAAAATAATTTTAATCTTGTGCACATTTACACTCAAATGCCTTTCTAATGGTGTATAATTCAAAATCGTGCTTCATTTCTAACATCGTAAAAAAAGTAGGACTAATTTTTGTCTTGTGTATTAATATATTGATTCTAACAATGTTCAGATGTAGTTGAAAAAGATTTACGAAGTCAATAAGAATTAAGTTTCATATACCAGTTCATCATATATTAAATTCAAAAAAAATAAAGAAAATAACTCACCGTATGGAGCTTCCAGTTAAACGATATGACAAACATCTGACTTCCTGGTGGGTTTTAGTTCACATTAGATTGTCAAATCTGATTTTCACAAATTCACATTATTAAAAAAAACAAACACAGTGTGAATATTTATAGTAATCCTTAGGGTTGCGGGCACATAGCCATCGGAAGATCCGTGAATATGTAGCTTATAGAAAAACTCGTATAAATTGGAGTCCCCTGGATTGATTTTAAAACAAATTGATGTCATACGAAAGGTTATTTTTTTCTAATGGTTGGTAAAATTGAAGAAAATATTTTGGGTAATTTTTTTTGATTTTCTATAAAAATATGCAAATAAAACAATTTCCGGATATTGTGGTATATCAGTTGAAAAAATTAAAATAATTAGGCTTCCTTATTTTATTACTAAAACTATGGGTCAATTGTGATTTTTATGGAAAAACTTACATTTCTTAAAAAAAGGTTAAAATTTTCGAAAAAATGTTCATATCTCTAAAAATATCAAAATCTTTATAGCTTATTAAAATACCTTTCAACTGATACCAATAAATTTTAAA
The DNA here is from genome assembly GCA_951812925.1 of Calliopum simillimum. Taxonomy (NCBI): domain Eukaryota; kingdom Metazoa; phylum Arthropoda; class Insecta; order Diptera; family Lauxaniidae; genus Calliopum; species Calliopum simillimum. The sequence continues at coordinate 93,326,595 of OX638372.1, read as the reverse complement.
ATCCATACATGGGTTCCTAACTTACACCAGTTTTTCTAAAAGCTATATCCGACTCTTCCGGTGGATATATCTCCAAAACTAGACACGACTGATTCTTTTTCATTACATATTCTTAAAATCAAAAGCTAAATAAAGCAAGCTCGTTTAAAAATCTTAGCCGTATTTTTCGATGCAGACTAAAAAATTATTGACGCCGTCGTTGTAGTTAGCGTTTTCCAGATATTTTGAAATTTAATAAAATAATATTATGTATTTCTTAGAATCAAGATCTCAGTAGGTAGTTTGACTTGAAAAAAATTATCCGATAATCCAAAACAATCATAGAAGGGAGCTAAAGTAAACTTAAATCGATCAAGGCCAGAGGCAACTTCATTTTATGCAGATTGTTGTTGGCGACTTGGATGACATTTATGGCGACATTTGTTTTTTTTTTTTTAATTTCTTCACACCAATACGCACATACTTTAAATCGTGCAATTTATTTGCGCAAAAACAACTTAAACCATACGTTTTTGTAAATTTATCACTTATTTTTTCAATATGATTTTTCACAGTTTTGGGGGATATTTTTGAAAGAAAACTTATCAATTTAAAGTTAACTTTTGTTTTAAAAGACATTTCACTTATAATTGCGTTTAAAACACATAAAAAACATTACGAAAATTAACACAATTTAAAGCAGCAAATAAACTCGAAAAACTGTAACTTTGCTGCCACCGCACGCGAACTAGTGATGTGCAAATCTACAGCAAGAGATCGATTGCAAATTATTTTCCGTTAATGTAAATACTGTGTACCTAGTGATGTGCAAATGACAGTAATATTTCTGTGCAAAGATGGCAAAAGCTGATATCAAGCAGTTTTTGTGAAAATGAGGTATGGAGTCCATGGTATTGTTCTCGGTGAGATCTACAAGCTGGCAAAATCAGATTTGCTCTCGGACTTGCAATTCCTTAGAAAAACAACTTGAAAAACCGGATTTAGTGATTTTTTCATATCAATTTAAAATTTAAATTTGCTCTCCTGAAAAATTACGAAAACATGCGATAGCAGCTTTTGCCATCTTTGCACAGATTTATCACAACTGCGTTTGTAATGTGAGTTAGCTGGTATTTTGTTAAAAATGATAAAAATTGAGCTATGTTCCTATCATAACAGTTCATTAGTTACAATGTTTTTCATGAATTTTTAGTCATTGAATCTGCTTTTGTCCAAATTTTTGGTGTATGTTCACAAATAGCATCAATTGCTGAATACCATAGTGTTTCCAGACATGATACTATGTATGATGTAGTTCTGAATACTACTGAATAGTACATTGATCAATTAAATACTGAGGACTGTTCTTAATGGAATTTAATCCTGTATAAAATGCTGCTATGAGAACACGTTTAAGTAAAAAAGTTTTTTTTTTCATAATAATAATTTAGAAATATAACATCCTGTTTGCGCCATACACTTAATTAGTCTAGAAATGTAAATTTTGAAGGTGTATTCCCTTTACTTGTTGATAAAAAACTATGACAGACTATACACATTTCCAAAAAATTTTAAAAACACCCATTTGTAAAATAAACATTCTCGAGAAAGAACACAGAAAAGTGCAGGCCTGATTATGTGAGCGCCTAGATAAAGTTATTGCCTGAATCATGCTCAAAGCTCGATTAAAATGACTTATAGCGTGTTTGAAATTGCAAAAGCGCACTGAGCACTAACACACTTTTTTCGCGTTGGCATAACTGTGTCAAACTCAGTTAGAAAATTACAGTGCCGTATAGCAGTTTTTTGTCGAAAATTGGAAAAGTATTCTGGCTGGAAATGGAATTTACATCCTCAAAATATTCCCGATTACAAATGCTCCTTTTCGAGAATATATGTATACCTATCTCGAGAGGGAATTTCTAGACAAATTCATGATAAGATCCAATATGAGAGAAATTTTATGACTGATAATGAATATTATTTACTCATCAATTATTAGGATGACTTGTCTAGTTAGGTTTTCAGTGAGTTTTTTTGTTTTTCGATAATTTTTCGATTTTCGCCACAATTCGAGTTTTTTTCAATTATATTACTATCCTATACTTTCAGATATTTTCGATACTACTCGTCATTTTTCTCTTTATTTCAATACTATTCGAAGCTTAGCGGTTTTTTCATTATACTTTTCAACTTTCGGATTTTTCGTTCAACCATTGTATAGTTTTATAAAATTTAGACTCTTTTGATAGTTTTCTACATTATTGATGTTTACGAGTATAATTCGATACTTAAGGGAGCAGTCAGGTAGAAGTAGCGTTTTTGCGAAACAATTTTTTTTCATATAAATTTTAATTCAACATTTTTGATATTTTTATGTTATTGTACATATTTTTAAGTAGCAAAAAAAAAAAAAAATTTTAAATTTTCGTTGACTTCCGGTGAAGATATGGGCGACCGGAAGTAGGCCGGTTTTGATGTGGTACCCACGATTTATCGATTTCAGATCATCTGAAACACAAAAAACAAATTGCATTTTAAAGTACATGTGAATGGCTATCTTGGGTACTAGAACTGGAAAAAAATATTGATAAATAAACAAGTAGTGCAATTTTAAATTTTTTGGTCTTTTTCAAATAATATTGTTAAATATTTATTGACAGTATTGATTCTAGTACCCAAGATAGCCAAATCTATTACAAACATTTAAAAAAAAATTTAAGTAAATCGGTACAGCCGGAATCGTGGGTACCAGTTCAAAAAACACTGTTCTGAGAAAAACGCGTTTAAAGATTTCGCAACAAATTATCAATATTATCGACACAATAATACATATTATAATTGTTATTATGTTATTATTGTTATGAATTTAGCAATTATTTTACATTTAAAGTATCCCCAAACGGGAAAAAAAAAAAATTTTTTTGTTGAAAAAATTCTACCTGACTACTCCCTTAACGATTTTAATCGACATTCTTAATATTTAACAAAACAATTGAATGTATTCAATTCGCTCAATCATCGATTATGCCAATATCGAGAACTAACGTTACCGGGAGCTAAACATTGTTCGAATTTTCATGTGATATATTAAATGAATAACTAGCCCTTAATATAACCAATATCATTTTACAATATTCCAGGTGATATTCGCTTCGTTATTTTTGCTTATTTCAACTGCTATCGCTGCTGAGAGTGATGATAATGAACCTGCAGCATCATCGATTATTGATACAGCAGATTCAGTATCATCGGACTCCACACAACAATTAGAAGGTGCGGCTAGCAGTTTGGATCTATTACACAAGCAAGAGAAGCGTTATGTACCTTACACTGGTGTTGGCGCTGGTGGTTATGGAGGTTATGGTGGTTATGGAGGCTACGGTAGCGGATTAGGAGGCAGCGGACTAGGAGGCAGCGGCTATGGAGGCTATGGAACGGGACTCGACTCCAGTTTAGGATATCAAAGCGGCGGTTATTACAATCCCTATAGTAAGTGTGGAAAATTTAGTAAGTTATATGGAAATATTTTAAACGATAACTAATCCAAAATTTCTGTAAAATAGACTACTTTGGCAACGGGAGGTGAAAACTTTAAATATTTTATTTAGAAAATATAATTTTTTTGAAATACATAACATACTTATGTATTACGTAAGCAGTTATTTATGAAAGTGGAATAAGTCCAAAAAGGAGTGAAAGTATTGTCATAATATGAATTGCTAGAATTGTTTTAAATTGTCCTCTATTTTAACGGAGAGCATACATGTTAGTGTGGAATTGATGGCATTAAGTTGAAGAAATGTAATCGGATAAAAAACCGATTATTATGGCACATAATGTGTATGACATTACTTTTGCGGCTTTATGAACTTATTCCACTTTCAAAAAAACCCATTCATATCATACATTAATATCTACTATACGTGACAAAAGCTAACTAATACAAAATCCTTTTTTTTATTTATTTCATTATTCCTGTACACAGGCAGTTATTCAGGTTATAGTGGTTTGAACTCTCCCTATACAGGCGGTTATGGCAGTTATGCTGGATTAGGCGGCGGTTATGGCAGTTATGCTGGACTAGGCGGCGGTTATGGCAGTTATGCTGGATTAGGCGGCGGTTATGGTAGTTACGCTGGAACTGGTGGTTATGGCGGTTATAATTCACGCCTTGGTTACCCGTATGTACGTCCTGGTTACGGTTATAATAGCTATCCATCTAGTTATTATTCTAGCAACTATGCAAATAGCATTGTCGGCGGTGGACTTGGTGGCTTAGGACCGGCTGGCATACCTCCAGTAGGCGGAGCCCTTGGCGGTGGCTATCAGTATGGACCGGGAGTTTCAGGTTCGATCTACTAAACAGTGTGTGGGAGGCGCTTAAGAAAATTAAATTAAATTAAATTGCCGCAACAGATTTTAGAATAAATTTTTGTATAATAAAAAAATTTGTTTACTTTAATTTTACTTCTTCTGTACATATGTACTTAGGCAGGTTGATTGAAGGGCTTGATGGACCTTAACATGAATTAACATTTTAGAGAATTTTTTCTCCTACTCCAGACTTTTTTTGTGTCGTTTTATGTGGAAACATCGGCCCCGGAGGTCACGGAAATCGTAGTTTTTTTTTATTAACGTTACTCCATCAGCTTCTGTGAAGGTTTGGAGCACCTATCACTTTTTTGGCGTTTTCATTTTCAAAAAGTACTATATCTTGTAGGAAAAGCATAATTTGGCATCACTTTGTCAAAGTCGAGTGAAAAATACAAGGGCTGCTTAGTAGTTTTTTGGCGAAAATTGGAAGAAAATAGTATCCCTGCTGAAAATGGAATTTCCATTTTCAAAATATTCAGGAATGCAAATGTTTCCCCTCGAGAAAGGAATATATTATAGAGACGGAGTTTTCAGACAATTTCATGATTGAACCCAATGTCTTCGGACCTTTCCTGCTACCTTGATGGTTTCACCCCAAAATGAATGATGGTAGACTTTGTGGTTTCCGCAGAATGTAATCTGTCCATTTCCATTATTGCTGTCTGATTCGTACAGAGATAACATATCGTCGACATCTACTTATGTGACTAATAATCCGTCATTGAAGGTGGTCTTAGACCGAACAATTCGCAAGGTTTATCGATGACATTACCGACTACTTGTTAAATGCATTAATAAATTTATTTTTAAACATTTTTATTTATAACACATGTTAATCTTGAAATGTACATATTGTTCATACCCTTACTCACAGAGTATTAAGTTTGTATAGCCGTTTACATAGCTAATCGTATGCGCCATGCTTGTCCTTTATTAACCAAAACTTATCAATTACTTTCCCTCCAGATCTGCCTGAAATTTGTTCAAAATACAAGTGTGTAGCATTATAGGCCTTCATACGTGTGAAGCTGAAGTCCTGTAAAAAAACATACATATGTAAGAACATTCAAGATAAAGGGGCATCTTTCATTGCTCAAATTTACCCTACTACGAAAAGCACTCCAAGCAGGCAATTTTCGTGTAAAGTATTCATTACCTTGCTTATTACCAGCAGCACCACTTACTATATGCACTGGCGCACGTGGGTTACGATATGGTGCTTCTAAGCTACCATTATACACGGTATAATTGTAAATTGGCCACAGACGTTCGTAACAATGTTCATGTGCCCAAAATTCAACATCAACACCATAACGATAGAATAAATTTTCCAATCCATAGATGCCTTGTGCTGTGCGGCCCGTGCGTACACTGTTATCATGGTTTAGACAATCATAATCATTCAATATGCTGCAATACATAGGACGATGGCCGAATGTTACTATCCAAGGGCGCTTAGCTCGATTCTTTGATTCGTTAGCTACTTCCAAATCACGTTCAAGCCATTTATATTGATATTCTACGTTCTTAAGTCCATAATGTTTAAAAAAGAAATAAACTTCCGTGTTGAAGCCAATAAAATGCACTGGACCCAAATTAAAGCTATAGAAGAGATTTTCTGTGCCACCAGGCATGCTAAAGCGAGCACGATAATGCGAAAAGTTGCTGTAAAAATTTGCAATTAAAATATAATTAAAGCTTTGAATATCATATCCAGTTTACTCTGAGTGTGATTAAAGACTCTCTTTTGATTTTTTTGCGGAGCTATGAAGAGTTCAACAAAAAGGTCAGGAATGATCTTTAAACACTCTAGAAGAGCAGTTTTTTCTTTCAAATTGATCCATTATAAAGAGTTCCTAATAAAAATAATAAAAAGAGTCTTTTTTGGCCCACATTTTCGAAGTATTTTCTAATGTCTTGCATGGATAAACTCATAAAACAATTAATATTTCGGAGCATGCTTAGAAAGGTTTCAAAATACATAGATGTAATTTCTAACACATAATTTAAAGCGCACTAGCACCCATTATAAAAAAAAAAAACACATTGGGGCCCTATCATGAATTTGTCTGAAAATTCTTTCTCAAAAAAATATTCCGTTCTCGTGAAGGAGCATTTGCAATCGTGGATATGTATTTTAAGAATGGAATTTCCGGGGGTCCCTTTTTCATTGATAAATTTGAGTCAAGTTTACTTTAGTAACACTTCTCATTTATTTTTTAAAACATAGTTTATTTATTGAGGATCTTAATTCTAAGAAAGAATATCTGATCAAAAAGTATTGCTCGAATCTTCTTTCGGGACCTTAACCATCGAAAGATCTTAGAAAGAATATGTCATCAAAAAGTGTCACTCGGATATAGTTTCGGAAGGTTCTGGTAGAGCTTTTGGAAAAACCGTTATTAGTCGGAAACGCTTAAATGGAATTGAAAAATATTGGAGTCATGAAAGCTTTAAAAATCGCGTACAAAAGTTTTTAATTTGTCATACATTATTTATTTGCGCTTTGAATTCCCTGTTAAAATATTGGAAAATAAATTTTTACGAAAAATTTCAAAATATTCCCTCCCATATTATTGCCGATAACCTTATTTTCAGGTGAAATTTGCCCTTCCAGAAAAATTTTTCCAATTGCATGCTGGAGAGTCGGAGAAGAAAAGGTTATTCATGATAAGTAGCAATGTTTAAGAAAATCGAGAGCTCTAAAAACTCTTCTTTTGTGCGCTAGACTAATTAAAGTTTGGATTGCAACGAAGTTTTCAATTTTATTTTATTAAATTTTGAGAGGCATCAAGATGAAAGAGACAGCAAAAGTTAGGGTTTGTCCTTCATATATGAAACCACTTATTATTTCAAAATTGGGTTCACTTTCCAATTAGCAAAAGTGCTGTTGAAACTTACTATGCCAACTCATGATTTCCCACAGATGTCATATACGGAACATAGGCAGCTACATGTTCAATTCGCTTCATAAACGCATCACCAACTAAACCATCTCGACTTGCCATATCGTAGGCAAAATCACCATTATGTATTATTGCATCGTACATACGATCTTGTGTATCTTTTCGTAGCTGCCGTAGTATAACACCATTCTGTAAGCCCAAATCACCAAAAATAGCCAATGACGGTATCCAATTCTCGATTTCATTAGGCGGTGTATGAAACCAAAATCTTCGAGACAATGCTTTATGGCTGCCACAACGATAGATGTATGTAGTGTTTGGCCTTAAATTCGTAAGAGTAATCTATTTAATTAATTGTAGAAAGATATATAATTAATATATAATCCGCTAACATACTTACACGATAGATAAATTGTGTACTCCTTGCGGGACCACGATCAACAAATTTATATGATTTCGTATTAGACTTTTCAATAAATGTTAAATTGGCGTAACCAAATAGTACAAATGCATTTGTTACTTCATATATTGTACTCCAGGTAACAACAATATCACTCGTTGATTCTGCAATTGTTAATAAAAAAAAAAACATCATACTAGGCGTCGCACAGTGGTCTAGAATGCTATTCTAGCTGGTAATAACTCTTTCCTGGTTATTTTTTATAAAAAAAAAATATCAGCTTTTATGTTTTGGGGGTCGCTGACTTTAAATCTGAAAACGGTTTTTTAAAAATCAAAATGGCGAATCCAAAATGGCGGAAAATTTTCTTAAAAATTGATTATATCACGACAAAATTGTGACTAAAGGGGTTTTTGAGGTCGCTGATTTTGAATTCGGTATTATTTTTTTTGTAAACAAAATGGCGGACAACTTTCTAAAAAATTGATTATATCACAACAAAATTGTAGCTAAGGGGGTTTTTGAGGTCGCTGATTTCGAATTCGGTATCATCTTTTTTGTAAACAAAATGGCGGACAAATCACGCCCATTTTCAAAGTGACTTTATGCTATCTATGTATATTAACTCCGATATTAAATATTATTTTTGTACTTCAAATATTTACGAAGTTATGGCGATTCCAAATTTTTGGTTATATGGGAGGTGGGCGTGTCCTTGACCAGATCACGTTCTTTTTCACGAAGTGGCTTAATGCTATCTATACCAACTCAGATATTTAATGTTATTTTTGTACTTTAAATATTTACGAAGCTATAGCGATTTAAAATTTTTGGTTATATAGGAGGTGAGCATGTCCTTGACCCGAACACTCCCATTTTCAACAAATAAAATATATCAGAAATCGAATTTTGTTGTTTTACCTAAAACACTTTGGTTGTTATTAGTTTTACGAAACTGGAGCATCGCAAGAATACAGAAAAGGAGCTGAAGAAAAATTCATCGTAGTCCAAGAAGGGGTGTGATGGGGAAGTCAGATAAGTGCGCAGAACCTTCAGACGCACTTATGTAGATTCTCACATGATTTTTGACTCTATGGTGTCATAACTTTTAAAGGAAGAATCATACAAGATCACTTCACTTTGGCGACGAAGAATACATAGTAGGTACTAAGCGATGCATTTGATAGAAAAGAGCAAAACAATTTCGTGCGTCTTCATAAGGCCTCAAAAATCATAATTTTGAACATTTAGGTTAGAATATCTCAAAAATCATACGTGATGGAGCATTTGCGAGACTGAATTCGGATTCAACACCGACAAATACATTGAAAATCACTATTTGGGTTTGTTGTGCTAGAATTTCATTCGGAACAGATTTCAAAACTATGAAATAGCTGGAATAAGATGCCTTGAACCATTTCATTAAGGCCTAAAAGGAGGTACAGATTATCGATCAAGTTCATCAGTTCTGCTCAAATTTCTCTTGTTTGCGAGTGTGGCCGCTGTTGTTCGTCAGTCATCAGTCAACCACAAAATGGTTTGTGGTTGAGTGACAGTCAGCGGCCATATTTGACTGACGAACATGATCGATAGTTTGTACCCTCTATAACCAAAATAGACGTGATGAGACGATAGAAACTAAACGAACGTTTGCAGTCGTTACGTCTGCTTTGACATTTCGCCCAAAATTCTATGTAAGCAAACGAATCGAAACAGATCAGCGTTTTACAAAAAATCAGTCATATTAATTATTGAATTGATTCATTATATATTATTAATCAAAAATATTTTTGTTTTGCGGCCAAGCAACTGTTATGACGAGTACTGACAGTTTGAAGTTCGGTTCTTTCGGAACAATACATCTCGTCAAAATATTTCGTTTACTTTCGATCAGTTACGTGCGTCCATATCGAGCCCTAACCGAAAAAAAATCGTAACCGACACGATTTCAGGTTTCCATTTTTTGATACAAATCGATAACTCGCATCCATACGTATTTTCCCTTGAAATTTCATAACTGTAAAAAGTACCATTACGAAGTTATAGCAAAAGCAATTTTGACTTTTCCACTACAATGTTTGCAAAGAAAATTCAAAAAAAGCTTCTACTGCAAAATTTGTTTTTTATCGGTAACGTTTTTTTGGCGGTTAGGGCTCGATATATTCGAATTTACTGGTTACGTCTCGTCACGTCTGTTTTGGTTAGCCCTTTAGGCATTTTCATGACACTTCTTTTTGATTGAGGATAGGTGTGACCGGCATAAGAAAAACCGTTAGAAAATTTTTTTGCTATTTATTTGTGTCAACAAAGCCAAAAATTCACTAGGAAAGAAATAAGGCGTTAGGAAATAACGCCCAAAAAAAAACGATATAACGCCCAAATTATTTTCATATAAATTTGGGCGATAATCATTTTGGAAATAACGCCCAAAATTTATTTGTATGAAAATAATTTGGGCGTTATTTCGTTTTTAGTTTTTGGGTGTTATTTCATTTTTTAAAAATAAAATGAAATAACGCCCAAAAAAACGAAATAAAGCCCAAATTTTTGGGTGTTATTTCCAAAATTATTATCGCCCAAATTTATATGAAAACAGTTTTATTTCGTTTTTGTTTTTGGGCGTTATTTCGTTTTTTATTTTAGGCGTTATTACGTCATTTTATTTTTTGGGCGTTATTTCGTATTTTTTTTTTTTGGGCGTTATTTCCTAACGCCAAGAAATAACTCCAGAATTTTAGATATGCCATAGAAATAATGTCAGAAATCATAAATTTTTGTGGCGCAATTTCCAGTTTCATTCTCTGGCTTCATTTCCTTAAATTTGGCAATATTTCCGGCTCATCCTTTGTAAAAACGCCAGAAAAGTTTTTTACTTTATTTTCAACATAGAGGCCAGAATTTTGTATGTAGATTTTTTTGGCTGTATTTTCAAAAGTTATTCTGGCGGTTTTTTCTTTCTCGAAGTTTTTCCAGAGAGCCAAAAAGAACAATATTACCTGTGTAGTTTATTATTGAAAACTCACCACCATACGACAGATGTACTTGTTCCGGTCGATACAGATATATTTTATCATCCACATCGCGATTAATATTTCTTCCATTTTCAAAGTCCATCAGCGATATTTTATAGACGAAACCAATAACGGATATTACCAATAGTAATGCCCATATTATTTTATTGTTAAATTGTTTTGTTTTGGCCATTTTCATCAGCACTGCTCGAAAGATTAATTGCAAAAAAGTAGCCAAATCAATAAATTTGTAAACACATTATGGACATCTGTAAGTATGTTTGTATAACATCATACCTTTTTTGAGGAAAATTGCAAAATCTTTATTATACTAATTAAATGTAAGTCACTTAAAAATACCGTAACTAAATTGAATTCAATAGAACAGATAACCGATTTGTTCCATTTGCTGTCGAAGAAAATATTTGACATTAACCGAACGATCAAAAAAATAGCAACATTTACAAGTTGCTTGATATGAAAATATTTCGGCATTAAAACCGAAGAGGATATGACAAAGTTTCTACTATTCTGCAGCGCGTAGTTCTTTTTTTCCATTCGGTGAGCATATCCGGGCTCATGCAACGATTTGTTGTGGCGTTAACCAGCCTTTTGTTTCTGAATAGGATCTCTGACTCTGGTGAGAAAAACTTTTGTTTACACTTTGGCGTAGGTTAACAAAATCGAAATGCCTCTGTAGCTTTGCCAAGCGGTTAAATACATTTTTTGGTACTTTAATCAATACAACCACTATTCGTCTACCGAATTGTATCAAATTCTATTGTTTTCATTGTCATAATTTCCGAAGACAAACATGTCGTGAGTTTCTCAAGAGATGACCTTTTTATATTTAATATGTTCACTTCTAAAGCGAACACCCCTTGTTAGTTGAATACAAAAATACACTTAATATACATGATTGTGTAATTTTGGTTAAAGCAAACACTTGTTCACAGTTGTGCCTGCACCAATCGCAACATTCAGTATAGCAGTGAAAATTCAACCTGAAAGTAACACAACGCAAACCCGGTAAGTTAGTTAAAACAATTAAACTTTTGATAATACCATATCCATAAATTTGTAATAGAATGCAGATAAATATAAAAGAAATGTTGAGTGTTGTAACTAAAATAAAATTTTTCTTCGCTTTTGAAATTCCAAACTGTTTTAAAATATATAAAAAAAAATTTTCTTGTTTCTCTTTTCTTCTCAAAAGGCATAGAGCATCCGTTGTGCTTAGTGACTTGCTAGTTACTTAAGTAAATTCACTTCAACAATTTCCCGAAGCAAGTTAGCACAATGTTTTCGAACTTCTATGTTTCTTGACTGATTGGTTTACTCTACTCAAGACTTTCGTTATTGATTTTTCATTTTAACGGAAAGAAAATATTTCATTTGAATTTTGGTTCGATTTTAAATTCCACTAAATATTTTCTTACTTTCCGAAAGTCATATCAAAGAAAAAACCCTTAATGAGAAAAATCATACCAATAAAAGTTCAAAAAGAAGCGAATTAAAATAGTATAATAATTTTTTTTAAACAAATTTCGTATTACGTTTAGTTTTAACTATTCTTTTAATTTTTCATTAAAAAAATAAATATTTAAATTGCAACAAAACAATGAATTTTACCTACATATCTATCTGTTCAAAGGTTCGTTATTTCTTAACAATATGAATATACTGGAATCAATTTATGTACCCCATCGTATATATCAAGTGTTCAATTTAACTCAATTACAACTGGATCGGAAGACATGGTCTCTAGTACGATGTCGCCCATTAGAATGCTACAGCGTTTGCGTGCTCTTAATATCAGTCTCTGTACTCTTTTATAGCCTCTACACGGAAGAAAATTTTATGAGAACTGGACTCTTTGCGAAAGTTGCAATAATGCAATTGTCTGGCATACGTGTAGCACATATCTTCTGCATACTGGAGTCAATGGCACGAAGGAATGAGCAACAAAAATTTTACGAGGAAGTGCGAGAACTTGATCGTATATTCGAGTGTTCACTCAATGTGTCTGTGGATAATAGGTTTGTTTGAATATGAAATTAAATTCTTTAATAAAACTTGTCCTGCTTAGATCCTTTGGCCGCAAAATATTGAAATATATCATCATGCTGCTCATAATTTATGTGTCAGTTCAGCTATTTATGTTTGGAACTTTGCCGCAATTATACATATATTGGATTTCGCATCTGGTACCCTTTTTCGTCTGTAGTTTGCATTATTTTGAAATTTGTACCGCCATCTGGATAGTAAATCAACGCTTTGAGTTATTAATTGCCACGTTGGAAGGTGTAAATTCGAATAAGACCAGTCAAAAGATATCGAGCATACCACCGCCTACCATTAAGTTGGTACAACCCCGTGTGGCAATTATCGCCATCACCGAACTTAAAAATCGTCCTTTTAAATTGGAAAATACAGAATTGCAGAAGTTGCTCATAATACGTAATCTTTATAATCGTTTGTGGGAACTAACAGCCTTGCTGAATTCTTGTTTTGGGATTTCAGTGCTCATTAATGTGACTTTTGATTTCACATTAGCAACCTCTACTTTTTATTGGATTTTTGTAAAGCTATCGGACACGTATTTCGATTTTTTAGTCACCATTAGTATTGCTATCTGGGCAATACCAGTTGCGTGCAAAATCATAGTGTTGGCAATATTATGTGATCACACGGTGCAAAATGTATGTACATAGTTCATATAAAGTGCATATTGCACTGTCCTACAAAGGCTTTCTTTCTCGAATTCTGAAGATGTATTTGGGGGTCCTAAATCTTGAGATGATAGAAAAATAAGGGGCCGCAATCGCCTTAAACGTCTATGGAAACCGAGAAAGGGAAACCAGTTGTGCATTTATTTAAGCCGTTCCTTGTTTATAACTTTTTGCAGAACACTAATATTGCATCCGGCTTACATAGAATTGAAATTGACCCCGAGCATGATGACCATGGCAAGGTGGTAAGCAGTGTCCATTAACTATATTCTTTTCTTTTGTAGTCAGTAAGAAATATTTTGCAGATCAAACAATTTTCTCTACAACTGCTTCATCAGAAAGTCAACTTTAGTGCAGCTGGATTTTTCAATATTGATTGCGCGTTACTGTATACAGTAAGTGTTTGATAAATCGTTTGCAATACGACAAACTCAAATGGTTCGCAAAACTTGATTGGTTCCAACTATTTAAGGCATTCGTAAAACATCGTTTCAAACATAATATAAGAATTTAGTGAATGCTTTTAATACTTGCAGATCGTTGGTGCAGTTACAACATATCTGGTTATATTAATACAATTTCACATCAATGAGAAGAAAAAAAATGCCTAAGGAGGTCAACTGTAATTCACCACAAAAGAGATTCTAATAATTTTTATCAATCGACTCACCGTTCACACGGATTTCCAAAAGGCCTGATTATTTTAAAACAGCATTGTTTTCTTAAATTTGACTGCGACTTATTCCATATCCTCGATAGTATAGTGGTCAGTATCCCCGCATGTCACGCGGGAGACCGGGGTACAATTCCCCGTCGGGGAGTTAAAACTTTTTTTTCCTTACTTTTTTCACGAGTCTTTTCTTTATTCTTCATTGATTTCTAAATTGTTGGGTTTGCTGACAAACATAAATACATATGCTTACAATTAATGCTAGTCTAACACAATTTATATATCTGTAAATGCAAATTGTTGATTCTACAATGTATATAAAATTGTTTCGCCAAAGTATAATACAATTTTTGTGTTAACTTTAGAGTTCTTGATGTTATTTTGTTGTGTATTGTTTACATTAAGAACTAAACAAGTTGCAATTGAGTTAATTTTTGTAACCTTAATTGAGAATAAAAAAATTAAATCAACTTTCAGATACAAATATTAAACTTTAACTCAAACAAAATACGCAGCCAGCTGAGCCATTTTGTCCTTAGGTTGTCTAGGGCCACGTCCACGTCCACTGCTACTGCCACCACCGGCTCCTCCTCCACGTCCACCTTTGCTACCACCTCGTTCACCACCGCGCAAATTGACTGGGCGTGATGATACAGCACGATGTTTTTCCACTAAATGCGAAAACTCTGTAGAGCAGAAAACACAGCCGGATTTTTCTTCGGTGCCGTCTTTAAATTTTGTTTTGTCGGATTTGTAGACAACATTTACTAATTGAGCGCCACACTGACATTTGTTAGTATCTACAAATAAAGTTAAAGGTCAATTTTTGAAGACAAAAATCATTAACAAATAAGATATTTAGGGTCGTAAATAAAAAGAGTTTTGTGCTTTTAATGCACACAACTATAACTTATTTATACATTGATGATGATGAACATATTGGTCAAGCGTTGTATAAAAGGATCTTATTTCATAAATAGTAATTTTGAGTGATGTAAAGTGCGATTGAGTGCAAATATATCGTATGAAGTGTGTGTCACCCAATTGCACTCTACATCAGGTTCTTGGCACTTATGCTAATTTGGGTTGTAGGTATTGTACACATGAGAGGTCGCAATGATGCATTAATTTAGAAATAAAATCAAAAATTTTAATCAAAGTTCTTCATTTACCGTCAACAGTTACTTTTGTGGCGCCTTTAAATATGTTTATAATAACATCGCAACGATTGCAGCCCATTTTCCAACTAGGCGCCAATGTACAGTCCAGCACCAACACACCATGTTCACATTCATCGCACACAGAAATACCTAATGTATTCAATGAATGTGGACAAGTCGGATGAGAACATGAATTACATCCGCCATTTTTCGGCATATCCCTGAACGGAGGATGATTATAACAATATGGACAGAAGGGATATGAACGTCCCTTGGCACCTGTTGAAAAAGCTAATAACTCAAAATCATCAAGTGGACATTTGTACTCGCGATAAACTTTAACGTTTCCTCCATTTGGCAATGAATAAGTTTCATCGCAATGCGAGCAATGCAGACGTGCTGGTTTTGACTAAAATATAATATAAAAAATAGTATTTTAATATTTAAAAAGCTGGAAACATTGCAGTTGATTATACACTACCTGTATATATTTCATATAACGCCTACATTTGCCACATCTTGAATGTGCTTTGCCAGATTCTGCTAAAGGAGAAAACGACACCTCAAATAAGCTATCCATGTTAGAAATGTTTTGAACGAAATATAAAAACTTCATGCGAAATATATCGATGGCATGGCGTAAAACATCTTCAAAATGTGCAGATCCTTTGGCAATGAGAACTAACATACGTTCCACTTCAGAGCGCATTGTAGGCAAGACTAGTTCAGGATCAATCTATAATGCATAAATCAAAAGTTGTAGCATGAGAATATTGAAAAGCATAACCACGCGCTTAGTTCTGTCAAAAATTAGTATTTTACCTTTTGATAACCATGCACAAGCACAATGCCCAAAGTTAAAGGAATAAGTCTACGACCGCTTCCAATTTGTACATAATTACGCTGGCAAATATTGTTTATATGCACGGGTATGGATGCATCTGTACCAATGCCATGCTGTTCCATCAATGTAATTAATTCGGCTTCGGTGAGATAATCTGGCGGTCCTGTTTGACTTTCAGCAATTCGCACATCATTTATTGCCACCTTTTCACCTTCTTTAAAAGGTGGAAGTGCATCATCACGTCCAAATGCTAACCAAGTCATGACTTTAGTAAAACCAGGATCTTGTAGTACATTGGAAGTGCTTGAAAATGATTCGGTGCCGACGATTAATTTAGCCGTTGTCGTCATATACTTTAAGTCACGCGAAACGGTACCCAAGAAATGACGACAAATAAAATCATATACACGCCATGTATCCTTTTCAAAATCATTACGATTGGCAAGTTTCATTGGTGTAATGGGAGGATGGTCGCCAGCATCTTTGCCATCACGTGGTTTATTAAAATCACTAAGAATATTGCCGGCTTCTTCGCCAAATTCTGAAGAAGGTTTGAGTATGCGTAAAACAGCGCTGAGGAAGAAGAGCGTTTTTTTTTCATATTTAATGCTTAGATAATACTTTGCGACAGCTAACTTATGGCAAATTATTTCCTATATGGAATGAAGAGTACATCTAGGCTATAAAAGTTAAAGCTATAAAAAGCTTAAATTGTTAATCTTTCTATGCTAAAAATATTATTTTGTGGAGTGGGATAAACAGAATTAAAGCCCCAATTATAACAAGTTAGCTTATTCACCAGACAGGCGGCAGCTCTAATGCACATTACAGACGCAATAATGTGAAACTTTTTATTGCATGATTTTAGGCATTTTTTTTAAATACATATTTCATAGACATTGACTAAAAGAAAATTTCCCAATTCAGGGTCCATAAAATTTTAATTAGCTTTTC
The DNA here is from genome assembly GCA_951812925.1 of Calliopum simillimum. Taxonomy (NCBI): domain Eukaryota; kingdom Metazoa; phylum Arthropoda; class Insecta; order Diptera; family Lauxaniidae; genus Calliopum; species Calliopum simillimum. The sequence continues at coordinate 93,309,562 of OX638372.1, read as the reverse complement.
TGATGCTTAATTCACTTGTTGATCTTGTTTTTGATGCTTTAGAATTTTTTGGACCCTGAATTGGGAAATTTTCTTTTAGTCAATGTCTATGAAATATATATTTAAAAAAATGCCTAAAATCATGCAACAAAAAGTTTCACATTATTTGTCTCTAAAGTGCATTAGAGGCTGCCGTCTGTCTGGGGCATTACTCAAGTATCAAAAAAAAAAAAGTCGGATCCGTGCGAAGACGCTCTTTCCATTCTATATCGAAAATAATGTAACTGATGAAGTCGCAAAGTGTTACCAACTTACTGCAAATCAAAATTCTCGGGATACTGATTAGTTTCAGTACGGGGGTAACTTATGTAACCTTGTGTATAGAGACGTTCTGCATGCTGCATTGCTTGAAGGGGTCCAATGCCAAGGCCTGAGCTGCAAATACGCATTAATTCTACTGTGTTCAATGCCTGTGGCCGTCCTTTAACTTGCGTTTTCGAACTGACACTCTCCACACTGAAAGAAAAAAGATAAGTTTTTTTGTTTTTCAATAAATAAGAATGTGTTTCTAAACGTCCTAAATTTTTATCGTCATTGCCCGAATCACTTTAAAATTAGATTTTTAAGCTATTATGTCGACAATTTCACAAAAAAATACTAAATAACGCTGGGATCATTTTCATATAAATGAATTGTGGGGTTATTTTCCAAACGGTTACTGCCCACATTTTTATGAAAATAAAATGGCCTTTTTTTAATTAACGCCCATATCTTTAACGAAACGAAGCCCAAATTTTGGGCGTTATTTTCAAATGGATTATCGCCCACATTTGCATGAAAAAACTGTAAGCGTTACTCGGTTTTTTTTGGATGTTATTTCATTTGGCGTTACTTCCGGCGTTAGAAAATAACGCCCAAAAAATAATGACGTAATAACGTCAAAAACAAAAACGAAATAACGCCCAAATTATTTTCACATACATTTGTGCGATAGTTATTTTGGAAACAACGCCCAAAATTTAATTGTATGAAAATTATTTGGGCGTTATTTCGTTTTTGTTTTTAGGCGTTACTACGTTTTTTTTTTATTTTAAACAAAATAATGCTCAAAGAAATGCCCAAATTTTGGACGTTATTTCCGAAATAATTAACGCCCAAATTTATATGAAATATTTTGGGCGTTATTTCTTATTTTTTGGACGTTCTTACGTCTTTTTATTTTTTGGGCGTTATTTCGTTTTTTCCTTTATGACACGGTAATATTGTTAACAACAATTAATGCCGCAAATATAACTTTAAATATACGCCGCATTAGCTATTTTCAACTTACAGCGCTTCCTTCTGCTCCTTTACCCTATTCAGCAGCATAATTGCAATTTCTTTTTTAAAAACACGTCCGCGTGCCCATTCCAAAGTCACTTCTGGATTACCAGCCAATAGCTGCAAATACCAAAAACTTTCTGGTTTAAAAGTTTGTATGTCATCGTGTCGTTTCACGCAAAAACCCAATGTCGGTGTTTGACATGGTCCATAAGATATCAGTGATGCATCTAAATCGCCGTAGCGTCCTTGAAAGAATTTCGTCTGAAAACGTGTAAAAGCGCAACCTATACGCAAATCTAATTCTTGACGTGCATCCACTGATTTCGCCTCATTCTGATTGGGATAACCTAAAGTAGCCATTGCATGTTTGATATCCTTATCGGTAATAGCAGAGAAATGTGCACGATACGTGGTGGTTTCATTGTAAACATTGGGTATGATACGGTTCACGGCATCCATCACTTCGAAGCAGATGTTTTCACCCTCTTTATCGCAATCAAGCCAAAGCACTAAGTAATCACACCCACGCGCCTCTTGCGCTAGAAATGAGCGCATGTGCAGTTTCGGATTTGCTTCTTTCTTTTCCGTTGGACAACCAAATAGTTCGACAGGATCCACTTTTTCCCATGAATTATATTTGCCAACAAAATCCAATGACATGACGTGGCCACAAACACTAGTCATGCGAAATAGCACATTACCCTGATCGCGAAATGGTCCAGTCCATTCATGCGTTGAACAGGAATTGGTCGTACCTATGGGAGGGAGGATATAGAATTGGGTAAAAAATTAGCGGGACAGCAAAAAATGCTTACCTTTTTTAGCTGAACTACGGTTGTTCGAAAGTATCGATGCGAGCGCAGCTGCCAGCGAGGGTTTCTCTGCCACCATTAATACTTTTTTCATTGTGTTAACCAATTGAATTTTGCTATTTCGTTAGAATTTCATACAACTTCTTTCTTTATCCCAATTTTATTGTTAATTTATAAATAAAAATGCACAAGTTTCACTAATTTATAACTTCATATGCCGAGCATAGAAAATGAAAATTTTTGTGTATATTGACAATTCGATGACATTCGTAAAAAAAAAAAATGCAAAACGGGGGATGACATCAACCACAGCGATAGAGGCCCTTACGCTAACAATTAACTAACAAAAAGTGATGCCAAGTTCACTGATTTCTTCATCAAAATGAAGAGAAACTGACAACTATTTGACCATGAGCGTTCTTCTTCTTCTTTTGTTCAGAGCCTGAGTTGCCAAAAAATACTTTGTTTCTTTTTTGTTAAATTTTTATTTAAGGGGGGGGAGGTTTTGTCGGTTCGACTGGTGATGTGTTGAGTGGGTGGATTGTGATGGTGCATTTGTGGGTGTTGTCCTGAAGGATCGTAAAGATATGGGAGATAATAGAGCAGTGATTCGCAACCTATGTGCCGCGGCACTTTTGTGTGCCGTGCGATTTTTAAAGTGTGCCACCACTTCCAGAAAGCAAATTTGCCGACATGATTTTTTAAGATTTCTCGAAATTAAAACCTACAGACTATCTCCTACCACACCTTCTTTTCCTAACAAACTCCCAGGTGGTAGTACCTAAAAGGGAAAGTTGGGCTATTTTGAATGCGTTTTTTAAAATATACACTGATGGCTCGAAATTGAATACAGGTACTGGATCAGGAAATTTTTCCGAGTATATAGAACTAACAAAGTCGTACAGACAGCCAAATGACTGTAGTGCCTTTCAGGCAGAGGTTTATGCTGTTCTCAAAGACCTAATTTCTTGGAAGCGTTGCTATTTATTTAAATTGAAGCCAGGTGGCCATTAAAGCAATTTCTTCATATGAAATTACATCAAAACTTGTATTAAGCTGTTAAGAAGGATATTTTGTGGTATTAGTAAGGACTACAGTATGACACTTTGCTGGGTTCCCGGTCATACTAATTACTTATGAACTGCTAGGAAAGGATCAAACCAGAATATTTTTTTGGCTGGCCTTTCAATTAGAAAACACATTAGCGTGATCAAGGGAACAATCGAAAGTAAATGTGTTCAACTTGCTAATTCCAGATGGTCAAGTCTACAATCTTGAAAGCATATTTAATCAATTGAGGAGTGGCCGTACCAAAGGGCCTAAGTACCATTTCGAGGCAAAACTAATGTCATACTTTTTATGTGCTTTATAGTCGGTAATTTGACTGTTATAATTTTTTCAAAATCATGACATAAATTTCAATTATCAGGTCAATTTTTAATGAAAACAAAAAACAATTCTATTAATTTCTAACAAAATGTCACCTGTTTCATATAATGACACTACTTTTGCCTCGAAATGGTACTTAGGCCCTTTGGTACGGCCACTCCTCAATTTATTTGTCCATCCTTAAGTATGAATTGATCTTAATTTTTTATAGCAATGGAGAAAAACAATGTGCGTATCTTCATTGATGCTATAGAAACTGTGGCATAGAAATAGAAACTGTGGCATAGAAAATCATCCATTTGTAGAAGTTGTAAAGAAACTAATAAGGAAGATACAGTTCTTCATTACTTTAGTCATTTCATATGGTAGTATACTCGTAGGTATGTATATGAACCAGTGCTGTCGTTTTGAAAAGTTTGAGCGAAGTGAAATTTTGTAAAAAGGGAAGTGTTGCGAAGTAAAATTCTGAAAAAGTGAAGTAGTAGCGAAGTGAACACAAAAATCACAATTTTATTTATTCAATGCATTCATTTTTATGCTACACGTAACAAAATTTGAAAATATATTTTAAAAAAATATGAAAAAATAAATAAAAAATTTCTTAGGTCAAAAATTTACCGAAATATGGCTGGCCACTCGAACATAGAAATTTTGTTTATGCGGTCGAAAAAACGGCTTTTACTCAAAACAATGAAAAAAGTGTATAAAGCATAAAATGCTTAGAATAGTGCAAGAAATACGTGTGAATTTTTTCCAGAATTTTTTGGAACATTTTTAATTTTTTTTTTTTACCAATTTTTTAAAAATTATAAAATGTACCCAAAAATTTAACGTATTCTTTGAATGATTCTAAGTATTTTAGGCATTATATGTTCGAGTAGCCATATTTCGGCCAATTTTTCACCTAAAAATTTTATAATGAAGCGCTTTAATGGAAATTTTATCTACTTTTATGATATTCTGCTGTATCTTTACCTATCTCTGACCCTAAACAGTTATAGACAAAAGAGTAAAAACACAAGAAATCAAAATTTTTGCTTTCTTTTTTTGGTGTATAAACTATTTCGATGGCAAATTTAAATCTCTACAAAAAGTTTCCTGTGAAGTATTTCGAAATTTTGCTTTGTTCGCTTGATATATTGAAAAAACAAATTACTTTTCAGTCAGGGCAGGCTTCGGGCATACAAAAAAGTATGTTTCTGATTTTTCATAAAAAGAATAGACAAATTTTGTATTTAAGAAAAAGTGAAGTGATTTTATGAAAGGGGAAGTGGCGAAGTGTTTTTGATAAAAAAGGAGCAAAACACTTCAATTGAAGTGTCAACGACAGCACTGATATGAACATGCATATGGTTTTCCTAGAATTTCTTTGTTAAGGTTAAAATTTGATATTATTTAACATGTGCCGTGACAAAAAAAGGTTGAGAATCACTGCAATAGATGTTGGGCGGGTACATAGGGATATGACATCTATCTCCCTGTTTCAAGTGTGGTATCTGGAAGGATAGTAGCCGTGAAGTTTTGGTTTTAGCTTCAAGTTTTGGCAATAATTTGTTTTTTAGTTCAGTTATAGTTTTTTTTTTCCTTTTGAATTTCACTTCTTATAGAGGCGGATTAAGAAACACCCCCTGAACCGCCTGCTAGCCGATGTGAACCGCGTTGGGTACGATAGCATAGAACACATAACACAGAGTATGAGCTCAAAATGTAATGACCGAGCATTCAGAGTAAAAAAAGGAGCACAATGCAAAAAAAAAAAAAATGGTCCGTACACTGTCAGTCAGTTGAGAAAAGATTTTACCGAGTGCATATTGCACTGAAATAAAAAATGTTCAAGTATATATATAATATACAGAGTGGTTAAAAATTGGTAAAACACCGGAAATATAAGCTCCCTGGGACTATTCTGAACAACTTTTCTTAGTTCCATTTATCGAAACCAACGGAGGCATTGGAGTAAGTACATAAAGTGACAAAAATAATGTCATAATATGAAATAACTGACATTTTCCTAGAAATTAATAAAATTTGACTCTGTTTTAACAAAAAATTCACATGATGGTGTGAAATTTATGGCATAAATGGCATATTACTTTTGCCCTTTACTCAGTTTAAAATGAATGCACATTTGAAAAGTTCGTATAAATTTAATAAATATTCTCAAAAAATAGCCCTTAAAAACCAATTTCAATCATTTAATTTTTTGAAAATCATTTAAACAAATTTATATTAAAAATTTATTTTTTTACCACAGATTTGGCATTTATTATATAAATTTCATTGTTCCGCCAACCACACGAGTTTGAGTAGATAGGCCAAAATAAGTGATGCCAAAATCAGCTAAATTCAGACACAAAAAGTGACTATGAATTACCCCTTTTAGTATTTACGCCAGTTCTGCCAGGTTACGGATCTCCCCTTTAGTGGATTTTAAAATTTCTAGGGAGAAATCTAGGGAATACTTGACAGTTCGCGATGTCAATAAAACCAGTGACGTCACGAAAGTACTTGACAGTTCGCGAGATGTTGCCAGATGTTTCGCTAATGCAATTCTAGAACGTTCATATGGGTATAAAAGGAGCTGTTCATGAGAGCCGAACACAGTTGATTTTAAGCAATATAGCGAAAAGGTTGTACACACAGTGAAAGTGAATAAAGTGCTAATTGTAATATTAGATTTTGAATGTAAATAAACAGTACCGTGTAGAAATAAACGTTTGTAATTTAAATAAACCATTTTATAACTAAATAAAGTGTGTTGTTTTTGATTGCTACACAATCCAGTGATCGAACTCAGAAAACTGTGAGAAACTGAAATTATCGTCATAGAGACAGGAAATTCCGTAACAATATAATATAAAAACACACACTATTATGTGTATAAAAAACTAGTAAGGGAGTTACCTTTGGCTTGGCCAAACATTGAATACCCCACACAGCAGTATTTTGAAAATTTCGCTTCTATGGGAGGTGCCACGCTCTCTTGTCCGAATTCGCCCAATTTTTGCTCAGAGCTTGCGCTTACAATTCGTAGTATTTATGAATGTTTTGGTTGCATTATCGAAAAAAATACTCCAAAAGTTGCATTTTGAATATATTTTTTGTATGGCCGGTAGGCGTGTCCGTTGACCGATTTCGCTCATTTTCAATCCCTCTGAATCAACTTGCTTAGTTTTCCCATAAAATGTATTTCCACACACAGCCAGCCAGCCAGACAGACGGACATGGCTATATCGACTCAGGAGGTGACGCTGATCAAGAATATATATACTTTTCTATATCTGCCACGCCTCTTTCTCTGCGTTACAAACGGAAAGACAAAGTGAATATAACCATGGATGTAGGGTATAATAAGCCAACAACCCGATCAAAAAAAGTATATCAAAAATATATCAAAATGATATCAAAAATTTGTCAGTGACATACGTAATTTTGACAAAAAAAGGATATCACAGTGATATACGGAATGTAACGCTTTTTGTATATCACCATGATATCAAAAAAAGATTTGATATCAAAAAAAGATATCAAAATGATATCAAAAAATGATATCAAAACGATATACATAAATTGTATATCAATGATATACAAAATTTGTATATCATTTTGATATCCATTTCTGATACAAAATTGACATAACCAACTTTGAGTCTTTGAAATTTTGCAATATTGTATTTGATCGTCGGCAACAAGTTTTTAGAAATTGCCCGCATGCAGCAAATGAATGAAGTGCCGGTTTTTTTAACTCAATTATATGTTTGTGCTTTTTCACTTATTTCATGAGAAAATTCACTTACTAAAATCGGCTGCGCGTCCACTTTCCATAGCTTTTGTTTTCCCAACCACAGGCTGCATACAACAACTGAAGGGAGAGTTGGTTTTTTTGCACTCAATTATATTTGTGTGCTTTTCACTAATTTCAGTAGAAAATTCACTTCTTTTACACTAAAATTGACTGCGCGTTTGTCAATGTTTTTCAATGATATCAAAAATATATCAAAATGATATATAAAAAATGGATATCAGCGGCTGATAAATTTTTGATATCATTTTGATATACATTTCTGATACAAATTGACATGTTTTTCAATGATATCAAAAATATATCAAAATGATATACAACAAATGGATATCAGCGGCTGATACATTTTTGATATCATTTTGATATACATTTCTGATACATTGACAAGAACTTGATAAGTTTTTTTGATCGGGAACCATATACTTTTTTTATTTTCTTGTGTGCTGAAAAGTTAACTTTGAGTTCTATGCAGATTGTTTGATTCGTGTTTTTAAAAAAAAAACGACAAAATTGACATGTGTGTTGTGGCTTGTGACCCCTCGCAGTTATGATTTTCGCACATATTGTCATTGGAGTAGGTAGTAGTTTAGACATTAAAGCGAGAAACACATAAAAAGTATGCATGCATCAAGAATTGTCAAATTGAAGTCAAATACATGTCTCATGCTTCGAGCATACTTTCTACCTGGGCGCTCTCATAAGCAGACATGTATTTGACTTCAATTTGACAATTCTTGATACATGCATACTTTTTATGTGTTTCTCGCTTTAAACACTCGAGAGGCTAAAATAAGTGATGCCAATAATTTCGTATCAAGACACAAAATTTTTCGCGCAGCGTTGCCAACCGTTCGTTTTTAACCGGTTCAGACCGGTTCAGATGCCCCCTAGCGGGAAAATTTCTCGTTAATTTTTGCCAAAAAAGGTTCAGGGATTTGCTTTCTCCTGTTTTGTTATGACCTCATTGACAATTGATGTACTTTTTTGACACTTTGAATTGTCAAAAAAGTACATCAATTGTCAATGAGATTTTAAAACAAAATTGGATGGAAGTGTTCTGAAAACTGGCTTATTTCTCGACGGTTTGTCATTTTGCTACCAACTTCATTATTTTTTTGTATGGCAACACCGTTGTTAAACGTCAAAAAGTGCAATCTAAACTTCTAGATATTCTTGTAAAATATATTTTTTTTAAAACAAGTAAATACTTTCAAATAAATAATAATAAATTGGAAAATGTCGGAGAAAAATAGCAATCCATACGATATGGACAGTACATCGTTCGAATCAGAAAAATATTTGGAAAAGCTCTTAAAGGTACATTTTTCCCATTGCAAATTCATATCAGTTTCCAAACGACTTCAAAAACGGTTATTGTAGCGCGGAAATATTTCGAAATATATATTTTATACAAATCGTTGCTAAATATTTTATTAGATCAGCTGCATCCGAGATGTCTAAAATTTTTATTGATAAGAACCATACCCAAAACGTCTTACAACGAATGCGGGAAATTGTAGAATATGACGTTATTCTAATTGCTGGCGACACTGAAGAGTTTAGAATTCCAGCGCATCGATTTGTTCTATCTGCATCCACCGACTACTTCAAAACGATGTTTACTCTACCATATAGCGAGAGTACAGCAAGAGAAGTGAAATTACCCGGTGTTGATGGTGAGGCACTGAAGTCCCTAGTGGAATTCATTTATTCTGGACGATTGGAGATTAAAGAAGACAACGTTGAAAAACTGATTGTAGCAGCTGACTCACTACTTTTGGATGCAGTAGTCAGTGCTTGTAGTAATTATCTCTCAAGACTGCTAGACTCAAGAAATTGTTTACATTTTATCCAGCTTGCGGAGCGCCATAATTTCGTTTCGCTTTTAAAAAATGCCAAAGACTACTGCTTGATGAATTTTGTTAAAGTTTACAAAACTGATGAGTTCTTGGATTTAAACGCAGATCAATTGAGACTTTTGCTGGCCAGCGATTACCTCTTTGAAACTAAGGTCTTTAATTACAATGAAACTGATTGCAATAATCGAACTGAACAATATGTTTTTAAGAGCATAATGACATGGCTGAAGTACGATCCATTGGAAAGGGAGCAATATAAAGATGAGTTGCTAAAATTAGTTCGAATGCCATTGTTGGAGCTATCGTTTTTAATTAATACAGTGCAACCAGTTTGTACTTCAACTGTATCTCAACAATTAGTTGCAAAAGCCATGGAATGCCATTTATTACCTGAATCCACAAAATTAATTGTAAGTTTGACAAAACCAAGAAAAAGAATCAACCAACATCTAATGGCAATAGCATGTTGTGATTATTCTGATAATCCTGTTATGCTGTACGATAGCACAGCATCAGGAAGTTTTACGGAGGAAACGGAAGAATTGGTAGAAAATCGTTATCGATTTGGTTTTGCAATTATGGCAAATGATATGTTCATAGTTGGAGGTTTTAATAAACATGGGCTTAATATGCCTTTAAATACTGTTGTTTGTCTAAATATCCTAACAATGACCTCGAGTGATATTAAACCCATGTACAAACATCGTCGTGATGTTTCCGTAGCTGCGTTAAAAGGATTTTTGTATGCAGTGGGTGGTCATGACGGAGAAAGCTGTTTAAATACTGTTGAAAAATATGATAAAGAAACCAACACATGGAGCGAAGTAGCACCAATGTCTGATAGCCGACAAAATTGTAATGTTGCAATTTTAATGGAGAAACTGTATGCAGTTGGTGGTATAAATTCTGATGGATACTTAGATTTAGCTGAGTGCTATGATTCACAACTAAATGTGTGGACCAAGATTGCATCTGTTAATGAAGAAGCATGCTATAAGGCATCAGTGAGCAATTTAAAATAATACAAATGAATACGGGTAATTTTTTTTTTTCTTTTTACGAAACAGGTTACAGTTGCTGGTGATTTATTGTACTTAGTAGGTGGTCGTGATTACAAAGTAATTCAAATGTATGACCCCAAAGAGGATAAGTGGCTTATGATGGGTAGATTACCTACAAAAGATATAAATGTTCCAATATGGACATTCAAGGATAAAGTGATGGTACTTGATAAACATAATTTTTGGGAATTCGACCCTATTGAAAGCGAGTGGAACAAGGTTGGTAATAAAATTGATTTGGAAAATGTTCAGTGCATATTTTCTTATGCTGGAGAACTTCATCATTCAAATTTTTACCCTAAGCAGGAGTAAAAAACTTGTCGTTACTGTTATTAAATATTTTTAAAAATGCTTTTTTGAAATAATAAAATTGCTTAAATCAAACTGAATTCTTCTGATTTTTGTGAAAAACCAGCCCTTAATTCAGCTTTTGTAGAAAATGATTAAATAAACGCACCTTTTTTAGAAGTTTTTGGTCCACAAATAAAATTTATTAACGCGCTCAGCTTTTTTTTATACTTTTAATCAAGGCAATTGCATTTCCCAAAGACGATGATGTTGAGTGCAAAGATTCTATCGCTTGTGGTATGGATTAAGGACTAGTTTTGATCTACGCTAATTGACCCTTCATTTCATAACTGGAAAAATTATGTTGAGCCTCTCCAACTGTTTTGGCATCAAAACAAATGTATCTATGAATTTTACTGTTTCGAAAAACAATGATGCAACAGTTTTCAATTGAGGGGGTTAGAAGCAAAGGGGTATCCCGGGATCCCGGTCCAAAACTCAGTACCGAAATACCGCTATTAAAATATGCCAAATACCGGTATTTCGGTACTAAAGTTTTTTTTTTTATTTCTCAATAAAAAATTCAAAATATTACTCCGGTTTAAAAAGAAAAGATAGTGTTTAGAATTTATGCGCAAAATGTTAACTACACTATTGATTCTGAAACAAAATCCGACAACAGGTGTGATACCAAAAATTCAGGGCGACCATGTTAGACCTGTTATTGAAAAAATTTGGCGGATTGTGAAAATATTTCGTAAATCACCAACAAAATACGATAAAATTTTGCAAAAATATGTAAAAGAAGAGTTCGAAAAATAACTTAAATTAGTTTTGGATTGCAAAACTCGTTGGAACAGTATACTCGCTATGCTGGAGCGGTTTCATAAATTAAAAGTTGTTATTCAAAAGGCTATTATAGATTTAAATATTGATGCAGAATCTCTGCTGTCCGAAAATGACTTTCTTTTGATTAATAATATAGTTTCTGTTTTGCTTTAAACAAAATAAACAGTAGAGGCATGCTGCTGCGAGGATGCTAACCTTTTATCCACCGACGCAGCTATTAAATTTTTATTTGTAGAACTTTCAAAACTAGATTGTCCCTTTCGAAATGAGCTCATAGACCAGTTGAAAACTCGTATATTAGAAAGAGGACCGAATTATCAAGTGTTTTACAATACCTTCATAATCCAAATAAAAATGAAGAGCAGAAATGTCAGGTTTTGAAAAAAATACAAAAAAGAAACATCATAATTGTTAGTATTCTAGAACGTTTGGATTCTAATCAATGTACGAAAAAAACAATATGCGGTAGTAAGATTTTTAACACTGTAGATAAACTTAAATGATATGGCTTTTTTCTCACAATTTTATGGCTTTGCCAAAAACGGAATCAACTAAAAGTTATGCCAGAATCGTGAGACAAGAGCTGAGTTATTTTGAAAATGAATATAGCTAATATCCAATTTATAAAAAATTAGTCGATTCCACCAACAAGTGTGCAGTCTGAAAAGGCGTTTTCTTCTATTGGAAATATTTGCACAAAGGTCTAAGATGGACGACGAAAGCCTTGATGAACTATCTTTTCTATGCTCCTATTTTAATAATATTAAAAACTTAAGACCGTTTTTTTATGTTTTTTAACCTTTAATTAATGTGAATTGAAGAGTATATTTATTTTGGTTTTTAATAAATAAAAAGCGTTATTCTAATACATGTTTCTTTAATACCTACTGAACCAGATTTTTAATCTATGTTCCGCAGACTGCCGTCATTCATATTCACCCTCTTCTTTATTCCATTTTTATTGTTGAGAAGAATACCGCTGTATACCGGGTTCCCGGTTTTGAAAAATATTTCAATACCGAATACCGGTATCGATATTTAGCACCGGTATTGCATTCCCTAGTTACGCTGCGCTAACTTTTCTTCTTTTTTACTAGAAAAAAATATTTTTTGAATTTTGTTTTTAAGCAAAACTATAATTTTGTGAACTGGCCTACCTTAATAGGGCTCTATAGATGGGTAGGATCACAATAGTTAAGTTAATGTTTTTTTTTGTCATAAATAGACAAAAACTCCCACTACCTAGTTGTTTTAACGCTCAAATCATCTTCAATTAAATTAAACTATTGACCATTTACAAACTAAAAAAAAATATTATTTCTTTTACAATTTATAAACTAGTTACAATTCATCACTACTCTGACACTTCATCGTCACTTTTCGCAGGCTGTGTAAACGCAAAGCTCTCTGAAAGTCCTCTCGAAGCTGCTTGCATACGGTTCGCTTTCTTCAGCTTTTTTTCCTTGCGAAAATCTTTTGATTCTTTTTTCCGTTTCTGAACCTGACTCTGTGCACTGTCTTCACTTTGTTTTTTCTTGGGGCTTTCATCGTCCATATCATCTTCCTCTTCATCGATTTCCATAGTATTTGCGGAACCATTTAATTTATTTTTGGAAACATTGACCTCGTTGTTGCGTATAACAGGTAGTTTGAAAGTGACACAAAATCGCTTATAACACTGCGTTGACTCCAGTTTAATTTTACGTCTCACTTCCTGCAAGAGCGCGCAACTTTCTGGCGTTGTTAACAAAATCGTTTGTGTCTGCAGTTTTGCATAAGCACGTTGCGCGCTGAGCAGTAAATCTAAGAGAGTTTGAAATTCTTTCGCGGATACTTTAGATGATTCCGTTGTTGATGCAGAAAGTTCTTTAATATGTTCACATATGGGTTTTTCAATTTTGTGTAATTTTTTGCTTGCTAGTTCTTTATCTTGTTTCAAAAGTTCATGATTTTTATAGAGCACTGCAAGTATCTCATATATTTGTATACGTCTAAATGTACGCGTTTGCATACAAATACCGTGCTTAGCCAGCGTAGTTGCAAGAGGCCAAACGCCAGTCCAACGTAGTTTGAAAACATCTGAGAGCAATGTTATATTAATAGTTGGATTGCGCGATTTGATGAATTCTTCAGCGTACTCTTGGCATAATGCGAGCACTTTCGTGGCCTTCTCGGCACCTGAAATTTTATTGGAATTTCCAATTAAAAAGACAATACATTTATTGCGTAACATGTTAGTTAAATCAAAAGACACCACTGGCGCTTTCTTTTCTATAACAAGACGTATAAAATCCACTAGATTATCTTCGTTTAAATCGTTTTCAGCTGTGAATGATTTAAGTGATGTTAATTTGGTCAATACCTTTTCGACCTTACTTTGCAGTGGCTTAAGTTCATCATCAACGCAATATTGCAGCATATCATAAAGCGCCAACATAATCTCAATTGATATAAGTAGCGTTGGCTGACGTTGTAAATAGATTTCGATCAAATCAAGCACACGAATACGAAAATGCATAACAGTTGTCGTTTGTACACGATAACTTTTTGTTTTTTTACTCTGGGCAGCACTGCCTGGTTTTTTTATGGCTTTAAAAGCATTTGCTAAAGCCTCATCTAATTTATTGCCTTCTTCCTCGGTCATGTCATTCAAATCAATTGAATCCATATCATCATCATGACCGACAACAGCTTTAGTACCAATAAGCGCTTGTGAAATGGCATTTCGCAGCTTATCGGCGTCTGTTATACCCTCTTCATCATCGTCGTCGTCATCCTCATCTTCTTCGTCATCTTCATCATCATCTTCATCGTCATTATCATCATTGTCATTATCTACATTATCATCTTCCTGATCTCCATCACTATTTTCACTTGTAGCACTTTCATGTTCAGCTTCTTCACCTTCGTCTTCTTCATCATCACTCTCATCTTTAGCGCTCAAAGGATTCTGTCCGTCTTTCATGTCTAACATAGCTAATATTTGATGCACAGCGCTTAAATTAAGGTTTTCGCATAAATGCGGAAACAGCGCATTAACTATGATTCTCAAAGCACTTGCGTTTTGTGAAAGCAAATGAAGGAACAGATCAACAACAACTTCAATCCATTCTGGCTCTTCAGCCTAAAAATATTAATAATTAAAAAAAAAAAATATTTTAGAAAATAGTGAAATTTATCTTAAAGCTACGAAATAAAACAACTTGGGCACAAGCATTTATTCACTTTTCTATGAACTTCGTCAGATTTAAGGTTACCATAGAAAGGGTTTCTCATAATTCACGCAAGATTTGAATTTATCGCAAATTGTGCGGTAAAGTATTGCCAACCAAAAAAAACAGTTTGAAAGCTGACAGTTCAGGGTTAGTAAAAATGGAGCACGACACAAAAGAACAACACGTTTTCATTGTTGCACATTCAAATGCAATTAAAACAGTCAAAATTCGTATTGATTTTGGCAACTATTAAGAGTTTCCGAGGTTTTCAAGGCATTTACACGTTACAACGTCTTGTAATTGAACGGTCAGTGTGCTTATTGTCCCCAGTTGATGCAACCTCCCTGAATTTTTCAATCACTATCTTCACAGTTGACGAAATTAAATGAATATTCCGACCATATTTTGTAAACATTTCTTTTTTTTTTAACTTTAACTAACGCTCAGGGGATAGCCCCTATAAATGCAATGCATCATGTTGGTTTCCAGAAAAGGAAATAGGTTAGAGCGGTGGGGGAAAAGAGGAGTGCCATAGTTGAGAAAAATTTTCCACAAGTAACCAGCAAGATCTTTCACTAAAACAAATGCTCTCCTGCGGTATGTCTTTATGAAAGCGCTTGTTTATTTTGGACGCATTTAACTTTGAAGTAACAAAATGGCATCGGGTAAATATTTATGAGTAAAATGATATCCACATCCAGATCAAAAAGTGTCTGCTTTAAAATGATTGGACCTTATCATGAGTTAATCGAGAAATTCCCTCTCGAGAATATATTTTCTTCTCGAGAAATATCAATTTGCAATATTTTGAGAATAGAAAATTCCTTTCCTGCAGGGATACCTGTTTTTCTTCAAATTGCAGCACCGATATTTTCCATTTGATTTTGACAGCTGACGTTAAAAAAAAAAATGAAGTGACGTTAATGACGTGCGTTTTCAAGATACACAGTTCGTTGTTAACTTCTGTGTAATTTTATAAAATTGATAAAAAGGTTCTCAAAGCGGTATAAGCGGGAAAATATTGGATGGATTTTAAAAATATTGGTGTCATAAGAAAGAAATATTTTTGTAAACTATAAAATTATCGTACAAAAGTTTGTAACTTTTCATACATTATTTAATCGCGCTTCAAATTCCCTGTTATAAAATTGGAAAATAAATTCTTAAAAAAAATTTCAAAAAATTATTGCCGATAATCTGACTTTCCAGTCAATTTTTTTTTGCTTCCAGAAATTTTTGTTTTGCGATTGCATACTAACTAGGGAGTACGAGAAAGAATTCTCAAGAGTGTTTATTAATGATAAGGCCCAATAAAGCTCGCCCTCTACTACGAGAGGGTGTATTTTTCTAATGAATAAATGATATTTTGATTGTAATTACAAGAGAATGCTGTGCATTCTCAACGAATTTACCCTTGATGTGTACAATTTGGATAACAGTTAGTATGCATAGTACAGTATGTTTCGTTTTCAAAAAAAATTAAAGCTAGTAAATATTTATAAATGCGCTTAAAATGTTAGACTTACATCTTCCTGAGCTTCTGTGTGCTTTTGATTCTTTCCTTTATTCTGGTTCTTAGTACGTTGCATACATTTGAGCAAATCATGTACAGCTGGTAAAGCCATTTCTGGTTCTCGGAATAATTGCAATGCCATATTCAAAAGTAGTATATTAAATACTGACTGCAATTTATTTAGACTCTCTGCTGGAGCAACCTTCGATTTATCTTTGTTCTTTTTGGACTTCGCTATAACTTCTGATTCTGTCGATACAGCGTCATACATTAGCTTCCAGCCTTGCTGAAGTTTCTCATCAAAATGTTTAACTCTCAAATATTTAATTGCATGCTTTTGTTGTAATCTCTCATTACAAAACTGAACCAATTTAAAGAGCAATTTCTGTTCCTCTTTTAAATCTATCAGCTTACTCTGTAGGCTACTGTAAAACATATTTTTGCATTGTTCACCGAAATCTTTACTAAATGTACCATTAGCACAAGCTTCTTTTTTACAAATCTCAACAGTTGTATCGCTAACATAGAATATGCCACAAGTGAGAAAGAAGCGCAATTGTTCTTCACGCCATTTGAACGATTGTGCAACTGATTTGTGTGCTACTAAATGCTGCAGCATATAACCAGCATTTTGGCGTTCAAAATTTAACCAATTTTCTGCAGCGTTTTCGCTATTTTTTGGTAGCGTAGCTAGGAAAATACTTTTATACAATTCAAATATCGTAATCACACCATCTTCACCAAGATAATTAATAAGCTGATGCACAATACGTGTATTAGTGTATTTTTCTATGCTAAAAACACCAGGTGGGAGTATAAGACGACGTATAACTGCAACTTTTTGTGCATCGTTAGTTACTTTCTTGGCGCAGCAATTAGCTAATGCTTCTAAAAACTCACTGTAAAAAGCTTTAAGTGTTTCATCTTTCTTTTGTTTTAGATTTTTTAAACCTTCAACTAACATACGCATGAAGTTCGTACTCAACAAATCAGCAATATTCGTCTTTTCAGTATTAAGATTGTTTAAAACATCTGTAGCAATTTTTAATGTTTCAATTTCTAATAGTTTTGTTGGCGTTTGTAATGACGGATCCACAGTTTCTACCCAAAATTCTGATAATTTCGAGCAGTCAGCAATGTATGCGCCAAAAATTTCAAATACAGGGTGTATTAAAATGTTAGTATTGCTATGTTCCCAAAAGATTTTATGCAAATACTGATAACTTTCCGAATTTAAGAGTTCAATACCACCAAAGTGTGTCTTCATGAATTTTGCATTAACGATATTTGGGTATTTTTGTTGTGTTGCTATAAGACAGTGTACACTTTGTAGTGTTTGCTTAGGCCATGGTTTTATCAGCTCATCTCGTAGCAGTGGCCAAACAGATGCTTCGAATTCGGCTTGATTGAGCTATAAATAGAGACAAGAAAAAATCAGAGATTAAAGAGATGAAAAACAGAGTTTGAGGAACCTTAGCGCAAAAATCATATCAGTATTACCTTCTCCAAGAATTCAATTAAGAATGAATAACCCAAT
Organism: Calliopum simillimum; assembly: GCA_951812925.1. Classification (NCBI taxonomy): domain Eukaryota; kingdom Metazoa; phylum Arthropoda; class Insecta; order Diptera; family Lauxaniidae; genus Calliopum; species Calliopum simillimum. The sequence goes on along the minus strand of OX638372.1, from coordinate 93,291,935 downwards.
GATGAATGATAAGTTCGATGTTTAGTGGATTGTAACAGTATATTGGTAATTTGTTCCAAGTGTTCACTGCCAATATTGGAAATGCGCCCCGAATGCAATAAAGCTCCACAAGTTAAAATTTTACCAACAATAGCATCAGCATCTTCCTAATAAATAAAATTTATTACGAATTAAAACTTAGATATATAAAATTCGATATTACTTTGTTAGCTATTGTGGCGCCCACATTTAGCTCTTTTTGTACAGCTTCAAATATCTGCTCAACTGATATCTCTTCAGCGCTAAATGCTTTTAAGAAAGCAACTAAGCCCGTAAAGAATCCAGCACGTGAAGAATTTGTAGAAGCACCACAACCACGTATTAAACGTTTCAAAGTGTAAGCCAACTCCTTTTGGCGCTGAAATAAAAAGGTTTGATTAGATTTTTTGGTTTGAGTTTAATTTAGCCCCTGGTTAGATTTATTAAGCTTTTAATAATAAATATGGGAGCATGTCTCGTTAACAGATAAATTCGCAAAATTTTGTGTCGTTACCATCTAGTTTCGGAGATAGCCATCGGAAGATCCGAACAGATTTTCTATGAAAACCGATATAAGTTGGGTATCACCAAATGGATTTTTTTAAGGAAATGTCTATACGGGGGGACTCGCGTACGCGAAAACTCTCAATTAGCTCTCTCTCTCTCTCTCAATTTACTCAATTAGCGTACGCGAAATCCAGTGAAGTTTTTTCCCCCGGGGAACTTGATTAATTTATGTACTGATCCGCGGCCGAAGGCCTCCGCGAAGCCGGTGTTGGATGTCTGACGGGTTTAAATCCTGAGCTGCGGCCGCAGGCCGCCCACTTACCCCTACTTTTATGTAAAATTACTGTTGTAACGAAGCTGCGTCCCGGGGGAAAAAACTTCACTGGATTTCGCGTACGCTAATTGAGTTTTCGCGTACGCTAATTAAGTTTTCGCGTACGCGAGTCCCCCCGTATAGACAGACTCTTTTTTAAATATTGGTGGGACGAGAAAGGTATATTAACAAGCTATACAAATTGTGATCAAGTTTTCAATTTTGGTCGTTAGTCTTTGAGATATGACGATTTTTCGAAAATTATAATCACTTTTTTTTCCAAAAAAATACACTATGATCCATGTGCCCAAAATTGCTTCATTAGTACATTTTTATAAAAAAAAAAAGAAATGTGTACCAAAGCAAATTTTCTTTAAATTTACCACATTTTGAAAAGGAACATACCTTCTCAGCATCTTTAGTTTTGCTCAATTGTTGTAGCAGCTGCAAAGCTGCATTCATTCTTGTTTGCTCCTCTTCGTTTGTTAAATCCTTAAAATATTGAAATATCGATGAATTAACAGATTTTATAGACTTCTCCACTGGAGCTGTAGCAGCCGTTGTTGGCTCTTCTTCAACCGCATTCTGTTTGTTGGCTACTTTTATTTTCTTTGCTTTTTTCTTAGTTTCTCCATCTTGCTGTTGACCATTTTCGATAGCAGCAGCAACTTTAGTTTTAATTTTATCCTTTTTTATTTTCATTTTTTTAATAAAATTAAGTTCAAAATTCGCAAAACTGAATACAACCAGTCAAATAAAGCACATGTGAAGTAAATGTCAGATATTAATCACAAGTATCTGTCAAACGTGTGCGCTGACAAATGACAGTTGCTCAACAAGTGCAACGTTCAGAAGGTAACATCGTAACATATGAAATGTTTTTAATGTGAAACTGTCACGGCATGCCTACCGCATTTTCGATTCTATATATCTGCAACTTAAAGTCAAAGAGATATGGCGTTTTCACCAAAATAAGCGTATTTAAGTATTATTTTTATGATTAAAATCCTGGAAAATTGTCTTATTACGAGTTAGGATGTTTTGCCAAAAGTCCACAGATATATAATATGGTATGTATGGTAGGGCAATATGGTATACTATAAAATATGCTGATCAGTGAAGTATTGGCTGCAGAATGATTCTGCTTAAAATGTGTACAATTGTAAAAGAAGAAATTATAGAGCAAAGTCTGACATGTGTCAGATATATGTCAAAAAACCTGTTCTTGAAAAGTGGGTGGGTAATGTGGTACTTTTAAGAAGGGAATTGTAGTATACCGTGTAACCGAACATGAAATTTGATATGTATAAAATAAGTTTAAGTCGACCATACGCGATTTCATGTTTCGTTCAACTGACAGCAGAAAACGTTTGTTTGGTGCATGACAGCAACACAATCCAGGTTTTTCGTGATGTTGTTTTAAAATTTCTTCAGCATTCGCATATCTTTTATGACTTGATATCCCGAAAAGAAAACGAGACACAAAAATTTTATTGAATTTTTTTGGAGCCACGGATATCTAAGTATTCCCAGAGTTACATGTTTCCTAAGCTTAACATGTAGCTATGGGTATTGTAAAAACATTTACATATGTCCAACGAGTTGTCTCATTCGCCACCTTCCCCATCTTAATCGAGGCAGATTTGATAAAACTAAGCAATATGGGACACCCATTAAGTCAAAAAATGATTCTTTAGATAAACAAAAGTACCAAAGGAGTGACGTACCTATATGAGCATATCTTCCCTAGATTCCACAAGAAAAAATGTTGAATGTACCGTTTGAAAACAGTTCAGTAGCTAAGTAATTTTAGAACGTAACACATCTCTAGTGAATTTTTTCGCCACCACTGTGTAAAGCGTCGAAAAAAGTTGTTTTTGGGAATTAATTTTGTGCGAATTTTTTTATTAAATAAAATAGTAAAAATATGGTTGTTTGGACAAATCTCCGTAAATTCAGTGCCATTGCTGCAGGCACGGGTGCAGGCGTAGCCGCATATTATTATCAAAAACTACGCGAACCGCAGCAGTTTGTGGAAAACTCTTGGACAAACTCCGACAAACCGGTAAATCCGGCCGCAATCTGGGACACCAACTGGGATTGTCGTGATCCAAAAAGTATTGTTAAACCAATCAAAAATAGTACACCGCAGGAAGAAAACCGCTTTAACAGTGAATTGGAACGATCCTTGCCGAAAGCTGTACGTCATATAATTTTAGTACGTCACGGTGAATACTTGGATGTTGGGGAAAAAGATGAGACGCACAAACTCACTGAACGTGGTCGATTACAAGCGAAATATACAGGTAATATATACGCAAAGTAACTTTGGACTTGCCCACTTACTGTTCACATTATAACTATTCTACTCCGTAGGAATGCGTCTGCATGATATGGGTATTAAGTGGGATAAAGTGATTGCGTCGACAATGACTCGAGCGCAGGAAACGGCAGATATTATTCTAAAAGAAATAGATTACGATCCCAAGCTTGTGAAGCATTGTAGTTTTATACGTGAAGGAGCACCAATACCGCCTCAACCACCAGTTGGTCATTGGCGTCCTGAGAAATCGGTAAATTGATTTTGTTTTTGGCTAATTAAATGAAGGAATTGTCTATACGGGGCGTTCCGCGTACGCGAAAGCTCCTCTCTCTCTCAATTTACTCAATTAGCGTACGCGAAACTCAATTAGCGTACGCGAAATCCAGTGAAGTTTTTTCCCCCGGGGAACTTGATTAATTTATGTACTGATCCGCGGCCGAAGGCCGCCGCGAAGCCGGTGTCGGATTTTTGGGAGTTTTAAATCCTGAGCTGCGGCCGCAGGCCGCCCACTTACCCCTACTTTTATGTAAAATTACTGTTGTAACGAAAATGCGTCCCGGGGGAAAAAACTTCACTGGATTTCGCGTACGCTAATTGAGTAAATTGAGAGAGAGAGAGGAGCTTTCGCGTACGCGGAACGCCCCGTATAGACAGACTCTTAAATGAATGAAGTGTTTATTTGGGGGGACTCGCGTACGCGAAAGCTCACGTAGCGTACGCGAAAGCTCAATTAGCGTACGCAAAAAAAACTTTCGGAAAACTTGCGTACGCGAAATCCAGAGAATTTCTTTCCCGCGGGGAACTTGATTTCGCATGATTAATTTAGTGTTGCAGCGTACGCTAAAAAATGTTGCGTACGCTAAAACATGTTGCGTACGCTGCGCGCAATTTGGCTAGCAACTATGTGTTGGATAAATTATATACTGACACGCGGCCGAAGGCCGCCGCGAAGCCGATGTTGGTTGTCTGACAGGTTTAAGTCCTGAGCTGCGGCCGCAGGCCGCCCACTTACTACTACTTTTATGTAAAATTACTGTTGTAGTAGTTGTACTGCACTTCCTAATATGCAATATAGCGTACGCAACATTTCGCGCACGCTAAATTAATCATGCGTAACGAAGCTGCGCCCCGGGGGAAACAACTTCACTGGATTTCGCGTACGCGAGTTTTCCGAAAGCTTTTTTCGCGTACGCTAATTGAGCTTTCGCGTACGCTAATTGAGCTTTCGCGTACGTTAATTGAGCTTTCGCGTACGCGAGTCCCCCCGAATAGACAGACTCTTAAATGAATCTCCATTTTTGTCTAGTCTTCTTTCGAGCGTTATTATATACATCCCCAGCAGAAAGTTTGATCATCCAAACATAGCTGTTTGACACATTCCTTTCGTTGCTCGAAACATTCCATTACCACATCAGAATACACTTTCCTTTTATTCAGCGCTGGCCGCTCATCGTATCATTCCTTTGTTGGCTCCTACAAGAAGGTGCAATCGGAATAGTCGGGGATCGGGTTTCTTCTTTTTGGCTATGGAAAACGAATGTGTGTCTTTGAATTTCTTTGTGATAAAACATCATTTTATGCCTTCCATTGGTAGGCGCAATCTGAACAAAACATAATTTTGTGCCTTCGATAGGAAGGCGCAGTATGAACGGAACATCATTTTGTGCCTTCAATGGGAAGACGCAATCCAAACAGAACATCATTTTGTGCCTTCAATGGGAAGACGCAATCCAAACAGAACATCATTTTGTGCCTTCGATTGGAAGGCGCAATCTGAACAGAACATCATTTTGTGCCTTCGATTGGAAGGCGCAATCTGAACAGAACATCATTTTGTGCCTTCGATCGGAAGGCGCAATCTGAACAGAACATCATTTTGTGCCTTCGATTGGAAGGCGCAATCTGAACAGAACATCATTTTGTGCCTTCGATCGGAAGGCGCAATCTGAACAGAACATCATTTTGTGCTTTCGATCAGAAGGCGTAGTAGAACAGAACATTATTTTATGCCTTCGATTGGATGGCGCAATCTGAACAGCCGCAAATGAATAAAATACTTCCATTTTTAGAAAATTAAATGTATTTGTTGAAGACCACAAGAAAAATTATATTAAATTCATTATAGCAAATTTAAATTAATTGTGCTTCACGTTCAATATACGTGTGTCGGATGTATGATTAGCAGTTGTAGCCTTATTTTCTGAATTCTTCTGAAATGGGAAATGTTATTAATTGCATTGCTCTTACAAAGAAATATTGGTTCTTTCTTACAAAAAATTGCATAATTTAGCGCCGAATACTTTATGAATGATTTTTTGCCGTTTACGCCGTTATAAATAATTCCATTCAGAAATAGTAAAATATTTTTATTATTATTGAAATAAATTTTCCTTCGCTACAAAACACAAACAAAAAAATAAAATAAAATCCATGGAAACAATAAAATTACTGAAATGAAAATAAAAATACGAGCGCAGTCGGTTACTGAAATAATCCCGAAATCAAACGAAAACATTGTGTACATCGCTTTTGAGCTTCTTAATCAATCCGAAAAGGAGTAGTTCATTTTTTCACTACTTTTCGGAACATCCAACGATTACTCCACTTCTGAAGGTGTTCGTTTTATTTTCTGCTGGGTCTGTGGACTTTTGACAGACGAATCTCTCGCATGTTTTTTTCTTATAACTTTGCAATGGGCCCACTTTAGAGAACTCTGATTAGACAGGATTCTGCACAAAACCATGAAGAATATGCCACTTATCCCAAGAATGATTATTTAGGAGTTATCTAGTTGTAGCATTGACGTGGCGATATATCCTGCGTTAACACCAGAAAACCTTTAGGGATTTTGATATCGCCTTTGCCAAAAAAATGCCAAAAAGAATTCATTCATCTACAGATTTCAATTCGGAAACTAAATTCCAATTCGATTCCAAGTCAAACCTTTTCAAGGAATTCGATAAACAAAAAAACCATGCGCATTCTTAAATACGGACGCCATATCTTTGCCAGCACTCTACTGCGCTTTTGGTCGCTTTGGGCAAAGTTCCACTTAGCTGACTGCCGATTTGACTCTATCGTTTAATGGTGCAATCGGAAAAAAAACACAGCTAGATAAAGAATGAGTTCTGCTAACGAAAATAATGACAAATGATAAGAATGACACGCACAAAAAATACACAGAGAAAGTGTTATTGTATTCTGCTCTGTTTCGTACACTCGTTTTTTCCGCGTGTTTCGAATTTATTTTTCGTTCAAAAATTTCTTGTTAAATAGAAACACCCCTAAATTAAAATTTCGTATAATTGGGTGGTGAAATGGGAGGTTCGGCTTAAATCGGCGTTTGAATTGTTGGCCGCGAAAACCACGTATGTAACGCCCCGTACATTATATTCATTGTATGTTCTGTTAAGTGATGGTTTTGATCTTTGTTGAAGAAATTAAAAATTCAATGCAATTTTTAAAAACAAAAAAAAATCTTCAACAATTTACACTAACAATTTCTTTAAATTTATTTGTTTTCTTCTTCTTATGTTTACTTATTAAATTGGCGCTCTACATTTTGCAGCAGTTCTTTCGCGATGGTGCACGTATTGAAGCAGGATTTCGACGTTATTTTCATCGTGCCTATCCTGATGATAAACACGACACGTATACACTTATCGTTGGACATGGCAATGTGATACGCTATTTTGTTTGTCGTGCACTGCAATTCCCGCCAGAGGCATGGCTACGCATCAACATCAATCATGCTTCCATCACTTGGTTAACAATTAATCCGTCTGGAAATGTCAGCATTAAATATTTAGGAGATTCTGGATTTATTCCGCCACAGTATTTAACTAATAGAATACCTAGGGAAGCTAAAAATGTGGTTTAAAAATGCAGCTCAGCTCAGCTTAAAGCTACCATTTTATTTTAAGTTAAATTTTTTTGCTTTTGTTATTAATTTGATGTTTTTTTTCAATGTCACTTGTAATTACAGTTGCATTTGTTTCTTTTTTAAAACTTTAATTTTCATTCTAATTGTACAATTTCTTACAAGTCAAATTAATCACCTTTTAGTGGTGCTGTTACAAAATAACTCTGAACTGATTTTAATACGCAAATATTACAAAGTCACTACTTTAAAATATTTATAAGCAATGGAACACCTGTTACGTAAAAATACTACAATTATGCCACTTATAAGATACGTATGAGAAACTCGTACAATAATAAATGTAATTGATTTAAAAGAATTTAAAAGAATTTACATAAGAACTTTGAAAAAACCCAATTTTTTTTTGTGCAAAAATTAGTTAGGCAAATTGATAGATTTTGTACAAACTTCGCTTTTTTATTGACCGGAAAAAATAGTATACGACTTGGAGTAAGAACTTCGAGATATTGGAGGAAATCTGTTCAATGAACCACGAATTTATTTCAACAACAATTGATTAGCAGCAATATATGTAGCTGATTAATAGAAGAACCAGTAATACCATTTCCTCCAAAAAGTCCTTCCAATTGAAAGATCTAAGAAAGGCAAAATATAACACAGCCACTGGATGTTTGCAAAAAAATAAATATACGGACATAATGATTGAAAACACACGATGATCTGTACAGCAAGGCAATAGATGATAGAGTTTTTTTTGAATTCTAAAGCAGATTATGTGTTGGGCAAGATTAACACACTTCAATATAGATTTATGGACCAAAGGTACATAACTAAGTTTATGTAAATTTATTAATTTTTGGTACATCCAATGTCCATAGGCAATTTATAATTATCTTAACTTGTATTTTATTAAAAATTTCAGAAAGATCGTTTGGGATTGCGACAAGAAAACGTAAAAAAATATCGTATATAAAGTCAGCAGTAAATCCAATCCTTAACAAAACAATAAATTCGATTTGTCAATCTCTCTGGAGCTCGGCGTCAACTCAAGGCAGTGCAAATTTTCCACGAATGATAAAAAGCATATAAATGAATTTTATAACAGCGCCACGAATACTACGAAATCATCTGGGATGCATAAAGAAATCGTTTTGCTTTATATTTTCATACAAAACTTCAAGATGGTAAGTCCTTAAGCACCTTTAATAAATTCGTGATACTAAGGATTTTAATTTGAAACTTAAAATTCAACAATTTAAAGCTATTTTTTCCTGGCATACAATCGCAAAAAAATATTTCTGGAAGAGCAAAATTCCCTGGAAAGTATGGCAATAATTTGGGAGGGAATTTAACTACATTAGTTGTAAAAATTAATTCTCAAATTTTTTGACAGTAACTTCGAAGCGCGAATTAATAATGTATGACAAACAAAAAACTTTTTATAGCTTATTAAAATATCTTTCATGTGACACAATATTTTTGGCTTCCAACTTTTTACCAGGATTTCTAAAAGCTATAACCGGATCTTCCGATGGTTATATCCCCGAAACTAGATCCGATTCGAGTGACACTTTTTGATTACGTATTCTTTCTTAGAATTAAAGGTTTCATAAAATATACGAGGCAAAAAGAAATAAAAGGTGTCACTAAAGTAAACTTGACTCAAATTTATGAATGAGAATAGCGTTGTTACTTTGCACATCGTCACTTTTGTTTTTTGTATGAGATTTTATGCTTTTTATTCTTTATATAAAAATTAATGGGAAGTACATTTCAAAAAATCGACTAATTTGTATATAGCCGCTTTTTCTCCATATTTCTGTATACTTAGCTCAAAACATCAAAAAAAGTAGATGTCTAGTTGTAGTTTTAACCCGACGATATGTAATATATATATTCATGCATATTAGGATGCATCGAAATAATGGGAAAATCAAAGGTTGCATCAAAGATTATCTTAGGAGGAGGCCTTTTAACAAAGACTGCATACTTAGTCAAAACTCCCGAAAAGATGGCCCGCCCATGGCTTGAATAAAGGTCTAAACGACAAAACTCATTGTTTTTTCACAGTTTTTTAACTTATCTCAAAAACCACGCAATTACTGGTAGTAATTCAACCCAAATTTTTTAAATGGATTCATTTTCTACATTTTTCGTTTTTTTCTCATTGCTCTACAGTGAAGTTTGCCCTATGGCAGTCCCGGAAGAAGTTAAAAATTTTTGATTCAAAAAACGGTTTTTTGCTATAACTCAAGATACAAGACACACACAATCACTTTGTATGTATTCTCATTTAACTCCAAGGAGGAGCATAGGGTCAATATGAAACATCTCCATTCGTCGCGATCCCTTGCGATGACTTTGATCTCTTGCCACGACTTTCCCGATTCTTGGATTTCCTTTTCCAGCGACATTTTCCAGTTGGTTTTGGGTCTACCACGTGCTCTACTGCCTTGTGGATTCCACTCAAGGCCCTGGCGACAAACTTCGCTGTGTAGTTTCCGGAGAGTGTGACCAATCCATCCCCATTTGCGCAGCTTGACCTCGTTTGCTATAGCCCTCTGATTGCATTTTTGATGTAGCTCGGCATTTGATATAGTGCGAGGCCACCAAATCTTTAGTATACGCCTTAAGCATTTGTTGACGAATACTTGCAGCTTGTTCGTTAGTTCTTCAGTAACAAGCCATATTTCGCACCCATATAACAAAACCGATTTCACATTCGAATCAAAAATGCGCACTCTCGTTTTAGTGGATATAACGGGTGAAGACCATATTTTGTTCAGTTGAGCAAACGCGCCTTTTGCTTTTGCTATTCTTGAGTTGATATCCTCTTTTGCTCCACCATCCATGGAGATAATGCTGCCTTAATACGTAAAGCTATCGACGTTTTCGATGTCATCACTGCCAGCTCTAAACGTGATGTCATCCCTGTTTGCGTTTAACTTCATGCTTTTAGTCTTGGATACGTTGATTTTTAGGCCGGCCTTTTGTGATTCCAAGACAAGGTCTTCAATTTTGCTTTGCATATCACAATCACTTTAGACCTCAATAAATGTAGGAAATCTGTTTTCCTATAATTTTGCTTCCAAATCTTTATTCCAATTGTAAATGTTTGCCCCCGCTAGAGGACAAAATTTGTTAAAAATAATTACATAATCATGAAAAAGCAACCTTTTTATGTTTATGTTTTAAAATGTACCCAAAATTTTGTTTAGAAACTATTTAAGAAGTCAAGAGCTTTCAAACATGGTCTTCAGAATAGAATTCGGATTAAACTTGCGTGAGATATGACAATTCTTACATATTTTGTATTTTTTGTAAAGGTGTGATATTGGGTATTTTTGCTTCACAGTGTATTTGGCATCCAAAACTTAAAATTTTTTTATGTGTACTATATTAAAAACACACTGAGCACTTATCCACTTGTTTCCAGATTTAAGACTTATCCACTTGTAGTTATTCTTGGCGACAAGTGGAAGACAATTTAAAGAATAAAAGAATTCCTGCTGGAATAAGAATTTCCATTCTCAAAATATTCACGTTTGCAAATGCACGCACTCGATATTCTCGAGAGGAAGTTGCTGGACGAATTCATGATAAAGGCCATTAAGATAAACAAGCAAAGTAAATATTCATTGCCAACTTCTGTGATCGAGGATTGAGTTAAGCTCATTAGCTGACGACTATAGGTAGCACCTAGTCTGAATTGTATTAAACTCGATAACTGACAACCATCAACGCCATCTAATGAGTTAGAGTAACATCTCAAACGAATTCGGCATGTAGTTAAAAATAAACAAACAAGTTAAAACGTGTACAGAAATAAACAAACTAGATACGACGAGATGGCTCGTACAATACAATGCGAATGCTGCTATGTTTATAGCAAAGTTCTACGTAGCTACTGCAAAATCTATAAGGTGACTTCCAATCAACGAGAAGGTTCCAACTATGACCAGTTGTTGGCTTTTTATTGGACTTCAGTGCAGTTAAGATTAAGTGTTCTCCGAAATGTCATGGAGCTCATGCAAAATGTGTCTATCATTAGTACTGGGTTTAAATATTCCGACATTCATTTATCCTAAATTATTTTATCGAGGAGTCTGAACTTTATCATGCTGGTTGCCAACATTCAACTACATTCAATTAAATGTTGCATACAGGATAAAGATTTGATTTCTCCAAGCTTTACATAGTAACCCCAAAGGTGAACAATCTTAGTTGTTGTTGAAAGTGTTTCGTATAGATTAAGTATGCCCATCGATTCAGTTCCTTGTAACTACGTTGATACACTTTCATTTTCTGTTACTTTTGTCATATGTATTGAATTCTCAATTGGATTGCACAAACACTTGCCAGCTAGTTCAATTTTTCTTTGACATTCATTATTGTTGTTATTGCACTTTGATTTGTTGTTGTTGTTGTTCGCAAAGTTTCTTGTAAATATATGTAAATACTTTTTCGTTTCAAAGACAGTCGTCAACCCTAAAAGCACAAAAAAAGGTGCAGATCAAAAAACTACCATAGGATGTAAATGAAGAATCATATATGGGGCTGCCCATAAACCTCGTAACGCTGAAATTCACTAAAATGTTCGCCACTCTTTTGTCATAAAACGTGACGACGGACCAAACCGATTCTAAAAACTATGAAGTTTTCTTATTGTGATGCCAATCAATATCTAGATTTTTAACTTCTGTATTAAAGATTGCTCTTCTTTTGGTTTCCTGATTCTCCTTGACCAGAATAGTCTTGCAAACATTATAACAAAACCAACGTGTTATGGTAGATAAAAAAGATCGAGCAAAAATAATGTCATAATGTGAATGTTTCATAATTTTTACAAATGGCATTAAATGTCATTGTGCTTTAGTGTAGTGTTGACATTCAATTGGAGCCAGATGTTTTGCTACTTAGTAACAATTCATCTTAATGTCATCAATTTAACACATAAACATTCCGTGAAAACTGAGTCCAATTTGTATTATTTCCAACAAAATGGCATCCAATTCACTGTATGACATTACACCTTGTACATGCGTAGTGCTATTAGGGTTAGAGCTTTGTGACTTTTGATGCCATTCAAAAAAGGATCTGTTTACTCCTTGTTGTGCTTTTCATTTTATCCTTGCGCTTTTGGGTACTTCTACTTTCCAACAAATATTTATTTGCGAGAAAAGCAGAATAAAAAAACTAATCATTCGCAATGGAACCTGAAACCCATTTGGTTTTGCAGCTATTTTCTTTTACTTTCTATCAATTCGATATATGTAGGTATTTTAATCTTGTTGTTTTTCACAAGTTTGGAGGGAACTTACTATAATGTTTACGTTCTGTTCAAATAAATAATTTAAAATCAAATGGGAGACATCAGTAGTTGGTGACGATTTTACTTACTTATACTAATACCGGCCTGTTCCGTAATCCGTGTAATTTCAATTACTTTTAATTTCGAAGACTTTTTGATTACTTTTTATTTTCGATGTGGACGTGAAGCCTATTCAACGACTGTTCAAGACGTTTAACTTTTCACAGTAGAAACGCAATGTTTTTAGCTGTCAGTTAAAAAATGCACACAAGTAAACAAGATTTATGAATCAAAATGCTTTTTATTAAATTTATTAACTTTAATTGAGTTTCACTTTAACAACGGCTGCTGCAAAGCACTTGAAATTATAAATGCTCGCAATTTTGTCTGTCAAAATAGTGTATTAGGCGAGATGCCCAATCATGGGGTTTCCTCTGATTTGAGGGAATTTCAGAAAGTTTTTTTCATGCTTAGTGCATTTTATTGGCTTAATTAGATGTTCTATTGCAATTTAAGAAATAAAATCAGGTGGCATCCTGTTTTCGAACTATTCTTACTAACACCATGATATAATAAAATGTCAAATAATTCACACAAACACGGACTTCGAAAATGCCAATTTGCCGACTTTTTACTTGTCATCGGAAAAAATATTTTTTTAGTTAGAGTTTTTTATTTCAGCAATATTTACAATATTACATTTACAATAAAAATAAGAATTACTCGCTAAAAAAGGAAAAAACTCTGGAGCTTATACGTGTGTATTTTTTTTTCGATTTGATCGATAAAACAGCTTTAAAAAAGCAAAATTAATTGAAAAGTCGTAGCATAATGCCGACTTTTCAAAAAGTTTCGCATTCCAATTTATACCCACTTTCACGTGAAAGTGGAATTGGGAACAGGGCGGTATGATTCATAATTGTTCCTTATTATTGTAAAAATGCCAATTGAAGTCAATGATTTCTTTAAGCGTTAATAATAAATGACACTCAGGATACACATTCGGATATTTATGGCAAAGGACGGGATTACTATGTACTAGCTTAGAGCGAACCAGTTTAAGTAGAGTCATATGAACTAAGCTATTGGAGATTGTAGTTAGTATATTTTCAACTACAAACACATCTAGGGCCGTATTATGAGTTTTCATCGACATGGGCGAACTTTTAGCAAATTTTTTAGAAAATTTTTTAAAATATAATCAAACTTCTATGAAACGCCATACTAGCTAAATGAAAAAGTGCAGATGCTTAGGTGTCAATATCCACCAAACGGACTTAGATAAACCGGCCTGTTCCGCAATCCGTGTAATTTCAACTACTTTTAATTTCGAAGACTTGTTGATTACTTTTTATTTTCGATGTGGATGTGAAACCTATTCAACGACTGTTCAAGACGTTTAACTTTTCACAGTAGAAATGCAAACTTTTTCGCTGTCAGTTAAAAAATGCACACAAGTAAACAAGATTTATGAATAAAAATGCTTTTTTTAAATTTATTAACTTTAATTGAGTTTCACGTTAACAACGGCTGCTGCAATGCACTTGAAATTATAACTGCTCGCAATTTCGTCTGTCAAAATAATGTATTAGACGAGATGCCCAATTATGGGGTTTCCTCTGATTTGAGGAAATTTCAGAAAGTTTTTTTCATGCTCAGTGCATTTTATTGGGTTAATTAGATGTTCTATTGCAATTTAAGAAATAAAATGAGGCGGCATCCTGTTTTCGAACTATTCTTACTAACACCATGATATAATGATATGTCAAATAATTCACACAAACACTGACTTCGAAAATGCCAATTTGCCGACTTTTTACTTGTCATTGAAAAAAATATTTTTTAGTTAGAGTTTTTTTATTCCAGCAATATTTACAATATTACATTTGCAATAAAAATGAGAATTACTCGCTAAAAAAGGGAAAAACTCTGGAGCTTATACGTGTGTATTTTTTTTTAAATTTGATTGGTAAAATAGCTTTAAAAAAGCAAAATTAATTGAAAAGTCGTAGCATAATGCCGGCTTTTGAAAAAGTTTTGCATTCCACTTTTTATCCACTTTCACGTGAAAGTGGAATTGGGTACAGGGCGGAAAATACCACATTACCGAATTAAGATGTAATATATATTTCTATAAAGCTAATGGGCCTTATCATAAATTTGTCTAGAAATTATCTTTCACGAATATTTACCTTTCTCGAAAGGAAGCGTTTGCAATCGCGATTATTTTGAGAATGTAAATTCCATTTCCAGCGGGGATACTTTTTCCTTCCAAGTTTTTCCCCCCCAATTTTGCCAAAAATTTACTATGTTGCCCTCGTATTTTTCATTTGATTTTGACAGAGTGACGCCAGCTTGTGGTTTTCCCACTAGATTTAGTGCTTTTTGAAAATTAAAACGCGAAAAAAGTGAGTTTGGGCTCAGTGCGTTTTTTTCTTTCAAACACGCTATAAAAGTTGGTCTAATCGCTATAAGACATTATATTTTAAAGACATTGGTTATCATCTTTTGAATTAAATGTATCGCAAATTAATTTTGTATAAAGTTGAGATACATTTACTTCAATGATCCAATTGGAATAGTTAAAAGGTAAGGTTAATAAAGTAAATTATGGCTACACTCAGAAAAAAGATTGTTTGGAAAGTATTTGCGGCAAGTTACCGAATATTTAAAATAAATACTTATTAATAGAAAAAATATTTCACTTGATACAAATAAAAAATAAGTCATCGCAAATATTTCTGTAAGTTCGACGAACCATTTCATAAATAGTTGCACTGAAATCTTTTTATCGCCTGCGACAAATCATGAAAATATTTGGCAACCATGGGTGCGGGTTCGAATCCCAGTGTGGATGATTTTTTTATATTTTTTATTTTTTTTTATTTAACATGTGTTTTAGTTTACTTCTCTATTTTCTGTAAGGCTATGGGAAGCATTCGAATATGAAATTGTGTATAAATACAAATTGTATGTCTGTTCATATACGTCAGTGGTGTAGAGGATAAGTATTTATCTTCTGTCGGAAGGTTCAAGATTCGTACCCTAGTATGGTCGTTCGATTATTTTTTTTTAATGTCACAAACATTTAAATTGTTTGATTCAAAAGATTATTATTATTTGCCACATCTATTACTTGTGGCAAACCATTTTTTTAGAGTGTATCCGATGCCGTTGATAAAAGTGAATTACATTATTTCCTGTATGTATATGCACCATATATCTGAAAACAGCGTTTTCTGCACTTTAATTTGTTTGATGTTTTTATTAAAATTTTGTATGGGAGCCCCCTCAAGGAGGTGGAAAAAATGGAGTAGTATATTTGAAAGAAATGTTGGATATGAAAAATTAATGGGATTCGGTGAGCATTTTTTTTTTTTCCCGGCAATGAGGAGTTTTTTGATATTTTTATCAAAATTTTGTATGGGAGTCCCCTTAATTAGTGGAAAAACAGTGCTAATATGTTAGAGAAAATTATTGGAGAGGAAAAGTAAATGAGGGTCGGTGAACATTTTTTCCCTCTCCCGGCAATGAGGATTTTTTTTATATTTTTATTAAAATTTTCTATAGGGGCCCCCTTTTGAGAGAAATATTGGCGAGGATAAATTAATGGGGTTTGGTGAACATTTTAACCCTTTCCCGGTAACGAGGAGTATTTTTGTGCTTTTCACTCACTTTTTTGTCAATTAAAAAAAAAAAAAAAATCCCATCGTTTGCCCATTCTAACTATAGTCTTAAAATTTGTTAAATACATTAAAGTTTTTTCGAAAATTTTTTTTTACAAAAAAAAATCGAGGAGTATGATCATTGATAAAAGTAGCAATATAGTTTTGAAAGTTGAATATTTTATAAAAAAATTGTTTAAATTTTTTTTTTTTTTTAAATTTTTTATGAAAATTTTCTTAAAAAAATAAAACTTTTAAAAGAACAATTACATGACTTTGCCGAATATTGGCGGAGTTATGAGCATTTCAAAACATTATTTAATGTTATTTTGCAGCTTTTGCAGTTTTTTAAAAATTTATATCTCTGAAACGGCTTGTAAACGGAAGGACAAAGTGAATATAGGGGTGTAAGGTATAAAATTACCATCTTCAGATATCTATGAGCACAGCACAATAACCCATTTTGATACTACCCAAATATTAATTTTGCCTGATATCGTAGATTTTCCACTTCAAGTTAAACCATTTCCACATCATATTGATCTTTTTTCAAAATCAAATAAAACTTTTTCCAAATCGGATTAGAAAAATATGGAATGAGATCTTAAAAGAGTAATTTCATTATGAAAAACTTTACACTGTGCCACGGGTAAATAGCTAAGTTGAGAAATAAAAAAAAAACTTTTTGTTAGTTATTTACGTATAGTTTTATTGTAACATTATCATTATTCTTAAGGCACAAATTTTCTATTGTTGTACGCACCTTAGGTTATACAAAAATTCAATAGCGGAATTAGTATATAAAAAGCCCTAATTTTATTAATATAATCCAAGACAAAAAATAAAAAGTTTGTAATTTTATTACACAATTAAGTAGATATTTGAAATTTTTTAAAAAAATATTTGGTATTTAAAAAAAAAAACAAACTTTAATTTTTTTTCTTTTGACATGGTAAAAAGTGTCAGACGGAGCACTCTTTAATATTTTTTTATAATAAATGCCTATTGGTTAGTAAATATTTGACTTATATTCACTTACTATAAATATGTTGACGGCGGTGTAGTTCATTGGAAGATTTTTTTTTTATTATTTTGTATTTAGAAATTATTGTTTATTGCACACTTAATTAAAGTTAACATTGCAAATATTCGTTGTAAATTGAAACTCAATTTTAGATAAAATTGATCAAAATAATTACAAAACAAAAAAACATTACGAAAATTACTGAAACATTGAAAAAGTTTTAGAAAAAACAAAACAAAAACATAAAAAATTACAATACTAATAAATAAGTTTAATAGCAAATAAATAAAAGGCACTTATATATAGTGGATCAGTTGCTCCTTAACTTGGTGTCCGCGTTCAGTATTGATACCAAGGTTGACGACGCACCCATTGCAAGCGTTGGCTGGTCTGATCCGAGCGAATTTTAATGCTGGCACCTTCAGCCGCACGTACGGTTTCCTTAACCTACAAAAAAAAAAGTGAAGAAAACGAAAATAAATAAAATATGGAAAGAAAATTGCGAAATTGTGTAACTAAAGTAGCTGATTGGGAGTCAACTATTACTAACTTGCTATCAAAATTGAAAAAAACTAACCTCTAACTGGTTGATAGCCAAAAAACAATCCACTACCGATTACTAAGCTAACTAGTAGGATATCAAGGAACTACCTGATAACTGGTTGAGTGTCCAGAAACTACCTGGCTAAGAGTAAAAAAGTAACGTGCTAAGTTGCCTAGTTGAATTTTGATGAAGTATCAGCCATCTAGTTAAGAGTAGAGAAACTAACCGTTATCGATTACTAAAATAGCTAGAAGACTGTCCCCTGACTATTATGTCCACAAAATGTTAATAAGCTAGCTGATTAGGAAAAAATAACTAGCAACTAACTGCATGAAAACTACCTTCTAACAGTAACAAAGCTAACTGGTTGGGAGTCAATAAACTACAAGCTACTTAATTGGATGAAGTCAAAAAGTTACATGCATACTCTTACTAAGCCAGTTGAATGAACTGCTAGTTAAAAAGTACCAAGCTGACTAGTTGAAACTAACAAAACTACCCGCTAACCATTTGCAAGACCAGTCACTATCCGTTTTCGATTTCTAAGTTTACTGGAAGATAACTCCTTAATTGTTACCAAGCTACTTGAATAACTGGAAGTTAAGGACAAGGAATCGCACAATAGCAATTCCTAAGATAACTCGGTTGGAGCTAAGAAACTGCCCTTAGCAGTTATTGAGCTGATTAGTTTGGATTACAAGAATCCATAACTAATTTTTAATAAGTGAGATGATTGGAAGGCAAAGTACTATCTGCTAACAATACTTCAGCTTGTGAGCCATAGAAGGTGTCGTGAAAGTTATTCTTTTTGAGTTCCTTATCTCCTTTCAGAGCAGAGGGCTTCCACAAATCAACACAATGATGCATGTAATTGATTAAACCAATTGCAATAACCGACTCAATAAAATTTAAACGATGGAAAATCTTAGCTCGGAAAAACAACCGCCTATCACTTTAATTTCCTATGTTTATACTTACACTCTGCATCAAATTCTGTGCATTTCCGACCAACATCTCAGTTGCCTCACGATCCTCATCGGAGCCTTGTGCACCCAACATAGTCGCTTTCACTGTGGATAGAATCTTCAGCTGTGTGCCAATTGTTGGAATACGTTCGCAGACTTGTAACAAATTGGTGCGTATACGACGATCAGTACATTGGCGTGCCAGTTCTTTGGCCAAACGTGTAACATCCTCTGAAGCTTCAGCAATTTTTTTGGCAGTAGCAATCAACTCACGTTTACTGCCACGTGAATCGGATAAAACAAGCTCACTGAGGCGTGCCATCAAAATAGCCATGCGTTTGGCAGCAGCTATAATTTCATTATCCTTGGAAGACCATTGACGCACTTCTTGGTGCAGACCACGTGCGGCAATCTTTAGGAAAGAAAAAAATACTTTACAAATAAGCTTATAATCATCATCTCATAATTGTCATACCAAAATTGGTTGATTAGCATGAGGCATGGTGCGGAAGACACCCTCATCTTCATCATCGGTTTCGGGTGGAGGTGGGCGACTGGGTGCCAATGCGTCACGTGGTAGTGGTGGGCGTGGTGGTGCACGTTCGGCTTTAAGAAAATAAATTTTGATTGGTTACTACGCTGATATCGATGTAAAACAAGAGCTTACCATTCTGGTTGGACAGATGCAGTGCGCTAAGTTGTGGTATTGGTGGTGCTACTGATGGTAGTGGTGGTGGTGCTGGAGGCGCTATTGCATTATGCACCTCACGTACATCTCCAAGCAACTAAAAAATTTCGAAATAATAATCAGTAGTACTGGGGCTATAAGTTTACTTCCATATCGCTACTTACGCGCTTGAATGACTCCTTCCATGCCGCCGCCGCTGCTGGATCAGAGATATTTGTAGCGACACGTTTAGCATCCCCAACCATTGCTGGTAATGAACTTTCCAAGCGATTGGCAGCAGCATTTAATTTTGCGGTGAATATAGGATCTTCAGAATTATCAGCCTCTTGCTTCGCAACCAACAGCACACGATTGATGAGGCGTGCAATATTCGATGTGTTGTCAACCATTTTTTGCGGCTGCTTTGCGTGAATGGCATCTTCGCACAATTTTGCGTACACCTGCATATGCTCCTCGGAGGTCTTTATAAATTCCGCTGGGTCGGTGGCCTGATCGCATAGTGTGCGCATACGCAGTACCGTATCCGCATATTGTTGCTTCAAATTTTGCAAATGCTCATCGGCCGCCTTGCTAGCGGGATAATTCATGCGAATGCGTCCAGCTGAAATCAACTGCGGTGTCAACGAGTCGACTTGCGCTGCAGATGACAGTAAAATTTCGGCAATCTTTTTGTTGCCACAAGCGCCACCAGCAGCAACCATGCGAGAAGTCTTCGATGCACGATCGCTGAATGCCTGCAAGTTATTGGACTTCTGATTGAAATTCTGTTCGCGGCCGGGTGTGCCCTCTGGCAGCATAACAGCTTCAGTGAATTGCTTCAGCGGCGTACTAACATCCATGAAGTCCTGCACAATGCGATTGACTAGCGCATTATGTATGGCAGCTTTGAGTTCATGTAACTTTGATGTAAGCTTTTTGGCCGCTTCCTTGGCGGCAGGTGAATTACCGGCTGCTTGACGCTTCAAACGTTCTACTTCATCGCACAAAGCCATAATTTCAGCTTTCTGATGACCCGGGCAGCCCTCGGCAACTTTACGTCCTTCCTCGACAATGAGATTAACAGCACGTTCACCCAAGCCACCATCATTGATTTCTGGATGTTGCAGCCATTTAACTGCTTGCTCGAGACGTCCCTGTATGGTGTGCGCCGTTTGTTGTACGCCTGCCTTATCCACACCCACAACAGCATTACGTATCACCGATTGTAAATCGCCAAGCTTCTCGCGTATGCTGCGTGCCAGTGATTCCGCTTGTGGCGAAGTGCCTTTGCCATCTTGTCGCAACTCGCAAAGGCTGTTGGTCATCGCAGTGATTTCATCGGCAAGCTTACGCACCGGGTAAGAGTCCTGTGGCAAACAACGTTCTGAAATTTCTTGAGCATTCTCGATAATTTGACGTAGCGCTTTCTCGCCAACACCACCCTTCAGCGCATACGGATTGGAGAGCCAATCATTGGCCAATTCAGCCTTGTTCTGTATGGCATTGCTAAGCTTTTTGAGTACTGTTAAATTATCCAGCTCACTTGTATCCTCATCGTATGTGGTAAGTTGAAGTACGCGTATGATTTCTTGAATTTCATCGCTCATGCGCGATGCCAAATAATTACGATTCTCTGCAGCTTCTTCGGCGCCCTTACCTTGTTGTTCCACTATATGTATATAGACTTTCATGCTGCAGATGAGTATTGGAGCCAGTATCTTAACCTGTTCTAAGCAACGCACCAAAATTTCGCTGTGCACCTGATGTGTGAGTTCTTTCTCACGTGCACTCACCTCCCGTGAAACTTTACTTAAGCAGGGTGATAAATCCTTAAGGAATTGTACTAAATCTTCCATGGTATTGATTACTTCCGCTATGGCCAAATAATCGAGTACACGTTTGCATTCTTGCACAATTTTGCGTACCTCAGATTCATCAAAGCAGAGCAATAGCGAGGAGGTCCCTTGCAGAATACCACGGCTGCCCTCAATGAGTTTTTTACGTGCTGGTCCCGAATAAGGGTCAGAACGTAGCATATCTGAGGCTTCTTCAAGTAATTGCGAGGCATTCTCAACGCGCATTAAAGATGAAGGCATATCCGTCTTTAGAATTTTATCATCGGAACTGTTGATGGTTTCACGTCCAACTTTAACGAGATTGGCAACAGCCGCCGATACAACTTGTACCGGGCGACTAAGGTCTGGCATTGCATTGCCATCTTCGGCTTCTTCGTGGAGTATAACTAAGCGGGACACCTGCAAAAAAGTGAAAAAAAAAAGAAGTTAGTGCCAAAGACTTGTGTGTTTGGAAAAGTAAAATTTTATTTTATAAAAATAAACATTTCTATTTATTTAAAGCGCTTATATATTCATTGACTAAATAATCGCACCAATTCTGTATGCTGCTTTCAGAGCATATTTATGTTCTATCACCCACCTTATATGTGAACTCATATTTTTTCTCCCTTCGAAATGATTTGGAAGGGGGAAATTGGCATTTAGCCAAAAAACTGCCACCTTCTTTTGATTTGTATAAATCAAAAGTCAACAGCAACTCGCAGAAAAGTTGAACAATGCTAATGCATTGCGAATTTATACGTTAATTTGATGTGGGCAGTAATGTAGATCATTTGGGATTACATGCTTGTAGAATAGACAAGCAAACAAAAATACAAATTAGTCATCTTCATGCGAACATCTGTCAATAGTGTGAATTAATTTTAATTTAAATCGTACTTTTCAGACTTTATTTATTACCTGCAAAGGAAAATTCGTTTGCAGTAAATTAAATTAACTTTCAGACACAATTCGATAAATTTTAAAACTAAAATGACAAGTCAAAGTGATGCTATTTGCAGGAATGAAAGCGTGTTTACTAGGCCGGGTCAATTTGTTCGGGAGGCAAAAAATTGGCAAAGAGTATAGCAACAAAAAAAATCTATGGAAAATTCTAAAAAACTTTGCCCAAGAAACCATGGGTCTAAAATCAATATCGAGCCGCCGTAAATTGAGTTGAAGTTTTGTATGTAGTACCTTTAAATACAATAAGAAAAAGAAAAAATTAAAATTTTTTACTTGTTCATTTAAAATTATTCAAAGTATTTGAATTTTTTGTTTTTTTTTATTGAATTTTAAAGTACTACATACAAAACTTCAACGCAATTTACGGCTTCTCGATATTGATTTTAGGCCCATGGTTTCTTGGGCAAAGTTTCTTAGAATTTTTCGTAGATTGTTTTGTTGCTATACTCTTTGCCGCAAAAAAATTTGACCCGGCCTAGTGTTTACTGTTCCTAGTTAGAATTAAAAATGGTTTAGAATTCAGTCGCCAAATTCGTCTGGAATTCTTCTCCTGAGAATATATTCCTTTCTTGAGAGAAAGCATTTCCAATCGTGAATGTTTTGAGAATGCAAATTCCATCCAGAAGGGTTACTTTTTTTCTTCCAATTTTCGGAAAAAAACTTTAGCCCTGTTATTTTCCATGATTTTGACAGCTAAGGTTAAACAAAGATAAACAAAATATAAACTTCTAAATTTCATTAAAAACTATCAAAAAAAAAAAAAAAAAAAAATTAAAATTACAAATTTGGTGATGGTCCACGAGTTCGGCCAAATAAATCTCCGTAGCTTCACACTTTTTGAGAAGCTGATGCAGTAACGTTAATAAAAAAGTGTGGTATTTCTTGTTTCTATTAAAGTGCTAATGCTTCTAACAGAGACACAAATCTAATAAGCATCTACTGGATATAATTTAAACTGACTTTTGAAGTTAAAAGCTGGGGCTTCAAGCAGCATTATCAGGATTTGCGGCTAAGGATTTCCTTGTTCTGTTATATAACCTCAAAAACCAAAACTTTTAGGTTAAGATTTCTCAAAAACCATATAAGATATACAGCCCAATTCTAAATATTCTCAAAAAATTTCTTTCTCACTTATTTTATTTTTCTCAAAAAAGAAATACATACTCCAATTATGAATTCCCAAAGAAATATTTTTTCCCTAAAAAAAAGGGAAAGAGAATTTCGAATTTTCGAAAAAGTATTTTGCGTAAATTTGACACTTTTGAGTGAAGTTTAAATATAAAAAATATTTGTTTTTCAATAAAAACAAATTTAATTAAAAAGTTCATAGAAATTAAATATATAGCATCACATTCAGGAATGATAATGGGGGCCCACTTGTGGAAGAGGAGCAGCAGCAAGAGCAACCGATGCTAATAAGGAGGCATTTCCAAGTCTTTTTGAACTCGCTGGAGTTGCCGCAGTTCTTGCTTGTTTTGCACGTTGAGCATGAAAAGATTTCAAAAGGGAGCTGTCCATTAACTCCGTGACGCTTCTAGGGTGGGTTCGAGCAAGCGTCACGCTTGGTGTATTTTATTTATTTTTAATATGAAGCTACCGTCACATAGGAGGGGGTTCAATATAGCGAATTTTAGCGTCACGGAGTTTATGGACAACCCCTATGTAGTTAAAACGGCTGCTCATCAGGAATTTTTCTAATTATGATTTTTTGGCATAAATTTATTCGGAAATTGCAAGTTAAAAAAAGTTGGTGCACTTTAAATCCAACTGGCATATCATCTAATTTTTTAAAAAGTTATAAGCATGTGAATTTTTATGTACGTCTTTTTTCAAATTGCAATTTCTCAGAAAACATTGAGCGAAAATTAATGAAACTTTTGTAGTAGGACTAAAAATAATTCAGAATTTAAATGAAATAAACTTTTCATAAAAATTATTAAAATTTCTTATAAATAATGCACTTTTTAATAAACAAATAGATATTTAAGCTATACCTATAGCAAAATAAAAACCAAATTTTTATACAGAAATGTGCTCTGAAATCTGCACAATATTTCTGTGAAAAAAAAATGGAGGTACGCATCATTAATAAAAAGTTACGCGTACTTAAATGACTCTACATAGGTGCTTTGCCTATGCGATTCACACATTTACGCTCGCTGCGCGTTCTTACATGCATTCTCAATTTCTGCATAAATTATGATTTGTTGTTTTGAAACGGCATGCAGCGGTGAAATGCGAAAATCACATAGGCAAGGCACCTATGTAGAGTCATTTAAGTACGCGTAACTTTTTATTAATGATGCGTACCTCCAATTTTTTTTCACATAAATGTTGTACAGATTTCAGAGCACATTTCTGTGTAAAAATTTTGTTTTTATTTTGTTATAGGTATAGCTTAAATTTCTATTTGTTTATTAAAAAGTGCATTATTTATAAGAAACTTTAAATATTTTTATGAAAAGTTTATTTCATCTAAATTTTGAATTATTTTTAGTTCCACCACAAAAGTCTCATAAATTTTCGCTCAATATTTACGGAGAAATCGCAATTTGAAAAAAGACATACATATAAATTCACATGCTTATAACTTTTAAAAAAATTAAAATTTTTAAAAAAAAAGTATAAGGCAATAATTTATATCAAAAACTCTTCAAAAAACCATCAAAAAAAGTTTCAGTTTAACAAGTTAGTTTTTAGTGTGTCCGTTTCAAAAAATTTAAGTCACTACAACAGGAAAGGAAACTTATTGCATTGAACTTTTTGTTGTAATTTCGTAAAAATTAGATATATGTATACTCGTACATATTTGGAACTGTGTGATTATGAACTCAAGATTTATTTCGCTGATGCATCCGACCCCGTTACTCACCATTATTATTTTCTTTTGAATATCAAGAAATTACGAATTCACTGTGAAGAAAGTTAAAATACTTCAATATCAACATTTTTCACATTATTCCCTTACAAATTATTGAGGAAAAAACTCGCAATAAATAGAATTACATTTTCCCTTTTTTTCAAGTTCGTGATGCCTACTTTTTACGCAAAAATGTTTTTCAAATTTTCGAAGTTCGTTTAGAATAGGAGAAAAGTGAAAAGGGGGAAATTTCTCCAAATTTTTTTAATCAGAATATGAGAAAAGGGAAAAGAGAAAAACTCCCAAGAAATTTTTGTTTAGAATTGGGCTGATAGTAATTCTGGATTCGGATTCACTTTTTTATTAAAGAGTTAAAAAAAAAAATTCTTAAAAATACAATCAGGCATGTCGTGAAATCCGATTGATTTCAATCGGATTTCATTTGGGAGGCTTTTTGATAAAAACGGTGAGTCGAACGATAAAAAGTATCAGAATCTCTTTTGTGGAGAAAAACAGGTTCTACAAAAAGTATTGATTTGCATTTACGTAAAAATTACCTTTTAGAAAATATTCGAAAAAATCAAATTTTTCGACTTTTTGAGAATATTTCCTAAACGGTTATTTTTTCGTTGATGCAAATCAATACTATTTGTAGAACCTGTTGTTCTCCACAAAAGAGATTCCTATACTTTTTATCGTTCGAATCACCGTTTTCATCAAAAAGCCTACCAAATGAAATCCGATTGAAATCAATCGGATTTCACGACATGCCTGAATATCTCGAAAATAAAATTTTTTAATCTACAACTGAAACCGAACTGCATACTCAGTTTTTTAGTTTTTTTGATACAGAAACAATCTTAAGACCATTTGTGTCGTTAAATATCAAAACTGTAGGCAAAATATAAAATTATTAAAATCAGTTTAATGAAATTTAATTTATTTTGCCTACATATCAGAGAGAGACTTAGGCAGTTTTGATATTTAACGACACATTTGATAATAAAAATTTTATCCTGAAAATCGATTAGCTCGTTGACCGATTTAGACAGTGAATAAATTTCCATAAAAAAACCTGGAGTGGGAGGACATCGAGGTATAACCAAGTTCAAACGACCCGTGTTACATTAGCACAATTTTTATACCCTACATACAGGTTATATTCTCTTTGTCCTTTCATTTGTAACGCGGAGAAGGAGGCGTGGCAGGCATGTAAAGTTATATATTCTTAACCAGTGTCAACTTCTGAGTCGATAAAGCCATGTCCGTCTGTCTGTCAGTTGAAATCATTTTAATATTTTTCTGGAGCAAGAAAATTCGATGAAATTTAATACACGGACACGCCTGCAGTTCCTACAAAAAATATATTCAAAATGCAACTTTATGAGTATTTTTCATGACAATGTAACCAAAATAAACATAAATATTAAGGACGTTAAGCGCAAGCTCTGAGCAAAAACTAGGCGAAATCGGAGGCGTTAGGAAATAACGCCCAAAAAAAAAACGAAATAACGCCCAAAAATAAAATGACGTAATAGCGCCCAAAAAAAAAAACGAAATAACGCCCGAAAAATATGAAATAACGCCCAAAAACAAAAACGAAATAACGCCCAAATTATTTTCATTTCGGGCGTTATTTCCTTGGGCGTTATTTCCTAACGCCGAAATCGGATACTTGGGCGTGGCACCTCTGATATTGGCAAAAGTTTCAAAATGCTACACAGAACCATTTTTCGATATAATCCAATTAAATTTCACTCAGACACTGAGAACTATAAATGCAAACTCTGAACAAAAACTAGGTGAACTCGGACAAGGGGGCGTGGGACCTCCCATATTAGCAAAAGTTTCAAAATGCAAATGATAATCCAACTAAATTTCACTCAGACATTGAAAACAGTATGTGAATTCGGACAAGACGTCGTGTAAAGTATTTATTGTTTGGCAAAAGGTAACACTCTTACTATTCCCATTTTAAATTGTGCAGACTTCGAAGTTATGTCGATTACTGCCATCAGCGTCAGGCGTTGCGTTATTTAACGTTACACAAAAGCGTCAAGCGCCATACCGAAATAAAGAGTGTTGCGTTGAAGTCATTTGATTGTCAAATTCGTATTGTTGTTTCTTTTTATACCCTACACCCAGGGTATATTCACTTTGTCCTTCCGTTTGTAACGCAGAGAAGGATGCGTGGCAGGTATAGAAAAGTATATATATTCTTGGTCAGCGTCACCTCCTGAGTCGATATAGCCATGTCCGTCTGTCTGGCTGGCTGGCTGGCTGGCTGGCTGGGTGGCTGGCTGGCTGGCTGGCTGGCTGTGTGTTGAAATACACTTTTTGGGAAAACTGAGCAAGATAATTCAATGAAATTTGGTACACTGCCTCCGTCGTCAAAGTTAGCTCGGGGGATTGAAAATGAGCAAAATCGGTCAAAATGCAATTTTAGGAGTATTTTTCACGACAATGCAACCACAATACATATAAGTACTACGAATTGTAAGCGCAAGCTCTGATAAAAATTTGAGCGAATTCGGACAAGAGGGCGTGGCACCTCCCATATAAGCAAAAGCTTCAAAACGCTATACTGAAAGCGTTTTTTGAGATATTCGAACCAAATTTGACTCAGACACTAAGAATTATAAAAGAAAGCTCTCAGCAAAAATTGGGTGAAATCAGACAAGGGGGCGTGGCACCTCCGATATAAGCAAAAGATTCAAAATGCTATACTGAAAGAGTTTTTTGAGATAATCCAACTAAATTTCACTCTGACACTAAAAACTATAAATGCAAGCTCTGAACAAAAACTGGGTGTACTCGGACAAGAGGGCGTGGCACCTACCATATAAGCAAACTTTTCAAAACACTGCAGTGTAGGGTATTTATTTTTTGGCCAGGCCAAAATTTACACCCTTACTAGTTGTACTTTTCTGCAGCTAACTTCACTCCATAACGCTTTGTCGAAATTAGAAATTCGAATAGCTGAGCGTTGAGCGTTGGCAATTTCGGTATGCGCCATACAAATTGTATGTACATCAGAAATTTTTGACAGTAAAATAACGTTCACGCTCCAATTTAGGTATGGTAGTCACAGATACTTTTCTAGCTTGTTAATCTGCGTTTTAATTGCCAATGAAACGTATTTATGTGCAGGGTATCTACAGCAAAAGATTCGCTTCTATTCAAGTCATTGGAAAAATTTACCAGCACCGTTGCCGAAATTAATTTTTGTCCTTTTCAAATTTAGAATCGGTATTGATTCGGCAAAAATTTTCATTAAAGAAAACATGTATAGTTGTTGAGATATAACGGGAGATTACGAAAAGTGTCAAAAAAAGTGTCGCTACTTTGAAATTTCACCCCGGTCTTTTTTGACTTTATATCAAAAATATTTTCCGTCATCTATTTTTTATTTTACTGCTGGGTTACTACGATACTTTTAGCGTAAAAATTCGAATGTATTTGTAGACATAAAAACTGAATATTTAAAAAAATAGAAAAAAAAAACCTGTTAAAACTTCTCATTACCTTATAAGTACCGATTACAATCGGTCACAAAATTTGTCACCTCTTAGAGCAGGTGTTAATGCGCTACGATGCCATGACGCTGGTACATACGGACAAGATCATTGCCATATTTTTGACCTACGCATTTTATGACTGTGAACGAAACTACAAAATGTTTTATGTTTCAAGCTATGAAAGTGTTTTTTTTTCTTGTATGCTTCCTTTTTTGATAAAGAGCAGTTCATTTTGATTTAAAAAAATTCATCTTTAAAATGTGTTTTTTGTGTTGTACTTGTAATGCTTTTATGGGGAATTTTATTTTTTGTTTTGCAGCTGGTGGTTTTTAATACATTTGTTTTGATCATTACTAAGTGTACAATTATTTTAAAATTTAATAGTAATCTTCTTTAGATATTACTTATATAGCAAACGCATTGGTTTTTACTGTTAAGAAAACGATTGTATAGAATTTGTTGCTTGGAATTTCGTTCCTGGGGCACCAAAAGTTCCTTTTGATTTACATCAAAAGCAACATGTAAAATTTGATTCATTTCAGAGGACATTTGATGCATCTGGATGGATTAAAGTTGTTTTTTTTTTTTTTTAAATAAATATCGACAGAAGTACATTTCTTTTTGTATGGTAAATCACGTGATTTACGCCGAGATTTGGAGCTGAATCTCGAAACAGCTTTAATAAAACAGCCTCATGAATCTTCGGTGGAAACGTAGTATTAGATAAATCATGAATAAAGACTATTTTGGAATTGAGATAAAATTGTGTACATAAATTATATATAGGTATTACAAACGACAGCGTGTGAGACATGTATAAGTGATTACATAAGGAGTGAGATCGAAAAAATCTTAACACACTTTTTACCTAATAATTTTTTTTATGTGTAAAGTTTAAAAATTTCTTTGATCTAGTTATCTTTGAAAAATATGTCAGTTATTATTTTTAATGACAAACATGTTGATTTCTTGTGAGTTTGATCAAAATGAGTGAAGAAAAAGAAGTATGTCTTAAAATTATTAAAAATTTTCAAAAAAATCCAAATTGGTCTTACAAAAAATTGGCCAAAGAATTGAAGGTCTGCCGTCAAACTGTTTCTAATATTATTAAACAGTTTCAGGAGAATTTGACCATCGACGGGAAATCTGGTTCAGGAAGAAAACAAGGACCACATGATATTGGGAAAGCCAAGACAATTGAAAGCAAATTGAAAAGATCTCCAAACACATCTGCTAGAAAAGCTGCCCGGTTAGCCCAGTGCTCTGACTATTTGGTGCGAAAAGTTAAAGGCAATGCAGGTTTGAAAACATACAAAGTCCAAAAAGTTCCAGACAGGAATGCTGCAAAAAATTTAGACGCCAAAAGTAGGACTCGGAAATTAAAATCGAATTTTATACAAAAATATTCATGTTGTATAATGGACGACGAAACGTATGTACTGGCAGATTTTACGCAGCTTCCGGGTCAAAATTTTTATGTTGCTGATGCTTGAGGAAATGTCGAAGAACAATTTAGAATCCAAAAGCAGACAAAATTTCCTAAAATTTCCTGGTATGGCAAGCTATATGCAGTTGCGGCAAAAGAAGCAAGTCATTTGTTACAGTTGGCTGTATAAATACCGAAATATATTTACATCAAAGAATGTTTGAAAAAAAGACTTCTTCCTTTTATAAAAGAGCACAATGTGTCCGCATACTTTTGGCCCGATTTGGCATCATGTCACTTCGGCAAGAAAGCTCTGTAGTGGTACCAAAGTAATAACATAGTTTTTGTACCAAGAGAGGCCAATCCTCCAAATTGTCCGGAGCTAAGACCAGTGGAGAGATATTGGGCTCTTGTGAAAAGAAACTTAAAGAGCACAAAAAAGGTGTCCCAAAATATCTAAGATTTTAAAAGGAGATGGGCAAACTTCCAAAAAGGTGTCTGAAACAACTATCAAATCTCTATTGGAAGGCTTACCAAAAAAGGTCTACGAGTTCATAAATAGTGGTTAGAACTATAAAAGTTATATTTTTCTGTAATTTGTAAAATATAATCAATTAAATAAAAAAAAAAATCCAACCTCAAAGATCAACCGTTTAAAAATTATTGAATTTTACATATTTTAAGATTTTTTCGATCTCACTCCTTATTATAAAGAACAGTGAGTGAGTTATTGTGAAGAAATCAATAAAAGCGAGTTGATATAAAAACATTTCAGAGAAATTGGTATCATTTGTGTTTTTGATTGCATCACAATCTAGAGGCCGAACTCTTAAAAAGCAATAACGATAATTCAAAGACAAAAATTTCGTCTATACTATGAGCTCAAGATGTCAAGAGACATTAAGGGGAATATAAAAAAATTTGTATTTTTTAAAAGTTATTACGTTTGTTTTTTCTAATTAAATAATATAAGTATATATTTTTTGCATTTCTTTTTTTCGTATTTTTAATTTATTTTATTTGTTTTACTTAATCGTGTGTAGGTTTATTCTATTTAATTTTATTATTCTTATTCTATCAATATGTTTGTTTTATTTGAACTACGATTTTTATGTCTTTCAGTGAATGAGAATGATTTTTTTGTTTTGTGGTTAATATTTTAATTTTTGTAGTTTTTAAGTTTCTTCATCCATAACATGTTGTAGTTTAAGCAAAAAAATAAAAATTAAAATTTATTTTTAGTAACCTTAAAATATCATGTTTTCACTTGTTGTTTCACGAAAAGCACATTAAAAATTTCTATCTACATGGTTGGTTCGAATATCTAAGTATTTTTGTTTTCTTTTTATTAACGATTAGTTTTATTATTGTTTTTGGATAGATGAAGAATATTAAAATTTTAGCACGTTTCTATGAATCATCATCGGGAGAAACTGTATGTTTGTTACATTTCCAAAGTATGACCACAAATTGGCATGGAAAATTGATAATATTAGTAGTAAGGAATTTGTATTTCTAGCACTTCTTTCTAAGTACTCTGCATATTTTTAAGTATTTCTTGTGAGAAATTTTAAAAAGCCTGCATTCCACAAATATATCTAGTGCTTAGTATAGTATGTGTGCTAGTGTAAACATCTGTTGCTTTTATTACTAACTTGAGCAAACTCTTAAAAAGTCAAGCAACATCTAATGGAATAAACAAACATGTGTGTGCTTTGATATTTTCATAAAAAAAAAATAAGAGAAATATCTTTCAAGTCAATACAACCAGCAGAAAAATTTTCCTTTTTTTGTGTTACTTTTTAATAAAAAATCAATAAACTTGTCATGCTTCTCAATAATAAAATGATTATGCAATCGTTTCATTTATTAATGCATTTAACACATGTGTGTGGATTACAAATATAGAAAATTTAGAAAAAAAATTTTAAAATAACAATCAAAATTTATTTATTTTTTTGATCAGACCACTGCCCACCTAACTTTTTGTTAGGCATGTATTCGAACATATTAACAATAGAGTTATAATGTGGTAATTTTGTGTTTTTTGTTTTCTTTTAAATTAGACAAAGATTATTTATATTTAAAGATGCTATCTATTATTTTAAGATAAAATTTTTAAGATAATTTACATAAATTTTTAGTTAAGCAATATTTATTTTTCCAACTAGTTACTTAGCACACTTTAGTTATTATTAAAATAATAAAAGTAAATATCGCTCATTCACTTCAAGAACGACAGAAGTCAAAAAATAGATAATATTTACATAGTTCCAAAAATAGATTTTCTTAAGTTTTTCAATTACTTGGTCGAAAGAACGATGTATAAGGTAAAACAAATTTTTTTCAGAATTTTTAGAACTTTTTAAATTTTTTTTTTGACCAATTTTTGAAGAATTATAAAATGTTTCAAAAAATTGTGAAAAAAATACTCCCTTTGCTTTACACGGGCACCCTCAAGGAGCGGCAGGTTTTGCTGACTTGGACCTCGAAAAACTCTATGTAGAGTTGTTCTTAATCGTCCCCAGATTTAAAATCTTCAAACCGGAAAATCGTACCTGCTTCTCTTCTCGAGATATATATATATATATCTGGCTATATATATATGTGGCTTTAATCGAAACAATTAATCCTATCTTTGAAAATATTTGACATAGGTGAATGAAATTTAGTGCATATATGTAAAATACTCGAGTTAATTGCATTCAATAAAAATATGGGCGAGGCCACGCCCCCTCGACCCTATACCCTATATTCATCGTATCTCTGGAACTATTTGACTCAGGTGAATGAGATTTGGTACATATGTAATTGGCACTGGGGAAAAAATTTTTAACAAAAAACGGGCGGGGCCACGCCCCCTCTATCTAAAAAACCAAATATATAGGGAATTGTTATTATTTTTATTACACCAGCTTGCAAAACACATGAAGTGCATCACAAATACACTTTCCAAGGAAATAACGCAAATTTAATGAGCGTTAAACGTGTCGTATTGCTGTGCATTGTTCCCAACATAAAGGAAACATACGACAACGTAAAACTCTTGTTTGATCTGACAAATATAAATGACATTTCTTTCAAATTTATTTGCGATTTTAAATTATTACTGATATTAACGGGCAGTCTGCTGCTTCAGCGATGTATCCTTGCCCTTACTGTTTTGTTTCCCTTAATGATATGAAAGAAAGTGACAAAGAAAAACATGAATATAGCAGAGCTGCAAGTAGTGGCTCTCATGCAGAAAATTTGGGAAATAACAGCTTTTCGGAATTAAAAACTTATGGAGACTTGCGTAAGGACTATGCAAAATTTGAAATATCTGGAAAAAACAAAAAGATAGCTAAAAAAAGCCACAGTACCGTTAACTGTCCTCTACTTACCGAGAGTGATGAAATGAGAAAGAAATGCGTCATACCTGAATTACATGTCTTAATGGGGTTCGTTAACCATTTATTTTGGAAGGGTTTGGTACCTCTGTTGGGAAGGGACGTTGCTTTGATATGGCCAAAAAAATTGAATATAATTTCAAAAAATTACCATGGTGATTGTTTTGAAGGCAACTCCTGTAAAAAATTATTAAAAGAGGCTAACAAACTTAATGATCCTGATATTTATGAAAATGTTGGGTTTTTGGCTCTTGTACCTTCAATAGTATGGATCGAGTAGTTAATTGTTGTTTTACATCAGGTAAAGTAGGGGAGGGGTTAAAAGGCTATTTAAAAGATTTAGATAAGGATTTTAAAGCCTTAAATATGATTGAGAACGTTTCTGAATCATTAAAAATCCATGTTTTTAGAGTTCACGTTGAACAATGCCTTCATTTCATAGAACATGGCAACGGATTGGGATATTGGTCGGAACAAGCCGGAGAATCGGTTCACCGCAAATTTTTGCACATCTGGGAACGCTATAAGATAAATTCAATCGAAAATGAATTATATGAAACCAACCTTCTCAAGGCTGTTATTGAATTTTCATCCATGAATACATAATTAAGATTCATAAAAAATTATAAAAAAACTTAAAAATAAAAAATAAAAAAAATAAAAATTATAAAAAAATAGAAAAAGACAAAAAAAAAGGAGCCAAATAGCCACTACGTCCACGTCGTTGGCTCTGGGTTGCGCTAAAAGTGGTAAGTGACTACTTTCATAATTCACGTTAAGGTCCAAATAAGTATCTTAGCATTATCCTGTCCACTTCACGTTATGTCAAATCAAATCTTATTCAACTGTGTCCAATAGTTTTAAAGATATGAGAAATTTGGTTCTTTAAGATAGAGGGGGCGTGGCCCAGCCCGTTTTTTGTTAAACATTTTTTTCCCAGTGCCAATTACATATGTACCAAATCTCATTCACCTGAGTCAAATAGTTCCAAAGATACGACGAATATAGATATATATATATCTCGAGAAGAGAAGCAGGTACGATTTTCCGGTTTGAAGATTTTAAATCTGGGGACGATTAAGAACAACTCTACATAGAGTTTTTCGAAGTCCAAGTCAGCAAAACCTTTCGCTCCTTGAGGGGGCCCGTGTTTAAGCATGGACTTTTTTCGTAAGATGCCTTGATTTTGGGTAAAAATGCGTCTTTCCGACCGCGAGGTTGAAAAACGTAAAAGAATCATTTTTCGGAACCGAATATTATCTATACAACAAGCAAAAAAATTAATTTTCTTACTGGAATAATCTTTATTAATGCATGAAAAATAAAGTGTGAAAAGTCCATTGCAAAATTTTGTTTGCAAAAAAAAACTTATTCAAGGTCAAAATCAATTTTTTGCAAAATCTCGCTAACGGTTACATCTACAGACAAATTTTGTATCTCAGACAACTACCTATTAAAAAATGTAAGAAATGTTTTCATGCTGCTTGAAGTTAAGGAGATATCTTATTTAAAGACATATCGCTGCGTACAATTGAGCAGATTTATAGGAACGTTAATTTTCAAAGTGCTATAATTCGTGAACTATAAGTCGTAAAAATACTATTCTGACAGCATTCTATAGAAAATTTTTTAAGTTATGAAATTGTGGTCCAATATTTTTCTGCAAAAGTAAGCGTTAGCGAGATGTTCTATAGAAAAAATAGCACCCATATTTCGACCTGTACGATCATCAGGTAACTAATATAAAAATGTCTTTATCGGATCAAAATTATGGTAATATGATCTTTAAATCTTCATCTTAAGGTTTGAACTTTGCTTCTTACGATTATGGCTTATAAGATGCCAAAGAATCATTTTAGCAGAAAACCTAAAACATTCGGACAGGTTTCCTTATTTCTCTCGAATATATATTTTAGTTATGGTTCATCTCCAACTAGTGGTGACCATAATCAGTTTAAGTCTTTGTAATTTTCGAGACCAAGATGCTGATATGGTTTCAAGAACAAGATTTATTGTCATTCCTTATAGGGATGTCACGACTCTTTGGAACATAAAACTTATTATTCATAAAATCATCTATTTTTCAGAACTCTGCAACTTAAAAACTAAACTTTGAAAGCATGACCAAGAAAACGTTTGAGAACAAGATTTGAGGCCAAAGACTAAATATCAAAACCAAGACCAAGACTTAAGGCCAAAGACCAACACCTAGTCTGCAATGGGCTTGGTTTGCTCATCACTAGTCGTTTTTCTAAATCGTTAATAATTAAGAACTATGATAAATAAAGTTATTATGATATCATTGGAATTAGTGCATCACAAATTTTGTAAATTTGTTGTCATTTTTACAATTTCAAAAACATATTCCTTTTTTAATCGAATTTAACCGAAATTATATTATTAAAGTATCAAATTTTTCTGGGGCAGTCCTTATTTCGCAGAAAATTCCTTACTTTCCTCCTACTTAGTTTTAAAAAAAATTTATAAGGACAAATCTACTTTGTAAATATTGGGGGGGTTAAACTGCAATGAAAATATATAAGTAATTCCTTCACTAAAACAGGTCTCACGGTTATGGTTAACTGATAGGTCCAAAATGGAAGATGGTAGCGCAGGAGTTGGAGTCCTAAAACCAAGACTTCAAAAAGCAGTTGCAATGAAGAAAATACAGCTTCCATTTTTTATGTGGGGGCCCACGCTTTATAGTTTTGCGTGAGAAAATGTCTACACAGAGAGACTTCCGGCATAAAAGCCTACACTGAAATAATGTTAGGTCACTGTTGACTTAATTACCACTTAAAGAAGATTGGTTTGGTAAACTACGATTCGTGTAGAATCTGTCAAAAGAACTTGAAAGTATCAGAGCATTTGCAAACGCAAAATAAGTATCTCGGTGGCGTGATCTTAGATCCCAATGACTTAGATAATATTAATCCCACGGCAGTGACGAGACTTATAAATAGTCCAGAACTGTTCTGATAAGGAAAGGGGCTGTACAAAAGATATTTTAGATCGTAGTAGCTTGCAAATAATAATAACAATTCATTGGAAACTTGAGTCCTTTGTTAACTGTACTATGTAATTTCTACACGGAAAAAACTAAACCGTATAAATTCATTCAGTAACTGTGCGCCCGTAAAAAAAAAAAACCGTAATAATAAAGAAAAATTTTGTGCGGCGCTAGTATTGATCTTACGTCCTTTGTGTTTGTAGACGACGCCCCTAGCACTCAGCTACTGTAGCACTGTCATTTCTATCGCTTATTGTTTAACTTTAATTATTTTTCAATAAAACTTTTTACAATCTCAATCAGTAATAATTGAAATGTATTCTAAACAAATATTGCAGATATTACTGGTATTTTTTCATGCGACAACTTTTTATACCCTACACCCAGGGTATATTCACTTTGTCCCTCCGTTTGTAACGCAGAGAAGGAGGCGTGGCAGGTATAGAAAAGTATATATATTCTTGATCAGCGTCACCTCCTGAGTCGATATAGCCATGTCCGTCTGTCTGGCTGGCTGGCTGGCTGGCTGTGTGTTGAAATACACTTTTTGGGAAAACTGAGCAAGATAATTCAATGAAATTTGGTACACTGCCTCCGTCGTCAAAGTTAGCTCGGGGGATTGAAAATGAGCAAAATCGGTCAACGGACACGCCTACCGCCCATACAAAAATTATATTCAAAATGCAATTTTAGGAGTATTTTTCACGACAATGCAACCACAATACATATAAGTACTACGAATTGTAAGCGTGGCACCTCCCATATAAGCAAAAGCTTCAAAACGCTATACTGAAAGCGTTTTTTGAGATATTCGAACTAAATTTGACTCAGACACTAAGAATTATAAATGAAAGCTCTCAGCATAAATTGGGTGAAATCAGACAAGGGGGCGTGGCACCTCCCATATAAGCAAAAGATTCAAAATGCTATACTGAAAGAGTTTTTTGAGATAATCGAACTAAATTTCACTCTGACACTAAAAACTATAAATGCAAGCTCTGAAGAAAAACTGCGTGTACTCGGACAAGAGGGCGTGGCACCTCCCATATAAGCAAACTTTTCAAAATACTGCAGTGTAGGGTATCTATTTTTTGGCCAGGCCAAAATTTACACCCTTACTAGTTACTTCTCTATTCAATATTTTTTACTGTTTGTCTTTGTACTTTTTGATGTTTAAACCGTATATTTTACTTTCGTGTCATTCCTTTTTCATGCAAATTCAGTAAAGTAATTGAATTACTGGAACAAACCATAATTTTTTTTGAGATTATTATCACTTTGTGTTATTTGAAAATCAATTTTTGCGGGTAATTTTTTTTCGTGCAAAGTTTTAAGTATATGCGAATAAACTGACTTTAATCACTGTAATACTACATAATATACAGTGACTCACGAAATTGATCACGCTTTGGCTATGAATGCAAACAACTAATAAAAAGTCTGTAATGGGTTTGTATTTTTAATGTCTTAATTTTAATAAAACTACATTAAGTAAAGGAAAATAAACAAGGGACAAATTCCATAAAAACTCTTTTTTAAATAAAAAATAGTAAAATAAAATCAAAAACATTTAACGTGATCAATTTTGTGACTTCACATTATGAACCTTGGAAACTAATGTTAATATTTTGTATAGCCTTCTAGTGCATCAATAACTGCTTTTATCCTTCTGGGCATACTATCTAGAAGTTTTACAAATTTCTGGATCAATAGCATTCCAAGCATTTTGAGCCTTAGGCCAAAATTCACTAAGAGTACCGGTTTCACCTTCCATCGATTTTCTCAATATGTCCCATAGGTGCTCAACAGGATTGAGGTCTGGAGATTACGAGGGCCATTTTACTGTTGTAATTCCATTATCTGAAAGCCATTTTTGTGTCCTCTTTGCAATGTGCTTTGGGTTATTGTCCTGCTAAAAGACAATAATTGAAGCATTTACCTTCAAATCTTGTACGGTACTAAGCAAATGACTTCGTAGAATTTCAATGTAAGACTTTACTGTCATTCGACCTTTGATTTTGGTAATTCTACCAACACCTCTAGTGAGCATACATCCCCACACCATTGTTGAGCCTCCTCCAAACTCAAGTCTGAGCTTAACGCATTGTGACTGAAATCTCGAACTCTTACTCCTCCAAACCTACTCACTGCCGTCCGATCCTAAGCGGTTTTTTGGCCTTATCTGACCATATAACCTTCTCCCAATCGTTAGCGCTCCAGTCTTTGTAATATTTTGCAAACTTCAAACGCAACTTTCTGTGCCTCACTGTAAGCAATTGCTTTTTAACTTTTGCGCGCTCTTTAAGCCCACAAAGCTTGAGCTTGTTGGAGGCTCAATAATGGTGTGGTGATGCGTGACCACTAGAGGTATTGGCAGAGTTACCAAAATCGAAGGTCGAATGACAGCAGAGTCTTATATTGAAATTTTACGAAGACATTTGCTTGATACCGTACAAGATTTGAAGGTAAATGCTTCAATTATTGTCTTTTAGCAGGACAATAATCCAAACCACACTGCAAAGAGGACACAAAAATGACTTTCAGATAATGGAATTAAAACAATAAAATAGCACTCGTAATCTCCAGACCTCAATCCTATTGAGCATCTATGGGGCATATTGAGAAAATCGATGGATGGTGAAACTGGTACTCTTAATGAATTTTGGCCTAAGGCTCAAAATGCTTGGGATGCTATTGCTCCAGAAATTTGTGAAACTGTTCTAGATAGTATGCTCAGAAGAATAAAAGCAGTTATTGATGCATTAGAAGGCTATACAAAATATTAACATTAGTTTCCAAGGTTCATAATATGAAGTCACAAAATTGATCACGTTGAATATTTTTGATTTTGTTTTATTATTTTTATTTAAGAAAAAGTTTTGATGGAATGTGTCCCAAAATAAAGACACATTAAAAATACAAACCCATTTCAGACTTTTTATTATTTCTTTGCATTCATAGCCAAAGCGTGATCAATTTAGTGAGTCACTGTATTATATACAAATAACTAATATCTCACCTGTTGGGCTACAGGATCCAAAATGCTCTCTATTGTTTTTGTGTGAAAAACGGGCATTTTGCTGCTTTTGTATTTTTTTTGTTATGATCCTTTTGTACTGGTGCGGTTGCGTTTTAGGTTTAAATTTTCTGGAATAAATTTTTGTTGTTATTTCTTATTAATCTCAAAGAATACACCAATGCACACTAAAAATGTTGATACAAATTAAATTCAATTAAGTTGAATACAAATACAAACATACATATTACATACAAACAAATGTCTGGCTTATCTGTGAAGAATGATAATTTTATTTTTATTCCTTTGGGGGTTTGTCAGTCTGTTAAATTTGTGTCTGGTTTTGCGAAAAAGTGCTACCGTGTGTTGCTTCTATTCTTTGAAATTTTTCAGTCATTCAATGATTCGTTGACACTGGCTGGCTGGCTGATGGTGGGAACGTCATCGATGAGTAATCGTCTTGAAATAAGAAATCTGTCTGTTTAGTTTATTCAATTGGTGGGTGATTTGTGTCGAATAGCTCTAATTCTTTTTAATCGATTTAATTGGAAATTCTACTGATTGCAAAGAGACGACTATACGCTTATGCAAAGCTTGAAGTTTAATGGCATAATGAATTCTTTTATGCAATAAATTAAATTTTTTATGGCTTACATTTTGTGGAATATGTATTTTTATCAGGGGCGTGGATAGGATTTTTTTTCGGGGGATCGAAAAGCTCTATCATTCTTGTACACATATCAAAATCATGAAATAAACATTACTCATATGTCCTTTTGCAAGGTACTTAAAAATTTCGGAGGGGGGGGGAGTGGTACTGTCGGAACCCCGGACTTTTACATTTGAACTATTATATGAAAAAGGGTCTGTTAGTGTTGATTTGGGGAACACCGGATTTCAATAATTTGTTCACTAAGCATAAAGAAAACTATTAAGAGGTAGTTCATAAATCTTATGACGTTAAATTGACATCCCCCTTCACAGCTCCGTGTCATTATGTAGGTTAAACTGTTAAAAGTAAAGGGTCAAAATTTAAGACTAATATGCACATAAATGCTTTCAAGCTAATTTTATCAAACGGATACAAATAGAACAAGTGGACAAGGCAGTTTTCCAGTAGAATACGATTAACCATATAAGTTGTTAAAACATTAACGCCACTGAACATTTCTCGGCCAGTAGATTAGAAAAACAATAACAAAATGTTAAAACTCTGTTGTAGTTACTGATGTCCATAATCGCAATATTGCGCGGCATCAAATAGCTATTCCCACGCAAACGACACTGAAAAAAAGATACGACACTGACGTCACAATATCAAGTTGAACACCTTCAACGGAATGTTGCAGCCGGTTGTATCTAAGTAGCAGCAAACCACAACAACAAAAGCAGCAGCAATTTAATCCGCGTAGTTATTGATTTTCTTTCAAAAGATTTTTCCTTTTCTATAAATTTTGCGGTAAATGAGTAAAACAGACAATAAGTAGCGGGTAAGAGAGGTTCAAAGTATATAGAATGCCAATTCAAGTCTATTCAATTCAATACAATTTAATGGAATTCAATTGCACTGTTTGTTGTACCTACATAGATATTTATGATACCCTATACTCTGGTATTGATTTTGAGATAAAATTAACAAATGTTAAAAAATGTCAATAATATTTAAAATTATTGATAAAGTCGAAAAATTAAAATAAAAGTCGAAAACTACCATTATAAAAGTTGAAAAGTATCAAAAAAAAGTGTATCGCAAATCGAAAACTAGAAATAAGTTGAGGAATAAACAAAATAAGTCAGAAAAATTGATGAATGAAGAGTTCGAACCTTATCATATGCCAAAATGAAGTATAAAACCATAGAGTTTCAGTGAAATTCAAAATATTTCGGAAGTATCGTAAAGGAAAAAAAAAAAAAAAAAATGGCAAAAGTTATCAAAAAATCTCGCATGTTTCGAAAAGCCAAAGAAGTCGTTTACAATTGAATAACACCATAAAGTCAAAAAATCTCAAATACGTGGGCTGCTCGATATATTTCTGGCCTAGGCAACACTATAATAAAGTTTGATGTTTTTTAGCATAAACGTACTCACAACTTTTTGATGTACAAGTGCTATTTGTTACGTTTACAGAGAGTTAAGAAAATCAATTTTTCCATTGAAAATTTAAGCAATTGATAAATTATGGGGTTTCCAACGAGAACAAAAGTTTTTTACAACTAAGTGTTCATGCAAAATCGTATGTATTGGAGTGGAACTAATGCCCAAGGATGCCTATATCTCACGGTATGTCACATGACGCTCTTGCATTATTAGTTCACGCACGGCATCAATGTTCTCTGGCACAACAGACGTTTTCGGACGACCTTCGTCTTTGAACGAGCGTCGGCCACGATTGAATTCATTAAACCAGTTTTTCACAGTGCTATAAGATGGTGCTTCATCGCCATACAAAGATTTAAGTTCATCGATGCACTCTTGTCGTGATAATTCACGTCGAAAGTTGTGAAAAATGATCGCACGAAAATGTTCACGTGTTAATTCCATTTTTTTTGCCAAATTGATTTTTTGAAGTCACTGTAAACAACACAAATGATGGTCGTACGTCAAAACGTTCTGAGTACGTTTATGCTAAAAAATATCAAACTTTCCAATAGAAATGTCAGATTGCACCTAGCAACACTAAGTGTTGCCTAGGAAAGAAATATATCGAGCAGCCTACGTAAGTAGTCGAACAAATTTATTAAATCGAAAAACTTCGAGAAGTATCGAAAAAGTCAGAAAATTTTGATTATAATCGATGTAAGAAGAGCTAGTAAGGATGTAACCTTTGGCTTGGCCAAACATTAAATACCCTACACTGCAGTATTTTTAAAATTTTGCTTATATGTTGCCACGCCCTCTTTTCCGAGTTCGTTTTGTTTTAACTCAGAGCGTGCCTTCATATTCTTTAGTATTTGAGTGAAATTTAATTGGATTATCTCAAAAAACTCTTTCAGTATAGCATTTTGAAACTCTTGCTTGTATGGGAGGTGCCACGCCATCTTGTCCGATTTCACCCAGTTTTTGTTGAGAGCTTGCATTTATAGATCATAGTCTTTGAGTAAAATTTAATTCGATTATCTCAAAAAATTCTTTCAGTAAATCGTTTGAAGCTTTTGCTTATATGAGAGGTGCCACGCCCTCTTGTCCGAATCGCCCAGTTTTTTTTAGAGCTTGCGCTTACAATTCGCAGTGTTTATGTGTATTTTGGTTGCATTGTGGTGAAAAATACTCCAAAAGTTACATTTTGAATATATTTTTTGTATGGGCGGTAGGCGTGACCGTTGACCGATTTCGCTCATTTTCAATTCCACGAGCTAACTTTGATGACGGAAGCAGTGTACCAAATTTCATTGAATTATCTTGCTCAGCTTTCCCAGAAAATGTATTTCCACGCACACCCAGCCAGCCAGAAAGGCGGACATGGTTATATCGACTCAGGAGGTGACGCTGATCAAGATTATATATACTTTTCTATATCTGCCACGCCAGCTTCTCTGCATTACAAACGGAAGGACAAAGTGAATATACCCTGGGTGTACGGTAAAAAAAAGTTGATAAACGCGGAATAGTGTCGAAAAATTTGAATGGTTGAACAACAACGAAAATTTTTGAAATGTTACGTATAATTGGATTATGGCAATAAAGCCAAAAAATTTCAGTGTAAATTCGAAATATTTCAAAAGGTATCGTAAAGGAAAAAAAGCGTCGAAAGTTATAAAAAAAAACCTCGAAGGCTTCCAAAACGCCAATAAAGACGATTAAAATATATAAATATCATACGAGTAAAGTAAATAAATCTGAAATAGACGAAGCAATTTGAAAAGTTGAAAAAATTTTAAAAGTATCGAAAAAGTAAGAGAACTTCCATTGTAGCCAGTTGAAAATGTTGAACAAAAAGTCAATCAAAATGAAATAGTGATGAAAGTTGAA
This sequence comes from Calliopum simillimum, assembly GCA_951812925.1. NCBI lineage: Eukaryota > Metazoa > Arthropoda > Insecta > Diptera > Lauxaniidae > Calliopum > Calliopum simillimum. Next base: position 93,248,725 of record OX638372.1, on the reverse strand, counting down.
TGAATGAAAATTGTAGAAATCAAACGTAAAAGTGGTTTATGGATAATAAAACCAACTAGTAAGGGTGTAAAATTTGGCCTGGCCAAACATTAAATACCCTACACTGCAGTATTTTTAAAATTTTGATCATATGGGAGGTGCTACGCTCTCTTGTCCAAGTTCACCCAGTTTTTGTCCAGAGTTTGGATTTATAGTTATTAGTGTCTGAGTGAAAAACGTTTTCAGTATAGCGTTTTGAAGCTTTTGCTTATATAGGAGGTGCCACGCCCTCTTGTCCGAGTTCGTCTAGTTTTAGCTTAAAGCGTGCATTTATAGTCTTTAGTATTATAGTGAAGTTTGGTTGGATTATCTCAAAAAACTCTTTCAGTATAGCATTTTGAAACTTTTGCTTATATGGGAGGTGCCACGCCCCCTTGTCAGATTTCACCCAATTTTTGTTGAGAGCTTTCATTTATGATTCTTAGTGTCTGAGTCGAATTTGGTTTGAATATCTCAAAAAATGCTTTCAGTATAGCGTTTTGAAGCTTTTGCTTATATGGGAGGTGCCACGCCCTCTTGTTCGAATTCGTTCAGTTTTTTCTCAGAGCTTGCGCTTACAATTTTTAGTACTTATGCGTATTTTGGTTGCATTGTCGTGAAAAATACTCCTAAAATTGCATTTTGAATATATTTTTTGTATGTGCGGTAGGCGTGTCCGTTGACCGATTTCGCTCATTTTCAATCCCCCGAGCTTTGACGACGGAGGCAGTGTACCAAATTTCATTGAATTATCTTGCTTAGTTTTCCCATAAAGTGTATTTCAACACACAGCCAGCCAGCCAGCCAGCCAGCCAGCCAGCCAGCCAGCCAGCCACTCAGCCAGCCAGCCACCCAGCCAGCCAGCCAGACAGACGGACATGGCTATATCGACTCAGGAGGTGATGCTGATCAAGAATATATATACTTTTCTATATCTGCCACGCCTCCTTCTCTGCGTTACAAACGGATGGACAAAGTGAATATACCCTGGGTGTAGGGTATAAAAAAAGTCGACAAATGTTTAAATATTTCGAAAGTTATGACAAAAATAGGCATAAAAACTAGAAATTTCGATAGCTATCGCAATATTTCAAAAACTAATAAAAACGTCGAAAGTTATCAAAAAATCTTGAATACTTCGAAGATAAATAAATAATATAAAAAATTTCGAATATGTAGTTAAAAAAAAATATATAATATCGAAATACATACTTTAAGAAGTATCGAAAAAGTTAGAAAATTTCGATTGAAGTCGGATCAAGAAGAAATGTGTCAGAAAGTATTGAATATATTTAAAATATATATTTATATCAAATATTGGAAGTTTTTGTACAAAAATTCAATTCAAGGCTGAAATGTACTTATTAAAAGAGTTAAGTGTATCGAAAAAGCCGAAAATCGACTTAACAAAAAATTGTTGAAAAGTATCGAAATATTGCGATAATGTTGAAGAAATCAGTTAAAACAGACAGATTTTGAAATTCATACATCGAAAACTGTTGAAAACTACTGTCGAAAAATTTCAAAAAACCTCAAAAACTAACGAAAAGTCAATTCAAATCAAAGGAAAGTCAATGTTAGGAAAAATAATTTCAACATAACAATGAATTTGATTATCTATATAATTATACGCAAGACAAAAATTTGTCTTACCTTTTTTACTACGTTAGAAATGGAGCACGACTTTGAATTATACACCATTTGAAAGGTAGTTGTGTGTAAATGTGCACAAAGTTAAAATTATTTTAATATTTTGCCATTAAGTTAGGTAAAATTAAATGCAAATGTTTTAATATTAACAACGTCAAAAAACGCGGTCACACAGAGCTGAAAAAGAGGATACATCAAGACAAAAAGAGAAAGACAAAAAGCTGACTGACACTGACTTCATATTTTTTGTTTTCTTTTCGTTTCACATTTCTCACTGTACCAGGGATTAGAAAAAAGCTTTTCTATTTTGTACTAAAACTGTCCAAAAAGTACCAAAATTATTTAATACATTTGACCATTGAGCGATTCTGGTATAAGTAAATTTGCTGAATCTAAAAAAAATACATATAAAATCATTTCTTCGGATTGACACTTTTTTTTTTTGAGTTGCAAGGTAGTATCCATTTTCAACTTGTTCAAAATTCAAGTTGTAATAATTGGTCCGCATTTGAGCACATCTGGAAGATTTGTGTTTAATATAGATCTCTTTTTCTAGAAATTTGAGACTTAGATAAGCGTAGAATCACAGAAAAATTTAATACTGTACTAGGACTCGTTTTTTTCTACTTATTTGTTTCACTCTCATGCCTTGTCCATACTACTTTGGATAACCAAACCGAATTAAGAAATACCAAAGCTCAAAATCAGAGTTTCCCCTGTGTAGCTTAGTTGTGTCAAATAAAAGCTTTTTCATAATTTACCTCTGGAAATTTTTTAAATTCAGAGTTGTAGTAGTTGGTTCTTCTAACTAACTAGAATTTCTCATACAAATCGAAAAGCAAACTAACACGGTTTTTGCATAACAAAGCTTAAACTAAAGTTAAAACTCTGATTTAGTAGGGTACATAACAGTGTCGAACTTGCCGAGACATCAATTTGTTTTTATTTACAAAACAAAGCGGCGGCAAATGAGACCATATTTGGAAATCAAACAAACATAAATTACATATGTACGTATGTAATAAAAATAAATATTAATGAATTTATCATGACGATAAGTGTTAGCTAATGGCAAGTTAACATGGCTCGTTGTAATGCGAAGCCAGTGGCACGTTAATGGAGGACCAGAGCTATATTGGTCAGAATCAAAGCTAAAAAAAAAAAAACTGACGGTTCGATTATTGTCTAGGGTTCTTTAAGAATGAACTGCTAGCGTCTATTTCATAAAAAAAAATGTTTGCTGCTCTTGTCATTTAAGTGGGTTATTGGCTCAAACTTAATTAACTTAAAAGCATGGAGAATGCTGAAAATAGAAAATAAAGCAAACATTCGCAAAGACAAAAAGTCAATTGAGGCTTGGCAGAAACTTTAAGGGAATAAAATATTGCGCCGATGCTTAATGTCTTGAATTGTATTTAATGAATTTTTCTTTTGATTTATTATTTAATTACATACTTTGGCATTTTTATTTGATTTAAATTCATTTCTGAACACACAAATGTATTTTTTTTTTTCATCTATAGATGATTGTTTAAGTGCAATATATATATGGTATATATGTTATTTAAGTAAACAATGTTAACGAGATGAAGTACTGTGACGAATAAGCCAAAATGCTGCAAAAAAAAAAAATAAAAATCAGGCAAACATTTCTACTTCAACTGGAAATTTGTCAACAGCTCCTGAACAAAGAAATCCTTAGCCACAAATTCGGATAATGCAGCTTGAAGCTCCGGTCTTTAACTTCAAAACCCAGTTTAAGTTATGTCGATAACTTTGTTCGTTTTCGAAATATCGTAACCTGAAATATCGAGAAAAACGTTGATTTTTGCTTTTTTCACCTTCTCAGGTTAGATTTGAATTTGAAGAAGTAAAAAGATATCTGGGGTTTGAATTAAAAGACCGGGTCTTCAAGCTGCATTATCAGAATTTGTTTTCTAACTTTTATGGGCATGTATGTATGTATTCTCCTTTAACTCCTAGGAAGAGCATAGGGCCAATATGAAACGCCTCCATTTGTTGCGATGCCTTGCGATGACTTTGATCTCTTCCCACGATTTTCCCGATTCTTGTATTTCTTTCTCCAGCGACCTTTTCCAGTTGGTTTTGGGTATACCACGTCCTCTACTACCTTGTGGATTCCACTCAAGAGCCTGGCGACAAACTTCGCTGTGTGGTTTCGGGAGAGTGTGACCAATCCATCTCCACTTGCGCAGATTGATCACATTTGCTATAGTCTTCTGATTGCATTTTTGATGTAGCTCGGCATTTGATGTAGTGCGAGGCCCCAAACCTTTAGTATACGTCTTAAGCATTTGTTGACGAATAATTGCATCTTGTTCGTTAGTTGTTCAGTAACAAGCCATCTTTCGCATCCATATAACAAAACCGATTTTACATTCGAATCAAAAATGTGCACTTTCGTTTGAGTGGATATAACGGAAGAAGACCATATTTTGTTCAGTTGAGCAAACGCGCCATTTGCTTTTGCTATTCTTGAGTTGAAATCTTCTTTTGCTTCGACAGCTTCATGCTTTTAGTCTTGGATACATTGATTTTTAGGCCGACCTTCTGCGATTCCAAGACAAGGTCTTCAATTTTGCTTTGCATATCTGAGTGTTTGGACGATAGAAGGCAAATGTCGTCAGCGTGGTCGAGATCTTCTAGATGTTCGGTAAAGTTCCATTAGATACCCCTTTTGGCCTTATTAAGAGCTTTATCTAGGATATCGCCAAGAACGATAAGGAAGAGAGATGGTGATAGTAAACACCCCTGACGTACGCCTGAATTAATGGTGAATGTCAGTGACAACAACCCGTTGTGTAACACACTGCATTTAAAGCCTTCATATTGTGCACAAACTAAGTTTATGGCTTTTGCGGCAATACCTCTTCGCTGTAGTGAAACCCAAATGTTTTCTCGGGAGACACTGTCGAAGGCAGTGCTGCAGTCTACGAAGACAAGTTGAAGCGCAGCACGCCACTCTCATGATTGTTCGACAATTATTCTAAGGGTGTTGATCCACGCATGTTCGGTTTCGCCGGAATCTTGCTTGTTGCCTTCGGATGGCCGAATCACTTCTTTCGCTTATGGCCGAATCAAGTTTTTCAATATACAATACAATATCTCGGTAACGCGATCATTTTTTTCAGTTAATTTTTATAAAAATTTTTTTTTTTTTTTTTGAATACAGAAACAATGTGAAGACCATTTGGTAACTATAAATTCGACCCTAAAAATCGATTAGCTCGATGATCGATTTAAAAAAAGCTTTTTCTGTATATTTGGATCCCAGTGAATAACTTTGCATCAAAAAAACTGGTGTCTGCCGACATTGAAATAAAACCATGCTCAACCAATACTCAATGTCCAAGACCAAGATCAAGACTGCTATGGTCTTCATCTTGGATTGCTTATCACTACAATTTAATAAGCTCGCAAATGAAGTGCATGAATTGCAGCGATTAAAAAGTGGGCGTAAGAAAATAAGTGCCACACCCAGTATCCAAAGTTTCACTTTTTACACGTGTATGAAGAATGCATGAATTGTACATCCCATCCCCATTACGTTTTGTTTATTGTTTTTTTTTTTTTTCTGCAATCCATTTTGCCCTATTTTGCTTTATTTGATTTTTATTGAAATGTCACCTTTTTGCTTCATTTGACTTGTTGCTCTTCGCTCTGCGGCTAAAAATAAAGCGCCCAAAAGGGAAGCAATAAAAATGCACAAATAAAAAACCGTCTACGTTGCCGTGAGTCACAAAAAAGGGGGGCACCACATACACACACCAAATAGCGCATAGTGGATTTAATGTACCCACAATAACGACGACGATGGCGACACCCAGTGCCCCACAGCAACAACAAAAACAACAACAAGAGAAGCAAGCAACCAGCCAGTCACCTACAACACCTTGGGCAAGATCGTTTTTTTTTTTTTTTTTTTTTTGACAGATTTATTAATATAAATCTACGTGTGTAGAGGGCCATAAATAAGTATGTATGCATGTATGTATGTTTGTATAGAGCTGTTTTGTCACAAATTAATGAATTTTTTTTTTTTTCATCAAATTAATTAATAAATATTTTTTTTTCCATTTTCATTTGTCAGCTTTTTTGTTTAAATTAATGCAATCTTTCAGCAAGATGCTCTTCTTTTTGATTTTCATTTTTAATTTGTTGTTTTTTTTTTTTTTAATTAAATTTTCATTTCAAATTCATTTCGCACTCACAATTTCAGAAAAATTAAGATTTTTTTTTATAGAAATTTCGTAATTCACTAAAATTTCGTCCAATTGAGTAATACAATATTTTTGTATCTGGCGTAAAGAATTTTTTTTCTTTTTCACTTTTTCTTTTACTCTGCTTTTCCAAAAACAATTTTTTTTTTTTTTTAAATAAACAAAACAAAAAAAAAACGAGCTTTTTTTAGCAACCAGAAAAACAACAACGACGGCAGCAAGAAGAAGAACAACAACAATGCGCGAATAAATGAAAACGATAAAAGTTGTAGTTGTAGTGTGTTAGTCACCGCAGCAAAAAAACCGCTTTTTTTTTGTATTCTCAAGCAACTACTGACTGACTCAACCGGGTGTTCAATTCAAACTGAATTTCAAACTGATGGAGCATATGAAGAGCGCCAATTGTGGTGCCAAAGCATCATCACCACACATCAATGAAGCAGCGAGCGCATTCAATGTATTGTATTGTATGTGTGATTTAAAGTTCTCACACTCTCTCTTTTGTTTAGCGGCACTATCGTTCCGTTCTGTTGCTCATCGTATCATTGCGCTATTGTTGGTTTTTTATTGTTGTAATTCTCTCATTGTATCTACGTGAGTGTGCTCGTTTTTATTGTTGACTGATCGTGTGCTTTTCGTTTACACTGTGGGGCTTCTACCAGGGCTGCTATAAAGTAAATTTAGTTCTAAAATTAGGGAAAATGAACAATATATGGTTATTGGTGCTTAAAGCGGTAATACAGTGATACATTTTTGGAACTGTTTTTATATAAGGTATCTTGCAAAGTGTTATTTTTTTTTAATTTTTCGAAGATTCCATATTCACCCTTATATAGTTGTCTATTGATTATGTCATTTAAAAAGGAACTAAGATGTTTACAGATTTTTATTACAGAAATCGGTAGATGGGTCATTTAAAAAGAAAAAACCGCAGAGTGTTATTAAATTAGAGGGTGGAAATCTGAGAGGGGGGCAAAATGCACCATTTACAGTTTTTTCAATGCATCTAGCGAACGAAGCAAAATTTCGATATATTTTTTTAGAAAATTTTTTGTACAGAAATAAATTTGCCATTGAAATAGCTTATTTAAAAAAATTTAAAATTTTTTTTTATGCGGTCGGAAAACAGTTTATAAAACCAAGGCGTATACAAAATTTTTAGAATTAAAGCATTTTAAAGAAATTTTATCTACTTTTTTTTATAAAGAGAAAAGAGTAAAAAACACAAAAATTCGAAATTTTTGTTTTATTTTGGCTTCAACATTTTTAGCATTAGCAATTTTTTTTTTTTATTTTTTTAACCTAAGAACCGTGTTATGGGCACTGGGTGCCCAAACCAAATGCCCAAGCCAATTTTCACTGCTGTTTTTAAACCCCAAATTGTTCGAAACAAACGCCAGATCTCATCGGTTTTCAATACATTGAACCTTTTACTACTTAAAAAACATAGTTTGGATAAGGCGGGAAACCTCATTTTCTTGTTATGGGCACTGTGTGCCCAGAATGTATGGGGGTAAGTGGTGAACATTAACCGATCACGCCCATTTTCAACCCTGAACAACTTTTCTTTGTATCATTTTCGAAATTCGCAAAACCAACGGAGTTATTGGAGCAGTAAAGAGACACGAAAAGTTTACTTCATGGTGTGAAATTGATGGCATTAGGTTGAAAAAATTATATCGGTCAAATTACTGATTTTAATGGCACAGAATGTGTATGACATTACTTTTATGGACTTATTTCACTTTCAAAAATAACCACAAAAATAACTCAGTTTGTTTTGTTTCAGAATGGCCCCAGGAATCGTACATTTTCTGGTGTTCTACCGATTCCCGCTCACCCTGTTTATAGCTCAAAAACAGCGAAAATTTAAAAACGATTTTAAAGTTTTTCAAAGCAGCTCATTAAAAATTCTTGCCCTAAAAAAAAAAAAAAACAAAAATACCATGAAAAATATGAACAAAAAACTTATTCCTCCCCAGGGAACAGTTTTCTTAAACATTTTAACACATTATATACCGTGTTTTTATGGGATATTGTTTTTTTCTATACCGAGCATTTGTGAGATCGTAACAAAATAAAAACCTTATTAAGCCGTGATTTAACATAAGACGGCTATGAGCATTCTCTAAATGACCTTCAACATTCTCAGTTCACTTATTTGATACCCTGGCACATATTTAAAAAAAATTCTGGAAATCAAAAATTTTGAAAATTCTTCAAAAACACGAAAAAAGAAATTATCGAAAATGTGAAAAAAGCTTAATAGCCTTATCATGTATGACGAAACAAATCGACTGACTAATTTTCAACATCTTACATTTTGAAAGTTGAGACATGAATTGGAATTTTTGCTTACAAACTTTTTTCTTTGTGTTAAAAAGAACACTACAGTCAAAGCAAGTTATAAATAAAAAGTTTTAATCGGTTGATATCAATTAGTGACTTTCAGTCATTTTATTCGTTTCGTCATACATGATAAGGCTAAAATTTAGCAACAGCGTGAGCGTTATGTTTTTAAACAATTCAGTATAGATTATGTATGAACTTTTTATTTCTTACACGCAGTCTAATGTACTTTTCGATGTTGAATCCGACTGCATCCTTAGAGTTGACAATATACCTGAAGGATTTTGAGATATCCTTGCTTGAAGTTGAAGAAAACGCTGTTTTCAGGCTTAACGTAGCTACAGGAAAAGTTAAAAACCTTTTTCTTCGGCATCGAATAGCCACACTCTTCCTTATCAAAATATATTTCTAACTTTTCCAAAAGGACTCTTACTTTTCGAGTTATGATTGTTTGCAGAGAAGGAAGAAAGGAGGCTTCTCCCATTTTTTTTTATCTCATGGCCTTCTCCATATTGGCACTAACACATTTCATACCCTGCAGCAGATTTTAACTTATTTGAGTATTTTTAGCCAAAAATTGTTTTTTTGATAACATTATACTTTCGTCCTTGTATGGGGCTGAAATACCTTTTCTTCAAGTATTATAACATGGAAAGTAAGCGGCCTATTGGAAAAGTTCAAAGGCATATTATGATACGGAAGATTGCGAATATTCGATACCAAAAAAAAAAAAGAAAGAATTTCACCTTTTCCTATAGCTAAGCCATAAGCCTGAAAAAGCGTTTTCTCCAACTTCAAGCAAGAATATCTCAAAATCTTTTAGGTATTTTGACAGTTCTGAAGATGCAGTCGGATTCAGAGTCGAAAAGTACATAAGACTGCATATAAGAAATAAAAAGTTCATTCCATTCATTTTTTGTGTGCCTGTGTTATTCTTCATATCTACCAGTAAAGATGTTAACCCATAAGTATGTAACCAAGTCGTTTATGCACAATAAATCCGTAAATCTTAGCAAAGATTTATTTAAAAGTGCAAACTCTTGTCTTGTACTAAAATTTATTAGACAATGCGAAAAATAGAGATAAAAAAAATAAAGTATACTTTGAGGCACCACGTATATTGATAACACGTACAAAATAATTTTTCATTCAAACTGTTTGTTTGTTGCACGTGTTTGTTTTATATCTTGACAGAAAATGAAATCGAAAATTGTTGGTCAAAATGGCCACAAAACATAGAAACATAATAAACAAGCAAAAGAAGAATGTAAGAAAAAACATAAACGTACACAGTAAAAAATGATAGTTTAATTTTGATTCCATTCGGTATTGATTTGAAACTGTTTAGGTATTAAATTCAAAATTTATTCCAAAAAAGGTTGAAATTTATTCCGGTAAGTTTTAATTTTAGTTTTTAAAATTTTTTAATACCAAAGAGGCTTAAAAACTATCCTAAAATAAGTTTAATTTCAAAAAAATAATCAAGCGCGTTGGTACTTTCATTAGTACTATACAAGCAATAAAAAACAGTCAATAAACTAACTTCATAATCAATTTTAGTTTTAAAATAAATCCAAGAAAAGTATTCAAATATTCTCTGCGCCAATTTTAGTACTTTTGGTCTGAAACTAATGCCATCAAAGTTTAAATTTAGCTTTGAGAGACTTTTTAGTCTCAAAATTTGAAAATCTGCTTTTATCAAAAGAGCATAAAAAAAAAGAACGAGAACAAAATATAAAAACAATTTTTTTTTGTCAATTGTTTAAATACAAATTTCACACAACTACGTCAATAAGCTCAATAGCCGAGTGAGCTAAAGACTTCGTATCTACATAGGTATAAGAAGTTGTGCCCTTGGTTCGAACCTCAGTTTGGATGGATGGTTTGTTTTTTTTTTTCAATTATTTTTTTTTTTTCATTTTTCTCTCTCTCTTTATTTACTCCAAAATAGTTTAAAATTAAATCTTTTTTTGGCATTGTTCTATATAAATACTTTTTTTGGTTTTAAAATTAAACTAAAATTTTTACTGTGTAGAAAGTAACATACACACATGTTAGGTTTTCATGCACGCACGTATGCGCACACAGGCAAGTACAATAAAATTCTCAACAACCCATTAGGAAGAGGTATAAAATCTTTCGGACTGAATTATAGCATGATTGACTAAGGACGCGAAGATGGTTGCTTTTACCCATTTGCTATTGTAGCCTTACTTTAATTAGCGAAGTGAGAAAATGCATTGTTGCCGTACTGTAAAACAAAAAAGTAGTGAGACAAATATACATAAAAGCCAAAAAGTATGCTATAGCTTATGCTTATTTTGTTGTCAAGCGATTACACAGGTCGACAAAAATATTTCTCGGTTTTTGGATCAGACCTACGACTTCTCGTAAATTTTGATGCGCCGAAGATTTGAGGAAAAAAGTGTGGCAGCCCAATACAAAAAAAACTAGTATGGGTGTAATCTTTGGCCTGGCCAAACATTAAATACCCTAGACTGCAGTATTTCGAAAATTTTGCTTATATAAAAAATGCCATGCCCTCTTGTGCAAGTTCATCCAGTTTTATCTCAGAGCTTGCATTCATAGCCCTTAGTGTCTGGGTGAAATTTGGTTGGATTATCTCAAAAAACGTTTTCAGCGTTTTGAAGCTTTTGCTTATATGGGAGGTGCCACACCCTCTTGTCGGAGTTCGTCTAGTTTTAGCACAGCGCCTGCATTTATAGTCCTTAGTGTTTGACTGAAATTTAGTTGGATTATCTCATAAAACTCTTTCAGTATGGCATTTTGAATTTTTTGCTTATATACGACCTTTTGTCCGATTTCACCCAGTTTTTGCTCAGAGCTTGCATTTATAGCTCTTAGTTTCTGAGTGAAATACAGTTTGATTATCTCAAAAAACGCTTTTAGTATGGCGTTTTGAAACGTTTGCTTATATGGGACGTACCACGCCCTCTGGTCCAAATTCGCCTAGTTTTTGCTCAGAGCTGGTTTTTACTATCCCTAGTAATTATGTGTATTTTGCTTGCGTTGTCGCAAATAATGCTCCTTGAAATGAAATTTATATATTGTGTAATCGATAAGCATACAAATTCTGGAAGGTGATACAGGAGGTCTAACAAAAAATTTTACCCGAGGAGGGGGTCTAAAATGTAGCCCTGAGAAGTTAGGGTTAGGGTTAGGGTTAAAATTAATTTTCTGGCTTGTTTTACCAAAAAATTTTTCTTGGGTCACCTTAACGTTTTGGAGAAAACTTGTTTATAGGAAACTTTTAGCAAATTATATGAGCTTAAAGTTGATAATTTAAATTTTTTATTTTTCTTTAACTTTTCTTTCCAACTAACATACCCTTTTATATTATTTTTTTTTTTGAATCCTTGTTAAATTTCCTTGAATAAGGTAGTACATTTATAATACCAATTTGTTGATCTGAGTTCATAAAAAAAATATTATGTTAATAGGACCTTTTTCATACAGAAATGGCCGCCAAAGTCTAAAAATAGGGAAAAAATTTAAAATATCAACTTTATAGGTCCCGAAATTTGCGAAATCGTAATAAACCCTATAAACCAAGTACACTCTTAAAAAGCTCATACAATTAGCTTAAAGTTCCCTTTAAAAAAGTTTTCTCTCAAAACAAGTCAGAAAATCCGTTTTAACCCTATAATGCATCAGGGGTACATTTTAGACCCCCTCCACAGGTGCAATTTTTTGTGGGTCTAGGGCTCTTCTATCACCCCCCAGAAGCTTTGTAATTGCACTATGTATACGAAGAGTGGGTGTCGCACTTATTTAAGTGCGCATATTTTTCGAGCACTTTATGATATTCACCTACCTACCAAATTTCAACAAAATGGATTATATAGCTTGTGAGATATAACGTGTTAAAATGGTCAATCGTTAAAAAGTGGGCGTAACGATACTCTGATAACGCCCACTTTTCAAATTATGTTCTCATTACAGTGTTTTGGTGATTCCGCCGGAATGGGACGTGCTACGCTACATATTTTGTATTTGTATTTGTGATAAAATCCTAAGAATTACATATTGTATACGATTCCTAGTGGGTTAGGGTAAAACCTCAAGTTGTGGATTTCAATTTTCAAGTTTTTCCTTTGACTACTTCTGCATTAGATGCCGCATTTTTTCTGTTCAACTTCCGTTTCCGTTTTTGTTTGCGTGTCTTTCTGCTGTTTTCGCTTTTACTTCGTTTTCAGCATTAAGTAACTTAATTTTATTTCTTCTTCTACTTGCGAATACTTAGATATTAATTAAAAATACATTTGAGCTCATCATAGCACGATGTTGGATTAGTTAGGTACAACGTTGCCTGACGCCACCAACTGCAAAGTGATAAATGAATTTGCAAAGAAAAAGCAAAAGTGCAGGCGAAGCAATTTTCGAAATAAATTAAAAAAGTATGTACATTAGGGCGAAGATGTCTGAATGGCGCTCAACTGAAATATTAATTTGTAATCTTATAAGACATGTGAAAAAATTTTAGATCTTAAGATGGATGTTCAAAATACGAAAAAGAATCTGAGGAAGATTTAAAAAAAAAAAACCAAATTACTCGGGGAGGTCCAAAATTTTCGCTAACCCCCTTTTGTTTTTCCCTCTCCAGCATTTTTCTGGAATACACTTTACTCCTTTTTCAACCACTGGGGGGTTTGTAATAAAAAAGTGATGTTTTCATGTATTCGACCATGACCGCCACAAAATAGACCTTAGTAGGAAAATATTTTTCTCCTATGAATATTTTCTTTTAACTTATTTACTAGTGACCTCTTAATCACCATCTCAAGTTCTGAAATATATTTCATATGTCTTATAAGATTCCAAAGTAACATTTCAGTTGAGCGCCGCCACATATGTTAGTACGTTCGAAACCTTCGATATACCCTAATGTACATAAATAAAAATAGATAGAAATAAATATGGTAGAAGAGCAAGAGTATCTACTAACGTATGCGAAAATAATGTTTCTGTTCACATGCTGATTTTTATAGCATTCTTTTAGGCTCACGTGTTCTAATTCTTTTGTTTTATACTCAGGGGGTATGTTTGTTTATTTTGAAAGTTTTGTTTTTCTTTGACGGTAGGTATATATCTGTTCAACTGGTAGGCCATTGATTTTGTTTGTGTAAAAGTTTCGCAACATTCTGCTTTATTGAATGCAGACAGTTTGGTAAACAAAATTAGCCACTTAGTGCCTATGCATATGCTATTAAATTTTTAAATGTCATGCTACAAATAAATGTCAAACTGTTAATTCAATTTAAAACTTTTAAGCCACTTTGGTCGATAATGAATACGTTGTTATACTTTAAAAAGTTGATCTTATAAAATGGCTCATTAAAGAAAAGATTTCTAAAGCAATCATTCAATTAATAGTGAGAAGAAGATTCAATGTTTTCAACCAAAATTTTGCTCAGTGGATGAGGTCCATTTCTGGCGTTATGCCTACGTCAATATTCAATATTGCCATATTTGGGCTGAAGAGCAACCCAAAGATATTCAAGAAATACCATTACATCTAGACAAAACAATGGTTTGATCATCGGTCTATATTTCTTCAAAAATAAGGATAGGTGGTACTGTTAACGTAAATGGTGCCGGTATTCACGACATCATAGTGCATTTTTTACTGCCTGAAATTAAAGTTCATAATCTCGGCGATATTTGGTTCCAACAAGACGGTGCTACTTGCAACATAGCACTTGGCTTCATTGTTAGAACAATTCAGTTAACAGCTAATTTCACGATTCTGCCTAAACCATGCAATATCACAGCTCTGGACATGCGAAATGTAAAGGGTTTTTGAATAAGAGCGCTACAAAAGTTTTTTTTAGATAAAACAAAAACGGTTTTGGATATCAATGAAATTCTTTATTCCTGTGAAAGTACATTCGATACCATTATGTATGGAACTCGATTTCTTTTGCATGGCCACCACGGGCACGCTTGCAGAAGTCCAGACGCTGAACCCAATTTTCGACGGTTTTCAAGCATAAATCGGCCGATACTGCTGCAATTTCACGTTCGATATTCGTACGAAGTTCATCAATCGTCGCTGGCTTGTTGGCATAGACCATAGACTTGACGTAGTCCCACAGGAAATAGTCTAACGGAGTCAAATCGCACGACCGAGGCGGCCAATCGACTGGGCCATTTCGTGAGATAACACGTTCACCAAACTTGGTTTTCAATAAATTGATTGTGCTATTCGCTGTGTGGCTTGTGGCGCCGTCCCGTTGAAACCACATATTGTCCAAGTCCATATCATCCAATTCGGGCCAAAAATATTCGGTAGCGATTCCCATTCACAGTAACGTGCCGGTCTTAATCATCACGGAAGAAGTACGGCCTAATGACGCCGCCGGCCCATAAACCGTACCAAACCGTAATTTTTTCGGGATGCAATGGTGACTCATGGAGTACGAGTGAATTGCTGCCTGAACAATAACGCATATTTTGCTTATTGACGAAGCCATTCAGCCGGAAATGAGCCTCATCGCTGAAGATGACGTAGCTCTCTTAAAGTTGAGGCCACTGACTCCGAATTTCGGTAGAAAATTTTAATAATTTCTACTCGTTGTTGGCTCGTATATATTTCCATGATGAAATGGCAAACCTTACTGAAGAGAAATGTCAAGAGAGCGGGAAAAAATATGGCGAAAGTTTGCTGTCCCTATCGGTCTACTTTTCTAGCGTCCCTATTGAAAAACCCGGCAACGATACGGCCACTCTTATTTCATGAAAATAGCTTGTATATAGAGTTTATTGCATACGATTATGAAGCCTCTGAAAGGTGATAGAGGAAGCCTAGACAGATAAAAAATTGGACCTAAAATGTACCTCTGAGCAGTTATAGGGTTAAAATTGATTTTCTGACTTGTTTAAAGAAAAAAAAAATTTTTTTTCTTGGGTCACCCTAGCGTTTTAGAGAAAAATTGTTTATGAAAAACTTTTAGCTAATTGTATGAGCTTTCTAAAAGCGTAATTGGTTTATAGGTTTTGATAGGATTTCGCAAAGTTCTGGACCTTTAAACTTTTTATTTTAAATTTTTTTTTCACTTTTTTACTTTTTGACTTCGGCGCCATTTTAGTATGAAAAAGGTCCTATTAACATACCCTTTTATAAATTTTTTTGTAATCCTGGTTAAATTTGCTTTAGTTCAGTTGTACATAAGTCATACCAATTTTTTAATTTGAGGTAAGAAAAAAATTATTTTCAAGAACAATCCGTTTATTGGCAGCGCATGCACCGCGAGTAACATGTGAGTTGCTACACAAAAGTATTTTTTTTCTGACCTTAAATTAAAAAATTTATATGGTATAGGTATAACTGATTTAAAGGAAATTTAACGAGAATTTCAAAAAAAAAAATATAAAGGGGTTAATAGGACATTTTTCATACTAAAATGGCCACCAAAGTCAAAAAATAAGAAAAAATGGATTAGCTTAAAGTCTCCTAGAACAATTTCTCAGGGGTAGATGTTAGACCCCCCATGTGCCATTTTTTGTTAGTCAAGGCCTCCTCTTTCAACTCCCAGGAGCTTCGTAGGAAAAAATCTTCTTGTCGTATGTGGTTGTTGCTTTTGTTTAAATCTGTACTTGTTTTACATATGCTTTGTTTTTCTTTAACTTCCTGACTAATTAGATCGATCACTAACTACGCGTGACATTTGTTGAAATGCTCTTTTTTGGAACCAACAAGAAAACAGAGATCAAAGAAATCAGAAAAGTTCTGTAGAGGCCCTATGCTCCCGCAGAAATTTAATGGAACTGCTGATGTTGATTATCTTCAATTTATTTCCCAAAATCCTTTCAGTATTATTGAACCATTTAAAATCTCTCTTACATGAAAGTCACTGCTATTGATTAAAATGTGAGAAAAAAAACTAAGTAGCTGAAGGACATACCGTACATGAGAGAAAAAGAAACGTAATTGTCCTTTTTTTTCAAATCGTATGCAACAATTTAATTTTCAACCCTGATTTTTTTTTTTGTTTTTGTACATATTGTACTTTCATTTTATTTTCTTTTTCATTTTATACTCTGCCTTTTCTTTTATGGTATTTTGCGCTTCCTATATGTGGTTCATTCATGCCTCTAACTATTCTGTTTTTATTACGGAAACTGAAACCAAGAGAAAAAGAGAAAACGTTTCATATTTGGTTTGTCCGAAAGGTGGCATACAGTACATGAAATCTTTTATGAGTTTGAGGTATAAAAATATTACAGCAAAATATAACCCATTTTTCAAAGTTCGACCGCCAATCAAAATCACTAATAATTCGAATTTCTTAAAAATTCACAGAAGTGCCTTCTACAGGGTGGCTGATGAAAGCTGCTACATAAAGAAAGTTAAATAACTTTTTTTTAAATTCATTTAGTTAATGTTTTATTGTTTTATTTGAAAGATAATACATTTTTATTTAGTTTAATTCAGAAGTTTTAAAAATTATAGAGTTTAAATGGCTTCCACGCTCGGTGATGCATGAGCGGCATCTTAGTAAAAAGTTGCTCATAACTGTGCGAAGAGTTGCAGCAGGAATCCCTGCAATTATTGTTCGAATGGATTGCTTTAAGTCGTTCAAATTTGCTGGTTTTGTTATATAAACTTCCTGTTTGCAATAACCCCATAAGAAAAAATCAGGTGCAGTAAGGTCAGGAGACCTGGGAGGCCAACGGAATGGGGAGTTTCTGAAAATCAGCTTATTTGAAAATTTTCGCTGTAATTCTGTCATAACAGGCCGGGCAATGTGAGGAGTTGCACTATCTTGTTGATAGAGATTTTCTTTCGGCGTAATTCTGGGTAGAAAAATTCTTTTAACATTTTTAAGTAACGGTCTGCAGTGACCGTAACAGTAGCATCGTTCTCTTCAAAGAAGTATGACCCGATATTTCATTTTGATGAAACTGCACACCACACTGTGACACGTAGTAGATTCAATTCCGTCTCATGGAGTATGTGGGGATTATAATCACTCCATATTCAACAATTTTGTTTGTTAACATTGCCATTTAGGACAAAATGAGCCTCGTCAGACATAAAAATACAGTTTAAGACGTTTTCGTCCTCTTCCGCCATTTGAAGGATCGTCTGGCAAAATTCTAAGCTAATCGGCAAATCTGCTGCATTCAGTTTATTAGACATTTGAATTTTGTATGGAAACAAGTTCAAATCTTTGTGCATAATTGCCTGCAGTGACTGTCTGCTGATACTCATTTGGGCAGATAAGCTCCTTGTCGAAATTCTGGGATTGGCTTGTATGGCAGCAGCTACAGCAGCGATAGTTTCCTGCGTCCAAACTGAAGCGTTTCAATAATAAGGCCTTTTTTCAATTGTCCCGTGCTCGGCAAAATTGTTTACAAGCCTCATTATAGTCCATCTGCTCGGGGGAGTGCCCCCAAACGTGCGCCTATATTCTCTTTGTACTGAAACTACGGACTCCAATGCGAGATAACGGCGGACAATCCAAATCCTTGTCTCAGTGTCCCATTCCTCCATTTTCGTTAAGTCTAAAGATTAATCTGTAAAATAAAAAATAAAAAAAAATGGAAAAGATTAATTGGTTAAAAAAAAGTTATAACATTTGTTTTTGGTAGCAGCTTTCATCAGCCACCCTGTATATTCGCTTGCCAGGCATTATTAGAACACTCGATGGTTCTCGTATCAGCTTTCTCGTTGTAAAGAATCTTCTTGACGTTTATAGTAGACGCTTTTGATTATTTCTGTCTTTGTTTTTACGTCTTATGTTTGTTTTTATTTTGTTGTTGATCTCATTTTTACTTTGGTTGGTTTCTTTCTATAGCTGAGAATACATTATATGTCTGGGGCAATTTTTGCGTAATCGATAAAGATTTGAGTTGAAATCTCGGATTTTGATGACATATATAGGGTGTATTGCATACAGTTACGAATCTTCTGGGAGGTGATAGAGGAGGCCTAGACTAACAAAAGTTGCACCTGTGGGTCTAAAATGTACGCCTGAAGAGTTATATGGTTAATACTGATTTTCAGACTTGTTTCAGAAAATTTTTTTTCTTGGATCACCCTAACGTTTCAGAGAAAACATTTCTATGGCGAAGTTTTATCTAATCGTAAGAGCTTTCAGATAGTGTATATGGTTTATAGGGTTTAAAAGGATTTAGCAAAGTTTTGGGCCTTTAAAATTCGTATTTTAATTTTTTTCCCCATTTTTTGATTTTGGCGGCCATTTTAGAATGAAAAAAGTCCTATTAACATACTCTTTTATAATTTTTTTTGAAAACCTCGTTCAATTTTCTTTAATTTGGTGGTGCATTTGTCTTACCAATTTGTTAGTTTGAGGTCTGAAAAAATTTTTTTTTTTTCTGAAACAAGTCAGAAAATCAGTACTCCTCAGGGGTACATTTTAGACCCCCCTCCTGCAGCAATTTTTTGTTACTCTAGGCCTCCTCTATCACCTCCAAAAAGCTTCGTAACCTTATGCAATACACCCTGTATATATGTAACTGTGGTAAAAGGATTTTTCGAAATTCCGAAAATTTCCAAGATGGCGGCCAAAGGAAAATTCATAGCCCCTCGGCTTTTTATTCGATTTTAATGAAATTTTCGGAGCTAATGTAAAAAAATAGCAGCTTTTGAAAAAAAAAAAAAAAATTACACTGACAAAATTTTTTATTTTCGGTGTAAAAAAACTTTAGGGCTTAGAACACCCTTTTGTTTTTTTTTTTGGAGAAAATTCAATTTGAGCTTGCAAAATCTCTCACGCCTACTTAGCAAACTTTTAATATGAAATTCAAAATGCCCACTCATAGCATATAGCATGAAACCGAAAATGGCGCTCACACTTCCGTTTGTGAAAGTGTCATGGCCAACGTTTCTTGCTATGCATTTTCTGTTGCAGTTTTTTTTTCTCTTTTGCAGTTGGGTGCTTTTTTGGTTTTTGTGAGGCGTGAAATCGTTACAACGAAATGAGGCCAATTTTCTAGTTGAGTTCCTAGACAAAATGTGCTACTTTTTGTGAGAGTCATTATTGTTGTTGATATTTTTGTTTGTCTTTTGTTGTTTGCGTACTTTCTTCTTTTTATGTTTAAATGACTTTGTAAGTCACTTTTTTTAGGGGAAATTATTTACATACAAGTTGGGACATCTGTCCTTTTGAATTAAATGTTATTTTGAAAGCTTTTTCGGAGCTTAGAAAAGAGCACAATCAGCTAACTTTATCATATGTGCAGTTTTGATGCAGCCGATCGACCAGAAATTAAGAATGTCCATTGAGTGTCCATTTCACTTTAGGCACCAAGTTCCTCTAGAAGTTAAAGGATCATATGTGTGCAGTTCAACAAGTTTTTGTTTGGAGCATTTTTCTTGTTCCAAACTGTAAAAGTTTTAGCCTGAGTACGAGCATTACGTATAAAAATCTGATTAACTAGTGAAAAGGCAAAGATGGGCAAAACATATTGGACGTTTGACAATCACAATAATTCAAACAATTAAGAAAAACAAAAAAATTGGAGAGACTCGAAGTGGATCCCTTAAAAACGACTTGTGTCGA
This sequence comes from Calliopum simillimum, assembly GCA_951812925.1. NCBI lineage: Eukaryota > Metazoa > Arthropoda > Insecta > Diptera > Lauxaniidae > Calliopum > Calliopum simillimum. Next base: position 93,228,918 of record OX638372.1, on the reverse strand, counting down.
CACAAGTTATGTGCTTTTGCTTTTTTAACGAAGTGGCGTTTATGGCAAAATAATACTCAACCGAGGATATGTTAGAGCACTTGAACAATTTATTCTACGCAGGGTCCTTAGAAAATAATTATAAAAATCAATATTTACAGAAACGGTTTCAATAATGTTGACAAAAACATGGAAGATATTACTATCCTAGACAAGCGTCAGTATGAGCCACGGTTGTACAAGCTTCTTAAAAGACGTGGTACCACTCACAAAACTTTGCTTCGTCATAGTAATTCTTTGATATAAACGAAGTATCATTAGTAGGCGTAGAATCTTTAGAGCTAATTTAAGTTACGTTATAGCTCCTTAACTTGTGTATATCTATAGAGTTATGGTGCCTATAACTTGATCATAAGTGCCACTCTAGGCAAATATATATGAACATCCAATTTTTTTAAATATACATAAAGCACTTTTCGTTGTTATTGGATATTTTCTATTCCATACTTTTTGACTTTTTTCTTTTTATTATTTTTATTCGGTATATTAATCTTATGTATATAAAGCTTGAAAGTTAGAGGCGAAAAGATATCGAATTGCATCACATAAAATAGATATGGTAAGCCCGGGAGACATGGCACCCTTTTCGTTAAATTGCTATAAAACCAGAATTAAAAGAGATTTTTAAAAAAATTAAACACAAATTGATTCTTTTGTTGATTTAAAACAAAAAAAAAGTACTTCAACCAGAATAAAAATTAATACAAATATGTTTTTTCTTCATTATGAAAACATGCTATAAAGTGCCAAAACACCCGAGACTAAGGTGATATGGCACCATATCATAGGTGATTTGGCACCCTAAGTGGTTTTAAAGTTTTTGTTACCACAATTGTTGCATGTGTTCACACATGATGTACATGTTTTATGTATCCACATACAGCTCATTACGCATTGGATTCGATAGTCTTTCTTAGAGGTTCATCCATATTCTTCACCGCATTTAACGCATTCATTTTCGCCTGAATCTTCAACTTCTTCAGAAAAGGCATAGCTAGTTACCATCTTGCGTTTAAAAGTCTTCTTCTTTGATTGTGTTATTCTCTTCAAATTTTTTTGTTTTCTGCTGGACGACATTTTCGGGAGATGTTGACATCATTGCCATTTGTTTTCTCGTGTTTGGCTTAGAACTTTTCGATCTCGTTGGTACAGGTGCGATTACGCTTAAAATGTTTTCAGGGATTTCTAACATATCTTAGAGAAACCTCGAATTAATAAAATAAAAATGAAAAAATATTTATTGAAGGTCCTACCTGACTAAAATTCTGCAGTTCTGCAGTACATTGGAGCACTTTATCACTTCTGCATTTCTCGGATTAAATGCTGCTTATAATGAATGGGCTTGGTTCTTGAATGCTTTCCTCCATGATGAGCAATCAGTTGAGCCCTAGTTATTACATATGTTGGTAGTTGGCCCTTCACATCCAGAGTTCAGCCAGACTTATGTTTAACATAGTATTGAAAACCTAAAAATTAAGCACTAAGTAAGATTATTTGCACTCCCAAATATCTTATAACATGTAAAGGGACAAAATGGCATCAGAACCATAACCCCCGCAGCAAGGGGGTGCCATCACGCACAAGAAATAATTGCAACAATAGCTAAATGAACTACTCACCACAAACTCTCTCGCACATCTGAATTAAACTGTGTTAATATTTAAGTGCTATGAAATTTGCAAGTATATAAGTTGAAAGGGGTGCCACTTCTCCCTGGTTTACCCTATAAAAGAAATATCGACTAAAATGTTTAGATCAGATATTCTACCGAGCAGGGATCGATCTCAAATTATTGAAACTGAAAATAATCCTTTAAAATAAAAAAGGTCTGTTCTGGATTATTCAGAAGTCGAGCTTTAAAAATCAACAACGAAACTTTAAAGTATAAATTCCATAACAATATGACTTGAAGCTTCAGTGAATATTGCCGGTATATCAAAAGGTGAAACCCTGTTGACTTCATTGGTTTAACAAAGCTCCATTGAAGAAAACCTATAAGTTTGAAAAAAAACTGAGATTATCAATTGTCTTGCTGTATAAAACTGAATAAATTTTGCCCAAGCTAAAAAAATTACCACTTGAGGTTAGGTTAAGGTCCTCTATGGATTGAGAGCAATAAATGTACACTTTAGAAATTATTCAAACTACATATTTTAAATAGAAGCAAAGCTTAAGTTGCCTTATAATTGCATCTACTGCATTTTCCACATAGCAAGCTAATTTGGTACACCACGTCGTATGATTAACTTTTATTTTACAGGTAGAACAAAAGTAATGTCATAACGTAAATTAGCTGCCATTTTGTTAAATGTGATAAAAGTTGGCCTCTGCTTTTACAGAAAGTTTATTTGAAGCTAAAGAATTGATGTCAATAAGCTGAAAAAATTACATTGTTCAAAGGACAAAAAATATAGGTATATCTTTTCAAAGAGTTTTAGATAAAACCAATGATAAATTAAAAAAAAGCTTTCTTTTAAATTATCTTAATTTTCACCAATAATATTATTTACAATAAATTAAAGCTCAAAACATTGTTTGATAAATATGGTCAATTACAGTCGAAGGTCGTGTTTAAGTAGCTGTGATAATTTCCTTCAACTTGTTTTAAGTTTCTTAAAATTAATGTATTTTCATATTTTGCCGTACAAATTTGTGTTGCCACCATTCAACCCCAACCAATTTATTGCACAGCTTTCAGCAACAACGACATAAAACGTCTCATTTTCCGCTAGAGCAACTTTGGCAAAAATTTTCTAATTGATTTTTAGTAGTGACTTTTGTTAAAATTACAAAATTTTACAAATTGACACTGAAAAGCTTTCAACCTTTCATTTGCACTACTGCTGCCGCTATCCTTTATATCCTCGGCTGTGTGTGTTTGTGTATGTGCGCGTGCATAAAAAGCATCACTGAACAGGCGAAAAATCAAAACAAAGCAAAACACAAGAGAAAGTGTAAACGATTTTAACCCATTTGCGTGACACACTCACAAAAATTTCGGTAGCAGGGAGTAGCAAATTTTATTGACATTTCCGCAAGGATTTTAATGTTATGACAATGTATTTTATTTCCCTTTTTAATGATTTTTTTATATCCTTTGGTTGTATTGTAAAAAGTATAAGTGCTTAAAGTGGCGCTAAGGCTAGAACACAAATACCTAGTGGCAATAATGAAAAACTTATAGATTAGAAATACGAAGTGAGGCAAAAGTAATGTCAAAATGTGAATGTTGTTATAATTTTTGCAAATGTCTTCAAATGAATGAATAAAGAATTAGTAGACGACAATCTTTTACCTTACAAGTCATGAAAGCCAACATGAAAACCACCAATTTGGAGCCAGCTGTTCTGAGAGAAACAATTCAATATTCCGTAAAATGACCACAAATTTGCATCAACTCAAAAGCTGGTCAGACAACATCAATTTAACATCTTTAGCTAAAATTTCTGTGAAAACGGAGTCTTACTTCTTTAGTTTTCTACAAAATGACAGCCAATTCACATTACAATTTTACATTTGCCTCTTCTCAACATTTTCAAGGCTTTCAGCATATTCTTTTTGTTCAAATTTTTCCAACTTTTTCCAAACCTATCGATTTTTTTAAAATGTTTTTGAATATCTACGACATTTCAACATTTCTCGAGATTTTTTTACGACTTTGCATTTTTCACAACATTTTTCGACTTTATCAACTTCGACTTTGTCCACTGTTCAAACATTTTTCGACTTCAGCAACATTTTTCATATGTTAAAACTTTTTTCGACATTCGCAACATTTCTCGAATTTATTAACATATTTCAATTTCACATTTTTCGGAACATTCGCGACATTTTTCGGCCTTATCAACATTTTCGAATTTTATCAACAATTTTCCACTGTTTAAATGTTTTTCGACTTTCGCAACATTTGTTCATTATTAAAACATTTTTCGGTTTTCGCAACACTTCTCGAATTTATCAACATTTTACTACTGTTGAAACTTTTTTCGACTATCGCCACATTTTTCGATTTTATCAAAATTTTTCCACTGTTGAAATATTTTTCGATTTTCGCAACATTTTCCGAATTTATCAACATTTTTCCATAACTGAAACATTTTTTCGAATAAATCAACATTTTTTAGTGTTGAAACATTTTTCGACTTCAGCAACATTATTCGACTTACAATCATTTTCTACTGTCGAAATATATTTCAACTTTTGCAACATTTCTCGAATTTATCAACATAGTTAAACTGTTTAAACATTTTTGGGAACATTAGCTACATTTTCCGACTTTATTAACATTTTCGATTCTATCAACAACTGTCAACTGTTGAAAGATTTTTCGAAGTTCGCAAAGTTTTACCACAGTTGAAATATTTTTTCGAATTAATCAACATTTTTCCACTGTTGAAACATTTTTCGACTTTTGCAACTTTTCCCGAATTTATCAACATACTTATACTGTCTTAACATTTTTGGGGAACATTCGCGACATTTTTCGACTTTGTCAACATTTCGCAGACAGTTTTTCGAATTTAACATTTTCCCACAGTTGAAACAATTTCCGATTTTATCAACATTTGTCCACTGTTGAAATATTTTTCGACTTCAGCAACATTTTACGACTCATCAACATTTTTCCATAGTTGAAACATTTTTTCGAATTAGGTACTCAACATTTTTCCAGTGTTGAAATATTTTCCAACTTTAGCACCATTTTTCGACTTAACAACATTTTTGAACTGATCAAACATTTTTCGACTTTCGCAACATTTCTCGAATTTATCAACGTACTTCTATTGTTTTAACATTTTTCGAAACATTCGAAACTTTTTCCTGTTTTATCAACATCTGTCCACAGTTGAAGCATTTTTCGATTTTCGCAATATTTCTCAAATTTATCAACATTTTACCACTATCGCTACATTTTTCGATTTTATCAGAATTTTTTCACTGTTGTAAAATTTTTCGATCATTCGCGACATTTCTCGGCTTTATTAACAGTTTCGATTTTATCAAAATTTTCCGAACTTATCAACATTTTTCCACACCTGAAACATTTTTTCGAATTAATCAACATTTTTCCAGTGTTGAAACATTTTTCGACTTCAGCAACATTTTTCGACTTATCAACCATTTTCCACTGTCGAAATATTTTTCGACTTTTGCAACATTTCTCGAATTTATCAACATATGTATACTGTTTAAACATTTGTGGGAACATTCGCGACATTTTTCGACTTTATCAACATTTTTCTGCAGTTGAAACATTTATCTTCATTCACAACTTATTTGACTTTATCAACATTTTTCAACTTTCGCAACCTATTTCGACTTCTTACATTTTTCGATTTTTTCAATATTGAAAACTTTCACAAAATATTTTAACTTTATTAACATTTTTAAACTGTTGAAAAATTTTTCGACTTCTGCAACATTTCTCAAATTTATGAACATTTTATTTATCAACATTTTCCACTTTTGAAATATTGTTCGATTTTCGCAACATTTTCTGAATTTATCCACATTTTTCCAGTGTTGAAACATTTTTCGAAGTTAGCAACATTTTTCCACTATTGAAATATTTTTGAACTTTCGGAACATTTTTCGAATCTATCAACATTTTTCCACGGTTGAAATATTTTTCGACTTTCGCAACATTTCTCGAATTAATCAACGTACTTCTACTGTTTTCACATTTTTCGAAACATTCGAAACTTTTTCCTGCTTTATTAACATCTGTCCACAGTTGAAGCATTTTTCGATTTTATTAACAATTTTCCACTGTTTAAATGTTTTTCGACTCTCGCAACATTTTTCGAATTTATCAAAATTTTTCCACTGTTGAAATATTTTTCGACTTTCGCAACATTTTTCCGAATTAATCAACATTTTCCAGTGTTGAAATATTTCCCAACTTCAGCAACATTTTTCGACTTATCAAAATTTTTGAACTGATCAAACATTTTCCGACTTGCGCCACATTGCTCAAATATACATATCAACATATTTCTACTATTTTAACATTATTCGGAACATCCGCAACATATTTTGGCTTTATCAACATTTTCGATTCTATAAACATGTGTGCACAGTTGAAACATTTTTCGATTTTAAAAACAATTTTCCACTTTTAAAATGTTTATCGACTCTCGCAACACTTTTTCATCATTGCAACATTTTTCGGCTTTCGCTAAATTTTTCATATGTTCATAATTTTCGTCGATTTCAATATTTTACGGTTTTTCATATGGAAAAAATAGTCCCTAATGGGTAACTGCGCCTAAACTTATACACACAAACACAAAACGGAAGTGACAATTTGACAATTTAGTCAAAATATAAAGTAAGAACTTGAGCAACAAAAAAAAAAAAAAAAAAAAAAAAATGCATCCACCATCTCTATCGCTTGTCAAACTTGCGACGACGAAACATCCTTTTAAATGTCTCTGGGGAAACATTGTCATTTTGTTTGTCAGGGTCCTTTCGTTTGTTTGTTTATTTATTTATTTAACAAACAAATTTAAAAGCACGTCGACAAAATACAACAACACAGCGACACCAGTAGCAACATTTTTCTGATTGCTGCGCGCTTTCACACTTATTCATTGACATTTGCCTGCCTCTTTCTCTCTCTCTCAGTCTTTCTCATTTTATAGCGTACAGCCGTCCAAATATTGACTTAGGCCAGTGACAATTGTTTTGTTTTTGTTGTTATTATTTTTTATTGTTGTTGTTGTAGTTTTTGTTCTGCTGCCAAAAAAGTTTCAATTTGCCAAAGAAATGATTTCTCTCTGCAAATGGTGCTAAATGTTCACTCGTCATTGTGTCGTTGTGTCCTTGAATGCCGTCGGCATCAATGAATGAACCGACCACAATTTACGAAGAAATTAAAGTAGAATCTTTTGGGAAACTTTGGGCAAATAACTTTGGTAAATACTTTTGTGACCTTATAGGGGAAAAAAATTAATTGCTCTTTTGACAGAAGTTTTCAAACGCAACTTAAGTGCGAAATCCTCGAAACTGTTTCTGAGAAAGTATTAAGTGCTTGAAAGTTTTCATTGAGTGATAAATGATGGTTGAACTGTGATATTTGCATTAATAGTTGCGGTATTTGTCTTTAGTTAAGAATTATAATCTCTGATATTTTTCAATATCTATCATCATTTTCATGATTTTGTAAACTGTAGACTAACAAAAAAATGTCCCCTGAGAGTTATAGTATTTTTTTCCTAATTTTTTACTTTGGTGGCCGTTTAAGTATGAAAAAGGTCCTATTAATATATCCTTTTTTTCTATGTAACACAATTCTCTCATGCGTTGTATATAAAAAAAAGTTTTCTCTAAAAGCGCTAGGGTGACTCAAGAATTTTTTTTTTTTACTACAAAAGTCAGAAAATCAGTGTTACCCCTATAAATCCTCATGGGTACATTTTATCATCTATCTCCTCCCAGAAACTTCGTAATCTTATGCGATATCTCCCTATATATATTGGATTGCTCAGAGTTTGCACTGAGTATTTCTAGTATTAGCATAGCAATTGTATTGTATGGGAGAAGCCACGCCTTTCTCTCTGAATTTGTTTAATTTTTGCTTAGTATTCTAAGTATTTGTGTGTATTTTTCTTGCGTTTTCATGAATATTGCCCTTTATACAGCGTTCTTAATGTTACTTTGTATAGGCGGTAGGCATCGGTTTGATAACCGATTTCCCGTCATTTTCAATTCCTCAAGCAAACTTTGGCGACATAAGCAACTACGTATATAAAATTTGTATGCATTATCTCCAAGGATGCATTCAGTATAGCATTATGGATATTTTAATTGTGAATACACCCTGGATGTAGGGTATAAAAATACGTGTACGAGTACCAGATATATACGCCGTTTGTGTCTAGTACACTTTGTAGTAAATCTTTAGCTCTCCAATAAATTAATAAAACTCTTCTAGAAACTTCTGCCTTTAATATAAACCAAAGTTGTAAATTAGGGGTGTTTTAGTGGACGAATTTTGGATTTTGATACTTGACACCCCTCAATTTCGAGAGGTTGAAAAAAAAAAAAAAAAAAAAAATGAGTTTGCAAACAAAATTTTGGGTGTGGGGTGTGGGTAGGGGTTGGCGCATCGAGGTCAAAGATGGGAGAAAAGGAGAAAAAATTTACTTACAGCCCTATAAATGCTCAGGGGCCACCGTAAGAGGGGTCAAATGTATGACCGACCCACATTATTTTTTCTTCTCCAACATTTTTACCAAGCATACCTACCCCTTAACTCTAACCCCTAAGGAAGCTTCCATACAAAATTAAAATTTTTAGGATATCGACTCCCATCACTCCCTGTGTGCCCCTAGAAGGGTCAAATGTATGACCGGCCCCTAAAATTTTTTCCTCCCCAACATTTTTTCTCAACATACTTACCCTCTAAAAATTGCCGCTACTGCCCTAACTGGCCTACGGGTACCCCTAGAAGGGCCGAATGTATGACCGACCCCCATTGTTTGTAATGCAACTGTTAATTGTAATTTAAATTGAGCGTCAAGAAGAAATGTTTTTATAATTGTTTTGGTTATATTCCTCAATCAATTTTATGCCTTTTTCGGTGGTGTCGATAACAACATGTTGTTTACGCAATGTATCGTGCAATTTCTGATAGTCTTCGCGAACTACGCAGGTTTCTTTCTCGGTGTAAATGAAATCTGCTGACGTGCGAAAAACTTTGCTGTTACAGGGGTGACGTAATGGCTCAAATCTTTCATCATGAATTCTTCATTCACTTCTTTTGGAGCCAATTCAATTCTTTTTAAACCTGCCAATCCAACATGTACTAAGTGCGAAAGTTTTTCTTTGCCGTTGCCACTATCCTCGATATAATCCTCGTTGTCCTCATCTGCGCCATCTACTTTCACGCTCTCTTCGTCAAACGATTGTTCCACCTCATCGTCAGTTGGCTCGAATTCCTTCTCTCCTTCTTCAAATGCACGAACTGCTTTCGCCATTTTCAGCTAGTTATCGCAGGAGACCTTCGAATCAAATAATGCAAGAGCTACAGATTCACCACTGAGATACCAGAGATGTCCACAGAATCTCTTTAGCACTCGTTCTGACACAATCTGGTCAGTTGAAGCATAAGCAGCAACCGATCCCAAAAAATTCAATTCTTGATTTGGGGCCTTAATCGCTCTCTGCCATACCAAGCTTTCACGTAAAGTGTCACGATAAAAATACGAACATCACGAAGTCATCCAATTCCTTTTTGGTCAAATGGAAATGTTTTCGGAACCAAAATATTTTTGGGCAGTATATCCCTTTTGCAATCGATCGAGCATGACTTATGACTCCTGGTGTACAGATATTGTAATTGGGGATATCCTCACAAAGGAACATGCTTTCGGTCATGGTTTACTACCATTTCGGCTTGAAAATGATTAACGTTGAGTTTAAAATCAGCGTTTTCGTAGTAGTAATAAGCTGAGTGTTTATATTGGTGGTTTTTACGTACATTTTGTATGGGATCTTCTTATGGGCTGCAGATAGAGGTTGAGTAAGTTCGTAAAAAATTTTGGGAGAGAGAAAAAAATGCGGGTCGGTCTTACATTTCACTCCCTTAGGAGGCGCCTTGGCACCGGTGAAAGCCAAATTCATAGGAAAATTTATAAAAAAAAAATTGTATGGCAGCCCCTTTCGGGGTTGGAAATAGATGGTAAGTATGTGGGGGGAAAATATGGGGCGCAAAAAAATAATGGGAGTCGGTCATACATTTGACCCTTCTATGGGTACCCGTAGACCAGTTAGGGCAGTAGGGGAAATTTTTATAAATACGGTAACTTTGTAAGGATTGAAAATAGGGGGTAGGTATGCTGAGAAAAAACTTTGGAGGGGAGAATAATGGGGTCGGTCATATATTTGACCCCTCTAGGAGGGACTCCTGGGCAGTTGTGGGCCTATTTGACGATTTCCTTTCCATATTTTTTATGTCTATGAAGTCAATTTCGTATGGGAGCCCCTTAAAGAGCTAGAGATAGAGGGTAAGTATGTTGAGAAAAAATGTTGGGGAGGAAAAAATATTAGGGGCCGGTCATACATTTGACCCTTCTAGGGGCACACGAGTGATAGGGGTCGATTTAATAAAAATGCCAATTTTGTATGGAAGCCCCCTTAGGGGTTAGAGTAAAGGGGTAGGTATGCTTGAAAAAAATGTTGGAGAAAAAAAAAATAATGTGGGTCGGTCATACATTTGACCCCTCTAGAGGTGGCCCCTGAGCATTTGTAGGGCTGTAAGTAAATTTTTTCTCCTTTTCTTTCATCTTTGACCTCGGTGCGCCAACCCCTACCCTCACCCCATACCCAAAATTTTTTTGTGAATTAATTTTTTTTTTCAACCTCACAAAACTGAGGGGTGTCAAGTATTAAAATGTTGTTACTAAGGATCTCCATACATCCTTAAAATACCCCTAGTGTAGATGTACTGTGTCTGATGTCTATAGTTTCACACAGATTGCAAGAAATAAGAAAAGTTTCCTACAGACTTTAATAATAAATTGTTAATGGTATTTTCAAACCAATTTACTGCACTTATCCTGCCATAACCTCAATAGTCGCATAAACATTTATTTTCATTAGACAGCAGAAGCATCACAAAAACAATCTCATCAATCTGTTATTATATACATATGTATATGGGTGATTCTACTCACGAGGGATTATTTTGCCGCTAACCTCATTTTGTAAAATTTCAGTAAATATTCGTATATGGCATTGATTTAGCACCAAAACTAAACATTTGAATTGTTTCTAGTACTTATGATACTGAAAATAAGCTTCATCCAAAAGATTTTTCATGCAAAAATTATGCTTTAAAATGACAAATTCTCAGTCTCCTGGCATGTCTCTCTTCCGAAATTAAAGTTTTAATGCTAAGTAAAACTCAATTTCGAGTATATTTTTCAATAAATACAAGAAATGTGTGTATTTCAATTTTATTAAAAAGTTTGTTATTGACCGACTTTCACCTCAGCCTCCTGGCACATCAAAACATCTAAAAATTTTGAATAATCGAAGTGAAGTTACTTTAGGATTGCTTGCAGTTGTCTCGGATCGTGAATATTTTAGATGATATACCGAGTTTTGTGTGCGAGATATTGTCGTGGCCAGTCAGATTCTCAGTAACCTGGTTATTATTTTCGTGAAAAATATATTTATAGTCTATAGTTACAATTATAGGTTACGAGTCCCTTAAATTTTAATATTGAACTTCATATTTTCATCATTCGACGTTGAATTTATGATTTATTGACTGAAAAGTGGAAAAATCTCAATTTCCTGGCCTCAGTCTCCTGAATACTTAAAGGTCTATATTTTGTTTTTTTTTTTAATGGGTTTTGACAAACAATGCTTAATAAGATTTTTTTGCTTAGGTAATCAGTCTTCGTTTTAGAAAAGCTCTAAAAAGATCTAAGCTGTACTTAGGCTACTTCTCTGCACTCAGATGCAAAAAACAAAAAATGTGCCGAAAATAATGTAGTTTCCTTCCTTCTTGAATAGAATAACCCATATACAATATGTATCCACGTGGTAGGTTGATACTACTTTACCTAATCACATTTTCAATACTCGTATGTGTATTGTCTCTGCTATCGTGCAACTATTTCTACTACTACTACTACTTATTTAATACTTTGTAAAATCCAGCATATTGCATGGGAGCGCCATTAAAATGACATTAAAACAGTCACAAGTGTCAATCAAATCACTTCACATATGTTCATACATATGAGTTTACTTACTCATGTCGATGTCATTGTTGTTGTTGGTGTTTTTGTTGTCATTGTTGTTTTTGATGATGTTAATGATGATGACGCTGATGAAGGGGACACTGTTAATATTGATAAATACGCGTATGAATATGAACAGAATTATTTTAATATCTATTTTGCGATTAATTTATATGTAAGTATGAATGTGCGAAAGGAAATGGCACCCATGTGGAAATATAGTTTTTGATGACTTCTACAAACATTCTTCAAAATGTCGATAATAATCACAAAATTCGTTTTTATAATTTTTTTCGAGACCATGGTGTCGAACACATTTAAAATAAAACTAGTAATGGTGTTACCTTTGGCCTGGCCAAAAATTAAATAAAAAATAATAAAATTAAATTTTGCTTATACGGGAGGTGCCACGCCCTTTTGTCCAAATTCGTCTAGTTTAAGCTCAGAGCGTGCATTTATAATCCCTAGTGTCTGAGTAAATTTAGTTCGATTATCTCAAAAAAAGCTTTCAGTTTTGAAGCTTTTGCTTATGTGGGAGATGCCACGCCCTCTTGTCCGTATTCGCTCAGTTTTTCTTTAGAGCTTGCGCTTACAATTCGTAGTATTGGTTGTATTGTCTTGAAAAATGCTCCTAAACTTAGGTTTTAAATATATTTTTTGTATGGATGGTAGGCGTGTCCGTTGACCGATTTTGCTCATTTTCAATACCGCGAGCTAACTTTAACGATGAAGGCAGTGTACTAAATTTTATTGAATTATCTTGCTCAGTTTTCCCAAAAAATGTATTTCCACGCACAGCCGCCAGCCAGCCAGACAAACGGACATAGCTTTACGAGTATCGACTTTGGAGTTGACGCTGATCAAGAATATATATACTTTTCTATATCTGCCACGCCTCCTTCTCTGCGTTACAAACAAAGCCAAAGTGATTGCGCCCTGGGTGTAGGGTACAAAAAAGTCAAAATGAAACAGATTTTTATCTTGACAATAGGCTTAACTTATAGCTCTTAAGTAATTAGCTCTATAACTGGTGCTAAGGTTGATTTTGGACAATGGGACAAAAAGAGAAGGGGCTTTCGCAGCCAAAAATTCAAACGCCGATTTCAGGGAAACCTGAGGCAATACTTCAATGTGACTAATTTTAGAATGTTGTGCATTAGTTTTGATTTAACCTAAAAATGGTGTATACTTTTTTTCTAATTTAGTTTTAATCGCGTTCGCCCGGAACGTGTCGAATGGGACATTTTTTTCCACTATAAAAATTTTAAATTGAAAGTCTTACAAATAACCAGGCTTTCCCGTTGTACGTTGCTTCACCTTATCTTGTGAAGTTGTCGCGGCATCATCAATTTATCCAAAGGATGTTAATTGTTCCGATCCATTTAACATATGTACCAAATCTCATTACTGATGAATTTTTTTAAAGGCGTGGGTGGCATTGCCCATTTTCCCAGTGAACATTATTTGTCCTGGTGCTCTGTACACATTTATCAAATCTCATTGTATTCTCCTTTAGCTCCTAGGAGGAGCGTAGGGCCAAATCAAATCACATTCATGTACGTTAAATAGTTTCAGAGATATGATGATGTAGTTTTTTGGCTAATGGTTTATATTGCTGTGAAATTACCCATATACAATCTTAATGAATACTTTTTGAAGAGAATGTGTTTAGTTTTGTAAAAGTGATTCTAGTACTTTTATCATGCAAATCACCGTTTTGGAAATATTCCTAGATTCGCTGGGTATCTCTGAGTCATTCTAATTGTAATTCCCGCTAGGTTATTTCGTGCTTGTAAGGATCTCAAATCAATAATGTGTTTATGAGTGTATTTTGTGATTAAGTGTGCGTGTTAGTGTATCACTTTGCGAACAGTGTGTGAATGACATTAATTTTACGAACTAAGTGGCAATAAAGTGGCATACTTTTTCTCCCAAACGCAACAGAATTTAATAAATCGGCGTAATTACCTCATTATTTTAACATACAATTTAATTATAATTAAATTCATTTAATATGTAGTTTCACATAAAAATTTCCCACATGCGTCTGACATGAATATAGAGAATTATTTCGCAACAGAATTGTAAAATGTAAAGAAATTATGAAGTAAGTAAAGGGTGTTTTTTTTAGAGGTATAAAACTTCGAATTGAAATAAAACACAAGAAAATCGTTTTAATGTCCATCAATTTGGCTTTATTGGAAGGATAATTTTATGCCATTAATGTTTAAATATGATTTCGGGCATGTGGCTACCGCGGCTGGCTCGAATAAAGTCAATTCTACAGGTCCAATTTTCAACCACTTTTTGCGAGCATATGGGGCCGTATGTCGGCAATAACGCCACGAATGTTGGCTTCCAAGTCCCCTAACGTTTCTGGTTTGTTGGCGTAGACGAGCGACTTCACATATCCCCAAAGAAAATAATCCAATGGTGTCAAATCACACGATCTTGGTGGCCAATTGACAGGTCCATTCCGCGAAATTATGCGCTCATCGAATGTTTCCTTCAATAAATCGATTGTGACATGCGCTGTGTGGCATGTAGCGCCGTCTTGTTGGAACCACAACTCATCCACATTCATGCCATCCAATTCGGGAACAAAATAGTCGGTTATCATGGCTCTATACCGGTCTCCATTAACGGTAACTGACTCTCGAGCATTATTTCGGAAGAAGTATGGCCCAATGACTCCACCAGCCCATAGAGCACACCAGTCAGTTTTTGTGGATGTAATGGCGTCTCAAGAGTCTCATGTGGATTCTCTTCACTCCAAATGCGGCAATTTTGCTTGTTGACGTAACCATTCAACCAAAAATAAGCCTCACCACTGAACAAAATTTTGCGATGAAAATCAGCATCGAGATCAATCTCATTTTCGGCCCATACACCAAAATCACGACGCATTGCATGGTCTCGCGGCTTTTATTTTTGCACAAGCTGGATCTTGTAAGGTCGCAAGCCAAGATCTTTGCGCAAAATCTTCCATAAAGTTGATGGACAAAGCTGTGCACGGTGGCGAATCGATTCATTCGGGTCCTCTTCAACATTTTGCTCTACAGCGGCAATTGTTTCTTCGGTGCGCACTGTTCGACGTCTCTGCGGATGCGTATTATCACATAGAGTAAACGTAGTGCGAAAACGACCCATGGTTAACCGAATTAATTGCTCTGATGGACGATTATGTCGACCATAAAATGGACGGAGCTTGCGGTAAACTTCGCGAACTGAACCATTATTTTCGAAATAAATTTGCACGATTTGCAAGCGTTGTTCTTTTGTCAACCTGTTCATGATGAAATGGCAAACCAAACTGAACATAAATGACATTAGAGTTGCCAGATTTGACCACAAAATGCCAGTTTTATCTCTATTCGAAAAACAAACCTCTAAAAAAAACACCCTTTACTTAGTATAATTTGACAGCTTGTTTTTAATTGAAACATGAGATGGGTAGTTTTTAAAAAATTTAATTTACTGACTCTTAAGGGTGGCTTTATTTTCTATTAAAATTTAATAATTCAGAATACGATTTAATAATTTTTAGATCATTTATGTTCATCATTAAGAAAATTTGATACTTTTATTCATTTATGACAGATTCTGCTTGAGAATGAACCAACTCTCAGGTCGACCATAACCGATCGTGTTGAAACTTTTTGGCATGGTATACGTACTTTAAACGATTTAACTAGACACGTTTTTTTTTTTTTAATTAGGCCAAAAAAAGTTTCATTGACCATTGAGCCATCAGTAAATATTGAGATTTTCGTTTTTGTGCAAAAAAAAAAGACTATTTCAGAAAAATGCTCATAGCTCGGTTTCTGTGGGTCAATTACAACTTTTTTTTAGAATACCTATGCAAAATTTGATCAGGTTTTGATATAAGTTCTAAATCATTATCTTGTATAGCAAGGTAAAAAATTCAATTCTCAAATTGTAATATGTATCTTGATTTTTTTTAAAATTCCGATATAAGTATTTTATAGGACACCTTTGAAGTTTAAAAAAAATTGGCGAAAATTTCCTTTTTTTTTTTTTTTTTGGGGGAAATGCGGGTTTTTCTGTAAAAAATTTTAAGCGCTCCAATTAAGGTATGCTGTAAATCAGTGTCCTTCAACTACTGGTTCTCGGACCGGTGCAGTTCCGCCGCGTTTTGTTACCGTTTAAAAACACGACATTACCTAGTCAACATTTCAAACTTAAACTGAAGATAAGAGTAACCTCTGGATTAGTAATCCATTTTTGGAAAATGTTAGTTCATGCAAACTTCACCTTCGTGACAGAGAGAAGCAAATCGAATTGTTGTCTGAAGTTACTCTTGTGTCCAAATAAATAAAACAATCATTGTCTCAATTCTGGATATCTCTCGATGAAAAATATATTGTTATAAAGCTACCAAATTGCTGGTTGTTTTTATACCCTACACTCAGGTTTTATTCACTTTGTCCTTCCGTTTATAACGCAGAGAAGGAGGCGTGGCAGATATAGAAAAGTATATATTATATTCTTGATCAGCGTCACATCCTGAGTCGATATAGCCATCTGTCTGGGTGGTTGGGTGGCTGGCTGGGTGGCTAGCTGGCTGGCTGGGTGTGCATGGAAATACATTTTCTGGAAAAACTGAGCAAGATTATTCAATGAAATTTGGTACACTGTCTCCGTTGTATAAGTTAGTTAGTGGGATTGAAAATGAGAAAAATCGGTCAACGGACACGCCTACCGCCCATACAAAAATTATATTCCAAATGCAACTTTAGGAGTATTTTTCACGACAATGCAACCGACATAAACATAAATACTACGAATTGTAAGCGCAAGCTCTGAAAACAAATGGATTCGGACAAGAGGGCGTGGCACCTCCCATACAAGCAAAAGCTTCAAAACGCTATAAACGTTTTTAAAATTTTACTCATGTCGAGCATAAAACGAAAAACTCTAAATTTCGCATTCCGCCAAAAATCACATTTTTTACCCAAAACTTAGCGATTTTATACCCTACACCCAGGGTATATTCACTTTGTCCTTCCGTTTGTAACGCAGAGAAGGAGGCGTGGCATGTATAGAAAAGTATAAATATTCTTTATCAGCGTCACTTCCTGAGTCGATATAGCCATGTCCGTCTGTCTGGCTGGGTGGCTGGCTGTGTGTGGAAATACATTTTTTGGGAAAACTAAGCAAGATAATTCAATGAAATTTAGTACACAGCCTCCGTCGTCAAAGTTAGCTCGGAAAATTGAAAATGAGCGAAATTGGTCAAAGGCCATGCCTACCGCCCATACAAAAAATATCTTCAAAATGCAGCTTTTCGAGTATTTTTCACGATAATGAAACCAAAATACACATAAATGCTACAAATTGTATGCGCAAGCTCTGAGAAAAAACTGGTTGAATTCGGACAAGAGGGCGTGGCACCTCCCATATAAGCAAAATTTTCAAAATATTGCTGTGTAGGGTATTTAATGTTTGGTCAGGCCAGAGGTAACACTCTTACTAGTTTGTTTTTTACTCGTCATGGGGAGCTTTAATCAAAAAATCATTGTAAACAAAGTCGAGTTTAGGACTTGACTTTTCAATGCATTCTGTCGCCACGACTCGCATAGGATTTTTCTGAATTTTACTCCAGAATATTTGGAAAATTGCCTCGTAACATATCTACTACTTTTGAAATATGTGCTCTCCCGTATATTATCGGAAATCTCGATTTTCCCAAAATTTTTAGATAAAACGACCTCCTGGCACCTATTGGGAATTTCATTTTATACGTCTAGGAATATATTCCACCACATTTGGTTATTGAACATGAAAAAAAAAATTTTTTTTCTTAAATCCTGGGTCATATAAGAGGAGATTAGGAGGTAAGCGTGCTTGATATATGACTACGCCCATTTTTCTTGTGAATTTCAATATGTAGTTATTTGTAAACTGTTATTTTACAAAATCTTAACAATTTCTGATTAAATATTAAAGAGTTAGGATCAAAATTATTTTTAGGCAATATGGGAGGTGGGCGTATCCGTCGGTCAATTTTTCCCAAATCCACACATATTCGACAATTTTAACGCTTTAACAACTAAAAGCAAGGATGTTTGTCAGCACCCCATTTGCTTGGCTAAAAGTTTTTGTTGGCCTCGTTGCATCCATTTTGACTTATTGTTATTTCGAAATCGCTTCGCCTTTTTTTGATCTGGTCCATAAAGGGTTAAGAATATGTTGCAATTTTACATGGATGCAAACCTCCGTCGGACCATGTTATAAGTATATCTAAAATGTAAACTGAAAAAGAAAATGGCTTTTATCAAGTGGGAAAATGTGAAATGTTCGTATAATTAAGTCAGCATACTGCTACCATAATACTTTGAAGTGTAGGATGGAGCACGCATTTTTCCAAAGCTTTATGAATTTATCGACATTTTTTTTTATTTTTTTTTTGTAACCGCTAAATTCTCAAAATGACTTCTAACAAAATGGCTGTAAACATACATTATGATATTACTTTTGCTTCACTTTGTACAAATAAATAGCTTTTCGATAAAATACACCTTTTCCAAATATATCACTGAATATTAAGCTCATTTTCAAAAGAGTAAAAGGTCCGACATGTAAGATTTTGCCAAATTTAATACACAAGAAAAAATTAAAAGAAAAATCCTAACAGCAGGATATCTTATTTCTTGTATAATAACACTACAAAACCACCACCTCAAGTTGAAATTAAATTCACATCTTGTATTTGTATATCTCATATCCTTTCTTTCAACTGCAATTAAGCATGCAATGCAAATAAATTTATGGAATTAAAAATGAAAAGAAATTCATCCTAAGATTCATTCATAATGCATTCGTCAAAAAGCCATAAAAATAAACAAATAAACGCATGGCACAAAGCTCAAAAAGGAAGAGCAAATGTAAATAGGACCGACCTGCATGCCGCAAGACATCAAGAAATATGCACTTGCTTGCGTGGGTGTGTGTGTTAATGTGTGCACACTTATGCACGTGTATGCGTTGATGTTGGTGTAAAGGATTAACCACTGCTGCTACTGCTGCTTGCAGTAGAATTTCTTTAAGCAACGGAAGTGGAACAAAAAGTCAAGAAGACACAAGCCAGAAAAACCAAGGATACGCAGGGATATGGTTTTAATAATAAGAGCGAGAGCGAATTGTGTTAAACAGAGATGAATGGATGTTTGGATGGATGGTTGCACAGTACATTATCTCTATTGCATTTACAAAAGGGATTAAATTACTCCATTTGCTTTGCAAATATTCTTTAGTTTTGCATTTTAATTTTATTACTTACATTACTTTTTACCATATTGTTGTTGTAGTTCTTGTTGTTGTTTATGTTCTTTAAATTTGTGCAAAATTTCACATTTAACATTTAAAGGGCAAATGCAAAATAATTTTTCAATATCATGTCGATAATAAAAAGAAGATCAGATCTGGAATAGAAGGTGGAAGGTTATTGAAAATTAAAAAAAATAAATAAATAAAATATGAAATGCAGCCACAATTACACTGTACAACAATTTTGACGCTTTTAAAACTCCAAAAGCTTTGAAAAGTGTTTAACTATATTTTGGTTACCTAAACACGATATACTGTCCGCTTTTTTCCGTCAGGTCAGGTCCACAAAATCGTGCTTTAAAAATTATTTAAGGGCTAAATTTGGATTATTGACACATTTTCTTAAGCTTTAAACATTTCTCGACTTTTGTGACCCCTACACACTATAAATAATAGTTTTCTTTTCTCACTTTTAATGCCCTTTATTATTAATTTGAAACTTTTTTGGTATTAAATTCCGATTTTTTTTCCAAAAAAGTTTGAAATTTATACCAAAAAAGTATGAAATTTATTCCAAATAGTTTAAAATTAATACTTTTTTTTTTGGAATTGTTCTGTATAAATATTTTTTGGTTTTAAAATTAAACTAAAATTTTTACTGTGCAGTGAAATTTTTTATACAATATTTTTGTACAAAATTTTAACCCATTATAGCTCAGTTATTGGAAAAAGTGGTCAAAAGGACCATATAAAAACAGGATATAATGGGTTAATATATCATAAAATATGTTCCTTGTGTAACTGCATTACCTCCGAAATATAAGATTTTTCCAAAATACAGATTTGGAATTTTTACGTAGTTTTGAACCTTCATTCTATCGTAAGTCTCTAAAACTACATAAATTTAGATAAAATTTTTTGTCCCAAGGTCTTATGAAAATCTAAGCCTATTATATCCTATTTTTAAGGGTCTTTTTGACCCACTTTTTCCAAAAACTGGAATGTAATGGGTTAATGGGCACCGTTTTTTTTTCGACTCATAACTTTGAACCAAATGTATATTATTCAGATATATAAGTGTCAATGGAAAGTTAAAGACCTTAGCTAACTACTAGTGAAGAAAGTAAATTGATTTCGTCAGTTGGAAAAATTATATCAAAAAAATAGTGAAGTGATCATTTTTGACAAAAAAAATTTTAGGTCCGGTTGTGTGCACCCTTAGAAAATCTGCTATAAATGGGAAAATATGAAATTAGAAGCAATCAAATGGAGAAGAAAGCAAAATTAAATTATTTCGGAGACATTGACTCACAATAATTTAACAAATTCTGCTCAACGGCTTTAACAAAATCAGAGCCACTGAAAACGTCTGGATCGAATGTCATCATACCTGTTGCCCCGAAAACAGACTTGATTATCTTCGGCTGATGACAGATCAATTTGTTGACATTCCTCTTTTGCCAAGCATGATGTTTTTGTACCAATCCATGCCCGCCATCTGCTCCTCGGTATACTTGGCTGGAAACTCAAAATCGAGATTTTTTGTAAAGTGTTATGCCACCTCAACACCCACACTTAATTAAAATAACTTTTTTTCTACGATATCTTTAAAGAGCCTATTGGTTCTTTCCTATCCACTAAAAAAGCGTAAAATGGCATAAGAATACCATTAAGATTAGTGACGTTGGCATCCACGATGATATTTAAGTAAAACACACGCTTTAAATAAAAAAGAGGGGTGCCCACACCCGGACCACTTCGGGGCCCATACTCGACTTTGATAGCCACTTTGAAAAGCAATGAGCAAATTGTGTTGTGTGAATATTTTGGTTGCATTCGGTTTTGAATCACAAAATATAAAAAATTTACTTCATAAATATAGTTTGCATTCAGCTTTTCGATTGATTCACTCCGATTTATCGCACTTGGAAAATGATTGAAAAAACTTTTGTGCTAACTTATTCACTTATTCAAAAATTATTTTCTTCTCAGCATCAAGCAAATGCGCCTGTTTGCTCCAGTAAATGTACAAAACTTCGTACTGTCACAACACGCGCTTAACATTTGTCAGAACAGCCGCATTTGTTTTCTGTCAAAAGTTACGGGGGTGCCCACACCCGAACCCTGCCCGGCGGTACTTTTCCCCTACTACAAAAATATTCTACAACAAATTTTACTAGAGGTCGCTCAAAGACGAGAAATGCTTAAAACTTAAGGAAATGCGTTGAAAATCCAATATTCGGATCTGGCAACCGTTTTCCCTATCAGTTCTGAAATCGCCGCAAATGGGCGGTCTTACCCTTTTTGTTGGCGTGAATATAATATGCCCAAAAGTCTGTCAAAATCAATTCTCACATTCTTGATGCTTGAGAAAAAGTTGAGCACATTGAATCAAGAAATTGTTTCTCCGCAAGAAACACTTTCTCCTGCCCTTTTTAGGTATTTTATAAGAATCTTTTTGAGGCTGTGGTCCTTATTGGAAAATTAGTTAGGGTCAGTGAAGACTTCAACCATTCATAGAATAGTGAATCGTTTACATGCTATGGCTAAATTTTCAATAAAGGGCTTATAAAATATCCCAAAAAAACAATAAGAATTGGTCGGGGGAAATTTTTGCTTGAGGAAAAAAATTTCTTGGTTCAATGTGTGAAACTTTTTCTCAAGCATCAAGAATGTAGGAATTGATTTTAACAGACTTCTGGGCATATCAAATTCACTCCAAAAAAAGGGGTGAGACACCCCATCGCGGCAATCTTAGATGTGATAGGAAAAAACGGTTGCCAGATTCGGAATCAGTGACCCTAAATAAGTCAAAAAAGTGATCGAGATCTCGTTCAGATTTTTGCGTTACACAATGTAACTATCATCTTTTAGGAGGACTGTAACTCCCATATTAAACCCCTTAAATTCGCTATTTTTATACACATATGATAAATTGAATTTGATGTTAAATTTTCCATGATTACAATCATTGATGCGGGCATAAGCCACATCATGTACCTAATGTCAAAAAGGCAAGTGAGTAAAAGTTGAACATATCTTCAAGAGGGAGAGGGTGAAGGGTTGTAGGTAAGGATGAACAATTTTATGGACTAATTTATTTTACATAAGATGTTATAAAATATTGTTTGGAGGCCCTAAGAGTTAAAGACGCAAAAAAATTCGTCAAAAAAAAGTATGGAAAAAGTAATGTCATGATGTGAATGCGTTTTTGCAAATGCCGTCAAATGTCATTGTGCTTTGAGATTTGTATTGTAGACAGATAAAAAATTAGTCGACAATAAGCTGAATATTTTGCGAGCAACAATTCAAAATGTCACAAAACAAGCATTTGTAAATATGCATCAACTAGGGAGTTGGCCATTTAATATATATAATTTTTTCAACTTTATGTCATAAATTCTACAGCTTCAGATTAACTTTCTGTGAAAACAGAACTCAATTTGCTTGATTTCTAACAAAATAACAGCCAATGCACATTATGACATTAATTTTGCTCTAACTAGCATGATAAAAATTCAAACGTTGAGTTGAGTTTGATCGTAATAAAGTTAAGAAAATTAAAGTACAATTTAACTCAATTCAATGTATTGCGCAATAAATTGATTTCAGTTTGTTAGATTTGTTAAATTCACTGACATCAGTTCTTACTTCGCTCCCTTTAAGGCTGGCGGCAATGGTTCTTTTAAAATGCAAATGATTTTGTCGAAATTAAATGTAGCGCAACGGTGTCAGAAAACTTTCGCAAACATACTACATACACATATACATATGTACATATGTATGTAGTATTTATGCTCCTTCAAACAAACGCACCATCTAACATTTTCTGATTACTCCAAAAAATATGCAATATTTTATGTTTTTTCTGTCTTTTTTTTCCCTTACTGTTTCAGTTTTACCAACAAAAAAATCCATGTCTTCACTATCTAACGTATCACATTCCCATTCGTAAGGTTAATTTAAAAAATGCAAATTTTTACCACCTCAAATTTTTTGGTTTTTGGCTCACTTTTGTTGTAATAAATTTTCCGAGGTTTATTTTTGGCCCCTCCAATACGCGTGCTGTGTTTGACTGCGCGTGTACAATTTTGTGTATTTTGTTCAAACTTTTTCAATTATAAGCACATATTTTTTGGCGTTATCATGCTTTTATCTTAAGCCTGGTTTTTGGTGATACTAAAGAATACTTGTGGTTTTGTCCAAATTTACAAACTGTAGTTGATTTTTTACTTATATCATGGCTTTAGGGCATTTGGTTACAGTAACGAACACAGTTTTTAAAAACTTACACTTTAAATTACACAGGCACACAAAAATAAAATAAAAACAAAAAAGTTACATGAGCACAATACTTCTTATATGCAGATTTATGAACTTTTTGACGCTGAATTGGACTGGCACTAAATTATATTGGGTGTACAACTTAAAAACCGGAATTTTTTAGCGAAATTTGATGCTTTATTGTGGAAAAATGTTACAATATATTTTATTCAAAGTATTGTCCATTGGAAGCTACAACATTTCCCCATCTTTCAGGCAATTTATGAATTCCATCCCAAAAAAATTGCGCCGGCTTGGCGGCCAAAAATGAATCTATCCAAATTTCGATATCTTGAACTTAAGTGAAGCGTATTCCTGATAGGGCATTCAGCATCGATCGGAACAAATGGTTGTCTGATGGTGCAAGGTCTGGGCTATAAGGCGGGCGAGCCAAAACTTCTTATCCACTATTTTCCAAATAGTTTTTCACGGGTCTTGCAACATGCGGCCGAGCGTTGTCATGATGAAAAATTATTGCTTCGTGTCTGGTCGCATTTTCCGGGCATTTTTCGATGATGGCACGCTTCAAACGTATTAATTGTGTTCGGTACAGGTCACCAGTGATTGTCTGGCCCGATTTCAACAACTCATAATATAACGGCCCCTTCTGATCCCACCAAATACACAGCATAACCTTGGTGCCATGGATATTTGGCTTCGAGGTTGATTTGGCTGATTGGCCGGGTTTCACGTATGACTTTTTGCGCTTGGGATTGTCATAATGGATCCATTTTTCATCCCCAGTCACAATCCGATGCAAAAATGATTTGTTTTTATGGCGCTCAAGCATCATTTCGACATACAGAAGCGCCGTTCAACGTCTCTCGGCTTCAACTCATAGGGGACCCAATTACCTTGCTTCTGAATGTATCCGGCGGCTTTCAAACGTTTCGAAATGGCTTGCTGAGTCACTCCCAACGATTTGGCAAGCTCGTCTTGTGTTTGACACGAATCCTCATCGAGTAGCTTCTCTAATTCTTCGTCTTCATACTTTTTTGGCTGTCCTAGGCGTTCTTTGTCTTTGATGTCAAAATCGGCACTTTTGAAGCGTTTAAACCATTCAAAACACAGTGTTTTTCCTAAAGCATCGTCGCCATAAACTTCTACAAGCAAACTATGACTTTCCGCAGCAGTTTTCTTTGCAAAAAAATGACCCAACAGAACCTCCCGCAAATGCTGTCTTTTTCTCGAATTTTCGAAGTTATTCATCGTGAAAAATAATAATGATGCACACAAGATAAAATTGTTTTGTTGACTGATTTTGACAGCTGTCAAATGTACCTTCAAAATGACATATATATAAAGTTCGAGCTTTCAAGATATTTGTTAGTACGGACATCCACCGTCAAATTCCGGTTTTTAAGTTGTACAATAATTCCCAAGTCTTTAAACAGACATCCGCCAATACCGAAATAAAAAAAAAAATAAAAATATATAGAATGTCATGGCCAACTACGAATTTGAAAAAAAAAAAAAAAAAAAACAGCAAATAAGGTCATTTTGCAAATAAAGCAATTCTACAGCAAAAAAGCAATGTTGAACAAAGTCCAAAGTAGAAATTTATTTTTTTTTTTTTTTTGAAAAATTACTGTTCGAAGCATTATCACTCAGAAACTACACGGCCAATTGAACCGAAAATTTGGGAATGAGTATGATCAGAGCCGTGCACAGGATTTGCATTTTTCATAAAAAAAAGCGAAGGAACACTATGAAAGTAAATTTTCGAGAAACTGAAAAATGGTCCTGTTGCTAAATTTTTTTGTTTAATGGAGAATTTTATGTCTTAAAATTTACAAACTATCTAATTGTCCAAACAAACAAATTTTTTTATTTTCAAGTTATTTATTTTATGGCTACGTTTTTATTTTAATTATTTTATAGCGCAGGAAAATTAGACAAAAAAGAACTGCTGTGCGAAATAATTCCAAGTGAAATTTTTTCACCGGAATTGTCTTTATTAAAGCATGATGAATAAAGAGAAAAAAGTCAATTGAAGTCCATTGTGCGCATTAAAAGTTATTCAGGCTCAAAGGTCGCTAAAATCAGTTTTTTGCAAATATCTCGCTAGCGCAAACTTTTACAAAATAATTTTTCTCCACAATTTTGTAACACAGGAAATTTCCTATGTAAAAATGTAAAAAATGTTTTCCTGTAGCTTATAGTTTAGGAGATAACCCAATTTAAAAAGTTGTGCAGAGTTTTTATATGTAAATGCTACGTATAAGTTTATATAAAAATATCTTACTTTTAAAATTGCGAACACTCTTTAACGAGGAGTCGTACAAAAAAAAATTAAAAAACCATTCAAAAGATAATTGGATTCTGTATACACCGACTCATGATCCAAGAGATATTCTACAAATACTATTAAGGTTTCGAAAATACTGGTTTTTAAAGGATATCTCTGAAACGGTAAGTCATACGATAAAAAGCTACAGCATCAATTTGTAGAGAATTACAAGATCTACAAAAAATAAGCCATACGTGTACACATTAAAGAAACCGTTTAGGAGATATTCAAAAAAAACCTTTAAATGGCAAAAAACCGGTTTTTATTGAATAACTTGTGTACTTGTGTACACATATAGCTTATTTTTTGTAGATTTTGTAATTCTCTACAAAATTGATGCCATTGCTTTTTATCGCATGACTTACAGTTTCAGAGTATTTTCCAGTATTTTCGAAACCTTAACGGGTTTTTGTAGAATATCTCTTGGACCATGAGTTGCTCGAAAAAAAATTTAGTACGGTGTATACAGAATCCAATTATCTTTTGAATGGTTTTTTAATTTTTTTTGTACAACTCCTCGTTAAAGAGTATTCGCAATTTTAAAAGTAAGATATTTTTATATGAACTTATACGTAGCATTTACTTATAAAAACTCTGCACAACTTTTTTAATTGGGTTATCTCCTAAACTATAAGCTACAGGAAAACATTTTTTACATTTTTACATAGGAAATTTCCTGTGTTACAAAATTGTGGAGAAAAAATTTTTTCTGTAAAAGTTTCCGTTAGCGAGATATTTGCAAAAAACTGATTTCAGCGACCTTTGAACCTGAATAACTTTTTATGCGCACAATGGACTTCAATGGACTTTTTACACATTATTAACCATGCATAAATAAATATAATTCCGGTGAAAAAATTTCACTTGGAATTTTTTCGCAGAAATATTCTTATTTGCCTGGGCTATAAAGTAGGCGTTAAAAAAATACCCGTGTCTCGTCATTTTTGTCCAGCACGTCATATATTTTTTTAATCGATTTTTGAAGTTTTTGTATCCATTGTACATGAAAAAAAAAAACAGAAATAACGCATTCTTGTGTTAAATCTATGAATTTAACTATATGATCCTTACATCTGAGGTGTATCATGTGTTCAGTAAACTTATGCAGGATATTGCCAGGAATATTTTTGTAGAAAATTTTAACCCTCTAAAACCCTCACATGTGGGTCATTTTGACCCCCAATGTCACTATAGCCGTGTTTTTAATCTGTTCCTTAATTTGTCATAATTATGAGTTAGAAAATGCATTGATAGATTTATATGTAAATTGATCTTTGCAATGACTACAAGTTCAATCAAAAATTAATTTTAAAAAATTCATGGTGGTAATTTTCTTCAATGTGACACTTTAGAAAAGCCCAAATTATAGCCAGTCAACTGTTTGCAGAATGCAAGTTGTTTTTATTAAAAGTTCATGAAGCTAAATAGACATGACTTCCGCCCTTTTAACAAAAAAACAATATTTCAAAAGACTGTAGAGAAAACTATTAACAAATTTATGTATTGTACATAAATTGTTAAATATTGTCGGCTTAATGAGATAAGGTGGTAAATACACTTCCGGATCAAAATGACTTTTGTATGCCATTCGAAAGGTAATAGCGTAAAGGCTAGGGATTTCAGTCCCGGGATCCCGGGATTCGAGCCTTTTTGCAGTCCCGAAAATCCCGGGATTAGTGCTACCAATCCCGGGATTTCTTTTGTAAGTTTTTTAGGTTAGAAAAATTGTTAGAATGTTCCAAAAATCACCAACAAAAGTCTTACAACATTATGATTAAATTGAACATAATAAAGAGCTGAAATTAATCTTAGATTGCAAAACGAGATGGAGTAGTCTTTTAGATATGCTGCAGCGCATAAATCATTTGTGTAATAAATGTACATTAGAGGTGTTTTAAGAATGTATGGAGATCCTTAGTAACAACATTTTGATACTTGACACCGCGCAATTTTGTGAGGTTGGAAAAAAAAATGAGTTTGCGAAAAAAATTTTGGGGGTGGGGTGAGGGTAAAGGTTGGCGCATCGAGGTCAAAGGTGAGAGAAAAAGAGAAAAAATTTACATACAGCAATACAAATGCTTAGGGCTCCCCTCTAGAGGGGTCAAATATATGACCGACCCACACTATTTTTCACCCTCCAAAATTTTTACCCAGCATACTTATCCCCTATCCCTAACCCGTAAGGGGGCTCCCATACAAAATTGACATTTTTAGAAAATCGACCCCCACCACTTCCTGGGTGCCCCTAGAAGGGTCAAATGTTTGACTAGTCCCTAACATTTTTTCCTCCACAACATTTTTTCCCAACATACTTACCCTCTATCTCTGACTCTTAAGGGGACTCCCATACAAAATAGATGTCATAGAAATGAAAAATATGTAAAGAAAATCGTCAAATAAGCCCATAACTGCCCAGAAGTCACTCCTAGAGGAGTCAAATATATGACTGACCCCCATGAGCCCCCCTTCAAAGTTTTTTCTCAGCATACCTACCCCCTATTTCCATTCCTTAAGGGGGCTCCCATACAAAGTTACTGTTTTTACTTAAAATGCCCCCACTGCCCTAACTGGCCCATTGGTACCCCTAGAAGGGTCAAACGTATGACCGACCCCCATTATTTTTTTGCGACCTATATTTTTCTCCCACATACTTGCTCCCTATTTTCAACCCTGAAAGGGGCTGCCATACAATTTTTTTTTTTTTATAAATTTTCCAAGAAATAATGGGGTCGGTTATACTTTTGACCCTTCTAGGGGTACCCATGGTCCAGTTATGGTTCAGTTAGGGCAGTGGGGGCAGTTTTTAAAAAAATCGTAACTTAAGGAATGGAAACAGGGGGTAGGTAAGCTGTGAAACTTTGGTGGGGGGATAATGGGGGTCGATCATACATTTGACTTCTCTAGGAGAGACTTCTGGGCAATTATGGGCCTATTTGACGATTTCCTTTCCATATTTTTTATGTCTATGACGTCAATTTTGTATGGAGGCACCCTTAAGAGCTAGAGATAGAGGGTAAGTATGGTGCGAAAAATGTTGAGAAGGAAAAAATATTAGGGGTCGGTCATACATTTGATCCTTCTAGGGGCACCCTGGGAGTGGTGGGGGTCGATTTCCTAAAAATCTGAATTTTGTATGGAAGCACCCTTAAGGGTTAGAGGTAAGAGGTAGGTATGTTTGGTAAAAATATTGGGGGAGAAAAAATAATGTGGGTCGGTCACACATTTGAACCCTCTAGAGGTGGCCCCTCTCGAAGGACTGTAAGTAAATTGTTTCTCCTTTTTCTCTCATTTTTGACCTCGATGCGCCAACCCTTACCCTCACCCGACCCCCAAAATTTTTTTTGCAAGCTCATTTTTTTTTCGAACCTCACAAAATTGAGGGGTGTCAAGTATCAAAATCCAAAATTCGTGCACTAAAACACCCCTAATGTACATTCCCACTATCAAAGTTGCCATATTTGACAACTCATACGAGTTTCTGTATGACTTCTCAGATAGTCTGAAGCGGCTTTAAGCTCGTAGAAAGGATTTTTTCTGACATTTTTTCATTTTTGATAAGTCCCAATAATGACTTCTGTAAAGCTCCATCTTTAAATCGCGTTAAAGTAGAGATAAAACGTATTCTCTCTAGATTTGAAACTGAAACTTCTTGAGAAATTGAGGACAATAGCCATAGAGTTAAAGTAAACTCATCAATAAACTTGAAAGAATAATTAAATCTAGTTTTGAATATCACTTCAAAAAATTAGTTTTCTAGAAAGTCTTATAATTTATCCAACGTTTTAGTGAAAGAAATTGATATATTTTGTAATGTGGTGATAGGAGTTATTTCCTCCAGAAAACTTTCGATTATCTTTCCTCAATTCAACCAATAAGTGTTGAATCAGAAAGATGCTTTTCGTGTGAAGGTTATACATATATCTGTGGACTTTTGACAAAACAACCTAGCTCGAAATTGGAACTTTTCAGGAGAGCCTAAAAACTGATTAACTAGTTTTCAATAATGTGGTTCGATTTCGTTGATGCAGCGCTGAATTTCCTTTTTCCATAAATTTTTACTATGGGACACCTTTATATCTCTGAAACAAGAAATTATAGAGACATGTCGATTATACCAATAGAAGCGTATTTAAATTTTATATTTACGACTTAAATCCTGGAGAATTGTTTTATCTCGACTTAGGTTGTTTTGTCAAAAGTCCACTGATATGTAATAAATGATAAAATAATAAATGCTTTAATTTTCCTAAAATCTTATTTTAATGATAATAAAACTGATTAAAACAAAAGTTAATTCTTCCAAGTCCAACACTTGTTAAAACTTTGATCTCACTATTTTATATAATTAATTAAATATGTATGATATTTTATATATCAATAACTTAGAGCGCTATAGTCCTATTTCCACTTTTTGCGATTTTTGCAGTTATGGTATCCTTGTGGGCTTCTTTACCAAGTGGAAATCTGTGGGATGTCAAAATACCACTAAAACACCGAAATATTCGAGAATTAAGAAAAATCCTATCTCCAAACTGTAATTTTTTGAAGAGCGCTACTGTGCTATCTTCTTTGAATATTCAAATAAGTCACATTTTTAAGAAAATTTTTTAATTTTTTCGTCTTTTCTACACGCTTCATGACATTTTACATGTTTTTAGTGGAAACATTTTTTTTTCACCCAAAGGTCAGAACCTGAAATTTTTGAAAATTTCTTGTTTTTTCCATGATTCGAAAAAAAATAATTTTTCATGTCTCTGAAATTATTTTAAGGATATGGATGAGATGTGGTATGTGTATTAAGAGTCACGGGACAAAAAATGTCTAAGGGAAAAATGGGCGGTCCCACGTCCTTAAGAAAGTATCATACCTCTGAAACTATCTAATGCACATAGATTAGTTTTGGTGCTCATAAAATTTACTAAATGTGTCGTTTATTTGAATAGTAGTGCAATTCCATATAATTTGTTAAATTGATTTTGTTAAAAATTAATAAAATTAGTTTATAACACAAAATTATGTTAAAATATTTTAAGGTAAAATTATTGCATGTATAGTTTTTTTCAAAATCGCAGCCAATTCTAAATAACCACTGTTTGAAGTATTCTTTTTGCATTTCCCAATAATTGAAAAAATGGAAATAGAACTGTAGCGCTCTAAGGTATCGATATGTATTTAACTAAGCATATATACATATATGCTTGTTTTTGAAGTAAATAAATATTTATGAATTTTTTTTTTCTAAAAACGGCGTGAATTGCTTAATAAAATGTACCTGCTTTAAGAAATTGTTCTTTTTTTAATAAAATATCTTTGTAGAGGTGTAGCAGGGGTATATAAGACAAAATATTAGGAATTTTTAGTACTAAATTCTGTTCTATTTACGAAGAAAACAGAATTCATACAAAAATTTCTGATCCCGAAATCCCGGGATCGCAAAAAGTCCAAAAATTGGAATCCCTAGTAAAGGCATAGCGTAAGAAAATCATAAACAAAATAACATGTTTAAGGGCCGGTTTCACAATGTCCAGTTAAGATATTTTTAAACTAAAGTTTACTAACGGAAGCTATGGGTATAAACTTTCCGTTAAATTATTTGGATTTCAATAAATTCCATTTTTTAACTTATGGTTAAATGTATATTGTGAATAAATAACAAATTTCCCCTTAAAATGTTTTCAAAAAATGTAAACATTTCAAATTTTTTCATACGAATTTCAAAAAATATTTGAATTTATTTCAATCTGTCAGTTAAATTTTAACTGAAAAAATTGTGCCAGTTAAAGTTAACTGAACGTTAGAGTTTATTTTTCGTCAGTTAATAAATAACTTCACATTGAGAAAACAATTTTATTCAAACTTACAGTTAAAGTTTCAGTTAAACGTTAACTGGACATTGTGAAAACGGCCCTAAATGGTAAAAATTAAAAGAAATGAAAAACTGCTGTAAATTGTTTGTAAATATGAATAATGTAAACTAAATGACAAAATGTTAGATCGTTTTATTGAAATATTATTGCATGTGGGTGCATCAATAAAACAAGCTGAAATGGCGCAAAAGAATCAGATTACCACTTAAAAATTATGAGTTAAGATTTGAGTATGACCTTTTACGCACTGGTCCATTTAGAATATGTAAAAATAAAAAATCTCTATAGAGGCGCGGTCCTCCATAGTGTGTACAATAGCAAGCATATCTATGAATTTAATATGAAAAACATAAAAATTATTCTGACTGAACATTATATTTGCGCTGATTTATCAATCAACAAAGCAATGGTTTTCTAAAATGTTTAATGAAAATACTTATATGTATATTTCATGAACACCTCTCTATGTATATAAGTACTTACCCGAAAATAAATGAATGTGAGCCTAGTTATAGTGAGTTTTAGTATGAATTATTCAAACATTTGAAGGCAAAGAGGGGGCTTAAAGCCGGTTTATTTGTAAGAAGGAGTTGTTTTGATTCACTTTTTCACCTTATTCTACTCCCGAAAAGCTAACAAACAAAACCTCATGGAAAATTTTCAGTGCCAATATTCGAAGGTCGAATTAATATTAAAAATTTTAAAATGCCAAGAAAAAAGGCGCTTAAACTCGGTTTATTCGCAATAAGGAATTGTTCCGACTAAATTTTCTTATTTTCCAACTCTGGACAAACCAACGAACAGGCCTGATCAAAACAATTTAATTTCTAAAACTTCGAGGTAACTTTAATATAGGTAATTCAAACATGCCTTGAAAAAAGGGGCTTATACCCAGTTTATTCGCAAGAAGGAAGAGACGGGATTTTAATTTTCATATTTTCTAGCTCAGGAGAAGTGAACAAAGAAAACCTCATAAAAAAAACTTCAGTGATCCAACTTTGAGTTTTTCCCTATATTCCCAGGATGTGTGTAAGGTTTGAATGACTTGCGTCAGTATGTACTAAAACTCAAAATTTTGAAAAAATCTTTATATACCTCTAAAAAGTGATTGACGGAGCACCTTTTCCGCACTGGCACATTTAGAATATGTGAAAATAAAAAATCTCCATAGAGCAGCGCTGCACCCTAATGTTTATTTTTATTCACTTTTCTTCACAATAACTCATTGTTTTTACAAAAGCCACTATGTATAATTTTGGTACACAATGTTTTAAATCTTTGAGCACTGTCCGTACATTCAATCGCTTCAATACTATCTGTTGGCGACTTTATGAACTTCCTCTATGGTTCTTGCAACAGCTATACAAACTTTTTTGTTGAAACGAGCCTTCGCCTTGTGCTATATCGGTAGAACACCAGAAAATGTAAGATTCCTGGGACTATCCTGAAGAACTTTTCTTCGTTCCATTGCTAGCTACTATCAAAGCACGTGTCAAGTGGCATTAAAATACCTTAAGTCGCCAATAGATAGTATTGAAGAATTTGAATGTACGGAACAGCTGTAAGTTAGTTCTTATAAAAACGCGATAATCTTAAGTTTATTATGCTCAAAGTGTTATACAAAATTATACACAATGTGCCTCTGGTAGATGCTTGATGACATTATACCAAAATACTTAGCTTGCCACCAGCTACCAAGGAATGGACTACTCTCATTTTTTTGTTCTATTTCCCTTAGAAATGTGAATTTATGCCAACAAATTTTATATCAAAAGAATGATTTTACCAAAATAAAATTTTGTATATTTTTTTGTTAAATTTTTATATTGTGTAGCGAAGCATAAATGTTACGTGTCATATTTAAATTAGATATATTTTTCAACATCAATTTTCGATTTCAAGTTTTAATTTTGTAAATTTTAGTTCAAGTGTCATGTTGCATAATTTAATTGCTATTGATATATAGCGTCTTTTTTTCTAAAATATTAAATTACTATTTGTAAATTTGTTTTTACGAAAATGTTATGAACTTTTCCATATAATGATTAAACATCATAACATTCATCCTACCTAATTGCAATTTGCGGCAGTAATTCATTCAATCAATGTTAAATGCGCAATTAAATCTGATTATGCATTTGATAACTAAACCCAAATTAGTGGTAATCAACCATTTAGCGGTTACTGCATGCATAAATTCCTACGTAAAACTGATGGGCTTACATTAATTTAGTTATTTTTTGAAATAATGAATCAAATGCATGAGTGTTAAGCTTATGACTTATAGCTTGAAACTTTGCTAAGAATAAACAAGGTTGAGCAAAAGAAGTGTCATAACGCGAATGTATTATAATTTTTGCAAAAGACGTCAAATGTTATTGTTCTCTGATATTTTTATTTTAGGTAGATAGAGAATTAGTTGACCGCAAGAGGTAGATATTTTGCGTGGAAGAAGTCAAATTGTCATAAAAGAATTACAAATGTACATCAACTCAGAAAGTGGTCGTTAAAGTATTATCGTGGTACAAATGCGTAACAACTTTTACAAATGCTGACAAATGTCATTGTATTTTGACATTTAGAGCCAAATGTTTTGAGAGCAATTATTCAAAATGACACAATTTTGCATAAACTTAGTAGGTGGTCAACATAATTTTTTCGGTTTGTTTACACTATCAATATATTTTTCTAAAAACTGTATAAAATTTTAATTTTAAAATTTTCTAATCAAAGTGTAAAATTTTACTTAAATAAAATAAAATGTAAAATACTCTTTGCAATGTGTACAATTATACTTGGTAATGCCTTAAATTACACTCATTGAAGTGTAAAATTTAATCAGCAAAGTGTCAAATTATAGTTAGCAATGTGTAAAACTTTTCTTTGCAATGTGTTAATTTCTACCAATGTGTAAAATTATACTTAGCAATGCGTAGATTTCTACCTAGCATTGTGTACAATTGTACTCAGCAATGTGTAAAACTTTACTTTGAAATGTGTAAATTTCTACCAATGTGTAAAATTGAACTTAGCAATGCGTAGAATTCTACCTAGCAATGTGTAAAATTGTACTTAGCAATGTGTTAAACTTAACTTAATAATGTGTTAAATTTAACTCAGTGTAAAGTTTTACTAAGCATTGTGTAAAATTTTAATTAGCAATGTGTAAATTTCTACCTAGCAATGTGTAAAATTGTACTCAGCAATATGTAAAACTTTACTTTGAAATGTGTAAATTTCTACCAATGTGTAAAATTGTACTTAGCAATGCGTGAATTCTATCTAGCAATGTGTAAAATTGTACTTATCTATGTATTAAATTCTACTTATCATGTAAAATTACACTCAGCAATGCGTAAAAGTTTACTTAGTAATGTGTAAAATTGTACTCAGCAATGTGTAAAACTTTACTAAGCAATGTGTTAATTTCTATCTAGCAATGTGTAAAATTTAATCAGTAATGTGTCAAATTATAGTTAGCAAAGTGTAAAGCTTTACTTAGCAATGTGTAAAACTTTACTTTGCAATGTGTTAAATTGTACTCAGCAATGTGTTAGATTTAACTCAGTGTAAAGTTTTACTAAGCATTGTGTAAAATGTTAATTAGCAATGTGTAAAATTCTACTCAGCAATGTGTAAAATTTAAATAAGCAATGTGTAAAACTATGGGTAAAATTACACTTAGCAATGTGTAAAACTTTACTTAGCGAGTAAAATTATACTAGTAATGTGTAAAACTGTACTTAACAATGTTTTAAACTATACTTAGCAATGTGTAGAATTGTACTCAGCAATGTGTAAAATTTTAATAAGAAATGTGCAAAATTCAACTCAACATTACTAAGCATTGTGTAAAAATATACTTAGCTATGTGTTAAACTTTACTAACCATGTAAA
The DNA here is from genome assembly GCA_951812925.1 of Calliopum simillimum. Taxonomy (NCBI): domain Eukaryota; kingdom Metazoa; phylum Arthropoda; class Insecta; order Diptera; family Lauxaniidae; genus Calliopum; species Calliopum simillimum. Next base: position 93,193,456 of record OX638372.1, on the reverse strand, counting down.
ATTATTCTATGTAGGAATGTTTAAAGTTATACTAAGCAATGTGCAAAATTGTACTCATTAATGTGTAAAATTCTACTTAGCAATTTATGTCCTATTGCCGTTTAAATAAAAAAAACGTGCATCTTGAGAGAATGTTAGAGAGAATTGAAGGCACTTGCAAGTTACCGTGCACTATGGATGGGTTTTGTGGACACCCTATGTTTTCCCAAGGGGAAAATAAGTGCTTCAAAAACCCTTCTGAAGTGCATATTTTTTACCATCCGCTCCGTGAGAACTATTCTTTCTTTTTAACATTGTATGTCATAGGATGTAAGCGAAAAAAAGCTTACCGCAGTCTTACTAAAAAAAGGTTTTTGAAGCGCTTATTTTTTCAATAAAATTAAAAAAAAAAAACTGACCGCACCAGGATTTGAATCCACGACCGTCCGTGTGATAGATAGAAACGGATTATTTTTCCTTTCATTTACCAACTCTTTAGACCACTACACCAATGCCCGATGATATGAAGAGGTATTATATTTTTATATTAAGCAAATATTGTTCAAACAGAATTTGGTTTTCGAATGCTCTTCTAGGCTTATACAGAATCATTGTGTAATCAGTTTCAATTCAATTAAACGAAAGTAAATAAATGAGAGAAAGGAAAATAGAAAAGTGAAATAAAAAAAGGTTGAATAAAAAAATATTTTAATAAAAAAAAATAAAGCAAAAAAGAAATAAAAAAAAGTAAAAAAAAAAATCACCCGGGCTAGGTTCAAACCCATGTTGATCTTACTGCACACGGCGTGCTTGAACCAAGTTTAAATAAAAGTTTCTTGCATATGGGTTTTTTGACTGAATTATGTTACGTAATAACTTCACGAATCAAATGATCCCAAAATTAAAAAAATCGAATGGGCCCTTTTTGAAATAAGGAGCCTTAAGCAATAACTATAAAAAGTTAATACAACACAAAATTAAAAACATTTGTAACATTTTGCAAACTATTTTTTCTAAACTAATTTGAGGTCGCTGAACACGAAAAACGCATTTATTTTTTTTTTCCTTGGGGTCGTTCCCAAGTTATTCGATAATTTATAATTTCGAGGTTATAGCTTCATATACATCAATATATTTCTATGACGCCAAGTCCGATAAATTTTATTTTTCCACGCTTACAAAGAGTGATTAACGGCGCTTCTAACAAGTATAGCAATAATTATGCTCCAAACAAAATTGACTGAGTTAAAGCAGGAAAAAGTTTGATATTTCAAAAATTTTTTAAATTTTTCACATCAACTTCAAATGAAACAATTTGTTTTTGGCACATATTTTTTTTTAAATAATTATTTTTAGAAATTTGATTTAATGGCGCATATAATTGCAAACATTTTAAGCCTATGTTGAGCAAAATCGAATGAAATTTCGGACTTGGCGTCATAGAAATATATTGATGTATATGAAGCTATAACCTCGAAATTATAAATTATCGAATAACTTGGGAACGACCCCAAGGAAAAAAAAATAAATGCGTTTTTCGTGTTCAGCGACCTCAAATTAGTTTAGAAAAAATAGTTTGCAAAATGTTACAAATGTTTTTAATTTTGTGTTGTATGAACTTTTTATAGTTATTGCTTAAGGCTCCTTATTTCAAAAAGGGCCCATTAGATTTTTTTAATTTTGGATCATTTGATTCGTGAAGTTATTACGTAACATAATTCAGTCAAAAAACCCATATGCAAGAAACTTTTATTTAAACTTGGTTCAAGCACGCCGTGTGCAGCCTTATAAAAAATCATTGTGAAAGTGCTTCTAAATTTATATGAGGACAAGCACTTTTGAAGTGCTTGGATCAGAAGCGCTACAAATTTTTCCTCTTGGGTTAGAAGGATATACAAGATACAATAAAAAGTAAAATGTTAAGCTACGACATATTACTTAACTCTTTATCCACATTGTATAACCGAGAAGAATCCATTCCATAAAATGTATTGTACATCAGTGTGGGTATTGTGGATTATTAATTTTCTCTGGCTTACACACAATGTAATCCGCTGTAGAGCATAGGATCTACACGCAATGACCAATATCCACTTAATCCATTGCAGCAACAAAAAACAACAGCTGCAATTACTTATAATTAACACCGCAGCAGCAGCAGCAGCAGCAGCACCAGCAACATTTGCTTACACGTGCACTACCACTATTAAATACTACTACAAACAAACAAACAAATACATTTACGATTACTACTATTTAATTGTTGATTATATGATATGCTTGCTGCTGTTGTTGTTGTTGTCTTTATTACTATCCTTGTTGTTGTTGTTTTTGTTATTATACATGTTGTCTCTCTCCCTTTACAATTTGCGCCAATTCAAATGAAATTAAAGTGTTGGTGCGCTTATTTGCACAGGATACACTCGCGCACGGAAACCTCCCAACTAATACACACACACTTTTCACAAACTACTTAATACATTCACGCAAACATTTCTACATTTTGGCTTTAAAATGATGACCCTAAATTCATTTGTAATTACGCGACATGACTCTGCAGGACAAATTTAAAAGCCATGTCTTGTCACTGAAAATAATGTGTCTGGAAAGAGAAGAAAATAATACTTTATATAGATAGTGCAGTAAAATTAACTGGCGAAATGACGGCCATGTTTTTAAAATTATAAAAATTAATTTTCCAAAAAATTTTTTTTTTTTTACATAAGTCTTTTGAAAAACGAATGTTTTTCATCCACCTTTCAAAACATTTTAAGATTTTTCAAAACATGGCCATCATTTCGTCAATACTTATTTTTATGATCTATATAGGAAAAATTATTTTTTTGTATACCTTGCATTTTCTAAGTAATGGAAGTTATATTCTTCTACTTTGAAATTAATTTTTTTTTTTTGGCTATCAAGTGGGTGTAAATCAAAGCATCAAAATAAAGCTAAAAAAATTGTCAAGTGACTTGGCTCTCACAGCCATTTAGCGAAAAACAAGTCTTCTACAAAATGTTTGCTTTTTAACATCTTTTCTGTAAAAAAAAAATTAAAAAAATAAAAAAATATTTTGAGATAATCAACTTCTAAGATTTTTCAAAAAATGGCCGCCATTATGTAAATTTTCAAAATTTTCTAAATTTAAAAACGGTAATTGAAACAACGTTTGAAATGCTGAAAACTAAAAAAATGTATGAAATTTTTTTATATTTTTTTTAAAATTTTTTAAAATTTTTTTTAATGTTTTTTTTTTTTTTTAATAAGTAGGATAACAAATATAATAGCCCAGGAAAATAAGACATTTTCTGCGAAAAAATTCCCAGTAGAAATCTTTCACCGGGATTGTCTTTATTTATGCATGATACCGTACAAAATTTTTTTTTCGAACGGCTCATGACCTTAAAAATATTCTTGAATAACCGTTAAGGCTTCGAAATTACTGGTCTTTTAAGGATATCTGCGAATTGGTAAGTACCAAGATAAAAAGTAATGGGACCAAATTTGTAGAGAATTACAAGATCTACAAAAAATAAGCGATATGTGTACACATAGAAGTAACCGTTTAGAAGATATTCCAAAAAAACCCTTAAAATGTCAAAAAACCGGTTTCTATTGAATATCTTCTATACGGTTACTTCTATGTGTACACATATCGCTTATTTTTTGTAGATCTTGTAATTCTCTACAAATTTGGTCCCATTACTTTTTATCTTGGTACTTACCAATTCGCAGATATCCTTAAAAGACCAGTAATTTCGAAGCCTTAACGGTTATTCAAGAATATTTTTAAGGTCATGAGCCGTTCGAAAAAAAAATTTTGTACGGTATATAGAAAATTAAATTATCTTTCAAACGACATTTTAATTTTGTTTGTACAACTTCTCATGGAAGAGTTATTGCAATTTATAAAGTAAGATATTTTAATATGAACTCATAGGTAGTATTTCATATCATAACTGTTAACAACTTTTTAAATTGGGTGATCTCCTAAACTTGAAGTCGTACGCAAATACTTTTAACGTACTTTTGTAGGAAATTTCCTGTGCTACAAAATTGGAGACCAAAGTTTTTCTGTAAAAGTTAGCATTAGCGAGATATTTGCAAAAAACTGATTTTAGCGACCTTTGAGCCTTAATAACTTTTTATGCGCACACGACTTTGCAATAGACTTTTCACAGTTTGTGTATCATGCATAAATAAAGACAATTCCGGTGAAAAATTTCCACTGGGAATTTTTTCGCACGGAAGCTCTTTTTTCGTCTTATTTTCCTGGGCTTTAAATAGCCTGAAAACTTATAAGAAATATTTATTTTCTATCAAAATATTTTACTTTTTTCTTAAGATCCTTCATTAATTTTTGTACAGTTGTTTTGTCGACAGTACCGTACAACCTTCGCTACTTATTTCTGAAATCTTGTAAATTTTTTGAAGTATTTATACTCTTTCAAAGATTTGATTTCATTACAGTTTAATATACCTTAATAGGTCGAAGCTATGGGCAGTTAGGTGGATTTGCATTTTTAGGCAAAAAATGTAAATTTTTAATATTGTACCACTCTATGGTGGCTCTAGTGTAAATCAGGCCAGAACATTGCAGTACTTTCTTGTCCACGGATAAATGGTAAAGCCGTTTTTCAAGACATTTGCGATATATGTTTTCGAATTTATTTTGCCGTGTTACAGAAAATGTTGTCCTCAGATCGCAGGTGCATATGGCTTGCCAAACTATATAGACGTTTCACCTTTTTCACCAACTGTGGTTCTATACTGGGTTTTTCCGCGTAATGAGTTGATTCTTTCTATAATTCGAAATAACCTTTTGGACAGTTCTTTTTGATGTACTCGTTTTTTTAAGCTATGACTAAATATTTTAATTCTGGTCTTTTCAGGTAAGTGTACAAAATGAGTTTGCGCTTTTTTTCTTGATTGCTCGACATCTTCATCGTTTGAAGTTGGTTTACCAAGTGTTATATATTTTTTAATCGTCATGTTATAAAGAAAAAATAGCACCCATATTTCGACCTGCACGAATAAAAGTGTCAAATTTTTCTGGGGCAGTCCTTAATTTCGTTTTATTTTTTCGTTTATGATTTCAGCTGTTTTGCCATTCGGAAATATTCGGAGCCAAATTTTGCAGTTTTAGTTACAAAAAGATTTTATTTATGAGAATTTTTTGTAGAGAAAATTTAGACTCGTGTAGATCCATTACTTTTTTTCTATAAAAAATTTGGAATTTTTCATTGAAAAATCCTCATTTACTCATAAAGTTTGAACACACTATTTTGACTCTCATAAGTTTTTTTTACTTAATTATATTTACTGTTAAGAACACACCAGTCGTAGAAGAATCCATTCTGAAATTTTTAGTTTTTTTCTGCACTCAAAGTAATATACGCACTTAAATCAACACTTCTTTAGCACTTAAAAATTTTATTTTAAAATGTTTCACAAAACTATAGCTTTGACAGCGTCGTACGCAGCGGCTAATTGATTTAGATAATATCGGTTCACAGATTTCTTTAGTTTGGAGTATTAGCTGTATAATAAAAAAAAGTTGGATAATTTTGGACCAATTACAAAAATTCGTTTTTGACCAGCTTTATGGGTTAAATCTTCCTATGTGCGACGTTCAATTTAAAACGGGTTCAGGCACGCCATGAAATATTGGAAAGCTTTTTTATACCCTACACCCAGCGTGTATCCACTTTGTCCTTCCGTTTGTAACGCAGAGAAGGAGGCGTGGCAGGTATGGAAAAGTATATATATTCTTGATCAGCGTCACCTCCTCAGTCGATATAGCCATGTCCGTCTGTCTGGCTGACTGGGTGTGTGTGGAAATACATTTTTTGGGAAAACTGAGCAACATAATTCAATGAAATTTGGTATTCTGCCTCCGTCATAAAAGTTAGCTCGGGGGATTGAAAATGAGCGAAATCGGTCAACGGACACGCCTACCGCCCATACAAAGAATATATTCAAAATGCAATAATAAGAGCATTATTTGCAATAACAGAAGCAAAATACACATTAATACTAGGGAAAGTAAGTAAAAGCTTTGAGCAAAAACTAGGCGAATTCGAACTAGAGGGCGTGGCACCTCCCATATAAACAAAAGTTTCAAAATGTTATACGTTTTTTGAGATAACCCAACCAAATTACACTCAAACACTCGGATCTATAAATGCAAGCTATATGCAAGATCTAGGAAAACTCGGACAAGAGGGCGTGGCACCTCCCATATAAGCAAAAGTTTAAAAATTATATAATGAAAGTGTTTTTTGAGATAATGCAACCAAATTTCACTCAAACACGAAGAACATTAATTGTAAACTCTGAGCTTAAAGTAGGCGAAATAGAATTAGAGAGCGAGGCACCTCCCATATAAGCGAAAGTTACAAAATGCTATACTGAAAGATTTTTTTAAGATAACCTAACCGAATTTCACTCAAACACTCAGAACAGTAAATGCAAGCTCTACGCAAAATCAAGGTAAGCTCGGAAAAGAGGGCGTGGCACTTCCCATATAAGCAATTTGTTTTTATACTCTCCTAATATACTTGAAAAGCAGTGTAGGGTATTTAGTTTTTGGCCAGGCCAAAGATACCACCCTTACTAGTTTTATTTTTATGTGCTCATTTCTTTCAAAAGTATTGACGAAAGTTCTTCTGAACAGGGTAAACGAAAAACTTGATTCGGCCATTCTAAAGCAGCAAGCAGGATTCCGGCGAAACCGACCATGCGTGAATCAAATCAACAGAATAATTGTCGAACAATCATGCGAGTGGCGTGCTGCACTTCAACTTGTCTTCGTAGGCTATAGCACTGCCTTTGACAGTGTCTCCCGAGAAAACATCTGGGTTTCACTGCAACGAAGAGGTATTGCCGCAAAGGCCATAAACTTAGTACGTGCACAATATGAAGGCTTTAAATGCAGTGTGTTACACAACGGGTTGTTGTCACCGACATTCACCACTAATTCAGGCGTCCGGCAAGGCTGTTTACTATCACCATCTCTCTTCCTTATCGTTTTTGACGTTATCCTAGATAAAGCTCTTAATAAGGCCAAAAGCGGTATTCAATGGAACTTTACCGAACATCTAGAAGATCTCGACTACGCTGACGACATCTGCCTTCTATCATCCAAACACTCAGATATGCAAAGCAAAATTGAAGACCTTGTCTTGGAATCACAAAAGGCCTAGACTAAAAGCATAAAGCTGAACGGAAACAGAAATGACATCACGTCGAAAACTGGCAGTGATGACATCGAAAACGTCGACTGCTTCACGTATTTAGGAAGCGTTATCTCCATGGATGGTGGAGCAAAAAAGGATTTCAACTCAAAAGTAGCAAAAGCAAAAGGCGCTTTTGCTCAACTGAACAAAATATGGTCTTCTTCCGTTATATCCACCAAAACGAAAGTGCGCATTTTTGATTCGAATGTGAAATCGGTTTTGTTATATGGGTGCGAAACATGGCTTGTTACTGAACAACTAACGAACAAGCTGCAAGTATTCGTTAACAAATGCTTAAGGCGTATACTAAAGATTTGGTGGCCTCGCACTATATCAAATGCCGAGCTACATCAAAAATGCGATCAGAGGGCTATAGCAAACGAGGTCAAGCTGCGCAAATGGGGATGGATTGGTCACACTCTCCGGAAACCACACAGCGAAGTTTGTCGCCAGGCTCTTGAGTGGAATCCACAAGACAGTAGAGCACGTGGTAGACCCAAAACCAACTGGAAGAGGTCGCTGGAAAAGGAAATCCAAGAATCGGGAAAGTCGTGGCAAGAGATCAAAGATATCGCAAGGGATCGCAACAAATGGAGACGTTTCATATTGGCCCTATGCTCCTCCTTGGAGTTAAAGAAGAATACATACATACATATTTTTTCCCAGTCATTTCTAAGTCGGCTTCACATTGGTTATTTTGTTTCATTTATTTTGTTTTAAGTTGTCGAAAGTATTGTGTTGACATTTGATTTTTGAATTTATATCACACTTTGTATAGGGTCAGGAACGAATACAGCAAAATGGTTATTACCGCTTAATATCACAAACTCAACTTCGAATTTACAACATCTTCAATAACACTCAATAGGTACATGTTGAACATAATCTGTATGCAAATGTGGTCAAGGTCAAGGGTCAAATTAATGCTCCCAGTAAACATTAATTTCGTTTCATATTAACATACCAAACCATTATGCGATGAAATACCAAAAAAACAAATCAAAATCACCTCAAACTCGTGACAACATTGAATTGACATTAAAGCAACATAAAAACGTCAATTTGTAATAAATCTGTGTTAGAGCCGATGTTTAACCCTTGTAAAACCAAAGCATATGAACATGGTCCTCATACGCTGTCGTATTAAAACACAATCATGGCAGTAATTCGTGCTGTGATTTGTTGTTGTATTGCCATCAATATGTTTTTTCTTTTCTTTTTTATCACTAACAGAGGGAGTTGAAACATCATGATGATAATGATGATGATTTTCGACCTTTTTATTCCACAAGATGTGTTTTTTTCATGCATTTTACTTTGATATGAATTTACCTTACGTTTTTTTTTTGTCCAACTTTCCACTTCCATTAAACATCAACGACCCATTTTTGTTTATGTTTTTGTTGTTGCTTGTTAGCCTACTTGTTATGCATCGGCCGAGAACTTGATGTTGACACATGGACATATTTATGTGTGTGTGTGCATGTGGTCAAAATGGTCACGAGATATAAACTGGGACTGAATGAATGACTGCTCGTCGTTGTTATGTTGGGGTCAGTTACGTTACGTTACGTTCACTCACTATTTATGTACCGACATACGTGATGCTTCCCAATGCTCGGACGCCTATAAATATGCTTGTTAAAAAAGAGTGGATAATGTCAACATGTGTTCTGCGTCCGTATCTATGTGTGTGTTGCTGCTTGTTAGCCATTTTTCTTTTTCTTTTAATTTTTATTTATTTTATCTTCCCATGTGAGTAATGAATGGAAATCCATTTTCTCGTATAAATGGCATAGGAAAGGTTTGTGTCCGATGTGCAGCATTGTGTGAATTTGTTTCGACTTGGCTTTGTCGTATTACAGCCATTTGTTAGCAGTTCTTTTTTATTTGTATTTTATTTATATTTAGATTTTATTGTTTGCAACAAACAATGCTAAATAAATTGGCTTATTTAAAGATGGTTTAACCAACCTTTACAAAGCCTTTTATAAGAAACTTAATTCAAAAAAATGACCTTTGTAACTATTATGACATAACAAATCCAAGTTATTTAAAATATAATCATACCTTTTAGTATTTAAATTCTTATTCAGTAATCAGTAAAACTTCCACTCCTCAAGGTGTATGAAGGTGTTAGGGTGATGCTCCAGTAGAAAAGTTTCCTTACCTCAACAAAATCAAAAACCATTTCCCAAAAAAACATAATATTTTGAATAAAATGACACCACTATCACTGAAAAATTCCAAAAATTTACTAAGTTTATCGTTGTGGGAAAAATCTTACGATTTCTTACGTGGGGGAGGGGGGGGGGAAGTTATACAATATCTTACGTAAGATTCAGAATATCATCATCAAATGAAACGCAGCGCATACAAAAAAGTTTGCGTATTTCGATGTAAAATGTTCAGTCTTTTTTAGTTTTTTGACCTTAACTCACAAAATACACTAGTCTACAAATGATTAAAAATTTTTTCCCCAGTGAATGCCATTATTCATTTTATATGTAAAATGGGCTGCTGATTCCGAAAATCGCATTATTTTTTTTATTTCGTGTCGTTTTCGAGATATCGGTCATTTTCGAAAAAAAAAGATAGTTTCATTCAAATACAAATATCTCAAGAACCAATGTTTGTATTCACACGTATTATATGTCATATTAAAGGTAATTAAATTACCTACACATGATATTCACATATTTTTTTGGTTGGCTTGTTAGTTTCGGCGAAATAAATTGATTTCTAAAAAACATTTTTTTTTTTTTTTCGAAAAAATTAACAAAAAATCAAAATCGACTGCAGATTTTACAAGAAGAAATAACTTTTTTATAATTTTTTTTGTTTTTGTATCATAGACTATATATTTGTGAAGAAAATAAGATACCACTTAAAAAAAGCGATGGAAAAATGCAAAAGTTGTATACAATTTCATTGAAAAGCTACCAAAATGCGTTTTTCCCTATTTTTTTCATTTTTTTGGAATAAACTGTTCGATAATTAAAACTTTTTGTAAAACACATGAGAAAATCCAAAAAATTCTTAAAGTAGGCGTTAAAAAAAAAAATACCCGTGTCTCGTCGTTTTTCCTCCAACACGTCAGATTTTTTTTTAATCGATTCTTGAAGTTTTTTAATCCACTGTACATGAAAAATACAAAAATAGCGCATTCTTGTGTTAAATCGATGAATTTAACTATATGATCCTTACATTTGAGGTGTATCATGTGTTCAGTAAACTTATGCAGGATATTACGAGGAATATTTTTGTAGAAAATTTTAACCCTCTATCTAAGACCCTTACAAGTGGGTTATTTTGATCCCCCCACATTTAGGTCAAAATGACCCACATGTGGGGGTTTTAGAGGGTTAAAATTGTCTACTAATCTTAGTGTACGTTTTAGTTTCGGCTTATGGACCTTACAACAACTTTAAATTGATCCATTATTTTATCGAAAAATTGTGTTTAGCGATTAAGCTCATTTCTGGTTGAACGCCTACGTTAACAAGCAAAATTGCCGCATTTGGGCCGATAAACAACCAGAAGCAATCCAAGAGGTTCCACTGTATCGCGATAATTGTAGGGGAAGGGTACCGGTTGTGGGCACCGTTTTGTTTTCGACTCATAACTTTTAACCAAATGTATATAAATGTTAATGGAAAGCTAAAGACCTTAGCTAACTACTGGTGAAGAAAGTAAATTGATTTCATCAGTTGGAAAAATTATATCAAAAGAATAGTGAAGTGATTATTTTTGAGAAAAAAAAAATTTTGGGTCCAGTTGTGGGCACACTTAGAAAATCGGCTAAAAATGAGAAAATATGAAGTAAAACACAACCAAATGGAGAAAAAAGCTTAATTAATTGAGGAGTGGCCGTACCAAAGGGCCTAAGTACCATTTCGAGGCAAAAGTAGTGTCATTATATGAAACGGGTGACATTTTGTTAGAAGTTAATAAAATTGTTTTCTGTTCTCACTAAAAATTTACCTGATAGTGTGAAATTTATGTCATTATGTTAAAAAAATTATAACAGTCACACAACTGACTATATAGCACATAAAAAGTATGACATTACTTTTGCTTCGAAATGGTACTTAGGCCCTTTGGTACGGCCACTCCTCAATTTATTTTGGAAACATTGACTCACACAAATACAACAAATTCTGCTCAACGGCTTCAACAAAATCAGCGTCAGTGAAAACGTCTGGATCGAATGACATCATACCTGTTGCCCCGCAACCAGACTTGATTATCTTCGGCCGGTGATAGATCAATTTTTTTGCTAATTAAGCTAGCTAGGTGACTTAATCTCAGGCCCTTGTTGATATTGCTCTTTTCCCTAGCATGATTTTTTTTTTGTTTCAATCCATGCACGCCATCTGCTCCTCGGTCTAATTGGCTGGAAACTCAATACCGAGATTTTTTGCAAAGTGTTATGCCACCTCAACACCCACTTTTAATTAAAATAACTTTTTTTCTACGATATCTTTCAAGAGCCTATTGGTTCTTTCCTTTCCACTGAAAAAGCGTAAAATGGCATAAGAATAACATTAAGATTAGTGACGTTGGCATCCACGATGATATTTCAGTAAAACACACGCTTTAAATAAAAAAAAGAGGGGTGCCCACACCCGGACCACTTTGGGGCCCATACCCGACTTTGATAGCCACTTTGAAAAGCAATTAGCAAATTGTGTTGTGTGAACATTTTGGTTGCATTCGGTCTTGAATCACAAAATACAATAAATTTACTACATAAATATAGATTGCACTCAGCTTTTCGATTGATTCACTTCGATTTATTGCACTTGGAAAATTATTGAAAAAAACTTTTGTGTTGATTTTTACTCATTCAAAAATTATTTGCTTCGCAGCATCAAGCAAATGCGTCTGTTTGCTCCAGTAAATGCACAAAAACTTCATGTTGTCATTACACGCGCTTAACTTTTGTCAGAACAGCCACATTTGTTTTCTGTCAAAAGTTACGGGGGGGGGTGCCCACACCCAGACCCTGCCCACTGGCGGTACCCTTCCCCTACTGTTTAGTGTGGTTTATGGGCAGAAGGCAAAATCGGACCGTATTTCTACAAAAATGCGGATGGAGCCCGTGTTACGGTCAATGGTACTCGCTACAGAGCAATGACCAATGAATTTTTGTTGCCTAAAATTCAGGATATTAGTGTAGCCGACCTCTGGTTTTAACAAGACAGCTGGAAAAACAATCGATTTACTGAGGGAAACGGTCGATGAAAACGTCATTTCAAGAAATGCTCCTGTTAATTGGCCGGCCGAAATTGGACCCACAGAATTATCCATGTAAGAGCTAGTCTTGGGCAACATTTGAACGAAATAATTTTTAAACATGAGTTGTAGGAACCAAACTATCATTCAAAATAAAGATTTGCTTCAATAGGTACATTGATTTTTATGTATTTTATTTAGAAAAAAAAAAGAAGGAAGCTCTTATGGGATCATCCTTAATAAATGAAATACTTACGTGTAAATTTTTAAAATTTTTTTGCGAAATTTTAAATATTTTTTATTTTTAAATTTTAAAATGTCTCAAAAAATTCATATTCCAAGGACGATTCTAAAAATTTTATGCTATTTAACTATGCACACTTTTTTCGTACGATGCCTTGATTTTAAGTCAAAAAAGCGTTTTGCCGAACGCGTGTCTCATACAACTAAAGACTATAAAATTTTAGACCATACTCCAAATAACTCGAAACTTACGATTTCTTATGTGGGGGAGGGAGGGTCAAAAATATGCTTAAAACGTAATTAATAGATGGCCCCTATCGAAGCTCAAAGTTTTTTAATTTTTACTTTTAAAGGAGCTTCGCATCCGTAAAACAGAAAAAAAAAAAAAAAATGTTAAACAAATTGAAGCAATGGGTGACCCTATTGGTTCGTCCGTCACTGTATGTACAAAGATATGAATTAAATTACGTAAATTTCAAGTTTTCACTTAAAAATTGTCACACATACGCAGCTTCTGAAATATTTTTTATTTTTCCATTTTATATTTAGATAAGACATAAAATTTTCCTTTTAAAAAGGAAGAGCGGCAGCCATTACTGAATGTGCATTGTTCACATAGTTTTACTTCGCCACTCTCCCCTCCTCCTCCCCCGTTGCACTTCTTTTGTTCTCAGCACTTTATGGCTTTATAAGCGCATCACATTTCTTAGTTCCATTAAGGAGTTCGTTTTCATGAGTCCTCTGTGGAGTCTTACTGTCTTTAATGTACCAACCCCCACCGCTGCCTGCTGCTGTCTCTTTTATGATGTTGTTGAGTCTGTTAAATGCTCTCCAATGTCTTTCTGTTGAAATTCTTTTGTCTGCTACTGCACAGATGCTGCAGCAGATGCGCCAGTTATACGCTTATTATTATTACGTGTGTGCGTGTGTTGTGTCGTGTCTGCATTTTTATGGAATCATACAACAAAATGTGAAAAGGAAAAAAATTAGAGGAAACATTTCAATAAATAATAATATAATTAAATGTGCACTTTAAAAAGAGCGCGAACGAGTAGCATTAGTTGTATTAAAGGAGATTTTCAACGAAGTGGCAGAACTTTTTTAAAGAAATCGAAAATTTTTATGGTGAATGTTCACTGCGAACTTTCCAAACTCTTACCAAACATAGGATTTCTACTATCATTTAAAATTTCATATCTTTTTTTCGATTCTTCTTTGACTTCTCCTTTATAAAAATTACTACTAAAACACTTATGGAGCACTAATGAATTAGCATTTCCACTAATGTAATATTATCGCTTGTATCTTAGCTCTAGAAATAGTTTTTTTGTTTCCTCTTTAATTTTTCCTGTACGAGAAGTTACTTTTAACAACTAATGAAGGACTAATAGAGCACTAATGAATGAGTGCTGTCATTAATGTATTAGTATTTCTAGTACCTTAGTTCTAGAACTTGTTTATCGATTTCTCTTTGATTTCTTCAGCAAGAGAAACTACTAATGAATCAGTATTTTCACTACCAACTGTATAAGTAACGATTCCTCCTTGTACGAAAAATTAATAAGGAGAATTTAATTTCACTAGTGTTCACCTTGTGGCCGACATTCGACCACTTTAATTTGACTTTATAGGGACTACGCAACTGTAAACTTAAGCAAACAAACTCTTATTAGAAATAATCGATGCATATTTTATTTTTACGGGCGTGGCACTTCTCACTATAAAATAAAATGTTTTAATATCCTTCCTTGGCGCTACAATAAAGCACAAAAAGTTTTTAATCCCTTCCTTTAGGTTAATCGATGCAGCAATTTAGCCGTGGTTGCGCAGTCTGCGATTAAGAGTTTGGCACTACTCACTCTAAAACCCAACTTTCATTAAAAACGGTGCAGCGGCTTAGCCGTGAGAGCGTTTTTTCCACTAAGGGGCGTGGCACCGCTTACTTCAAAACATAAAGGCCATATTATCGTTACGTAGTGTTTACCCTATCTCCATTCCAAATTTCATCAAAATCGATGCAGTGGCTTAGACGTAAGAGTATTTTTTCATTTAGAGGCGTGGCACTGCCCACCGCCTCACAACCTTTCCAAAATCAAGCGAATATGATGAGATTTAGGCATAGAAACAGGGACTGGACCGATTTCATTTTTTTATTTATACATATTTGTATGTAAATGGGTAAAAATATAGATTCTTGAGCTAAATCCCATACATTTTCGTCAATTAATTTTTGAAATATACCATCTTTTGTATTTGAGAAGCGTAATACCGCCCACTTTTCCAGTTAACATTATTTCCTCCTGAGTCTTTTGTATAAGTAGGTATATACTGTCAGGACCCAAATATTTGAGCACATATTTGGCCCAACATATTTTATATATTTTCATTCCATGACTTGTTACTATCACTAAGTATTTTTATTGCATTAATTAATTTATAAGGAATTGGATTAAAAAGAACTGAATTAAAATAATGAAGAAAAAAACAAGGAAAGAGAGTATTAACTGTTACGAGATTTTTCCCTTAGCAACAGGCAAGTGAAACGAACATCAATAGATATTCACACAGCCGGCAACAACAACACTACGGCAGCATACAATAACGGAAACAGCATACAGAAGCCACGTGCACAGCATCAAGGTCAACATCACAGAGAAGACATGCAAAATAGTTGTTATGCATAGCAGACAAACTTTGTATAAAAGGCTGAGGTTCTGTCGTAGTAAGGGCAGTCGAGTCTGAACACTCACGGCAGCAAGAGCTTACATAACCCAGCTATGGCTATTTTCATTAGGGGTCGTTCCGTTCGTGACCGCCTTTTGCTTTCCTTCGCATACTTTCTATTAGTGGCCGTTCCATTCGAGGCCAACTAATACTCCATTTCTATAGCTGCCTTTCAAAATTACAACCTTTAGTGACAGAACGCATCACATTTAACTTATCATAAGTATTGCAAACATTGTTTCTAGAAATAAGAGTAAATTATTATAACGGAACATAAACTTGAATAAAACACGAATAATCAATAACGTCACTCTCATATTTTTCTTGAAGCGAACCTTGAATCCTGGATTGGCTGAGTATATCCCAGCTATAGAACCGAGGGTAACCGGAGTTCGTTACAATACCAAACTACATCTATGCATTTGAGTCAAGCAGTTTGGGAGATATAATGAATTAGCATTTATGGGCATGGCACTGCCCACTTTTCCAGTGAAAATTATGTTTTTGGTGCTTTTACATGCTGTGCATAAAAATTTTTCTATGAATTTACGTCAAGAACTTTCAGATTTATACAAGGAATCATGTGGCAGATTGGATATCTATCTAACATATTTTAGGAGTGAGAAGAAAGTTGGGAGACTTTGGAAAGAGTTAATCCAAGAAGCGTGTAATTCAGAGTAGGTGACTTTTTGTTCGGCGTTTGTCCCACGTTGGGTGGTTTTCAAATGAAACTCTACACCGCTAGCGTTCATAATCATAGTAAGCAGTCTACAAAAGATGTCTATTCTCCATGTTTTGAACGGCTTCATTTGAAAGTGAATCTCACCACTAAAATGATATTGGTACCGACTAAATTATGGCAAGTTGAGTAGTCTTGGTGCATCAAAAAATAATACTGCAATATTCGGAACCAACCTGGTTTTTCCAATTCAAATGCATCGGTACTTGAATGCCTGCTTCCTTATTGAATTATTCAAAAGACATCAAGTAAACTTCACAGACTTAAACTCGAAATAATATAATTGAGCGAATATAAATGAGCGCAAGTGATATCCACCGTGATGCGAATAAGAAATACAGCTGAGACAGAAATGATATAGAACCCTGCAAATGAAAGCCCCATTTGGTGCAGATATCAAATCATAAAATATAACCATCTATCAAGCATATGCGCCCACAAAGTTAACAAAAAAAGAAACAAGAGATGAATTTGATAAACTACACTCACAAGGATGACATCTTAATAGTTCTGAGTGATTTGAAGACCAAAAGTTCTCAAAAATCCTGAACGCTTGATTGAAGCACATGGTTTAGGGACTAGAAATAAAATGTGGAGCATATTGACGCTTGCAAAACAGCCGGCCTGATCATATGAGATAAGTTATATCCACAAAAAACCCGCTACAAATCTATTCAGATATCTTCAGACGACATTACTGAAAATAAAGTCGAACATTTCTGTATTGGCAGAAAATAAAGTGGCTATCTTCTAGACGTACAAGTAAATGGGGCTGCAAACTGCGGATCCATGCACCATATTCTAGTACGGTAATTCAACTGAAAATTTCCACAAACATTAAAAAATTAAAAAGCGAAATGGTCTGCTTTTCATAAATGTGCTTTTTTAACTGCCGGTGAGATCTCTAAGCTCGAACCCTGCGCAGATCTCGCGTGGTAAAAGTTATTAAGTGAATATGGAGTTAGTATGTTGAAACTTGGAGTTAGAATTGAAAAGACAACCTGCAGTCAAATAACTTGTAATCTCTCGAAGTAACTCTGCAAATGATAGTTGACATTGTGAACATTGTAGCGTCGCTATGCGATCTAAAATCAGTCTTCATTTGTAAAGAAATTGACAGCCTTCTTGAAGCACTATGCATTATGTATAGCTAACTCTGGATGTAGTTGTATTGCAACCGGGAGTCATTGGCCAAAAAATTAGATAGGCCTCACTTAACACAAGTGAGGTGAATTCGATTGAATGATTAAGAAATTGAGTTGCGCCACCATGAAACTCTGTGGAATAAGCTTTCTAAGTAATTGAACACAAAAAGATTTGAAATCATATTAAAAGGATCTATGAAATACTTTTGTAAAATTTTCGCTATCCACTGACTTGATCCAAATATTTGCGCCCAAAACGTGCTTAAAGACTTATAATATTCATTTATTATTCAAATATACTTTAAGCTTTCTGCTATTCAGTCAAGTCTTCTGGTTTGCTTCAGCATTATTTCCTTGCTTTTTTTTTTGTATCGCCCAGCAAATTATGTGTCAGTGTTGCCAATGAAAACTTTTGTTATAGTTGTTCACCCCCAACGGCATGAAGAAGCACGTGTTGGCTTTTTCTTAAGTCATTTAATAATTTAAAAAGTTTTGACAGCCATCCGTTGCTAATAAAATTTCTGCGAAAGCCACTGAACCTGCTGACCCCCCCCCCCCCCCTTCCCTACACCTATACACGACTGGCTGCCTCATTTTGTTGTTGTTATTTTACACCCTTTTAATTTACTTAATCCAAACTATTAAAGTGAAATTAAAAACTAAAAGCATTTCTGCGTCGTAATGGTCGCTTAACTTTTGAACTTTTCTGAAGGCATGAAGTTTCGAGGAACGAAAATATTCCAACGCGTGGAAAAGAAGTTAATTTCAATGAATATACTGAAGTGATTTTTTATTTAATTAATTTTTGTTTTTATTAAGTTTTTAAGAATTTGCACATTTGTTAGAAAAGTTTAATTTTTCTGAATTTTTTCTATAAAATGCTAGTCCGTTAGAAAGTCTTTATCTAAAAAACCAGCGAAAAAAACAAAATTTTTGCTCTTCATAAACTCAACGACTTCAGTCATCAGGGAAGACTTTGTCGCTGTAGTTAAACGAATAGAGCATGATCGAAGGCTATCAGAGGCTGTACTCAGGGTAGAGTATTTATTATCTCATTCGTTTCAGTGTGGTTAATGAGCTTTTTCACTTAGTCAGTACAAACGGTTTTGAGGTGCTAGAATATGCTTATTGTGTCGCAATCCAGACTCGAAGAAAATAACGAAAGCTCAATCTCATACGTACTACAAAAGGCAGTTGTCCAAGTAGCTGGATGGTACGAGAACTATGGTCTGAAGGTAAAATAATTCCTCAAAAGACCAATACTTTCATATTCACAAAAACAAAACAAAGAATTCTTCCGGGAACCCGTTCTCTCAATCTTTGTGACATTCATAATAAAAAGATCATCCGCAACACTAGTTTTGAAAATACTATCCAGAGAAGAAGAGCAGTGCTGCGGAGCACGAGAAGCCTCCGGACTAGTAAGACCCTCCTAGACAAACACTGGGGAATAAGATCAGAACTTAGTCTCTGGATGTACACAAAAATCAACAGACCCATTTCTACGGAGCTGTTGCATAGTCTTGGAAGATAAGAAAGAAATAGAGTTTCATACAAAACTTTTATTACTGAACGGAGGTAGGGCAGAAACTTTCAATCATTTCAAGTCTATCTTTAATTATCAGTGATTACTGCTTACCCAAAAACACAACTTCTGCACAAGTTGGGGAATGTAACTTGATAGTTGTACCATCTATGGTACACAGACGGCTCCAAAACGAATGAGACAGTTGACCACTGGTGTGCATGTATAATCCAAGAAAACACTGTTTCTGGCGGAAGTACATGCGAGCTTTGCTTTAGAGAATTTTAAAGAATGCTTCCGTGTGGAATAAACATCAATGTTTTATCAGATAGCAAAACGATACTATTAGCCTTAAACTTCTTCAAAAGCACCTCGATAATGATTTAGGAGATCCATGAACTAGTGACTAAACTAGCCTCCTGAAATAAGGTCCACCTAATTTGAGTACTATTACCCAACAGCGTTGAGGGCAATGAATTTGGAGATGAGCTTGATAGAAAAGAATCAACAATACTAGTTTTTAGGCCAACACAACTCTCAACTTTTCAAAAATTAGCTGGACAGAAAGCTTAAGAAAACTGGGAATATACCAAGAGGAAAGGAGCCAGCTAAATTATTTATGTCTAATGTTTCTAAGCTAAGAACAAAACAGTTGCTTATGCTGGATAGATGAACTGTTATAGGATTTCTTACGAGACACCGCCCAGTTAGGAAAGAAACTTCCTTCAACATTTGATTAACTCCGAATGAAATCTGTAGATTTTGCTATCAATAAGAAGAGGAAACAGCAAAACATATCCTATGGCACTGTTACAGTCTCCCAAGACTCAGACATTGTAACTTCTTTGTCGCATATTCATCTACTTCTGAAGTGGGTACTTTGACTCCAAGGGTCATACTGACATTCAGAGTTGTCATAATAAGTCTTAAAAGCTGCTGTGTTTTTTGGTGACTAGATTGCAACCCTAATCTAAATTTTAGTCTGATCTTCATCAATTGCTTAAGGCAAAACTCAAAACATATTTCTTAAAAGTAAGAGAGACCACGGGTGAAATTTCACTGCGAAATCTGGAAGAAAAGTGAAAAATGTAGAACTTTCAGACCCCCAAGGGATAATGCGCACCAAGAGACAATAAAGGTGATGCTATGTGATATCACTCTCAACAAGGAAGTAAAAACATTCTGCCAATAGGACACTACATAGAACTAGAGATATTTGCACGCCTTCATTAATATAAATAACGAACGCGATAAATTATCTTGAAAACAGATCCTTGATAATAAAAAAGTTGCCGAAATGTTGAATGTATTTTCAGAATTCCCCGCTAAGTTTATGTTCAATTATGATCATTGATGATTGTCAGGGAAAAACGACATCTTCGGGAAGATTGGTCTATAAGAGCAATGTAAGAAAATTCAAAAGAAGGTCACTTCTTGCTTTGCCAGATCTACAGAGCATTTGGCCCTATGCTCCTCCTAGGAGTTAAAGGAGAATACATACATACAATCCAAAGGGCTGATAAGGAAATCTTTTTCACTAGAGTCAGCGTATAACTGTACCCTTAATGCAGAAACAACAGGCAGATTTTGGCCTAAAATTGCTTCCTGGATTCATTAAATCGACAATGTGCTTCAACCAACTCTAGTTTCTTATATTACAGGAAGCTTCTAGATCATATTGAGTTCTTGTCAGTTGTGCGCTAAGATTGTTTAATATCATCAATCCAGTTTTTTGTCAGTATGTTTTCTAATGTTTCAGCAGAGCTCCTAGCCCTACTACTCGAGGCATTCAATGGATCTGGACGATATCGCGTATGCAAGAGGTATAGGACAGGAAACCTGTGTACAAATATGCTCAGACTATTTTTTGTTAGAAAAGTTGTTCTCTAAGAAGGGATACTAAAGACTTTTTCCTCTAAAGCAAAAATACGCTGTCACGGTCTGACCTGCTACATCGAATTTTATGAAACTCGGTAAGGAAATAGACTGAACTCTTTGGATGGTAATAGAAAATTGATTGTACTTTAGTATACGGTGTCACGCCTCCAAAGGAAGAAAACCCTATTGCGGTTTAACTTCTACAACTATTTCTACGAAGTTCGGAACGGATATAGAATGAACCGTAAAGAAGGATGTTGAAAACTTTTTGGTTTTCAGTGTATGTTTTTTTTTTTAACGAGGAGTAAAAGCATCTAAATCCGATGTGAGGGACTCAAACCCGCTAAAAACTTCTCTCGTCAGGACGGGTTGCTCCTCCTGGAACTACCGTCAAGTATTACGTCAGAAAGCCGTCTAGAGTATTACTGCTCAACTATCTGTCAGTTGGTCTGTCTAGTCCGAACCTATTCTCGATGTAGCGGGATCGCGGGTTCTTTCAATTTAGAATTCTCTGCGTTCCACAGTTCTTCTGCGTACAATAAACCGGAGTTCTTTCATCAATTCCGCAGCAAGTGATTGAACCGCCAGCTATTTTGATGGTGTTTTACACATATTTGGTACAAGGTTTAACACTGTGATAGGCTCAGCGAAAGCCTCTTGCATTTCTCGGCGCATGTTTCTGAAACGTAGGCAGTTAACAAAAACGTGTTGAACATCTTCAATTTCGCTAAGGCAGACAGGGCAGAAGGCGCTCGCCACCCGAAGTGCACTTAGACGGTATGTAGATAGGATTATTGACAGATGTGATTCTTTCTGTGTTGCATCAGCCCAATGTCGAATTCGTCCAACCAGTTGCCGAGGGAATCCTATCAGCGGAAAATTGAGAAGCCACCATGCATGGTTGGAGTTCCATTGGATAACCCTTTTAATAAAGCCAAAAGGGGTATCTAATGGAACTTTATCGAACATCTAGAAGATCTCGACTACGCTGACGACATCTGCCTCTTATCGTGCAAACATTCAGATATGCAAAGCAAAATTGAAGACCTTGTCTTGAAATCACAAAAGGCCGGCTTAAAAATCAACGTATCCAAGACTAAAAGTATGAAGCTAAACGAAAACAGGAATGACATCACGTTTAGAGCTGGCAGTGATGACATCGAAAACGTCGATAGCTTCACGTATTTAGGCAGCATTATCTCCATGGATGGTGGAAAAAAAGAGGATATCAACTCAAGAATAGCAAAAGCAAAAGGTGCGTTTGCTCAACTGAACAAAATATGGCCTTCATCCGTTATATCCACCAAAACAAAAGTGCGCATTTTTGATTTGAATGTGAAATCGGTTTTGTTATATGGGTGCGAAACATGGCTTGTTACTGAAGAACTAAAGAACAAGCTGCAAGTATTCGTCAACAAATGCTTAAGGCGTACACTAAAAGTTTGGTGGCCTCGCACTATATCAAATGCCGAGCTACATCAAAAATGCAATCAGAGGGCTATAGCAAACGAGGTCAAGCTGCGCAAATGGAGATGGATTGATCACACTCTCCGGAAACCACACAGCGAAATTTGTCACCAGGCTCTTGAGTGGAATCCCAAAACCTACTGGAAAAGGTCGCTGGAAAAGGAAATCCAAGAATCGGGAAAGTCGTGGCAAGAGATCAAAGTCATCGCAAGGGATCGCAACAAATGGAGATGTTTCATATGGGCCCTATGTTCCTCCTAGGAGATCACTATGGACCCTTGCGGTCTATGTGTGGCAATATTGCCGCCACCCTAACCATCCTCCTAGGAGTCAAAGGAGAATACATACATACATGCAGGTTGGAGTATTTTTACGGAGCCACTACCATTTGAGACAAGTTAAAGAATTATTTAAAAGGACAAAAGAAATTCACTCACTCACTTTAGAACTCTAACGTGAATTTAATAAAAAAATATACAAAAAATGCATTGCATACCTCCGAGGCGGCTTTAATAAACCAACATGGACAATGATAACGCTTTCCACACAGCCACAGTGTTCAAAAGGCTAACAGGTGTTTCTATTATCAGGATTTTTTCCTTTTGTGTTTTCAGTATAAATCACCAAAGCAACAGCCGCAAGTGTAATAACAGAAAAAACTATAAAGCGCATAACTCTAAAGGGATTTTAACAGCTTTCATAAGCTCTTGAGCGTTTGCAGTTTTTTTCCAACTTTTTTGTTTTTTTGATATTTTTCTCTATTCATTGCTTTTGTTAAGCACACACATACATACATATAGCATTAGATATTAATTTTGCTGTTTTAATTTTTTTTTTTCGACTCTGAGTTGAGCAAGGATTTTCAACTAAAATGCCCCAGAGAAATCAGTCAGCAGCACAATGATGATGGACATGTCGGGGCAGCATGCAACTGAACACGAAGTTAAGGCATGTTTTTGCAGCGATAGCAACACTCTGTTGGCTACGCTTTATTAATAGGAAAAACAAAAAAAAAAATTAAAAATAAAAAAGTTTCATTTGCTTTTGAAAACAACATAAAAAGTCATAAAAAAGAAAGAGTTTTATTGTGATAAAAGGACTTAAAAGCGCTTTTGTTTTCATCAACAAATATCATGGGAGTATCACAGTTTGATAATTATTTTATTACTTGTTATGTTAACGTGCGTTTCATAGAACCTTTGGTTGAACCCCAGGTTCAAATCCTCAATGGTAAACATCCGAAAAAGAAAATTCTTTGAAGTGCGAAGTTAAAACTAACAATATGTTCAGAATGTAATTTAAATATTTAAAAGGAAGCCGTTAAAGCCCGACTAAGAATGCCATCATCATTTCTTTAAGAAAGAAATGCAAAATAAGTTTTTCTATTTGCAATATTTTGGAAAAATCATACAATAGAATTTTATTTGCATTGATTTTCAAAAGTCAATGCAATAAATTTTTATTTTCACTGATTTCAAAAATGAAATGGATTTTTCCATATTTTTTAAAATTTTTTTATGGCACTTTTATTCCTCCCGCATTCTGCTTTAGGTTTTAAAGGGTCAAATGACTCCCTTTTTCTACTTCTTTAAAGCTCATAACTTTCCACTTGATATTGATTTAATCTTTATTAAATCTTTTTATTCTAGGCTTTGGACCATCTCAACTTTGCCTTGAATCCGCCGCTACACAAACCACCAATGCAAGTCTGCCGGCAAACATTGAAACGGAACCTTCAGTGTATAAGGAGACGTGGACGTCCAAAGACATAGTGGAAACGATTGCTGGAACAAGAAACGCGTAAATCGAGGAAAAGTTAGTGAGAGCGAAGCTAAAAATTTCAAAAATGCTTGATGCCAAAAAACTTGAAGTGCAGCTTTAGAAGGTAGTTATAACTCTGGACTAAAGTTCTACGTGGGCTGCTATATATATTTCTGGCTTAAGCAGCACTAAGTGTTGCCAGGTGCAATCTGACATTTCCATTGGAAAGTTTTACATTTTTTTAGTATAAACGTACTCAGAACGTTTTGACGTACGACCATCACATGCGTTGTTTACAGTAACTTGAAAAAATCAATTTGGCAAAAAAATGGAATTATTCGTGAACATTTTCGTGCAATCATTTTTCACAACTTTCGACGTGGATTATCACGACAAGAGTGCATCGATGAACTTAAATCTTTGTATGGCGATGAAGCACCATCCTACAGCACTGTAAAAAACTGTTTTAATGAATTCAATCGTGGCCGACGCTCGTTCAAAGACGAATTCCGTGAAGATCGTCCAAAAACGGCCGTTGTGCCAGAGAACATTGATGCCGTGAACTGATAATGCAAGATCGTCATGTGACTTACCGTGAGATAGAGGTATCCTTGGACATTAGTTTCACTCCAATACATTCGATTTTGCATAAACACTTATAGCCGGAGAGCCAGCGCCTAAAAACAACTTTGCGTTTCTAAAAGCTGAATTTTTTACAGTTGGTTATAGTTATTGTGTACATCAATAATCTGTCGGTCAGTCAAGCGAACTATAGAACAGGCGGCTGCTATATGGTCTCAAACATGTAAAATTTCGATTTTTCCGCAATCAATTTCTAAAAGCTGAAACTTCTTATACACGTTATATAATGCATCCAAATAACAGTTTTGTCGGTCAGTCAGTTAAACGTTAGAACGGGGCTAGTCAGCACGCCCCAATATATGTGCAATAAATGAATCAAGTCAAAATTATTTCTAAAAGCTGAAATTTTTTTTAGGGGTACATTATTGTATATTAACCACAAATAAATCGTTTAAATTCTTAGGTGGCTGACTTGAGAAATTTTTGGCGCTATCCGAATGGGGCGTTAAATGTCCAATTTTAAAGAAATTCAAAATTCTGTAAAGCATAATGAAAAAATTTTTGAATCGTCAAAAGTTCTTTATTTAAGTAATGAAATCATTTTCATTTAAAAAGTAGAAATCCTTTAAATATTCAAAGAATATTTTCAAAATTTAAATCAACATTTATTTTCCTTAAAAATTTAAAGTGCAAACTTTCCAACAGTTAAGTAAACCTCAATTAATTTAAGCCCTAAATGAGCTTTAACTTTTATTGCTACTTACCGTTCCAATATGGAAACAAAAGAAAAAGAAAAAACAAAGCAAGGAAAATGAGAAAAAGTAAAATAAACGTCGATTTACTACTCGCATGCGAACTTTACCCAACAACAACTTTGCCAACATGACATCGTTTTTTTTTTTTTCCTTCATCATCATCATCGACTACCTGTTCTCGGTTGTAACCTGATAAAGTTTTCTATGCCACTGACAGAAACTTTTCACAACCAATACCACATGATGTCCCCTTGCCCCGCTTTTCCATCCTCCTCCACTGTGTACACAGTGTAGAACAAACCGATTTAGCATTGAACACCATTCATTCATTTTTATTTGCTACCCGCATTTTCTGATGCATTCATGTATAAATTTGCAATTCATTTAAAGTTTTATTTGTTTTAACTGCTCGCACAACTAAATGATAAAAACTTAAATTTTATTGTTAAAGAGATAAAGCTGAAAAATACAGACAGACATACACATAAACGTGTACTTGTGTTTAAAGAACATAAACGATAAATTCTCTTTAATTCTCGTACACTTTTGTTGCCTTTATATACTATCAAGGAACGTTTGCAAAATTAACTTTTATCTTATTTCATGTAGAAAAGGAGCAATAAAATTCTAAATGATGATTATAATAATAAAACAATTCAATTAAGCTAAGTTCAGTAATCATAATTATTTTTAACTAGTATGCTAGTTACATGCAAATTTGACCCAATTCACACAGAACGTATCTTATGCAAAATACGCCACTTTTTCTAAAAGTATAAGATTTCAGCTTTAAAATGGGAAAAAAATAATAATTAATCGTAATATTCGCAAAAGTTGTAGGCATTTCAAATTTTTTTCTATTTAATCCTGTACAACATGTCGTATGAGTAACATTTAATTAATATGGCAAAATTAAATTTTCTTATTTACAGTTTGCTGCGCTTTCTGCGGTCGTGAACACTCAATAAAAAGATAAAGGAAAAAATATTTCATGGAAGTAAGAAACTTGATAGAACTGTATGGATATCTGATGTATAAATGGCTGAGATAGGCAAAAATACGGGTTTTTTTGAATATCTCCAAACCCAGAGTTAGACTGTTCAATGCCTAACATCATTAAGCTCAGCGTAATCAAATTGTGCTTACTAGCCAGAACCCATCATTGTTATGATAAAATGTAATCTTCAATATTTGCAATCAGCACATTGAATCGCTCAGCCTGCTATGCAGCGAGCCTTCCTTTCTTCACTTCGATACAGTCTTCTTCGCAGATCTGCACTAGAAATCGGAAAATCTTACTGAAATGCTGTTCTGGATTTTATCGTCAATTCATGTCGACTCTGAGATTACTGATTTGCACTTTCTAGCTTTATCCGTTTGGCCATAAGCTAGTGCTAAGTATAAAAATCTGTATAAATCAGGGGAAATATTTTTCCGCATTTAGAGCAAGATAAAAATGACTGCAGATTCAAAATCAGCACAAAATTTTGCATTAAAAAACAAAAAGATGTACCGAAGTCTAAGAGCATACAATTTTTTAAGAGTTGTAATGTATACAATAATATAGCAATAATACCAAAAAAAAAAAAAAAAACAATTGCTGGATTATTAATTTACAATATGTATAAAAATAAGAAAAAAAAACAAATTAAAAAAATATAAAACAAAAATATAAAATTGCATCCAATATGTGTTAAATTTGTATTTAAATTTGTTTTATTTAAAACTTATAGTTTTAGATTACATCAGACGGGTTATTAGGCTGGGTCGGACTCTATACAAAAAAATATGTAGGCAATATTTATGTTTTTCGGTAAATATGGCCAAAAGTAAGTATGTCATCAAGGAAATGAAATGAATTTCTGCTGAAAGTATAATGGTGCCACGCTTTCTACAAGTTTTATCAACATATCACATATTATTTGCTCATAGTTTTTAGGGATGGCATCCAAAATTTTCATCAAAATTGTTGCAGTCGTTTAAGAATATAATTTTTCATTTGTTGAAAAGTGGGCGTGGCACTTCCTAGATTGGAGGAATAAAACGAGGGGGGTTATGGCCCTCATAAAACAAAACAAACAAAATGCTATATCTCTACGCCTATAGCAGCTGTCATCATGAAAGTTGGTACATGCAAAACTAAGAAGGGATTGGACGTCGGAGCGTTGTACCTCCATACAAAATCAACTTACAAAATGTTATATCTGGACTCCTATAACAGCTATCTTTAAGAAACTTAGCGCGTTTACGTATATTGTGTCTGACATCCGCAATGCAAAATTTGGGAGGGATTGAACGAGGGGGCGTTGTACCCTCCAAATAAAACAAAAAAAAAAAAAAAAAAGCTGTATCTCTATGCTAAAAACAGCTATCATTATGAAACTTTGTACATACTATAGTTGCTTATTATATCTACTAAGCCTTCGGGTGACCTTCGTAAACCTTCAGATGACCCAGGAAATGAATCAAATAAATATTACTGAAAGTTCCCCATAGATGTGTTCCCTCTAGAATACATAAATATTCTACTTGACTATGAATCCTTCGGGTATCCCAGGAAATTATTCAATTAATGCTTGCTGTTAGTCCGCCATACGTGTTTACCATGTAGAATATAGAGATATTCTTCTTCATTTTGAATATGAAATCTTTGGGTGACTTTCGGAAAACCTTGGGTGTTACAGAAAAATATCAACTAAAGCTTGTTATTAGTTCGCCATAGATGTTCTCCCTCTAGTATATCTAGTTTATCTAGATATTCTTCATTTTGCCTATGATGCTGACTAGCAACCTTCTAAAAAACTATCAATTAAGGCTTCTTCATAGTCCGAAATTGTTATTTTCGGCCATAATACCTAAATATTCTTCGGTTTGACTATTATGCCTTCGGATGACCTTCGCATGACCTTCGGTAACTTTTGGGTTACCCAGAAAACTATCAATTAAAACTTGTTAATAGTCCGTCAAGGATGTTTTCCCTCTAGTATGCTTAGATATTCTTTGTTTTGACTATGAAGCCTTCGGGTGACATTCGGAAAATTTTGGGTTTCCGAAAAAACTATCAGTCAAAGTTTGTAAATAGTTCGCCATAGATGTATTCCCTCTAGTATGCCTAGATATTCTTTGTTTCGACTGTGAAGCCTTCGTGTGACCTACGGGTATTCCAAAAAACTTTCAATTAAAACTTGTTGATAGATAAATAAATAATTCCCCTCTAGTGAAGCTAGATATTCTTCGTTTTGACTATGAAGCCTTGGGGTGATCTTCGGGAACCTTTGAATACTCCAAAAAACTATCAGTTTAAACTTGTTTATAGTCCGCCATAGATATTTTCCCTCTAGCATGTCTGTATATTCCTCGTTTTGACTATAAAGCCTTCGGGTGATCTTCGGAAACTTTCATGAATAGCACAAAATCCTTGCCATACCTGAGACGCACTCACCACCAGCTCAATTGGTTGAATAGTTTCCGAGAACCCTTCAAAGTATGCTACACTATTTTTGTAAAATGCACTGTGCTTTAAAAAAAAAGTTGCATACCCCAAAATTTGATATTAGTCAAGTCCATAAAAAAACAAAAAAATGCGATACCTCTGCACCTAAAGTAGCTATCATTATAAAACTTGGCACATGGTTGCATATTATAACAACCATTCATCATGCAAAATTTGGAAGGGGTTGAACGAGGGGGTGTTGTACACCCCATATAAAATCAACACTAAAAAATGCTATATTGCTGCGCCTGTAATAGCAATTTTTTGAAAAAAAATTTTAATTTTATTAAAAAAACCAGGTGGTAATCCTAAGAAATTATTGTGAGTTTTTTTGGTCGAAGATATGAGTTTTCAGTACAGAAACTTAATCAAGAAACACAATTTTGCAAAAAAACATCTGGAAACCCTAATATGGCAACCCTAAATTTTTGTTTCGCTGTTTTTGGCCCCATTATGTCAATTTATAAAGAGAAAATTATAATCTTAGCCAATTATTGAAAGAAAATTCCTAATCGGTGCAGTAGTTTCGAAGATATTCAAATTTAAATGCAATTGGACTGCAGTGCCATCTGGTGAAAAATATCAGAACTTTTGACATTTCATTTGATAGCTTAATTTATAAGCAATCTAAAGGTGAAATCCTCGTTCAAATCGGCGCAGTAGTTTCGAAGATATAACGTGTTAAAATATTTAATTGTTAAAAAGCGCCATCTGGTGAATTTTTTTAGAAGTTTTGACCTTTTCATTTTATGGGTCAACTAATTAGCAATCCAATGGTGAAAACCGCGTCCAAATCGGTGTAGTAGTTTTCGAGATATTCAACTTTAAAGAACATTTTTTTAGAATTTCAACCTGCTGCTGTTTCTGATCGCCTGGTATTTCGTAATATTTCCGATATGGAGAAATCGCAAAATTCCAAAAATGTGAAATCAAAACACAGAAAATGCTATATCTCTGCGCCTATAGCAGCTATCCTTTTGAAACTTAGTGCATGGATGTTTATTGTGTCTACCATTCACCAGGCGAAATTTGAGGGGGATCGGACGAGGGGGCGTTGTACCCCCCATACAAAATCAACACACAAAATGCTATATCTCGGCTCCTATGCCAGCTACCATTATGAAACTTGGTGCATGGATGTATGTTATGTCTAATGTTCACCACGCAAAATTTTGGGGGGATTGATGGAGTGGTTTAAACTATTCAAGCTTTGATGCGATTAAAGTTGAATGCTCAATAAACGGTATTATGTTTAATTTTGTGTGCATTTACAGATTTCACTACCACAATGGCTATGATCTGTTCTTGAACGAAATTAGCGAAACTTTAGATAGTAACAAAAAAGGCAATCTTGTTGTACTGGGTGATATGAATTTAAATATATTAAGGGAAACAGCTGTTGTTGATAGGTACCTATGCATGTTATCCTCGCACGGATTAGAATCATGTATTAATCAACCAACGCGATACACTGAATTATCGAATTCATGTATTGATCATATATTTCTTCGGTTAAACAATTCTTGTAGTACTACCATAAGTAGCTCAGTTTGTGATCTCCAAATCTCAGACCACTGTTTGACTTGCCTCTGTTTTGAAAATTTTCACAACTCTGAGAAAGAATTGCAAGAATCTGAGGAAAACACTATGTTTCGTACTGATTTTGTGGCGTTAAACAATAATTTAAGATTTGAGTATTGGCAGAAGGTTTATGATGAACCTAATCCCTCTAAAGCTTTTGACAATTTCTTGGAAATTTTACTTCAACATTTTAACAACTGCACTCATATTAGTAGAGGAAATAAATCAAAGTTCAAGGAACTAAAACCATGGATGAATAGCGAGCTTTTAAAAAAGATACAAAAAAAGAATAAACTTTACAAAAAAATTGGAAAAAATGCAAACAATATTAATTTAAAAGAACAGTACAAAACTCTATGTAAACAAATTCAGAAAGATGTTGTTACATGCAAAAATGAGTTTTACATAAACAGGTTTAACCAGGCTAAGGGTGACATTAGAAAAGAATGGAAATTGGTCAACAACTTACTTAATAGATCTTATAAAAATAAAGTCATTCCTAACCTTAAACTAGATGGTAATCCTTTAAGAAGTGACACTGAAAAAGCTAATGCTTTCAATAACTTTTTTGTGAATGTTGTAAAAAGCTTAGTGCATGATAATGCGTCGGGCCTCTCTACTTGTAGATGTCTAAATAAAGAGCCATCACAGGAAGCAAGTCTTTTTTTTGAACCAACTTCGTCCTCAGAAATATATAAAATCATAATGTCCTTGAAAAACTCAAATGCAAAAACAGAACACAGCTTTTCAAGTATTTGCATAAAAAAAATAGTTCATAACATTGTTGATGTACTTTGCTATTTAATTAACTTAAGTGTTAAAGATGGAATATTTCCAGAAGCCCTTAAAAGAGCAGAAGTTATTCCGCTTTTCAAAAAAGGAAATTCACAGTTGCCAAATAATTACAGACCTATCTCTATTCTACCGGTTTTTTCGAAAGTGTATGAAAAACTGATGAAGTCGAGAGTTATTTGCTTTTTGAATAGAATACATTTTTTTAGCGCAAATCAATTTGGTTTCAGGGAAGGTCTATCAACGGAAGATGCACTTATTAAATTTTGTAATAATATTTACGGTGCCTTAAATGATAAAAAACAGTGTGCTGCACTTTTTGTAGACATTACCAAAGCATTTGATTCTGTCGACCATTCAATTCTTCTGTCCAAACTCTATAAATGTGGAATTAGAGGTTCCGTTCATACATGGTTCTGTTCTTATTTGCAAAATAGGTTGCAACGAGTGAAAGTAGGTTGTGAATATAGCTCATTTCTTGAAATTAGCTTGGGTGTGCCACAAGGATCAGTCTTAGGACCTGTCCTTTTTTTAATTTATATAAATTCAATTTTTTCCCAAAGCTTTGCAAGTAAAGTAGTAGCATTTGCAGATGATATGGCCTGCACATATTCTAGTAACTCTGTTATTGATTTAACAGCAAATATTAACTACGATCTTAGTCTCTTGAGACACTGGTTCACTTGCCACAAGCTAGTCTTAAGTGACAAAACTAAAATTATGTATTTCAACATTTCTGGTGCAGTAGTTCAATTTGACAAACTTGTGTTTCATCACTCAGAGTGCGAAAGGTTCCTAATTGACAATAATATCTGCAGCACATCAAATCACATGGCAACTTATAATGACCATTCAAATTGTCATTCTCAATGTGTTAATATTGACTGCGTTTCATCATTCAAGTACTTGGGTGTTCTACTCGATTCAAAAATGTGTTGGTCTGAACACACTAGTGCTCTTAAGAAATATGCGATGCTAGCTATTAGACAAATGTTTCTTCTGAAAAGCTTTTGTTCAGTTAAACTATTGAAGTGTATATATTATGGAATTTTTCATTCAAAAATTGAATATGGGCTATCCTGTTGGGGTGGAACCCATCAAAATAAAATCACCCCACTACTCACTTCACAAAAGCACATTATTCGAATTATGACCGGAAGAGGTAGATATGAACATAGTTTTGGTCTTTTTAAAAGCCTTAGAATTCTCCCAGTTAAACATTTATTTTTTTATAAAACCTTAAAATTGTTTTTCCGTAATAATGGCCATATTGTGAGCAAAAATAATCAAACCTATAATCTGAGAGGTAATAATCAGAATATAATCATAATTCCGGCACATAAAACACAACACTTCCTACAGTCACATTCTGCAATTGCCCCAAGGCTATACAATAATTTGCCAGACAACATACGCTCCTTACGCCACGAACGACTTTTTTTAATTAAAATAAAATCTTGGCTATTTAGTTTTAATATAAATGAACTTGAATCACTTCTTCACATCCAAACGTAGATTCATAAGCAAAATTTTGGTACGCTTCTTATGTTCCGATTTATTTTAAATGTCCTTGCAATATAAA
Source organism: Calliopum simillimum (assembly GCA_951812925.1). Taxonomy (NCBI): domain Eukaryota; kingdom Metazoa; phylum Arthropoda; class Insecta; order Diptera; family Lauxaniidae; genus Calliopum; species Calliopum simillimum. The sequence goes on along the minus strand of OX638372.1, from coordinate 93,160,734 downwards.
ATAAAAAAAAAAAAAAAAAATTTTTCATTATATCATTTTTACATTTAAATTTTATTTTTTATGTATTCATTATGCAAAACCATGTCAATTTAATTTTTAACGTCATTTAAATTTTAAATTTAATCTTAAGTTTATGTAACCACCCTATATTCGACACTAGTTCCTTGAACTACAGAATATAGGTTTATGAAACATTATTGAATTTGTCAAATGTGTATAATAAGAAAAATCAATGTAAATTTCTGCATATATGTTATGTTTCATAATAAAACTACAAATACTAAAAAAAAAAAAAAAAAAAAAAAGGGGGTGTTGCACCCCCATACAAAAAAAAATGCACCTCGCCTGGTGAATGGTAGACACAATAAACATCCATGCACCAAGTTTCAAAAGGATAGCTGCTATAGGCGCAGAGATATAGCATTTTCTGTGTTTTGATTTCACATTTTTGGAATTTTGCGATTTCTCCATATCGAAAATTTTACGAAATACCAGGCGATCAGAAACAGCAGCAGGTTGAAATTCAAAAAAACATTTGCTTTAAAGTTGAATATCTCGCAAACTACTTCACCGATTTGGACGCGGTTTTCACCATTGGATTGCTAATTAGTTGATTCATTAAATGAGAAGGTTAAAACTTCTAAAAACTTTCGCCAGATGGCGCTTTTTAACGGTTAAATATTTTAACACGTTATATCATCGAAACTACTGCGCCGATTTGAACGAGGATTCCACCTTTAGATTGGTGATAAATTGAACTATCGAATGAAATGTCAAGAGTTCTGATATTTTTCACCAGATGGCGCTGCAGTCTAATTGCATTTAAATTTGAATATCTTCGAAACTACTGCACCGATTAGGAATTTTCTTTCAATAATTGGCTAAGATTATAATTTTCTCTTTATAAATTGACATATTGGGTCAAAAACCACGTAACAAAAATTAAGGGTTTCCATATTAGGATTTCCAGACGTTTTTTCGCAAAATTACGTTTCTTGATTAAGTTTCTGTATTGAAAACTCATATCTTCGACCAAAAAAACCCATAGTAATTTTTTAGAGTTGCCACCTGTTTTTTTTTTAATAAAATTAAAAATTTCTTTCAAAAAATTGCTGCTATAGGCGCAGAGATATAGCATTCTGTGTATTTTTTTGTATGGGGGGTACAACGCATCCTAGTTTAAATTTGGTGGGATCAAACGAAGGGGCGTTGTACCCGCATACCAAAAAAACACAGAAAATGCTATATCTCTGCGCCTAAAGCAGCTATCATTATAAAACTTGGTACATGGATGTTTATTGTGTCTTTCATTCACCATGCAAAATCAGAGGGGGGCGATTGAACGAGGGGGCGTTGTACCCCTCATACAAAAAAAAAAAACACAAAATACTATATCTCGGCGCCTATAGCAGCTATCATTACGAAACTTGTTACATGGATGTTTATTGTATCTACCATCCACCATGCGAAATTTGCGGGAGGATCGAACGTGGGGACGTTGTACCCCCATACAAAAAAAAAACACACAAAATGCTATATCTCTGCGCCTATAGCAGCTATCATTTTAAAACTACGTACATGTATGTTTATTGTTTTTGCCATTCACCATGCAAAATGATGAGGGGGTTGAGCGAGGGGGTGTTTTACCTCCAATACAAAATCAACATTCAAAATGCTATATGTATCTCGGCGCCTATAACAGTTATCATTATAAGACTTGGTACTTGGATGCTTATTGTGTCTGCCATGCGCCATGCGAAATTTTGGGGGATTGAACTGGAGGGCATTCCGCCCCCCATAAAAAAAATCACAAAATTCTTTATCTCTGCGCCTATAACAGTTATTATTATGAAACTTGTTACATGGATGTTATGGATGTTAATTGTATCTACCATTCTCCGTGAAAAATTTGAAGGGGGTTGAACTCTCCAATAGAAATGTATAGCACCTGTCCACCTTGGGCAATTTATGCGTAATTGTAAATAAACATTAATAAAAACATTTCATTGCAAACAATATAAGTAGAATGATACTCGATACCTGTTGAAATTTTTGCAAGTTTTATGGAATCCATGCCTCGGAGGTACTTAAAACAAAGGGAACATCGACCAAACGTTAAACTGGTGAAGTTTAGAAACTCATATAAGAAATAATAAAAGAGTTAATCCATAGCTAAATGATAAATGACGTGTGTTCTTGTAAATTTTTCCAGGATGAAAACCAAGAATATTGTCTATTTTTTCATCTAAAGAATTGAAGTCAGTTATATACTTTTCAATTTCTTAAAATAACTGTGGCAGGAAGGAAAAACTCCTTAAGTCGACATAAGCAAAATAGGTTTGAGCTCCATTTTCCATTAGTTCTACGTGCAATTTTACATCCGTTTTTGAACGTTTTGTTAGAACTTATTTAGATCTTAATTATGTAAAAAAACGACAGAGTGATGTTATCCAGAACTATTAGAAGATTGAGTTCAAACCTATTTTGCTTAAGTTGACTTTAGCAGTTTTTCCTTCCTGCAATAGATATACTTTCCAGAATTACTGAATAATAGATTAACATGTCTCTATTATTTCTTCCAACAATTTATTGTATAATGAAAAGATTTATTTTTAACCGGTCTTAAATTATTTCGTTTCGCGGAATATTTTTAAAATATTTTTATCTTAATTTTATGAAAACTTACCTTTTTAAAAACTGAAAACTCCTGTTAGCTCATATGAGGAGTGTTTTTTCAAAAGGGCGTAAAACCATGTTAAACAAATTTTCAGTAATGAGAAAAAACTTTTATGGGCTGTTTACAATAACTTATTTTTTTTAACGTCTCCAGTGTTATAGTAAGTTGACCAAAGATTCTAATCCCCTTAACATTTTTGTTGTAGCATATTTGTAGTAATTGCAAAAAGTAAAAACATTTGGAAATAAGCCCTTTTGTTCTGAAACGTTTGGAAATAAGCCCTTTTGTTTCGAAATCACTCTTATTTCACCATTTGGAAGTTTATTTTGATGTCTATAGGCATGGTATGTAAGCACCTATATAGTATAAAAAATATTAAAAGTTTTTTTGGCCACTATTCGAAATACGTCTTTTCGTATCAAACTCTAAAAATTTCTATGAAATTATATGGAAATAAGCCCTTTTGTTCTGAAATGCGACTTTTGATCACGATTTTACCTTGGAAAAATTCATTTTTTGTGATGAATTTTGAACTAGAGCATGCATTTTAGCATGGTAATGACGATGGCATTCTTGGGTTTGTTCGAAGTTGGAAGTGGTTTTATGCCCTTTTGAAAAATCACTCCTCATATATAAAAAAACACATTTTTTATATTTTCATTAAGATCATCATTTAAAAGTTTTTATTGAAAACGTTATAATTTAAAAATAAAATAATTTTGTTTTACTTAATTATTTTTTTCCAAAAATTTGTTATGAATATTTTACATTTGAAGCATTTTTAAGTTATATTCATAATGAAAATTGATTTTAAATTTATAATTATAATTAATATTTTTTTTTAACTAAGAATTACTAAAATGCATGAAATTTACATTTAACGCTGTTTTGCTTATTAAAAGTTTTTTGCTTTTTGAATATTTTGAAATATTTGAATGTTTAAATATTTTTTAATTATAATTATTTATATTTAATATAAGTATTTATGTATATGTTTAATATTAATACGTTTATTTTAATTTAATTTATTTTGCTAATTAAAATTTTTGTTAGCTACGCATAGTGAGTGTGTGTTTCAATGTTTCAATTCAATTTACAAATGAAATGTAGTGAATTTTCGGCGCACAAATGTGAAAAAATGAATGAGAAATATGCTAAAGCATAACAATGAGAGAGAAATGTGTGAGAAAAGAGCGAATTTGTTAGCATTAGAGTTAAGTACATAATATGTTTACAGTTATTAGTAGTTTATAGTTACACAATTTTGGAGTAAAGAGTCTAAGGTTGTTGATATGTTTTAAATTGGAGTTGTTTGTGAAATTTATTTAGTAATTTTATTTATGGTAAGTAAATTTATGTTTTTCTTTTTATCAATATTAATATTTTATTTAAATTTCAAAATGAATTTATTTTACTTTTGATTTTTGATAAATGTTGATTTCATCGCTGTATGAAGCTTTTGATTTTTATTTCACAAATTGCAATTTTTTTTCATTAATTTTACACATTTTCCTTTCTTTGATTTTTTTGTTTTATTAAATTTTAAAAATTTTTTAAAAGTTTTATCTGTTTGAAGTGACGTTGAAGTTGTTGGCATAATTTTGCATAATATATTATATTCTATTTTATTTAATTGTTTTCTTTAATGTAATTTTGATTTTATTTTAAACTTTGTATCCCTAAAATTATGCAATTTGTTTTTTAATTTTATCCCTACAAATATGCTGTTTTTTATTTAAATTTTTGGTTCCTTTGCTTAAATTGGTATATCCTGTTCATTTGTCGAACTAACTGTAGATTTTGGTGTTGGCAACGGCGATGTATTCTCCTCTTCATCATCATTCTCTTGTGAATCTTCTGGTTCACCGAGCGCATGCACAAATTCATAGAAATCAATGCGTCCATCGCCATCTACATCGACTTCTTTGATCATGTCTTCAACTAAATTGTTACATGATCATCTTAAGCTTAAACAAAAAAAAAAGTTCATATAAGGCAACTTACTTTCTTCTTCATCTAAATCTTCGCCCAAGCACTGCAGTACCGCGCGCAGATCGGATGCTGTTATATAACCACGATTATGTTTATCGAACACCCGAAAAGCATCACGCAGCTCACGTTCTTCTTGATCCGCCGAATTGAGTCCAGACTTTTCTTCATATGCCATATTTGAAAGTATATCAACGAATTCCTCAAAACTGACATTGCCATCACCTATACATTGAAATATAAGAGAATAATCATATCAATAGCAGCAAAGGCTTCTCAACCTTAAAAACATCTTGCTACCTCAAAAATGAGACTACCATTTCACGCAAGGAAAGAGCAACAAACCGTCAAACATAAAACGAGTACAGAATAAGCGAAAGCAACCATCAAAACGTCGATATGGTTGGTATTAGGTGGGGTAAAAAGTAACCTCCTTGACGGTCAGCGATATAGCCATTCATTTTGTTTTGATAACCGATTTCCGGGAGGTCTGCAATATTCTCCTCTGCGGCATCGACGATATTCTCGCGCGAGCTGAGTTTTTTATTGATGAGCCATTTTTTGAGGTTTTGGAATAGATAGTAGTCCGAGGGAGCCAAATTGGGCGAATAAAGTGGATGGGGAAGCAATTCGGCTACCAATCACTCCAATAATGCACAATACTACTTGCTGAAGATGGTTTTTCCTTTTTCAAGGTAGTCTACGAAGGGTATGCCATGACAATCCCAGAAAACCAACGCCATGACCTGCCGCTGCGGACTTCATCGGCAGTAGAGTTTCGGCCACCAAGAAACCCTCGAAACCAATATTTCACGTTGTTTTATGAAGGAGTACTAGCCCCATAATATTTATCCAACTTTTCTTTGGTTTCCGTTTTACCTCGCAAAAAATAATGTTTTATGAGAGAACGAAAATCGTTTTTTTTTTTCCTACTCAACGTGATGCCAAACACGTCAATGAAAATTGGCTGTCAGAACAAAACAAATGCATGTATCGCGCTGAAATTTGACATATCTGCCTGAACTATAAGGCAACACAATCTTTTCTGCTATTGCAGTGCATGCTGGCGGTCAAGGTTACTTTTCAGCCCACCTGGTACAACGCAATTACCAGGAGTACATAAGTCAACTGCACGTTATTGCTGCTAAAGCGAAGACATTCCTTTCTGCGAGAAGATATGAATAGCAGTTGCTAGAACTATCGAGAAGGTGCATCGTAATTGTCAGCTGAAAGAGTGATATTACGCAATTTTGGGGACAAATCCTTTTAAAAGAGTTTCACTACTCCATTCCGTATTATAAGAAATAGGCTCAGTGTGCCCCTTTAAGAGAGAACGCGATTCACTACCACTTAGGGCGAGATGGTTTGTACAGCAAACAGTAAATGTTAAATTTTGAGTGTTACTTGAAACTTGTAAGAGTGTTACCTTTGGCCTGGCCAAACATTAAATTCCCTACACTGCAGTATTTTGAAAATTTTAATAATATGGAAGGTGCCACGCCCTCTTGTCTAAGTTCACCCAGTATTGGCTCAGAGCTTGCATTTATAGTTCTTAGTTTTTGAGTGATATCTAGTTTGATTGTCTCAAAAAACGTTTTCAGTATAGTGTTTTGAAACTTTTCCTTTTATGAGAAGTGCCACGCCTTCTTTTCCGAGTTCACCCAGTATTTGCTCAGAGCTTGCATTTATAGTTCTTAGTGTTTGAGTGAAATTTAGTTGGGTTATCTCAAAAAACTCTTTCAGTATGGCATTTTGAAACTTTTACCTATATGGGAGGTGCCACGCCCTTTTGTCCGAATTTGCCTTGTTTTTGCATAGAGTTTGTGCTAACCATTCCCAGTATTTATGTGTATTGTGGTTGCATTGTCCTGAAAAACACTCCTAAAGTTGCATTTTGAATATATTTTTTGTATATATACGATTGAAGAGTTACTTTCTCAACAAACTCGCAGCAGAAAAATGTGTGTGTCTTTTGTATTGATCGATTCCTCTGTATTATCATACATAGTGGTTGGTGAGATATTTTTTCATTGATCTGAGGTTGAAAAGGTATGTTTGTTCTCTTTTACTATGCTCTTCGCTATATTGGCAGGTAAAGACGGTTTTCCCAAGAATCTGGGAGAGAATAATTAGTAGTATATCGTCTGTCATTATCTCATTCTTTGTATTAACAGTTATATGCAGATGGCTGGAAAGTTACTTTCTTTATTAGAAGTTATAGAAGATTGGAGAGTTACTTTCTCAACAATCTCAAAGGAGAAAAATGTGGATGTCCTCTGTATTGATTCCCCCCTCTGTATCATCAGATAAAATAGTAAAGTGGTTGGAGGGTTACTTTCTCATTAATCTGAGAGTAGAAAAGTATGTTTGTTCTCTATATTTATCGTCTTCACTGCATTGATAGGTATAACCGGATGTAGAGTTAATTTCCCAAGAATCTGCAAGAGCAAAATTAGCAAGTGATCTGTAATTATCTCCCTCTCTGTATTAACAGTTATATGAAGATGGCTAGAGAGATACTTTCTCAACAATCTAAGCGAAGGGTGGGTGTATTCGTTTTCTGTAAGTAATTATCCGTCTTTCTCTATTAATAGGCATAGTTGGTTGGAGAGTTACTATCTCAACAATCTGGAAATTAAGTCAAAAAAAAAATTGTTGCCGAACTATAAGTTTCAAACCTTAACTTTTAGGTTAGGTATAACAACAGAACAATTTTGGGTCTAAATATATCCGTAAAAATTTTTTACTGTACAGACCGTAGAAGCAAACAGAGGTCGGACATTTTTTTAATTGTATTAGGGTTTTTTTTTCCCAATAAGCTGCCATCACTTTTTTGATTTCAAAAACTACAAACAAACATGTAACACTGTCATACATACATAAATACAAATAAACACAAACCATCGACATCAATTTCCGACAGCATTTCCTGCAATTCCTCGACTCTGGCGAATTGTCCCAACGAACGCATAACTGTGCCAAGTTCTTCCTTTGTAATGCAACCATCGCCATCTTTATCGAAAAGGCGAAAAGCTTCACGGAATTCTGAAATTTCACATATGAAAGAAAGAAAATAAAATAAAATAAAGAAACATAAATGGATTGATATTGATGGTATACACGTTCGCGCGCTAGAAATCAATTTCTTAGATAGCGTCACAGAGTGCGGAAATAAATATTAAATGGATTTATGCTTTGAATTTGAATATTTTTGACTATAAATTGTTAGAGATTTATGTAATCGTGGCATTCGCCAACAAAGATTGATTTTTCCTCTTTACTTATATTTAAATCTTTGAATTTCATTCAACCAAAACCGATTTTAATTAAAACTAAATATCTCTGCTTTAAGGCACAACCGCACACTTCGCTTACCTCTCATTTGCCCCTTGGATATACAACGTCGATTGCCTTCGCCATCTGCTGACTCAGTTGAGTCGGCACGTTGGTCAGCGGCATTACTCAACTGCCTTTGTTTCCGGCTAACGCTGCCATCATTGCCATTACCACCACCAACGCCCTCTTGACAGCTGTTGCTGCGTGACTGCTGCGCTACACGAGCGGCGCTATTGAAAAATACTCCATCGTTGCTGGAAGTGGCACTGCGCGGTTGTTGCTGCGTTGGTGACTCATCATATAATCCATAGTAATCATCCTCAATATCAACATCATCATCATCGTCTTCGTCATCTTCATCTTCGTCCACCTCATCTTCTTCATCATCATCAACAAGATCTTCGTATACGACATCCTCGACCAGCCCCTGGACATATGTTACGCGTGTATTGGGTATACGTGACGATGAAAAGTCCTTCTTTTGCTGTTGCAGCAACAGCATTTGCGGTGTTGTCGATGTTGCTGACTGGCGATGATGGCGTCGATTCCCATTGGGGCTGTAATCACATGAAGAATCTGTAGTTTCCGCATCTGAGGTGTTGTTACGTTGTCGTATTGTTGTTGTTGTTGTTGCTGCCCCTCGTTGATTTTGCTTTCGATGCATACGTTGTTGTTGCTGTTTTGTTGTCACTACCGTTGTTGTGGTTGTGTTGGTTCTATTGCTACCACTGCTACTACGTGCTTCCGCATCAACTGTTGCTGCTGCTGCTTCATCACCATTTGATGTGGCTTTTTTACGTTGACGCTGTTGCCGTCGCTCTTTTGTTGTTGTGGATGGTGCTATCGATGCACCACCGACCCCACCACTACATGCCACCAATTGCTGACTACCGAATTGTGGTTGTTGCGCTGTTGACATCGTAGTCGCCGCCGCCGCATTTTCGTTCTGCGTCTCTGTGGTCGTCGTTGATTCTGCAGCAGTGTTTTCGGTTGGATCAACATTTGAATTTGCTTCGGAGTTGTCATCAATGCTGTTGTTATCTGTGGTGTTTCTCGTCTGAAAGTGCAAATATTTGGAAATTCAATTAAGTTAGTTACTGTGGCTTTTTGAGTTGGAGCACTTCTTAATGTTGGATGTTATACGAAAAGATGAAGCTAAAGTCAAAGCTGAGAGAAGTGATTTAACTTATGGAATATTGGTTGTGACTTAAATAACAACTAGTAAGGGAGTAACTTTTGGCCTGGCCAAAAAATAAATACCCAACACTGCAGTATTTTGAAAATTTTGCTTATATGGCAGGTGCCACGCCCTCTTATCCGAGTTCACCCAGTTTTTATTCAGAGCTTGGATTTGTAGTTTTTAGTGTCTGAGTGAAATTTAGTTGGACTATCTCAAAAAACGCTTTCAGTATAGCGATTTGAAGCTTTTGCTTATATAGGAGGTGCCAAGCCCCCTTGTCCGATTTCACCCAATTTTTGTTGAGGGCTTTCATTTATAAATCTAAGTGTCTGAGCCAAATTTGGTTCGAATATCTCAAAAAACGCTTCAGTATAGCGTTTTGGAGCTTTTGCTTATATTGGAGGTGCCACGCCCTATTGTCCGAATTCGCTCAGTTTTCTTCTCAGAGCTTGCGCTTACAATTTGTAGTATTTATGTGTATTTTGGTTGTATTGTCATGAAAAATACTCCTAAAATTGCATTTTGAATATATTTTTTATATGGGCGGTAGGCGTGTCCGTTGACCGATTTTGCTCATTTTCAATCCCCCGAGCTAGCTTTGACGACTGAGGCAATGTACGAAATTTCATTGAATTATCTTGCTCAGTTTTCCCAAAAAGTTTATTTCAACACACAGCCAGCCAGGCAGACAAACGGTCATGCTATATCGACTCAGGAGGTGGCGCTGATCAAGAATATATGTTCTTTTCTATATCTGCCACTCTTCCTTCTCTGCGTTACAAACGGAAGGACAAAGTGAATATACCCTGGGTGTAGGGTATAAAAACGTAAAGTGAGTGAGAAAACCTTCATATCACTCAATTTATGATTACAGAAATTGATAAGATCTTTTGTTTTGTACATCCCCCTCATATAGGTCATTTTTACCCTTTTCTTAAAAAGGTACAAAAATTGCACCTAAAACAGCGAAATATGGAGTAGATGAGGGTGAATTAATATTCCCGGGCAATTTTACTCAAACTGCTATAGAGAATGCGGTTACCGGACATAATCCCAACGGACATAATCCCCATTTCGTAAATGGGGATTATGTCCGAAAATTTTTTCGGTCATAATCCCCATTTTGGCCATGGGGGTTATGTCCGCAAATTTTTCGGACATAATCCCAATGGGGGTTATGTCCGAAAAATTTAATTAAGATTGAACAAAATTTTTGCAATAATCCATTTAAAAAATTTATATGGTGTTGGATATTATAGACTGATCCGCGGCCGAAGGCCGCCGCGAAGCCGGTGTTGGATTTTTGGGAGTTTTAAATTCTGAGTTGCGGCCGCAGGCCGCCCACTTACCCCTACCCTTATGTAAAATTACTGTGGAATTTTTGGGAGTTGTAAATCCTGAGCTGCTTCTGTTGTCAATAACAAAATATCGTTATGGGGACTATGTCCGTTTTTTCCTGGGGATTATGTCCGAAACACTTGCGGACATAATCCCATTGAAAAAATGGGGATTATGTCCGAATAACTTGCGGACATTATCCCCATATCGTGAATGGGGATTATGTCCGTGGGGATTATGTCACGGCACCAGAGAATGCACGGCAGTCTGGGAAAAATTCCCCGGGTGTATTTATTCACGATAACCCCAATATGTTCAACAAAAGTATTTGCTATGAAATTTCAGTACTAGGCGCTGAACACAAAAATCTCGAAACTTCATCGCAAAAGCCACAAACTCGTCAAAACCAATCTCTTTACATTGCATTTTTACGCATTATTCTTAAGATTTCAGCATTTCTTGTCTTTGGGGATCAATAGTGAAATTTTACGTTAAATATTTTTATAGAACACTTTAACCCATTATAACTCAGTTTTTGGTGAAAGGGGTCAAACAGACCTACAAAGCAAGATATAATGGATAAGGACATCTCAAATTTTTCGTCTTGAGAAAAATAATATTTGATACTTAACATTAAAATTAACTTTTTTGGTCTATGAGGCCTTCCGTGTAGCGGTGGAGTTTTTTTGTAAAGTATTATAGTCCAATAAACAAGTGTGCCAAGTTTCAAGTTTTTCCATTGACATTTGAGCTAATTATATTGTATTAGCAAATATTGAAGATTAAACAAAAAAAAAAAGAAAACATTTTTGGAAGTTCCACGATTACTCCCAAAAATCTTAAAGGGGGTGCCAAAAAGTGAACTGAGTTTAAGTATGAAGTTTTCTGAATGTTATTTAGAGGTCGCTTGATGCGTTTTTTATTTTAATACGATCTCATACAGCTCGGAATGAGTTGTGCGATGTATTTCGTCTTGAATCCTACGATATAAGCTTAGATTCCCCACAAAAAAGTATGTTCGAAATATACCCTACTGTAAAATTTTAAATGTTCATTTGGGACTAAAATTGTTGTTCCAAGGTCACTATGAAATTACAGAATAAACAACTTTCCAGAATATTTTTACCCATTATATCTGGTTTTTATGTATCTTTTTAACTCAATAAAAAACAAACTGGATTATAATGGGTTAAAATGTTCTGCAAAACATTCTTCTATTTTATTCAAAATTTTTGTTTCACCAATCGATTGGGAAAGGTTTTAAGAAAAATTTTGGAAACTGACAAAGGTATCCCGGACCCATTATGGGATTTATGGTTTCATTTTTGAAAATAATTTACTGCACCAATCGGTAGGGAGAGCATGAAGAAAAATTTTAGAAACTGTCTAGGATATCCTCGACACGTTTTAGGAATTTTGATCTCATATAAAAAAAAAAAAATATATTGCTCCAATCGATAGGAAAAAGCCAATGAAAAATTTTGGAAATTGACAAATGTGTCCCCTCTTCCTATCAACTGTGCACCAGTCGGACCAAAACTCCTAAAAGTTGTCGGAGCCTTTCCTTATCGGTTGGAGCAATACAATGTTTTTTGAAAGAGAAGATTCAAACTCATTTGGGATATCGGTGATACCCCTGTTATACCGCAAAATCTTTTTTCGACCTTCTACTATTGATTGGTGCAGTAAATTTGTTTAGAAAAACGGGTTCAAAATCTGTGTGTCTGATAATTTCAAAAATGTTTCGTCAAAAATTCCCTATCAATTCGTGCAGTTAATTTTTTTTCATAAAACTGGACCTGAAACTTATGTATGGGGTCGGGGACGACCCTAATAGTTTGTAAAACTTATTTTCGACCTTTTCGCATCACAGTCACTTTTGTTCTAAGCGTTTTGTAAGGTAAATTCGTGTTTTCAGCCTGCCTGTTGAAGCTTTTGAAGCAAAAATTCAGTATAAATTTGAGAAAGGATAGTTTACAATTGGCACTACGGATATCTCTGAAACTACTTGAAGCAGATAAATTAAATGTGGTTTGTATGCAAATACAACCAGAACAAATATTGTCCATTTGACAAGTGGGCAGGTTCACGCCCTTTAACCCATATCGTAGCATTTATTTTTTTTTTTAATTTTTTGTTATAAAAACGTTAATTGAGTAAAAAAAGTGGCGGAAAATAAATTTGAGCCTTATCGAAAAATTTTTACTTATAGAATTGCAAATTTAAAATTGCTGCAGAAAATAAGTTTAGTCCTTTTCAATCCGTCTTGTGTGGGTTTTGTCCACATTTGAAAGATTTTGATATTTTTACTGATTTTCAAAAAAAGTACCAAAAACATGGTTTTGCTTTGACGCCCATTCAACCTTTAAAATAAGGCGTGGCATAAAAAAAAATCTACAAAAGAGCTAATTGATGTGTCTTTAATACCAAAAATATAAACTTTCGATTATTTACATATTATTCACCGAAAAAAATTGGCAAACATAAGCAATATTCGTGATTCGTTAACGCATCAATGGTACGATGTGGGTTAAAAACGAATTTCATTATATTGGAAAAATTGGCAATGCCAAGATCTCTATACAGGGTGTACTGCATAAGGTTACGAAGCTTCTGGGAGGTGATAGAAGAGGCCTAGACTAACATAAAATTGCACATGAAGGGGGGTCTAAAATGTACCCCTGAGGAGTTATAGGGTTAAAACTGACTATGTAACACACGAGTTAATCGCATGCGTTGCGCTGCATATGATGTGAGCGCTGCTCTTTATCTACTTGAGTCTTCAAACGGATTGTTCTTGAAAAGTTTTTTTTTTCATTACATTAAAAACTTAGTATGACAAATGCACTACCGATTTCAAGAAAATTTAACAGGAACTCCAAAAAAAGTTATCAATGTTAATAAAACCTATTTTATACTGAAATGGCCGCCAAAGTCAAAAAATAGGAAAAAAATTTTAAAATATCAAATTTAAAGGTCCAGAACTTTGCAAAATCCTTTAAAACTCTATAAACCATTTACACTATCTGAAAGCTCTTACAATTAGCTAAAACATTGTAATAGAAATGTTTTCTCTAAAACGTTGGGGTGATCCAAGAACATTTTTTTTCTGAAACAGGTCAGGAAATCAGTTTTAACCTTATAACTGCTCAGGGGTGCATTTTAGACCCCCCTCCAAGTACAATTTTCTGTTATTCTAGACCTTCTCTATCACCTCACGGAAGCTTCGTAACCTTATGTATAAGAGAAGATGAAACAACGCTCGAAATTCAACGAAAAATTTGCTGTCAAATCTGTTCAAATTTGATAGCATTCGTAGGTATTATTTTGTATTAGCACACAAAAACACCGCGAGTTTTTTTTTCAATTTTACCTGATGATAAGTTAAATTTTCATATCGCCAGTGCAAATACATCTCATTTTGTCAGAAATCATTCTCACAGCTCTAAACAATGAAACTGTCAATTTATCAAATTGCACCAGCAAAAAATCACTTAACCTCATGTCATGACATACAATTTGACAATCATTGAATTACAACAACAGCCAACAACATCAACTCATTATTAATTAACAACAACAACAACAGCAACACTCACCATTAGTTGTCGAATTTCTCTGGCAAATGTTGAACCAGTGAAAAAATTGTTAACTGCAGTGAAAAGCTTTTTTCCTTCCAACGTGGCGGTGTTAAGTGATTTCGTTGATGTCACAAATTTTGATATCCGCCGCTGCTGGTGCTGGTGGTGGTGGTGGTGGTTACGTCAAAAGCTGACGCTGCAGCTTGATGTGTCGCTGTATGTGCTGCTGCTGCTGCTTATGTTGCCCCCGAGAAGTATGCTGCGGATATTGCTGCTGTCATTTACCACGTCCACGTGCTAGTACACACACACATACGCTGTCTGTTGCTGTTGTATTGGGTCCTGTTGCTGTTGTTTGCTTTGGGTCGTACGTAGGGTTGGCTGTTTAATTTTGCAACATACGTGTTAATTGACAGCGTCAATTGTCGTCGTAGCCGTTGTCGTCGTCGTCGTCTGTGGCTTAAATTGTTGAAACATTAATTGGCAACATGGGTGACACATGCAACAATAAACTACGGTCGGTGTGTGTGTGTCGGTGTATGGACGAACTTTTGAATACACGCTTAATTACTTTGGGCAAAAATTGCGCGTTGTGGTGGCGGCGGCAATGCAACAGTTTGCGGTTTAAATCCAATTTGTGTTGCTGCAAAAATTAAATGGAAAACAATTATTTATTATTTTTGCATTCATTTGAATTTGTGTTTTTAATTTAAATAAATTTTTAGCTAATTATTTGCAATAAGTAAAAATTAAAAAATTCCTTTATTATTCACAATTATGCAATTCAATTAAGTAGGGCGCTATGGCGTATGGAGCAAATGTTAAAGAGGCTAAAGTTTAGAATTGTGGCCGAAATTCGACCGCTTGAATTTGACTTTACAGAGACCCAACTTAAGCAAAACAAACTCTTAAATGTACCCTAGCTATGGGCTAGTTTATATGGACATTTTTGAAAATGAACTTTTTATACCCTGCGGTGGTTTTTTATGTGAGGTTCGATGAAAAAGTAAGTCAAAGTTTGAGTTTTGGGGGTTAAAACTCAAAAAAAGCTCCTAGCTGCCAATCAGTTGCACTTACAGGCATAAAATGTATGACCAACCCCCATGAGATTTCCTACCCCAACATTTTCTTCAAACATACTTACCTTCTATATGCACCCCCTAATGTCGCTCCCAGATAAGCCTTCATTTTCATAACATTTTTATAAAATCGTCCTCCTCAACCCCCATGTTGTCCCAACATTGTTTCAATATATGACCACCCCCCATTATTTTTTTCACTCCATCATTTTCACGAAACATACATACCCCCTATCTCCACCCCCTAGGGGTGCTCCCAAACAAAAATACTCATATTTATGTTAATTAACAAACATTTGTGCTCTTATCACCACTACTGCCCCCATAGTGCTACTTAGGGAGGTAAAATGTATGATCGACCCCCCTTAGTTTTTCCATTCCAACAATTTTACTAAACATACTTGCCCTCTATCTCTGCCCTCTAGGGGTGCTATACAAAGAGCTATAAATGCACCTCCCATATAAGCAAAATCTTAAAAATACTGCAGTGTAGGGTAATTAATGTTTGGCCAGGCCAAAAGGTTACACCCTCACTAGTTTGATTTGATGTTTACTGAGCTCAACTCGTTGCTATCGCCTTTCAGAAAAGACAGTCAATTTTCGAAACTGAGCTTCGTAGATGTTACTTATCTACATGCCATGAAAATGCCACAAACTAACAAAAACACTGGCTGCATAGGATTGAGATCAACTGCGGTTTTTTCAAAAAACTCCTGCCATGGTTGTTTTGAAATTTAGACTTAGTGTATACGTACTATCTTCCCATTTAGTCCTTTGGGAAGCCACATAAGAAAGTTTTTCTAAAAATGTAATACCTATTTAGCAGACAAAATTTACTGAATGGTAAGTAAGAAAGTTCGACTGACAAGCTTTGTCCATAACTATTTTGACATCTATCAACCTGCTCCCCGAGCTTGTTGGCACTACATGAACAACTGCCTTTGATAAATAAGGTCGGATAAAGTAGGTGCAGAAGTTCGCTAAGAGCTGCTCACAGAACATGCAGTCTATTGCCTTCTCTTCAACATTGTCTGATCATACTAAGGAGACGTAGTACAGTGTGAGATTTTGCCAATCTAGGACATCAAAATTAAATTTTAGCCGTAGTTTCAAAGATATCGAGTTAAAATTTTGTATTTGAATTTTAATTCTTTATGCGGAGGTTTGGTTCAGAGATGAAAAAAATCGGTCAAAATCTACTTGCACCTCCCATACAAATGTGCCTTTTTTTGTAAAAAAAAATTTACAATAAATTGGTTGTAATAAAGATATCAACTTGAAAATTTCTATTTACCATTTCAGTGGTAACTGAATACTGCTGTCAAAAAATGGGAGTGATTAAAATAGATAACATAAATTTTTTTTTCATGATTTCAGTGCAATTGTTCATTATAACACTTTAGTCATTATAAAAAAAGTAGCCTATGGGCAAAAAATGGGCAAGATTTTATTTTTTAAGTCTATTCTATGAGTATGTATGCTCATCCTGTATGCTTTGTCATAGCCTAACTACGCCCAACTTGTAAGTTATAGTCTATGAAAGATTCAAGATTTTTGAAATTTGTCTTACCCCTTAGATGATTATAAAATAATTTGATTAAAATACTTAAGTGCCAATGTAAGGGTTGTGTATAGCAAAAATTTTTAGTGAAAGTATTGGCCTTTAACGCAAAGAACTTTTTGCCAAAAAGCAAACGCGCACAACTTCAATTTAATCGCTCAAAGTTTTGTTATCGTTGTAAGCTTGAAAATTTGTTTTTGCATGCTGTTCAATAGTACGTGTTTGATAGCTGATATCATGCCAATGACATTTCTTTTATTCTCTTTTATGCTTATTTTCGTAACAATTGGGGTTTTTTCTAACAAATTACTATATATGATCGATTTTCAAGCACATTTTTTTTTTTCATTTTGACGTCCTAGATAAGCAAAATCTCACACTGTGCGTAGGTGAGGATCGGAGACATATCGCTTTAGGCATCTTCAGCAGCATTCTTGGTTGTAGTCCCTACTTTATGCTGAATTTATTATTGCAGGCATAGAACCTAATATAAGCTTTTTGCATCCTGTTCTATGTTATATTTGCAATTCAGCTCTGGAAAAAGAAAGATTCCTAGATATTTTGCCGAATTGAAAAGCGGTAGTGATGTCCTTTCATTCGAGAAAGGTTAAAGTTAGATATTTTGGTTTTCATAAGAAAAACCATGATGTTTATTTTGAGAATATAGTTTTAAGATTTTATTTTAATATTACTGAAACTGTTAAAGATAAAACGTTTTCATGCATACAACAGCAAGTCAGCAATAATAATGATAATAATAACAGGTGCTTATTCGCTGCCATAAATGTTTCAGGATTTTGCTCACGCATGGATGCAAACAAAAAAAAAAAACGATAAAATAAAAATGTTTGAAAAGCGTACGGATAATGCGATAAAAGGATGTTACGTACGTACATATCTATTGAAAGGAGATAAAATTTAATAAAGCACTTGAAAAAAAAAAAGAGTTGAAAACAAAAACGTTGAAAATTCGAGCGTAAGGGACGTGATGCCAATGCAAAAGAGGTTTTTGCAAACGTTGTAGCATTTAAAATGCGAAGGATTTTCATTGAGAAAAGATGCTGAAAGTACATAAATTGCACAAATAAAATTTAAAATTCTTTCTTATTACAATTGCACCACCTTTTTGTAATCCTGAATTTGTAATGCGAACTTATAATAATCAATGTCAAGCTGACTTGTAAATTGAATTTTTAAGAGTTGGCACAACACCTAACTAAACAGACAATAATACATGAATGGGTTTTTTTGAAAGTGGAATAAGTCCACTTTTTCATAAACTGAGATATTAAAGGGTTTGCGTACGACTCAATTTAAAAATATTGGCAAGCGTTATTAAACCGGTGTTAAGTGTTTACCACTGTAAATTAATCAAATTTCGTTATGCTGTAAAAATTTTTACAAGTGTAATAGAAAATAGTTGAGTTTTTTTGGTCTGAATGGACTTATTCCACTTTCATTTATAATAAATTAAAAAATTTGTTATACTTTTGTATGACTTATTCCATTTTTACTCACAAAATATTTTGTAAATTAAAGCAAAGGAAAATTAAAACTTTACTTTAAAAACTGTTGTTGTTTCTTTTCATTTCTTTTTGCTCAAGTAGGGCACTGAAAATTGGTCACAACAACAACAAAAACAAAAAGTTCTTGTCGGACCTACTTTCGGAGATATAGCCATCGGAAGATTGAGATATATCTTTTATAAAAATTATTATAAGTTGGGAACCCCTGGAAGGATTTTAATAATATTAGTGTCATACGAAAGATATGTTAATTTGCTACAAAATTAATTTGCAAAAAATTTTAATCCGAGTCGTGGTTTTAGAGATATTGCAAATTTTCAGAAATTTTGACCATTTTTTTGTTTTTAAAGCACTATTTTTCCAAAAATTGTATCATTAATGCATAGTTTTAGTAACATATTATAAAAGCTCAATTCATTACCTTTCATTTGACATGTAATTTGTACTTGATTTCTTGCACTATCATATTTTTTTAAAGGAAAACAAAAAAGTGAAACAAAGAAATTTTCATGAAATTTAGGAAAACATTACAAGAACAACAATAATACCAACTACAAAAATAAACATAACAGCAATAAAAATAGCAAAAACGACGTTTTTAGATAGTTCTCGATTAATTCCGATTCCTGTAGACTATTCCGATGTTTTCCAATAACTTACTTTTTTGTTTTCCTATAAAAAAAATACGTAATGCAAGAAATCAAGTACAAATTACATGTCAAATGAAAGGTAATGAATTGAGCTTTTATAATATGTTACTAAAACTATGCATTAATGATACAATTTTTGGAAAAATAGTGCTTTAAAAACCAAAAAATGGTCAAAATTTCTGAAAATTTGCAATATCTCTAAAACCATGACTCGGACTAAATTTGTTGTTAGATCAATTTTGTAGCAAATTAACATATCTTTTGTATGACACTAATATTACTAAGATCCTTCCAGGGGTTCCCAACTTATAATAATTTTTATAAAAGATATATCTCAATCTTCCGATGGCTATATCTCCGAAAGTAGGTCCGACAAGAACCTTTTTGTTTTTGTTGTTGATGTAACTAATTTTCAGAGCCCTACTTGAGCATAAAGAAAAGAAAAGAAACAACAACAGTTTTTAAAATAAAATTTTTCTAAGTTTTAATTTTCCTTTGCTTTAATTTACAAAATATTTTGTGAGTAAAAATGGAATAAGTCATACAAAAGTATAACAAATTTTTAAATTTATTATAAATGAAAGTGGAATAAGTCCATTCAGACCAAAAAAACTCAACTATTCTCTATTACACTTGTAAAAATTTTTACAGCATAACGAAATTTGATTAATTTGCAGTGGTAAACACTTAACAACGGTTTAATAACGCTTGCCAATATTTTTAAATTGATTTAAAAGCAAAATCTTCTGCATAGCAGTAGATGAAAAAATGGACTTATTCCACTTTCAAAAAAATCATTTTTGTAAAAATGTTTTTCATTAAAAGTTCTTTTGAGTAATTTTTGGTGAAATCGTGGTCTAACGAGTCAGTACTTTTCAATATAAAAAGAGGACATATATAGCTAGCTATAACTACCATAAACTCAATTTTTCCGGAATTTTTCAAATGAACCCATTCACATATTATGTATTTCTTTTCGACAAAATAGACAAGTCAAATTAGAGAAAGGCTATATGGGCAATTCTCAGGAACATTTAACCTATATATGTCAAAAGCATAAGTTGTAATTACTCAAAATAGTAATGATGTTTTGTGAATATTGGCCCGCGCTCATATTGTTCAAACATTAACAAGAATGTGGATAAAATTTTTTTGTAGAAATATATGGAATTCGCGCCAATTTTGAGCTCGACGTGCTACCATGTACAGAAGTTACATTTGAATGTCAAATGTCCCTACATATAATCTCTGGAGACACATTTAATATAAAATTATGTATTATATAATAATGTATAATAATGTTATTTAGGATTAAGATTTTTAAACTTATTGTTAGTCTCCTAAGAAGAGAAAATTCAATAAATAAATGAAGTATTAAAAAAAAAAAATAAAAAAAAAATGTACATGGTAGCACGTCGAGCTTAAAATTGGCGCGAATTCCATATATTTCTACAAAAAACTTTTATCCACATTCTTGTTAAAGTTTGAACAATATGAGCGCGGGCCAATATTCACAAAACATCATTACTATTTTGAGTAATTACAACTTATGCTTTTGACATATATAGGTTAAATGTTCCTAAGAATTGCCCATATATGTGATATTTTCAATAACTCCAAGATGTATAAAACCGAAACCAAATCGATAGAGATTTTTCCCTTGAATAACATATCAAAATGGGTCATCGCAATTTTTCCGGGAAATTGTGTTATTAAAAAACTTGACAATTCGGTTTTATCAGGGACTGAAAACCCCATTTCAAATTCTATTCGTAATGATCGAAGGCATAATCAACTATGGTGCGAATGTGGCTTCAGTTTAACCGTGTCAAAGTGATGGATGCATTAGTCCAAAGTCCCGACTATAATACTATTGAAAATTTGTGAGTCTATTTAAAGAAAAAGGTCGCTAAAAGACAACCAAATACCGAAATACATTTGAAAATACAATATTAGAAAAGACCGAGTAATTACGACCTGAAAAAGTTGGTTCCTTCTATGTAAAAACGTCTACCATGTGTGGTAGATGCTTATGGTGATCATTTAAAGATGGCTGTAAACAAGGAAGATACTAAAAATTTAATGTAAAAACATTTTTTTTTAATTTGTGAAAAGACTTTCTTGACACTTCAAAAATCGAGTATTATTTGGTTTTGTTGATTTTTTTATTATTTTGCTTTGAATTTGCAAATTTTTTTTTTTCACGAATCCTTTTTAAATATAGTAAGCAACTATTATTTATGAAAAAAAGTTTGGCTAAAATGTCAGAAGTACGTTTTTTTTCGCTTAATAAGTTAAAAATATGAATTTATTTTCAATGTAAAAAGACATTCTTGACAAACTGTATGTATTTTTTCAAAAAATTACCAGCTGGAATTTTGGGAATAGCATTTTAATTTTCCATCACATGAGGCTTACGCAAAGACATGTTGAATTTTAAGAGATATGAAGTAAATTTCGCCAGATTCAGCAGAAAGGATGAAAAGTTCAGTTTTCATTTGACTATCACACCATCAAGATCAAGCATTTTAAATGTGAAATAGAACTATGCTACACAAGATGATACAAAGTATTTGCATTGTTTTATAAAATTGAGACATAACTAGTACGGGTGTTACGTTTGGCCTGGCCACACATTAAATACCCTACACAGCAGTGTGGGAGGTGCTACGCCCTCTTGTCCGAATTCACCCAGTTTTTTCTCAGAGTTTGCGCTAATAACACTGTACTAGTTTTTGGGACCTTTTTTTTTGGTCATGCGGAAGATAGGTCATTCTTACCTAATTCGGGTAAGGGAAATTCAGTGGTGCTAACCGTTTTGCTAGATTGGTTCATCATCCCATACAAAAAGTTCAAATCAAAATTACGTCTAGAAAGAGGAGTTTTTCATAAAGAATCTCTTAGTAACTTCTGTTAAATCAATGATTTTTCATCGGAAGTATATTTTCCAGTCCATGATGAAAATTAATAAACATTCGAGTTTTTAACTTTTAAATCAATTTATTGGATATTTTTGTACTTTAACGTTAATTTTTTCTGAATTTTCTTAAAATTTTAATTTTTGCGCTGTCATTTGGAGGTTTATTCACTAAATCTAGAATAGAACTGTCATTTGTCATATGATTTTGTTCACTAAAAGCTTGAAACTTTTGCAATAAAACAATAAAATTAATAAAATTTAAAGCTTTTAGTTATCGGTCCGGAAATAGCCTTTGAATGTTATTGTGAGATATCCTGCTTTTAAAGGCTTATTACTCAGGATGTGGTGATCCAATTGAAAATAGTTAAAGTACGGCTTGTTAAGGGTAATTTTTTCAATCCGTTGTCATTAACAAAAATTAATTTTACTATTTGCTGTTTTTGTTACATAGTTTTTCATAGACCTCAAAACAGTGAATTTTTTACTTTTGTGCAGGGATAACTCAGGATCCTGACGTGATAGAAAAAAACCAAGATCATAACCATAATGAGAAGGTCCCGATCCATCATAAATTGCTATAAAAACTGAGAACGGAAAACCATATTTGGACTAGACCGGGGTAGGGGCTTAAAAACATGGACCAACGCAGATCCTGGCAGCATCCACTTTGTTGTTACTCATAATCAGACTTATGAGAAACTCAGCTCAGTTTTTTGTGCTTATATTTTGCATACTCAAGTCCTTCTAGCGCCCACTCTATAAGAAAATTCGGTAAAAATTAAGGGTAAAGTTAAGAAGTATCCGATGAATTGATAAAAAAATTAGCAACTCCATTGCCAATTAATACATCCTGAACGGGAAAATACACTTTTGATGAAAAATCATTGATTCATCATAATTTAATAAAAGATTCTTTATGAAAAACACCACTTTCTAGACGAAATTTTGATTTGAACTTTTTGTATGGGGCGAAGAACCAATCCAGCAAAACGGTTAACACCACTAAATTCCCCATGCCCAAATTAGGTAAGAATGACCTATTTCCCGTCCGACCAAATTTTCAACTAGTACAGTGTAATTCTTAGTATTTATGTGTATTTTGGTTGCATTGTAGTAAAAAATACTCCAAAAGTTGCATTTTGAAGATATTTTTTGTATGGGTGGTAGGCGTATCTATTTACCGATTTCGCTTATTTTCAATACCCCAAGTTACCTTTGACGACGGAGACTGTGTACTCAATTTCATTGAATTATCTTGCTTAGTTTTCCCAAAAAATGTATTTCCACACACAGCCAGCCAGACAGACGGACATTGCTATATCGACTCAGCAGGTGACGCTGATCAAGAATATATATAGTTTTTTATATCTGCCACCCCTCCTTCTCTGCGTTACAAACGGAAGGACAAAGTGAGTATACCCTGGGTGTAGGGTATAAAAACTATAACAGTGTTAAAAAAATAGTTCTGAAGAGTGAAGTTTCAAATAAAGACAGAAACAAAGACTTATCAAAGAGATTAGTATTATTTTGTTTGCATTATAATCCTTTTATCAAACACTTTAAAAGTAACGTGAACTAAATTTCGTAACAGTACTCATAGCTCCAGTACATACATACATACATACATACATACATTTATCGATTTGAAATGTTCGCATAGATGAACTTAGTATTTAACATAACACTTATTCATATTAATAATATAAAGTTTATAATTTTTTCCGTAAGGCAAATAAAACTTTTTTTCTTTAGACTTGACAATTGTTTTTCAAACTCGAGTTATCAATTTACTCTCAACTCTGCATTTATTTTATAACTTATTTGCCAAGCCAAGTGTTTAACATAAATGGTTTAAGTTGTTTTTATAAAGCAAAACTATTGAGAAGTAAAAAACAAAAACATAAGTACCCTAAACTGCGCAAACTTTTCACTGAATAATATTATACACGCATACATATATATGTAGTTCTATAACAGAAACCCAGCGGTAACTAAATTGCACTTTCGGAATGGATCTTTTTGAGAAGCATAAACTTGTGATACATGTCGTATAAAACTCACAAAATTCAAGGCAACAAACTTTTCTCATATGTAGGATTTCTGTGGTCACCATGTTATTGAAAATTAATTTTCAATAACATCAATAGTTTTTGAATGCTTTACATTTCCCATTGGGTATAAGGAAAAACTCTAAAATCCACTTGCTGTCCCGAGTGAACTATTTATGCTGTTCAAGTTGTTAGAATTCAATTGCTATGCAAATGCGTTCAAGTTCATAAAAAAAAGAAACTTATTGATGCTGTTAACCGAGTTTTAACGCAAATTCAAGTAGAAAAGGTCTTATTATTGGATAATATCAATATTATCCGAACAATAAAAACAATTTTAAATTAACGAAATTATTCGTTTATTTTGAAAGTGGGGAAAGTCCAAAACGTAATGTCATACAGATTATGTGCCATACCAATCGGTTACTTAACCGATATCATTTTTCAACTTTTGCTATCAATTTCAATCCATCACGTAAAATTTACGTGGAAACAAAAACTAATTTTATTTAGTTTTAACAAAAGGTCAGCAAATTCATATTATGACATTACATTTGTATTATTATCACATCGTTTTGGACTTACCCTACTTTCAAAATAAACGGCTCAACTACACTGTACAAAGTAAAAAGTTTCTGACAATGGATTTTGGTAAAGAGGACAAAATAAATGTAGTGTTTCGGCGTTTTCAAAATTTAAGTCCGCATTTTTTAATTATTATTATTAGTACCTGGAGACCGATCCCTGCTCGGTCAGCAATCTAATCTTATTATTTTAGTCGATGTTTTTATTTATAGCTATTTTTTATTATGAAACTTGTATCTTTTCAGTTCTAAAGGTCATGCTTTCAATATGATAAATAAACCGATGAGAATATTAATAAGAAAAAACTCGAGAAGCATCGAATGGTATAGAAAAATATCAAAAACTCTAATTTTTTTTTGGTGAAATAGAATGTCCTAAAATAAATAAATGGGCTATGCCACGTACCCAAAATATTTCGTCTTTTGTATGGGAGGGGAAATATCTTATCTTCGAAGGATCATAACTCGGGAAATAAGAATCCTATTTTAAAAATTCGAACAGATATTTGGATAAGAAAGAGTGTAACTATTCGATACTATTAATAAAAAAGAATTCCACCTTTTCTTGTAGCTACGCTGTAAGACTGAACACAGCGTTTTCTTCAACTTCAAGCAAGGAAATTTCAAAATCCTGCAGGTATAATAACAGTTCTGCTAATGAAGACGGATTCAGCGTCAAAAAGTTCATAAGACTACATATAAGAATTAAACAGTTCATTCCATTTTTTTTTTGTGCCTGAGTTACACTACATTACAAATAATTAATATGTGTGTGTAACATTTTGCAGACCATATTTTCTAAACTAATTTGAGGTCGCTGAATCCGAAAATTGCATTTATTTTTTTTTCCTAGGGGCCGTTCTCGAGATAATCGACCTTTTCGATTTTTGAGGTTATAGCTCCATTTTTTCGAACATATTTTGAGAAAACCAATTTCGATCGAATATTTTTTTACAGTATTATAGAGAAAAATTCCTTAACTTCCAACAAGTGTTCCAATATCTAAGATCCGATTCAAATTGGCTGAGTTATAGCAACGCAAAGTTCATTTTTATAGTAGTTTTTTACACTTTTTCGTGTTTAAGCCAAATTAAACACGGTTTTTTTGCCATTAGCTTATACAAATATATATTTTTTATATTTTGGTTCAATAGCGTATTTAATTGCAAATATCTGGAGTTCAATTTTAGCTAAATCGGATGATTTTTTAAAAAGTTATTAAGGTTTAAGTGAAATAAGACCATTTCGATTTTCATAGAAAACACAAATTGCTTTTTTAATTTTTGTTGAAAAAATTAATTTTTTCTATGAAAATCGAAGTGGTCTTATTTCACTAAAACCTTAATAACTTTTTAAAAAATCATCCGATTTTGCTAAAATTGAACTCCAGATATTTGCAATTAAATTCGCTATTGAACCAAAATATAAAAAATATATATTTGTATAAGCTAATGGCAAAAAAACCGTGTTTAATTTGGCTTAAACACGAAAAAGTGTAAAAAACTACTATAAAAATGAACTTTGCGTTGCTATAACTCAGCCAATTTGAATCGGATCTTAGATATTGGAACACTTGTTGCAAGTTAAGGAATTTTTCTCTATAATACTGTAAAAAAATATTCGATCGAAATTGGTTTTCTCAAAATATGTTCGAAAAAATGGAGCTATAACCTCAAAAATCGAAAAGGTCGATTATCTCGAGAACGGCCCCTAGGAAAAAAAAATAAATGCAATTTTCGGATTCAGCGACCTCAAATTCGTTTAGAAAATATGGTCTGCAAAATGTTACATTTTGGCTGTTGTCTAGTGTTATTAATCAAAATTTTTATTTTGATAAAAAAGTGGGCGTGGCAATTATAAAACAAAGCCTTCTTTTTGTAATGCTTTAGATACTCCTGATCCAGATCCGCATACCAAATTTCATCAAAATATGTTGTATCATTTGCGAGAAATAGCATTTAATGTGTTTTACTTGTATGGGAGGTTCCACGCGCACTTTCGATATTTTGCCTATTTTCAGGTCGTAGGTGCCTAATAGCAAGTAGACTCCCTACAGTTAAATTCAGAAAGATTGCTTTAGTAGTTTTGTTTTTATAGCGCATTATATTTTTGTGGGCGGTGCCACGCCCTTCAACGAGTTTTTCCAATATAACGGCATATCACATATTAATACTTGTTTACAGAGGTAACAGCTCCAAAATTTTCATCAAAATTTTCGGAGTCGTTTTCGAGTAATATTGAATCAAAATTTTCAAGGGTGAAAAAGTGGGCGTGGCACTTATTCGATCCCGCCCACTTTTCGCTTGTTACAAGTTATTATTAAGTAGTACCCACCTACCAAATTTCATTAAAATGCCTTGTAACATTTGCGAGAAATAGCATTTAAAGTATTTTGCTTGTATGGGAGGTTCCACGCGCAACGGCGATATTTTGCCCAATTTCAGATCAGAGATGCCTTATAGCAAGTTGGCTCCCCACAGCTAATTTTAGAATGATTACTTTATTAGTTTTCTTATTATACCGTATTATATTTTTGTGGGCGGTGCCACGCCCTTCAACGAGTTTTCCCAATATAACGGCATGTCTTATATTAATACTTGTTTGCAGAGGTAACACGTCCCAAATTTTCATCAAAATTGTTGGAGTCGTTTTCGAGTAATATTGAATCAAAGTTTCCAAGGGTTAAAAAGTGGGCGTGGCACTTATTCGATCCCGCCCACTTTTTGTCTGTTACAAGTTATTGTTAAGCAGTACCCGCCTACCAAATTTCATTCAAATACCTTGTATGGTTTGCGAGTTATGACCGAATCAAATTTAAAATTTAGGGCGGTGCCACGCCCCCTGGTGAGCATTTACAAAGTTTAAACCTAGCTCATTCTTCATTGTATGCTAATATCTAACACTATTTTAAATTTCATTAAAATCACTGTACCCGTTTTGGAGAAAAAGTTTTGCCCGTTCCAAACAAACATACATAAGTACATACAATTTTATCTCGTATAAGAAGAGAAGATTTAAAAGGCTCTAGACTGTACTGCGAACTGAAAGATCTTTTGTACAGCTTCTGTTTCCAGGTCATCTAAGCGGAGTTTGCAGGAATCATCGTCTACCAAGCCCATCTCGTTTAGGAGATAATTGAGTTTAAAGTGGCCTGTCACTGTACGTTTTTATATCTTTTCTACTGAGATTTAAAACAGCTTCTACGTTAACATTTTGTGGATTGATTAACCTTTTCATATGCCTTCCTAAGCTCTCCAGTGATCGATCAGGGTATTCTCTTCCCATTCCCGAATTAAACTATTTTTAAAGTTATTGTTCACTCCGCAGAAGCGTTCTGGGCCTGTGAAAGAATTGAGTACCCCTCTGTTGGCCAGGCAATCAGCCCTTTTTTTGCCCTCATGCCCCTCGTGCCCTGGTATCCAGCCAAGAGTAACATCGTTCCTCCTGGATAGGGCGTGAAGAAGTTCAGAACACTCCCAGACAAGCTTTGAGTGTATTGAAAAAGCCATTAGTGCCTTTAGAGTCCTTTGACTGTCCGAATAAATGTATATGTCGGTGCCGGAAGTGCCCCTTCTTAGACATTCTCTCACACACAACTCTTGAACGTGGACCTCCGCCTGAAAAATGGAAGTTGTTTTTCCCATTGCAACTGCCTTCTGGAATTTTGGTCCCACGACTCTAGCTCCTACGCTGCTCTCTTCCATTTTGGACCCATCAGTGAACCACAACTGTGAGCCCTGAATTATTTTTAAGGGGGATCAAAGTTTCTCCCTTTTAACGCATTTTTGTTTTAAATCAACATATTGAACTACATATAATCCTTACATCGAAGCTGTATGATGTGTTCAGCAAACTTTTGAAGGATATTACTAGGAATATTTTAGTAAAAAACTCTACATCTCCCTCATATGGGTCATATGGGTCTATTCTTAAAAAAGTACAAAAATTACTCCTAAAACAGGGGAATATTGAGTGAGTATGTACCACAAAAATATTAGCTATAAAATTTCTCTACTAGAACACTAAAAAGTCGAAATTTCATCCCGAAAGCGACACAACCAATGAAAATAAGTTTTAAGCATTTGACCTTGACGCAAGGTAAAAAATTGGAATTTCCTAATCCAACGCAAAATTTTGGATTAACTTTAATGTAGATTTTTTGATAACAATTGATGAGTAGAAAAATACTTTCAAAGCATTTTTCGAAATTAAGTCAAGAGAGCGACG
Source organism: Calliopum simillimum (assembly GCA_951812925.1). Taxonomy (NCBI): domain Eukaryota; kingdom Metazoa; phylum Arthropoda; class Insecta; order Diptera; family Lauxaniidae; genus Calliopum; species Calliopum simillimum. Next base: position 93,132,038 of record OX638372.1, on the reverse strand, counting down.
CTATAAAAGGGCAAATTTTTAAAAATCGGGCAATTATTATGGAAAACAGTATTTTTGCGATAAAAACATAAATTTGAAATCTTCATTTTTCATTTATGATGTCTACCAAACATAACTTTTGTATGTTCCAATAATTACACAGCACAACAACGACTTTGTTGCAAAGTAGTTGCAGGTAATTTCTGAAGGAATTTTCTGCGTAGAGCCCAAATCCAAAATCAGCTCCAGATTATGAGACATTTGAGGTTAAAAATACGAACACGCCCATTTCTGAAATTTGATGCAGACTGCACATATTTTTTTTTTTTTTTGTTGTTTTTTTTTACCAAATGTATAACGTAGTTCTATTCTCTTTATTCAAAATGAGCTCTTTCCTTAAAAGTTATGGTCGTTTTAAGATTACAACACTAAATCTATTGACTGGTATCTTGTCATCCAAAAAATTTCCTTTGGCATTGACAAACAACTACCATAAAACAATCACAAAGCCATTATTTGTTGTGCAGTGTTATTTTCTTGGAAAATTTTGAAAAGGATATTTTTATACGGTTTTGAAGAAATTTACAGAGGACTATATGAAATGGTAAAAAACCATTAATTTTGCATTTTTTTTCTCCCAGAATCAATGCAAAATTTGGGATGAGTTGATATTGAATAATATTTCACTCAAAAGCAAAATTTTATGAAATATAAAATGCACAAATCCAGAGAATACGTGTGAGTTTTTCTAAAATAGTTTGAGACGTTTTTGATACTAAACAACAATTTTTAAAGTATTACAGAATTTTTCGAAATTTATCTTTTATTAGTTGAGTTGGTAGACCCAAAACCAACTGGAAAAGGTCGTTGGAAAAGGAAATCCAAGAATCGGGAAAATCGTGGCAAGAGATCAAAGTCATCGCAAGGGATCGTGACAAATGGAGAGATTTCATATTGGCCTTATGCTCCTCCTAGGAGTTAAAGGAGAATACATACATACATACATAGTTGAGTAAAAAAATATAATACACATAGGATTACGTAAAAATTAAAAAATTAAAATAGAAAAACTTCATGTTATTATACAAATAAATTTTATAAACAATAAAATGCTTAGAGTTATTTAAAGAATATGTATGAATTTCTTTTAACACTTTAACGACCAGGTCTAAATTCGCGAAAGAATTTCAAAATAAAAATACGACAAAATCGAAGTAATGGGGGTTAATAAAACTTTCATTCAAGCAAATGGGGTTCCGGCAAGCATACTTGCCTTTAGTCGTTAAAGAGTTAAGACACATTATAATAAAAATGTGCCAAAAAAAGAAAATTCACAAGTATACTTTGGAAAATTCTAAGCATTGTATTTTCAATAAATTTTTTCGTAAGATGCCTTATTTTTGAGTAAAATTTTGTTAAAATTCAAATACTGAATATTTTTCGATCTACTTCTGCTAAAAAAGGTTAATTTAAAAAAAAAGTTTACAAAAGGCACATGCTCAATACAAATTTGTTGGTTTAAGCATATATTTCTACAGAAAGAAAAAACTATCTCCAAAGGCTTCAATGAAAATGTCAATTAAAACAAAAACATATTTTTCCGTACCATTCAGAGCTTCACAACTTTTAAAAATTCCGCGATTTTTCCTGAAACAAATCGCAATTTCCGCAATCAATAAAACGTGCGAAATCAACAGAAAAATAAAAATCCGGCAGCAGAAGTCAAGCAAAAATTGCAATAATTGCAATGCCAATAGCGCCACATCAGAAGGATGTATGGTGGAGTAGTCAGTTATCGCCACGGTAAATGCATTTATTTGTTTTTTCTGTATAAAATCACAGACATATGCAAACATATGTTTGTGTGAATATGGTGTGTGGTAATATGTGCCCTTCAATTTCTGCAAATATTCATATATATCAGTATAACATGAAATATGTATGTATATGTTTACAAAAAATATGGATACGTTTGTAAATGATTTTATGTTTACATTTAATTTAAAAATAAATGCACATTAAAAATGTTTTTGCTTAAACCAAAAAAATTCAACCTTTAGTTGCACAACTAAAAAAATTCAATATATTCTGAAAATATGGCTAAAAATAAGTTCGAATTGTTCTTAATCAATTTTTGAAGTTTCTATCACTCTGTACAAAAAATAAGAAAATCAAAATATTCTTGCATTGAAGAGGTAAATCATGAGTTGTGAAAACTTATGCAGGATATTAAGAGGAATATTTTTGTAGGAAACTTTAACACTCTCATTTTTAATTTTAGCCTTTTCTGAAAAAGATACAAAAAGAATCCTAACATAGGAGAATACTGAGTCAGCACGCACCACAGGAATGTTACCACTAGTCACTAAGCACCAAAAAAGTCGAAATTTCATCGCGAAAGCCAATAAAACGTCAATATTATACGTAATAACGACTGTCTCACATTTCGTACATTTTTGACGCATTTTTCTTAAGTTTTAAATATTTCTCGTCTTTGGTGACACCTACACGGAAAAAACTAAACCGTAAAAATTCATTGAAAATCTCAGTTATTTTTACTGATTTTTTCAGTAACTGTGCGCCCGTAAAGAAAAATCGTATTTTTTACTGACTACACACAGTAAATTTTTTAAAAAATATAAAAATAAGAAAAAAATTATGTTGATTGGTGTCGAACTTAAGACCTTTGTGTTTCTAGGCGACGCTTTAACCACTGAGCTACTGTAGCACTTTCATTTCTATAGCTTATTATTTTATTTAAATTATATTTCAATAAAATTTTTTACAATCTCAACCAGTAATAATTGATATGTATTCTAACCAAATATTGCAGAGCCCACTGGCATTTTTTCATGCGACAAATTTTTACTTCTATATTCAATAGTTTTTACTGTTTGTATCTGTAATTTTTAAAGTTTAAGCCATATATTTTACTTTCGTGCCATTACTTTTTCATGAGAATTCAGTAAAGTAATTGAATTACTGGAACAAACCGTAATTTTTGACGAGATTATTATCACTTTTTGCTATTTGAAAAACCATTTTTACGGATCATTTTTTTGTGTGTAGTGAAATTTTCCGTACAATGTTTTTGTAGAATACTTAACCCATTATAGCTCAGTTTTTAAAAAAGGGGTCAAAAAGACCAATCAAAATAGGATACAATGGGTTAATGTTTTAAAATTTTTTAGCTAGACGATTTTATTAAGTCAAAAATGGGGTGCCATTGGAAGTGCGAAACACTATTGTGGAAATTTTTCAATGCATATTCAAAAAAGTAGGCCGAGAAGCCCGAAAACTGTGTCCAGAGTGTTGAAAATATTAAAAGATTTTTTGATTTACACTCAGAAGCCAGGCTATGGCAGTAAAAAAGGCATCAATCACTTGAAGAAGAAAAACAAAATCGTCAGCACTTTCGTCAACACTTCGGCCAAAAAACTGGCGCAGAAAGTCAAGTTTTTCGAATTTTCTGTTCACAAAGCCAAAAAAGAAGCTGGTCTGAAGACGTTCAAGGTGTTAAATGTCCTTCACAGAAGAACGTTGAGACAAAACAGCGTACTACACAAATAAAACTAGACTTTTGTGAAAAATTCCAAGGGAAGAATTTTACATTGCAGATTTTCGGTTTACATGTACCTTAGGGTGGGCCAAATTGTATGGACGAAATTTTATCGACCTCGGCTACCCCCCTATGTGAAAGATCATTCAATTCTATGAATATTTGCCCAAGGTATAGGCTTTAGTATTTTTTCAAAGATTTTTTAATGTAGGTACATTAGGGTGGGCCGATTTGAAAACTGATCTCGGCTACCCCCCTATGTGAAAGATCATTCAATTCTATGAATATTTGCCCAAGGAACTATACCTCTGCGTTCAAATTTAGTTCGGCGCATTTTGGATCGAAAATTTTACCTTTTATAAAAATTTTTTTTATTTTCATACTAAATTTTTAAAATTTTTATAAAGACAAAAGCAATGTCATTATATGATTTGGCTGGTATTCTGTCAGTAATTAATTAAATTGGGTTCTGTTTACACGAAAAGTTCACTTGATGGTGTGGAATTGATGTTATATATCTAAAAATATGGTATGGGTCAAATAGCCGATTATTATGACTGACTTTCAAAATAAACGATTCATATTTTTGGATAAATATTTTCAAACAAAACACCAACCTAAACTGAAAGTTCATTCAATTCTATGAATATTTACCCAAGGAACCATACCCCTACGTTTAACTTTAGTTCGGCGCATTTTCGATTGAAAATTTTACCTTGCGCTCAATATTTATTTTTTGCTTAATTTTCAAAATTCTTATAGAGACAAAAGTAATATCATAATATGTTTTGGCTGGTATTCTGTCAGTAATCAATAAAATTTTGTTCTGTTTTTACGAAAAGTTTACCTGATAGCTTCGAATTGATTATATTTATTCCAAAAAATTATATCGATTGAAAAAATCCATGTAAAAATATGAATCGTTTATAATAAATCAGTTATTTGACCGATATAATTTTTTGAAATAAATTTAATCAATTCTACGCTATCAAGTAAGCTTTTCGTAAAAACAAAACCCAATTTTATTGATTACTGACAGAATACCAGCCAAAACATATTATGATATTACTTTTGTCTCTATGAGAATTTTGAAAATTTAGCAAAAAATAAATATTTAGCGCAAGGTAAAATTTTCAATCGAAAATGCGCCGAACTAAAGTTGAACGTAAGGGTATGGTTTCTTCGGCAAATATTCATAGAATTGAATGAACTTTCAGCTTAGGTTGGTGTTTTGTTTGAAAAAATTCATCCAAAAATATGAATCGTTTATTTTGAAAGTAGGTCATAATAATCGGCTATTTGACCCATACCACTTTTTTAAATATATAGCATCAATTCCACACCATCAAGTGAACTTTTCATGTTAACAGAACCCAATTTAATTGATTACTGACAGAATACCAGCCAAATAATATAATGACATTACTTTTGTCTTTATAAAAATTTTTAAAATTTGGTATGAAAATAAAAAAAATTTTTATAAAAGGTAAAATTTTCGATCAAAAATGCGCCGAACTAAATTTGAACGCAGAGGTATAGTTCCTTAAGCAAATATTCATAGAATTGAATGAACTTTCACATAGGGGGGTAGCCGAGATCAGTTTTCAAATCGGCCCACCCTAATGTACCTACATTAAAAAATCTTTGAAAAAATACTAAAGCCTTTCTTAAGATAGCATGAGGTTTCCACTTTTGTTTTGGCCTGACCAAGTTTTTTGTAATTACGGTAGAATGTCCAGATCTCAGGCTAATTGAATGAGACTGAGCTTTGTTTAAAAGAGAAATCTAGGCAGCATAGCAAGCAGCCATGTATGCAAAAGATTTTTGAGAAAAATGGTGTTCAGATGCTCGAAAGGTGTCAGACACAACCATAAGATCTTTGATAGAACGGGTTACATAAAGGTTAAAAAATTTCTTAAAATAAAAATAATAAAAAAGTGTTAGTAAACAATAAAAAGCTTACTAAAAAGCGGTTAAAAAATGAATTTGATTTTTAAAATCGGATAAGATTTTCTGAATTTTGACATGGAGTATTTTTTCAAACGCAGTCATTATTGAGTATTCACTAGATAGTATCGATTCCCATACGAAAAAAGTTCGCTGTGAGTCCCCATTTTGAAAGCTTATCCGCCATTTGACGTCCGATTATCAAGTATGGTAGATCGTTGTAAATGTCTCAATGTAGGCTATGGAGGTTATCGTGAATAAATATTCCCCGGGAATTTTGTCAGACTGCCGTGCATTCTCTATTGCAGTTTAAAAAAATTCCCCGGGAGTCTTGATTCACGATAACCCCCTATATTTCATTGATAGAAGTAGTTTATCTCAAATATTTTTTTCGACTAGTTGTACTTATTATCTCAGTTTCTACCACCCTGAGGTGCCAAAGGCACTTCATAGAATTGAAGCACATAAAAAATCATAAAATTCATGTCCACATAGTTTCCTCAAATTGTTGAAGTTGAAGAAGTTAAAGCGAATCGAAAACCTCAGTACAAAATATAAAAAACAGGATGTTTCAAAAACGAAAATCACCCCCTTAAACTATGCAATGTTCTTTTTTTTAACATTTGACGTTTCAGACAGTATGCAAATAAATCAAAAAAAGAATCTTGCATAGTTTAAGGGGGCAATTTTCACTTTTGAAACATCCTGTTTTTCATATTTTGTGCTGAAGTTTTATGCACGGTTGAATATTTTCGGATTTTTTTTTTTTTTTTCAAATGAAGGTGGGTTAAATGACTTAAAAAAATTTTACGCTGAAGTCTATTGTTTAACTAATTCTGAAATAACTCCTGGCCGGTAAAAACCAACAAAGTTTCATTGGGTTTTTTAGTAAGTATCTATAAATTTTTAACCGAATATACGATACCCGCCATGTTCTGCCAGTAGAAAACTTTTTTCAAAAATTATTTATTTTGAAGTAGTGTTCACATTTATACGCACTACGTTAACTTATATGAAAGGGATATTCATAGGATTGCAAAAAGGTCATAAACATTGTTTTTTTAGTTTAGAGGACACAGATTTTTAATTATAAAATGCCAACAAATTTAAATTTTTGCTATAAAATGTACGGAAATATGCAGAAAAGTGATGCAGGAAAAATCTCAGAATTTACTATGATGGCTCATTTTAAAGGTCCATATTTCCTTTTTCGGTTGGAACAGTTTAACAAGTTCTGTATTCGCTAGATATAGATTTCTGACCACCGTTACTGTAAAAAAAACATTATTTTTTTAATAATCTAATGTTAATTACTCATACGACAAGTTGTTCGTAGTTAAATGGTAAATAATTTTAAAATGTTTATAGCTTTTGCAAATATTGCTAAAACTTGTTGATTTTTTCACCAATTTAAACATAAATTTTTATACCATTGTATATTCACTTTGTTCTTACGTATGCAATGCAGAAAAGGAGGCGTGGCAGATATAGAAAAGTATATAAAGCAGGCTTGCTGGGTGTCTGTCTGTGGAAATATTTTTCAAGGGAAAACTAACCAAGATAATTCGATGAAATTTGTATGCTGTGAAAGTTAGCTCGAGGGATTGAAAATGAGCAAAATCGGTCGACGGGCACGCCTACCGCCTATACAAAAAATGTATTCAAAATGCAACTTAAGGAGTATTTTTCACGACAATGCAACCAAAATACACATAAATACTACGAATTGTAAGCGCAAGCTCTGAGACCAAATTGGATGAATTTGGACAATAGGGCGTGGCACCTTCCATGTAAGCAAAAGCTTCAAAATGATATGCTGAAAGGGATTTTAAGATAATTCAACTAAATTTGACTCAAACACTTAGGACTATAAATGCAAGCTCTGAGCAAAAACTGTGTAAACTCAGACAAGAGGACGTGGCACCTCCCATATAAGCAAAATTTTCAATATACTGCAGTGTAGAGTATTTAACGTTTGGCCAGGCCAAAGGTTACACCCTTACTAGTTGTACTTGTAAAAGCAATTTACATAAGCGCATTTCCATGATGTCGAACGTGACCGTCGAACACATTTAAAGTAAACAAGAAGTCAAAATAAAACGGATTTTTGTTTTGACAATAGGCTTAGCTTTTAGCTCCTAATTAGCTTTAAAATTGGTGTTGAGGTTGATTTTGGACAATTTTTCGTTTTTAAGATAGTTGCAAAAAACCAAGAGTTCGCACGGGACAAAACCAGAAATAGTTTTCGCGGCCAACAATACAAACGCCAATTTCAGAAAAACGTGAGGCAATATTTTAATGAGGCTAATTTCAGAATGTTGTGCATTAGTGCCTCTTAAAAATGGATTTGATTTATACTTTTTAATTGAATTTTAATCACAGTCACACGGGACATGTCGCATGGGACATTGTTTTCCAGTATACAAATTTTAAATTGAAATCTTATATATAAGCCGGATTTCTTGATACGCGTTGCAAAAACAAAAGTTTTTCCAAAAAATGCAGCTTTAAAACTTTAATTGAGAAGTTCAATCCTTATTGGATTTGGCTAAATACCATTTGAAAAGCATTGTGGAGACTTTATAACTTAACAACTAAAAAACGTACAAATTAAATACCAAAGTACACATTAAATTTAATGTTCTTTGTAATTTAAAAACATAACATTGTACATTTCTCTACAAAAAGTATTAAAATCGTTTTTTGGTGGCAACAAATTGCAAAATGTAATAACTTTTACAATTATTCGCTACTGCAATGCCCACGAGCGTGAAAAAGAATTTAAATTTATAACCATAAAACTTTCACTTGCAACTAACTATGTATGCTAACGCACTCACACACACACACACACACACACACACATACTCATACGCAGACATTTTGTATGCATCGTAATGCATAATTTAATGGTAGTGTGTGTGTGTTAAATAAACACGCCTCTTACAAACCGGAAGTGTTACAAATAACACAGCACAACACACAAAGTTTTCATGCTGCCAGCACTGAAATATCAAAGTTTCTCTTTTTTTTCGTTATGAACTTTCACTGCAAAATTTATAGTGTTCACTTATAATGAAAATTTTATGTCTTTTTTTATGTTGACATTTTTTTTTTTATTATTTGTGTACTTCATATTTTATATTTTGTGCTTTCATTTCCGTCTCCCCCTTTTTTTTGTCGTACAGTTTAATGTGGAACTTTTTAATGTTTTTAACACAAAAATGTACTTGTCGTGCGAAATTTTTAAAGGAAATTTGAAAAATAAAGTTAATTTTATTTACTTTGTAGTGGGTTTATTTATTACTATGAATTTTTAATAAAAGAGAAATATTTTTATGGAGACAAATAACTTTATGAATGCTATATCTGAAATTTATTACTGCTCACTTAAAAACTGGTCGTGAAAAAACATTAAATTTGCTTTTAACTCGAAAAATATATATTTTTAACAACAACAGTTGTCGCTTAAACAAAAAATTTTAACTTACTGTGCATTAACATATGTGCATGTGACCACATGCACACTCATCTTTTGCTTTTTTTATCATTTTTATACATTACAGCGCACAAATTATGTAAACAATTTAATTTTATGCGATTTGCTTTAATCTAGAGCCAAAAAAAGCAAAAAAAGTTTAGATCAGACTCATCTAAAACTTTTCAGAGTACAGCAAGCTATAGTAGAAAAAAGTTACATCGTTCGCTTTTGACAGCTCTGATTTGCTCTAGAGAATTCTAGAATAATCATCAAACAAAGATTTAAATTGAAATAGACAAGGCAATATCATACGAGGAGCAATGGGAGATAGTGGCTACACAGTAAAAATTATAGTTTAATTTTAGTAACAAAAAATATTTTTATATAACAATGACAAAAAAAAGTAAACTTTTTGGAATAAATTTCAAATTTTTTTTTTTTTAAATATCGAATTTAATACTAAAATAGTTTAAAATTTATACTAAAAGGAATCAAAAGACACAAAAGTAAACTTTTTTTAGTGTATATAAATACGGTGATTATCAAAAACATCCAATGAAAAATATACAAAAAAAAACATCGAAAAATAAAAACATCCAATCAAAAAAATTTACAAAAATTATTGGATGTTTTTTTTTTTTTTTGAAGTTTTTATTTTTGAATGTTTTTCATTGGATGTTTTTTTTATGTTTTTTTTTTTTTTTGATATTTTTGAGTAGAATCTATAAGTACTATAAATCACACTTTAAGATTAGTAAAGTATACCGTGTTCAAATACGATATCTCAATGGGACGACGTGCCGTACCCTTTTTTTTTGCTGAAATTAATAGTCCTAAATCTCTTGAGTAAAATGATATGCTTTTTAACATCGAAACCTTGGCATGTCTTTTCTTATTGCGCAAAGTGTTTTAATAAATAGTTTTCATAGATCTTCTAAGGAAAGTAAAAAAATTAGTAAAACAAATTAAAACTAAAATAACCGTTTTCGATGTATTTGCCGATGCTGAATCCGACTCCGGTCTCAAAATTGCTGTCTCTCGTTTGGTTTTCGAGACATCCGCGTACTAGATATTTTTACTTACATTTATCAACTCTCTAGACTGCTACACCAATGCCCGACGTTATGAAGAGGTATTAAATTTGTATATTAAGCAAATGTTGTCCAAAAAGAATTTGACATACGAATGCTCCTGCAGCCTTGCATAGAATCATTGCACTGTGAGAAATTTGCCCTGTTTGTTGGCCAAAAGTCGAATTTTAAACACTTAAAAAATAATGTTTTGTGTATGCTATTCAAATCTGAATACTTGCGAGAGAATATCCCCATACTTAGTTTTTTCTTAAAGTTTTTATCCTTCAGCTACACAAGTGTCAGAGTTTCTACTTCTGAAAAAATAAAAATTTTGTTGGTCTCGCTCAAAAAATTCGCATGTATTAAAAAGCGAATATTTCTCTTAACTCAAAGCTAATTAAAAATATTTAAAATGGAAACGGGAACTAAGAGAAAGTAGTTACTCTGTATATAAAAAAAATTGTCTTTTCGTATAGTGGTTTTAAAGAAATTTACGTTTTATTCAGTGAGCTTTAAATAGTAAAATATTTTTTTAAATTTAAATTTTGGTGAACCCGCAAAAAACACAGCTCAGCCTAGGCCTCTTTCTAACTTATATAAATATGTAAAGCAACCAATTTTGAGCTCTTCTGTTAAAAAGCTTTTTTGCGCTTTCTTGCGATTTTTTAATAATCGAAATATTTCTCCGACAACTTTTCAATACGAAATGCAGACTTATTCGATATCTGGAGAGCCAAAGATGACAAAGAGTCAACAGTTTTAACTCATTTGATAAATCACTTGAATAAAGGTGATAGATCGAACTCGTTTGCGAAATATTTAGGTGAAAAGTCTAAAGCCTTTTGCAAACATTTGAAAGAAAAATGGGGAAAAACCACTCGTATATCATGTCAATATCTACTAAGTTTGCAATACTTTGAAAAATTTTGTTTTGATACTGCTGATATCATTGAAAAGTATCCTTGGTATCCGATGACACAAAGTCATTATTCATTCTAAGGAAATTATTCAAAATATGGTACTTCCGGTAGGATACTTTGGAAAAAACGCAGATGAGTCTCGGAATAAAATTTTTAAATTAGATAGACTGCATCATGCTCGCGAATATGACAAAACAATAAATCTTTCTGACGTCTTTCATAGAATTTAGAATACCTCAGATACCGTCATTTCCAGCAGGTGACGCAGTTCTGCACAACTATTGGCACAGTTGAGCGAATATGTTTACGGAAAGCTTTTAAGCACAAAAACTCAAGTGCCGGTGGGCATAGGCACAAATGATTCTAATATTTTTGAAATTTCACTCCTTTAATTTACTTATATATGAGCCGTTCAAAATTACAATGGTGCAACTCCAAAACGAGCCAAAAGTAATGTCATAATATTAATTGGCTGACATTTTATTAGGAATGAATAAAATTGATTTCTGTTTTCACGAAAAATTTACTTGATGATATGGAATTGTTGAATTTAAGTTGAAAAAATGATATCGACCAAATAACCGATCATTATAGCACATAATTTATATGACATTACTTTTGCCATTCATTTTGGAGTTGCACCATTGTCATTTTGATCGGCTCATATATATATTTGAAATTCTTTACACAAAGTCGCACGCAATTTTTGTACATTTAATTCATTTTATAAATATGACACTTTGACTATTTAATATTACCCTGCATGGGCAAAGACTATTCCAAAACTAGTTTGCAAAATACTCCCTGTGAGAAACCGATTAGTCCAAATTCTGGTCCCATCACATATAAAGTTCTTTTTACGTTTTACATTGTTTGTCATTGGACGTAACCAATTGTCTTCTTGTGTATAACAGAAAAAGGTCAATTGTCTCTTTATGCATTATATTTGGACCAGTAAAAGGCCATTGTACATTTCAAAGAGTTTAATTTGATATACAAATTTTACACAAAAACATGGGAAAGTTTCATAGACAAGTGTGCTAAAGAGTTTGTTATATATAATATTTCTGAGCATTGTGTTCCGGGTTCGAATCTCGGTGTGGATGAATTTTTTTACAAATTTTTTTACTATTTCATACCTCGGCTATGTTGGACACATTTTTCATTTGCCGCTCCGAAGACTCTTCAGGTAAATTGTGTACACATTAAAAGAAATTTAAAAATTTAAAATCATCGAGTGGAGGATTTGAACCTGGGCCTCTCTACACAGCGCAAGTCATTGGACCGATACACTATCGTTTGCTTTTCTTTGAAATCGACGAACTGGCAAGCAGTGCGTAGTCAGTAACGTTATAATTTGATTGACAAAATCGATACACAATTGGACCATTTTTGGTACTAATGATGGATTATTAATAACATTCGGACCATTTTCGATACAAATGACCGACTTTGCATTACATTTGGACCAATTTTGGTAAAATTTATAATTTAAGTGAATTTATTCTAGTTTTAGATGTAGTTTGTTTTACACTACTTACAAAATAGCTAGACCAAAGATGGGACTATTGAGACAATTGTCTCCGCAGGTCCTGCAGGATAATAATACTAGTAAAACTAAATTTGAATTATACAAGAATATTCTTCTCTTTGTTTATTTCTGTATTAATTTTATGTTAGAGACTTATTGCTTAATAGTTTTATATAATACTAAAGAGCAACGAGAAGGTTCCAATTAAGTCTGGTAGATGATAATTAGTTGTATGTTGTAATGCAGTTCAGTATTGGTTTGATTGCAGTGCTATTAAGATTAATGATTAAATATGTTTTGCAATTTCAAGTACAGTAGACCCCGCTTAATTTACTTGATGAAAAATGCTAACTTTTCGGTTCAATTAAGCGGGGAATCAATTAAGCGGGACCCGCTCCAGGAAGAACTAAGTTATTGAAATCATTTGCTCCTTTTGCGTTTTCTGAGGATTTTTCACCATGGACTTTACGAAAGACAACACCTTAACGAGTTTGCCTTTGGCATAGCTAGTTCAGAGTAGGACTAAAATCTTTATTGAGTTGTATTGACAACTGTTCAAATCCTTCCGTCAGTAAAGTTTTTGTTACTTTTAATATTGTTGATCTTTTAAGAGGAGTATTTTATATGTATTTTTCATTTGGAAATAATTTTTTTCCTATCAATTAACCGGGGAAACTAATTAAGCGGGAATCAATTAACAGGGGATTTGGGTGCCTTTTTCAATGAAGACAGTTTCACTAGGCTTTTTTAGTTCAACTATCCGGGGAAGTCAATTTAAAGGGGTCAATTAAGCGGGGTCTACTGTATATACGAGTATAAATATTAATAACATTGTTTACGAAAAATTACAGAAAAAGTCAATTAAACTCCAGTCGAATTCAAATTTTATTCAAGATCCATTTTGCCCACATTTTAATTTAAGCATTTTTTTAACAATCTAAACAACTCCCTAGATAATACAAACGAAGCAAAACATAGAAAATGAGTCAATTCAGCCTCGTTAAGTCACTCAATTTTCACAGCAGAAAAAACTTAACGAAAAGGAAAAGTTAAAACAAATCAATTTGCAATTTTCAATACTTTGCTACCATTTACAATGCTAAATAAAAGATGAAAGCGAAAAGAAAAAATTTAAAAAAAAAATAATTTTTTTTTAAATTTAAAGTTGATAAAAGTACATAGGTATAATCGAAAAAGATTGAAAAAAAAGAAGAAAAAACTCATGCAAAATTTATGGCACAGTAAAGTGATGTGAAAAAGTGGTAGAGCAGTCGTTGAGAAAAATACTTGTACATTGGGGAAAAATTGGAAGTGGAAAAAACATTTCTGCAAACATTATTTATTTTTGTGAACAGAAAGTTTTCATTGCCATGAAAGAACGAACGAACGACTGAATGAATCAAACGCGTAACGAGCGTTTCACTTACAAGTGGTTATGTGGCACGCAACGTCTGTTGCGCGCCTGATGCTATGCAACGCTTTTTTTCTTCTTTTTTCTAAATTAACTACTCAATTGCGGTTGGAATTCTAAATCACTTTTGAACTTTTTATTTCCACTTTTCAACAATTTTACTTGTGTGTAGCTCACATTTGGGGATATTATTTTCTTTTTTCCGTTTATTTCTTACCATCTCATGAGTGTGCGGTAGTTTTATTCTTGTGAAAAGTACTTGCCAATTTAAACATACGCATACGAGTGCCAATTGCTATAAGATGTACATTAGACCTATCATATTTTATATGGCAAAAATTAAAAATGGGGAAATACCTTGCTCCCAGCGGCTAAAAAGTTTTCTAATGCTGTAAGTATCAAGCATCAAAATTTTGGTCCTGATTGGAAAATATTTGACCGTGCCCCCCAGCCGTTGAAGGTCAAAAAAACGCTATTTATATGAAAATATGTGGCGTTAATCGAAAGAATTAGTCCTACCTTTGAAACTATTCGACATAGGTGTATGAAATTTGGTACGTATATGAACAATACCTGGGTAAATAGTTTACATTAAAAAAAATGGGCGATGCCACGCCTTCTTCACCCGAAATTTTTCGTATCTCTAGAAATATTGGACTCAGGGGAATAAGATTCGGTACATATGTAACTGGCACTGGGAAAAAACTTTAGTAAAAAATGGGCGGAGTCACGCCCTCTCCTTCTAAAAAAATCAAATTTGTCATATCTCTGAAACTATTTGACACACGTTTTTCCGACCAATCTGCCGTAAAAATATATAAGGCCGCAACTTAAGTTACGGCCTTTTTAACTTTATTTCCCCATCGGATTAAGCAATTTTTTGTCTATATTTTAGTCCAATCGCCAATTTTTTACGTTTTCCACTTCTCTTGCAAATTGCAAATAAAGAAATGTAAGCATTACACCCTGTTTTCATATTTTTCAAGATTAAAATTATAAAAGGCAGTAACTACATACAAAAAAGATGAAAAATGAAATAGATTTTAGAACAACGAGAAGTTGCTGCCTTTTCTGAATAAAAATAAAATTTCGATTTTCTCAAAACTATGAAAAACGAGTTGCGTCTTTTTATAATTTTACGGCAGCAATGTAATCTAAATGGAATTTAAGGTCATAATAGCTATGAGAATTTTCTATTCATAGTCGAAAACATAACTATAACGTCTTAAATGGTTCAAAAGTTATGTTTTCTGCAACGAGAAAAGCCAAAACGAGCCACTGTGCGTCGGCTGTAGTAGTAGAACTTAAGGCTTGTGTAACGTACAATCTCCGAACCATGTCTAGTTTCTTTTGAAATTTCGATTCTCTTCCCCAGAGCCAATTGACAAACTGGTACTTCGTAGAACATAACTGTTATAACTATGATTTTTTTGTAATGTTAAATATCAATTGTTCAATGTACATTGTTTCAAGTTTAGTATTCAACGTTAAATGTTCAATGTTTAAGGTTGAATGTTTAATGTTCAATGTTGAAGGTTCAATGTTTAAAGTTCAATGTTCAAGGCTCAATGTTAAATGTTTCATGTTCAAAGTTCAATGTTCAATATTTAATTTTAAATGTCAATGTTAAATATTCAAGGTTTAATGTTTAATGTTCAAAGTTGAAAGTTTAATGTTTAAAGTTCAATATTCAAAGTTCAATGCTCAATATTAAATGTTTAATGTTTCATGTTCAAAGTTCAATGTTCAATACTTAATGTTAAATGTCAATTGTTCAATGTTCTTGTTGGAAGTATAGTATTCAATGTTAAATGTTCAATGTTGAAGGTTCAATTTTTTGTGTTCAAAGTTCAATACTTAATGTTAAATGTTCAATGCTTCATGTCCAAAGTTCAATATTTAATGTTAAATATCAATTGTTCAATGTTAATTGTTTGAAGTTTAGTATTCAATTATTAATGTTCAATGTTCAAGGTTCAAGGTTCAAAGTTCAATACTCAATGTTAAATGTTCAATGTTTAATGTTCAAAGTTCAATGTTCAAAGTTAAAAGTTTAATGTTTAAAGTTCAATGTTCAATGTTAAATGTTTAATGTTCAAAGTTCAATGCTCAATGTTAAATGTGTAATGTCCAATGTTTCATGTTCAAAATCCAATGTTCAATATTTAATGTTAAATGCCAATTGTTCAGTGTTTATGGTTTGAAGTTTAGTATTCAATGTTAAATGTTCATTGTTCAAGGTTCAATGTTAAATATTTAACGTTTAATGTTCAATTTTAAATGTTCAATGTTTAATTTTTAATGTTTAATGTTGATGTTTAATGTAATTTGAGAACACTATCGTGACCCCATCAAACGTAGAAGCTTTTCAAGTCTGCGTTTCATAAAGATAACTATCTTTTCAGAGTTTTAAGCTGATAAAAATCCACACAATCTTTAAGATTACATAAAGGGTGTTTTTTTTAGAGGTTTGTTTTTTGAATAGAGATAAAACTGGCATTTTGTGGTCAAATCTGGCAACTCTAATGTCTAATGATAATACGCATCCGCAGAGACGTCGAACAGTGCGCACCGAAGAAACAATTGCCGCTGTAGAGCAAAATGTTGAAGAGGAATCGATTCGCCACCGTCCACAGCAATTGGAGCTTTGTCCATCAACTTTATGGAAGATTTTGCGCAAAGATCTTGGCTTGCGACCTTACTAGATCCAGCTTGTGCAAGAATTAAAGCCGCGAGACCATGCAATGCGTCGTGATTTTGGTGTATGGGCCGAAAATGAGATTGATCTCGATGCTGATTTTCATCGCAAAATTTTGTTCAGTGATGAGGCTCATTTTTGGTTGAATGGCTACGTCAACAAGCAAAATTGCCGCATTTGGAGTGAAGAGAATCCACATGAGACCCTTGAGACGCCATTACATCCACAAAAACTGACTGTTTGGTGTGCTCTATGGGCTGGTGGAGTCATTGGGCCATACTTCTTCCGAAATAATGCTGGAGAGTCAGTTACCGTTAATAGAGACCGGTATAGAGCCATAATAACCGACTATTTTGTTCCCGAATTGGATGGCATGAATGTGGATGAGTTGTGGTTCCAACAAGACGGCGCTACATGCCACACAGCGCACGTCACAATCGATTTATTGAAGGAAACATTCGATGAGCGCATAATTTCGCGGAATGGACCTGTCAATTGGCCACCAAGATCGTGTGATTTGACACCATTGGATTATTTTCTTTGGGGATATGTGAAGTCGCTCGTCTACGCCAACAAACCAGAAACATTAGGGGACTTGGAAGCCAACATTCGTGGCGTTATTGCCGACATACGGCCCCATATGCTCGAAAAAGTGGTTGAAAATTGGACCTGTAGAATTGGCTTTATTCGAGCCAGCCGCGGCGGCCACATGCCCGAAATCATATTTAAACATTAATGGCATAAAATTATCCTTCCAATAAAGCCAAATTGATGGACATTAAAACGATTTTCTTGTGTTTTATTTCAATGTGAAGTTCTATACCTCTAAAAAAAACACCCTTTAGTTTGAAGGGTTCACACATTCATTATCAAGTGAAAGGATTCCGTTAATGATCACCATCAGATACAAATTTGCACATTTTTAATTTCTTTGGTTTAATATTGTTGCAATTAATTCCATATTTTCCATATAAAGCCAATTTCTGTTTATTTTCCTTTTGGACATCTCATAATTATTGCCATTAATTGGATCAATATTTTATTGCAATAATTACAACTTTTGTATTGGTTAAATTAAAAGGATTCTCTTTTGCCAGAAAACTGATGACAGTCAGTTTTTATTACAAATATATGTACGTGCTGTATCATTAAATTCTCTCAGTGTGCATTAATGATGCAATGGAATTGTATTTTTTATATGCATATGTAGAAATGTGAATGCAAGCCTTAAGGATGTATAACAGAGATCTGTGTGAAAAACATATTTTTCCGAAAAGATTTAAAATCTCTTTTCTGGAGAAACATATTCAGTGACATGCAGGACTAACACTTTCAAAATATTCGTTTTACAAAATGACGTTTGTCTGGCGGGCATGGGATCTTGGACTTATATACAATAAGGGGACAATTATCTATGGCCTGCTTAAAAAATAACGAAAAGGAGAGAGTTGTTGCTAGACTAAAGAATAGGAAAAGCGATTGCCGCCAGACTGACAAAAAGGTAATGCAAAGGGAGACAATTGTTCATATACTAATAAAAAGGTAATACATACCGAGCCTAATGCAAAGACTATTGAAAAGGTAATGCAGAGGGGGCCAATTGTCTCCAAACTGGTAACATATAAGGGGATAATGGCCCAAGACTAGTGAAAAGGTAAGGAAGGTATAGAGGGAAAATTGATCCTTAACTGGTGAAAAGGTAATGCAAAGGGAGACAATTGTCTCTATACTGGTAAAAAGATAATTTAGAGGGAGACAGTTAGAATATTGTCTCTTTGCTGATAAAAAGGTAATGCACGAGGGGATAATTCCCCAAAGCAGTTGAAAAGGTAAGGTATGAAGGTAATAATTACCCAAGACTGGTAAGATATAGTGGGATAATCGACTCTAGACTCGAGAAATGGTAATGTATGTAGGAAAAATTTACCTTATACTGGTGAAAATGTAGTTCATAGGAAGACATTGGCACAATATTGGTAAAAATTTAATTCATACCGCCCCTTGACTGGCGAAATGGTAATTCATAGCGGAACAATTGTCCCCATACTGGTAAAGTGGGGGAAATATTGACAATTCGTAAGAGTTCAATTTATGAAAAACTGTTTATTGTGGAATTAATACTAGTGCTATTTAAAACTATTCCAAAGGGTTGTCATGCACTGTTCCTATTCCCTGCACGGACATGTTCTACTGTAAACACAATACTTATGTACAATGTGTGTCAACTTTTATTGCACTGGCGCTGGCTGATGTTGATATGTTGTCATCAGTGCGTTTTTGTTGTGTTGATAAAGATGACAGTTGAGTCTGATGACAACAGTAGATGACATAAATCAAGCATGAATTCGTCAAACACTCGTTGATGAAGTGCTGAATGGATGATGTGAACAAACCAAAGAAGATTTTACTGCTATGGCAGAGCTGTACAATTTGAATTCGTTGACATAAATGCAACAATACATGCAAATTATTCAAGTAACAAATTAGAATGTCGCCTGTGATTTATATACAATACATAATGAAACACAACAAGACAATGAAGTGTACAACAATATAGATACCACTGTGGTACTCAAGAACTCATGATCCTTGAGATGGTTAGTCATGTAAAACTTGTTGAAACACAAGAATGCTGACATTGTGCCAAATAAGCATTATAATGATTACAATGATGATGATGATGATGAGAAAAGTAAGAGATGAAACATTCACTAGAATGGCTGCATTTTCTAGTGTTCTTCTATTTACATAAATAGTTTACTAAACAGATGTCAATCCATTGATACAAATTGCAACTAACCAGCAATTGCAGCAACATGCTGAATGTGCTAAGAACAAAAGCAAATGCCAGAAAAAAAAAAACAATTCATTGGCAGCACAACAATGTGTGTTTTCTCTGGGTTTTGACTTGCAACTGCAACTGAGACATGACTTACTATGTTGTAAAATCCTTTTGTACACATCCCCCACAATTGCACAAGCACGAGATTTGTCATCGCTCATGTTTGCGATTTCGATTTTTGGTTGTCATGAAGCATGCTGACAACAGCCCTGACAGCAGTTGCAAGAGAAATACAAATGTTGCATTTGAAAAATTCAAAATTTGATCGTGTTGAAATCCATGTTTGACAACATGCTACCAGGACGTTTAACATTTTACAGAACAAGCAAAGAGCAAAGTAAGTTGCTAGGGTTTAAGCGCTTAGTTTCTTTTTTTTCACTCTGGCTCTTGTCTACAAGTTGATACAAAAGTAATGTCATAAAACGAAAATGCTGGCATTTTGTTAAAAATTAAAGAAATTGCGCTCTGATATTGCACATTTATACCCGTTTTGTGGCCTTTTGCTTGTAAAACATCTGGTTCTGAATTATTTGCTTTAATGTGAACAAATGCTATAGCTGTCTTTAATACAAATGTGAAAGCAGAATGTCATTCAATAAAATTTGCAAGAATTACGATAGATTTACATTATGACATTACTTTTGACATTTATAAAAATCAGGTTTACATGACGTATGATTAACATGCAATTTATTTAACAGCCTCGTTGCGCGAGCTGTACCTTAATTACCTTTTATCATTTAATAAATAAAATTAAAAAATTAACTTTTAATAAACTGAAGCAAATAATTTAATTCACTGTCGATGTATAGCAATACATTGTAATGCAAATGAATACATATTGTAAAATGTATAAAAGTTGTAAAGATCGAAAAACACCACAAGTGATTATAATCATACAGTCATTCTTTGCAGCACCAAATAAAGCATGCAATTACTGTCATATTACATGAATATACTTATATGTATGTGTTTACTGTGGCAATGTTGGTAAATTAAAATGAAAAAAATAATTAAAATCACTGGTCTTTGTGTGGGCGAAAATTGTAACGATAAGAAACACCAATGAAACTGAACAGAGTTAATTTAAATTAATAAAATGACACAATCATATAAAAAAAAAATATATGTGTATGTATATATTTTAACATTGATCTGTCCAAAATAGTTAGCAAACAAAAATCGAATATGCTGAAATTAGTCATATCAGTCAGGGCTTTACATACGTAACCGAATTTTTTTGAAACTTTTTATCCCTACACTCAGGGTATATTCACTTTGTCCTTCCGTTTGAAATGCAGAGAAGGAGGGGGGGGGGGCAGATATAGAAAAGTATTTATATTCTTGATCAGTGTCACCTTCTTAATCGATACAGCCATGTTCGTCTGTCTGGCTGGCTGGGTGTGCGTGGAAATATTTTTTGCGAGAAAACTGAGCTAGATAATTCAATGAAATTTGGCACACTGCCTCCGTTGTCAAAGTTAACTCGTGGGATTGAAAATGAACAAATTCGGTCAACGGACACGCCTACCGCCCATACAAAAAATATATTCGAAATGCAACTTTATGAGTATTTTTCACGACAATTCAACCAAAATACACATAAATACTGCGAATTATTAGCGCAAGCTCTGAGCAAAAACTGGGCGGATTCGGACAAGAGGGCGTGGCACCTCATATATAAACATGCATTTCAAAACTCCATACTGAAAGAATATTTTGAGATAATCCAACTAAATTTCACTCGAATACTAAGGACTATAAATGAACACTCTGAGCTAAAACTAAACGAAAACGGATAAGAGGGCGTGGCACCTCCTATGTAAACAAAATTTTAAAAATACTGCAGTGTACACGCCTGTCCTGTGGGTGATTTGAATAAAATTTTCGAGTACCACATTTTTTTTACGGAATTCTGTTAAATATCGTAATTCGACATGTTTTCAATAAAAAATTTCAAAATTCTTAGGGCACTTCGGAAATGATTGGCTTACGAACGATTTCCATGTTGCTTTAGCCGAAGCAAATAACGATAATTCTGAAAAATAGTTCCAAATGAATTTTTTTTTTCCGGAATTGTATTCACTAATGCATAAAAACTAACGTGTGAAAAGATGTACAACTTAAAAACCGGAATTTTACGGTGGATATCCGTACTAACAAATATCGTTAAAGCTCGAACTTTATATATATGTCATTTTGAAGGTACATTTGACAGCTGTCAAAATCAGTCAACAAAACAATTTTATCTTGTGTGCATCATTATTATTTTTCACGATGAATAACTTCGAAAATTCGAGAAAAAGACAGCATTTGCGGGAGGTTCTGTTGGGTCATTTTTTTGCAAAGAAAACTGCTGCGGAAAGTCATAGTTTGCTTGTAGAAGTTTATGGCGACGATGCTTTAGGAAGAACACAGTGTTTTGAATAGTTTAAACGCTTCAAAAGTGCCGATTTTGACATCAAAGACAAAGAACGCCCAGGACAGCCAAAAAAGTATGAAGACGAAGAATTAGAGAAGCGACTCGATGAGGACTCGTGTCAAACACAAGACCAGCTTGCCAAATAGTTGGGAGTGACTCAGTAAGCCATTTCGAAACGTTTGAAAGCCGCCGGATATATTCAGAAGCAAGGTAATTGGGTCCCCTATGAGTTGAAGCCGAGAGACGTTGAACGGCGCTTCTGTATGTCTGAAATGCTGCTTGAGCGCCATAAAAACAAATCATTTTTGCATCGGATTGTGACTGAGGATGAAAAATGGATCCATTATGACAAAAGTCATACGTGAAACCCGGCAAACCAGCCAAATCAACCTCGAAGCCAAATATCCATGGCGCCAAGGTTATGCTGTGTATTTGGTGGGATCAGAAGGGGCCGTTATATTGTGAGTTGTTGAAATCGGGCCAGACAATCACAGGTGACCTGTACCGAATACAATTAATACGTTGTTTGAAGCGTGCCATCATCGAAAAACGCCCGGAAAATGCGACCAGACACGAAGCAATAATTTTTCATCATGACAACGCTCGGCCGCATGTTGCAAGACCCGTGAAAAACTATTTGGAAAATAGTGGATGGTAAGTTTTGGCTCACCCGCCTTATAGCCCAGACCTTGCACCATCAGACTGTCATTTGTTCCGATCGATGCAGAATGCCCTATCAGGAATACGCTTCACTTAAGTTCAAGATATCGAAAATTGGATAGATTCATTTTTGGCCGCCAAGCCGGCGCAATTTTTTTGGGATGGAATTCATAAATTGCCTGAAAGATGGGGAATTGTTGTAGCTTCCAATGGACAATACTTTGAATAAAATATATTGTAACATTTTTTCACAATAAAGCATCAAATTTCGCTAAAAAACTCCGGTTTTTAAGTTGTACACCCAATACATTGCAAAATCGTATGCCCGAAAAAAGTTATTCAAGGTCAAAAGTTGCAAAAATAAATTTTTTTCAATTATTTCGCTTATGGCTGCAATTACGAAAAAATAGTGGTCGACAGTTATTTGCCGAGTCAACAGTTGTTTAGCTTTAATGATTTACTACGACATAGCGTCAAACATTTTTTTCCTATTACTCATGGTTTCGGAAGTATGTCAATTTAAAAAGTTTTAAAACTTCGCGATATTTATATGTTGTACGACTAATAGCACAAAAAAAGTAACTATATACTTGTTTGTAGAAAATTATATTTCCTACAAACTATTTTCAGCTTTTTTTTTCGTAGGATTTATGGTTTAGGAGATTTTTTTCACAAACTGTTCAAATTTTGAAAAACTAGTTTTTAAGGAAATCTCTGGAGCTGTTTTCGCTTGATAAAAACTAACGGGATCTATTTTATTAGAATTTACATGATCTACAAATAATATTTGATAAATATATACGAAATCATAATAATCGTTAAATTTTAAAATTTTTTTACTTTTTATTTTTAAAACAAATAAATTGATTGAAAAAGCACTTAGAAATTCCTCGCTGACGTGAGGTCACCAACACTCATTTTGCCACCACTTAAGAGGGCTCCCATACAAAATTTGGATAAAAACTGGAAATAATTCGTCATTGCCTGGATGATCAAAAACTGTTCACCGACCCCCATAAATTGTTCCCCCCTAACATTTCTTTCGGACATATTATTCCTCTTTTTCCACCCCTTAAAGGGCCTCCTATACAAAATTAATATTTCTATCCAAAATTTGCATGGAAGCACCATTTAAGGGTGGCAAAATAGGGATAGTGTGTTCGAGAAAAATGTCGAGAGGGAGAAATAAATTGGCATAGTATGCTTCGAAAAAATGTTGGAGAGGAAAAATTAATGGGAGTCGGTGAACATTTTAACGCTCTCCCGGCAATGCGGAATTTTTTTGAAAGTTTTACCAAAATTTTATATCACCCTTTAGAGGTTGGGAAAAGGGGGTTGTATGTTTGCGAGAAATATCCCATCGCTTACCCATTCTAAAACTAGTCATAAAATTTGTCAAATACACTACTTAGTTTTATTCAAAATCGAAAAGTAAAATAGCAATTTAGTTTTGAAAGTTGAAAATTTTATAAAAAATTATTTAAAAAATTTTTTTAAATTTTTTATAAAAATTTTCTTAAAAAAAACTAAAAAAAAAATAACATGCTTTGGGCAACTACTGGCGAAGTTATGTAATTTTCAAGAAATTAATAAATGCAGTTTTTGAAGCTTTTCAGATTTAAAAAAAATTTATTTTTTGAATTTTTGTTTGAGTGTATGTACCTAATAGATTCTTAAACGGCTGGAACGATCACCGTAAAACTTTATATTATATGTATAGGTTTTCGGGCATTTTGCGTGTTTCTGCGTCATTCGTTTTTTCGCATTTTTTTTTCACGCAAAGAAGGTGTGGCAACGCAGACCGGCAAATGTTGGTTTTATATAAAACTACTCAGAAAATACTAATATTTTGACTAAGTATTTCAAACATTAGTTCAACAGATAATAATGCAGTTCAATCAAATTACTTCGCACGTCGTGCTTGAACCAAGTTTAAATAAAAGTTTCTTGCATATGAGTTCTTTGACTGAATTATGTTACGTAATAACTTCACGAATCAAATGATCCCAAAATTAAAAAAATCGAATGGGCCCTTTTTGAAATAAGGAGCCTTAAACAATAACTACAAAAAGTTCATACAACACAAAATTAAAAATATTTGTAACATTTTCAAACTATTTTTTCTAAACTAATTTAAGGTCGCTGAACACGAAAAACGCATTTATTTTTTTTTCCTTGGGGTCGTTCCCAAGATATTCGATAATTTATAATTTCGAGGTTATAGCTTCATATACATCAATATATTTCTATGACGCCAAGTCCGATCAATTTTATTTTTCCACGCTTACAAAGAGTGATTAACGGCGCTTCTAACAAGTATACCAATTATTATGCTCCAAACAAAATTGACCGAGTTAAAGCAGGAAAAGGCTTGATATTTCAAAATTTTTTTAAATTTTTCACATCAACTTCAAATGAAACACTTTGTTTTTGGCACATATTTTTTTTAAATAATTATTTTTAGAAATGTTATTTAATGGCGCATATAAAAGCAAACATTTTAAGTCTATGTTGATCAAAATCGAATGAAATCTCCAAGAGATATAAAGGCTTTAGTGCAATAAGGAAGATGTGAGAATTTTCGAATTTTTCCAATTTTTCAGCCTCCAAATAGGACACCCTACACTTATTGAACACTTTAAAGATGATTTAAGTAACTTCTAATCATTCTCTGTAGAAGAACATTGCGGATTGTATCAAAAATATTAATTTTCAAAAGAAATCGAAATTTCTCTATTGCACTAAAACCTTAATATATTTTGGAAATTTCATTCGATTTTGCTCAACATAGGCTTAAAATGTTTACAATTATATGCGCCATTAAATAACATTTCTAAAAATAATTATTTAAAAAAAAATATATGCCAAAAACAAAGTGTTTCATTTGAAGTTGATGTGAAAAATTTAAAAAAATTTTGAAATATCAAGCCTTTTCCTGCTTTAACTCGGTCAATTTTGTTTGGAGCATAATAATTGGTATACTTGTTAGAAGCGCCGTTAATCACTCTTTGTAAGCGTGGACAAATAAAATTGATCGGACTTGGCGTCATAGAAATATATTGATGTATATGAAGCTATAACCTCGAAATTATAAATTATCGAATATCTTGGGAACGACCCCAAGGAAAAAAAAATAAATGCGTTTTTCGTGTTCAGCGATCTCAAATTAGTTTAGAAAAAATAGTTTGAAAATGTTACAAATATTTTTAATTTTGTGTTGTATGAACTTTTTGTAGTTATTGTTTAAGGCTCCTTATTTCAAAAAGGGCCTATTCGATTTTTTTAATTTTGGGATCATTTGATTCGTGAAGTTATTACGTAACATAATTCAGTCAAAGAACTCATATGCAAGAAACTTTTATTTAAACTTGGTTCAAGCACGCCGTGTTCGTTTCATGAAACATTTTCCAAGCTTACTAGCAGAAAGCGCAGCAAACTGTAAGAATATTGAACTTTTTTGTCATATTAATTAAGTGTTACTCATACGACATGTTGTACATGATAAAATAGAAAATAATATTGAAATGGCTTAAACTTAAGCAAATATTATGACAAATTGTTAATTTTTTCAACATTTTAAAGATAAAGTTTCATATTTTTTTGAAGCAGTGTCAAAATTTGTAAACTCAAAACCCGTAAAATGATAATGATCACTGAACTCATGTTGCATGAATTATGCTTACAACCAAAAAACTGTTAATGTCTGAATTTTTAACTAGTACAGTGTAATAAAAATACTTAAATTCAATGCAAAATTTCATAAATGCGCACACGCATCAAATTTTCAATTGAAGAAGTTTGAAAGTCTTTGGCATATTGAATTTTAAATTTAACTGATTGTGAGCGCATCATATTTGATGAGCCTTTAAATCCTGCCGAAGCATTGAAATTGCACGTTTTTGTATGAATACCACAAATACGTTGCGTACTTACACATGTAAATATATATTTTCAAATATGAATTGTGTAAGTGTGTGTAAGCCTAAAAAAAAAAAAAAATACCAAAGTTTTTGTGTGGTGTTAAAAAAGAAATACAAAAATACAAATAAACATGAAGGTGCACATATTTTTATTTTTTTATGTTTGACATGAATTTTATTTATATCACAAATATTTGCATATTCAGGGTGCATTTCCTTAAATTTTCCAAAAACTAATAGATAATGTCGAAAAATACGAAAGATGCTAGAAATGATCGAAAATTATTAAAAAATATCGAGTTATGCATGTACATCAAAAATTAAGACAAAAGTACTAAAATGCTACTAAATACTAAACTTTGACTTGTCAAAATGCGAAAAAAGAGCTGTAGAGACCTGTATATAAGCGAATCCTTAAGTTTCCTTGGATGTATTGGGTGTAAAACTTAAAAAGCGAAATTTTTTAGCGAAATTTGATGCTTTATTGTGGAAAAATGTTACAATATACATATTTTATTCAAATTATTGTCCATTGGAAGCTACAACATTTCCCCATCTTTCAGGCAATTTATGAACTCCATCCCAAAAAAATTGCGCCGGCTTGGCGGCCAAAAATGAATCCATCCAATTTTCGATATCTTGAACTTAAGTGAAGCGTATTCCTGATAAGGCATTCTGCATCGATCGGAACAAATGGTAGTCTGATGCTGCAAGGTCTGGGCTATGAGGTGGGTGAGGCAAAATTTGTATAAATTTCCCATCCGTTGTTTTCCAGGTAATTTTTCACTGGGGCAGCAATATGTGGCCGAGCGTTATCGTGGTGGAAAATGATTGACTCGTGTCTGGTCGCATACGTTGGCCGCTCTGCCTGGATTTTCTGCATCAATCGGATCAATTGTTGACGATAGAGTTGAGCATTAATGGTTTGGCCACCTGGCAACAGCTCATAATGGATCACACCTAGCTGGTCCTACCAAATACAGAGCATTACCTTCGAAGCGTGAATATTTGGCTTCGGCTGTGATGGGCCGGCCTCACCTTTCTTGACATACACTGTTTTGCGCTTGGGATTATCGTAATGGATCCACTTCTCATCGCCAGTGACAAAACTATGCAAAAAACCCTTTCTTTTGTGGCGTTTAAGCAGCATTGTGGACATCAAAAATCAGCGTTCGACGTCCCTTGGCTTCAACTCGTATGGCAACCAATTTCCCATCTTTTGAAAAATTCCCAAGACTTTCAAACGTCTGAAAATAGTTGCTCGATCAACTTCCAATGGTTTTGCAAGTTCTTCTTGCGTTTGACATGAATCTTGATCGAGTAATGCCTCCAATTCTTTATCCTCAAACTTTTTCGGCTTACCAGGACGTTCTTTGCCTTCGACATCAAAATCACCACTTTTAAACCGTCGAAACCATTCACAACAGCTTGATTCAGCTGGAGCATAGTCCCCATAAACTTCTACAAGCAAACTATGACTTTCCGCAGCAGTTTTCTTTGCAAAAAAATGACCCAACAGAACCTCCCGCAAATGCTGTCTTTTTGTCCAATTTTCGAAGTTATTCATCGTGAAAAATAATAATGATGCACACAAGATAAAATTGTTTTGTTGACTGATTTTGACAGCTGTCAAATGTACCTTCAAAATGACATATATATAAAGTTCGAGCTTTCACGATATTGTTAGTACGGACATCCACTGTCAAATTCCGGTTTTTAAGTTGTACACCCAATAAATTTCCCTTAATATATATTAAAACTAAAAAATTAACATACATTTTTTTTTTTCCTAAAAAAACACCCTAATATATACTTTGTTCATATACATATGTGTGTTAAGCGTTTTGTATATAAATGGCAACACTTGAATAAGCCATGCTAATTTAAATAATTTTTGTCTGCCGTAAACTTTGTAAAGCTCAGATGCACACATACTCATATGCACACACTTACGCCGTTACACACTTGAACAATTTAAATTTAAAAAATCAGAAAAAACGTATTGCTACATAGCGGTTTTGAATTCTCGTTTGTATAAAGTGGTTTTTTACTACATACTCCTACATAAGTGCAAATGTATTTTTATCTTCGTTGTATTTGTAAAATTACACATATCTCAGAAAGTGCCAAGGGAGCATAAAATGAGATTTAAGAGAGCAGTTAATTTATCCGCACATAAAAAGTGTAAAAATTTATCTTAAAGTTGGCAAATTGCAAAGATCTCGCGGGAATTTATACAGAAAACTCAAAATAATGGAGTGGGAAATTTGAACACACAGTTGCGAGTATTGATCGTTAGCTACGTAAAAATAAATTAAAAATTCTGTCGAATATCTAACAGTTAATGGAAATAAAAGTGTATCGGGAAAGTTATTAATCAATAAAAGTCGTATATGACCTTCGCAAACATTTAAAGTGGAAAAAAAGTGGAAGTAAAATATATTTTGATTTTAGTTTTTATTTTACATCATAGCTCTTAGGTAGCACTATAATTAGTGCCAACGTTAATAGCGGGCGAAGCCCTGGTTCCAAAATACACGCAAAAAAGACACAAAACGAACGTGACAAAAATAGTTTTCGTGCCTATTCAAAGAAAGTCAGAATCCAGCGAAACAAGTCAGAATTTTTTAGTACGACTAATTTTAGAATCTTTTACAATAATGTTACTGTATAATGTATTTTATTTGATTGAAATATCATCTGTACTTTTTTTTGTTTGGATCATAATCTAAATCGATACGTGACAATATGAACGTGACATTTTTTCCACTACACAAATTTTAAACTGAAAATCTTTCAAAAAACCAGGATTTCCTAGTGAATTTTGGTTCACCTTGTCTTGTTAAGTTGAGCTTACATGACCAATTTTTCCAAAGGATATCATTTGTCCCTGTCAATTTTACCAAACATCATAAATTGAGGAGTGGCCGTA
The DNA here is from genome assembly GCA_951812925.1 of Calliopum simillimum. Taxonomy (NCBI): domain Eukaryota; kingdom Metazoa; phylum Arthropoda; class Insecta; order Diptera; family Lauxaniidae; genus Calliopum; species Calliopum simillimum. The sequence goes on along the minus strand of OX638372.1, from coordinate 93,102,663 downwards.
CCAAAGGGCCTAAGTACCATTTCGAGGCAAAAGTAGTGTCATTATATGAAACGGGTGAAATTTTTTTAGAAGTTAAAAAAATTGTTTTCTATTTTCACTAAAAATTTACTTGATTGTGTGAAATTCATGTCATTATGTTGAAAAAATTATAGCAGTCAAATAACCGACTATGAAGCACACAAAAAGTATGACATTACTTCTGCCTCGAAATGGTACTTAGGCCCTTTGGTACGGCCACTCCTCAATTGTCCCGGCATTCTATACACATGTATCAAATCTTATTCATGTGCGTTAAGTATTTTCAGAGATATGATGACGTGATTTTTCTGGGGGCGTGATAACCTCATGTTTTCCAGTTCACATTATTTGTCACGGTGCTTTTTACATATGTACTAAATTTCATCCATGTACGTTAAATAATTTCAAAGATATGATGATTTAATTTTTAAGCTCACGGTGGACCTTTTGGCAGAAATGGCGATATGTCGAACTGTATCAAAAGTCATCGAATTGAATTGAAAAGTGTCAGAAAAAAATTATGCATTTTTCTACAAAATTCAAAATGCACTGAGGAAAACTATTGCAACTGTAAAGCATGTTTGGGTTGTTATCAATGATATTACATACTTTTTGGTATAGTTCGATACTTGAAACCTTTTTCCATTCTAAGTAAATGATGAAAAAATTGTATATGAAAGATTCCATACTTTCTTTGTTCAAATTTATTCAAATTATTCTCAGGGCTTGCACTGACTATTCTAAGTGTCTGTGTGAAATTTGGTAACATTTCCTCAAATAACGCCTGCACTACAGAATTTTGTAAGCTTTGAGTGTATGGGAGGTGCCACGCTCTAGTGTCAGAATCAACCAAGTTCCTGATCAGAGCTTGCATTTACTGTCCTTAGTGTGTGAGTGATATTTTATTGGATTATTGCAAAAAATTCTCTCAGTATAGCATTTTGAAACTTTTGTTTATATGGTAGGTACCACGCCCTCTTGCTCAAATTCACATAGTTTTTTCTCAAAGCTCGTAATTACTTTTCTTAGTATTTATGTGAATTTGGTTGCGTTCTTGCAAAAAAGTTTGCAAATATTGCATTGTAAATATATTTCTTGTACAGACCGTAGGCGTGTCTGTTGACCGATTTCGCTCAATTGCAATCCCACAAGCTAACTTTGGTGACGGAGGCACTATATTAAATTACATTGAATTTTCTTGCTTAGTTTTTACGTAAAAAATATTTCCATAGACACCCAGCCATACAGACGCACCAAGACAATATACATATACTTTTCCATGCTTCCCACGCCTCCTTCTATGCGTTACAAAGGGACGACAAAGTGAATATACGCGAGGTAGGGCAAAAAAATTGAAGTATTTGAATTTTTTTTGATTCATTATTAGTTGCACGATAACAACTTTAAAATTTTATTCTATAGGAAATATCCTACTTGCATTGTTGTTATTTTTATTTTTGAATTTGAAACTGCGTTATCTTTATTTCATGTCACATTACCCCCCTATTAAATTTACTTCTCCCGTACAAGTATATCACCATCATTTGGATAAAACTCCAGTATATCACATTGTGCAATACTTTTAGTTTAAGTCTATTACCATGGTGTCTCTGTCATTAATTCATGTGATTGCAACGAATAGCTAATCTTCTTTAATGGCAGTGTAGCAAGACTAATTAACTTTCTCTGCATTCTTCAGTATCTGCTCGCAAATCGTTGTTGGCCTTCATTTTGTCGCTTGCCAGTTGAAGCCACTTTATGATGAGTTCATGAACTCTTTTCATCTCTTTTATTTTGAGCGTCATATAGTCATCAGTATCTTCGGCTTCTTGAAGTTTAATTACACCAAATTTCCGATCCGCTGGAAGCCTAAAATCTACTCCAAAAACGACTTATTGTAGAAGTGTCATTTATAGCAAAACGGTAAGCCCACTCGACTATCTTCTTTAAGTGCGCATCCAAAGTGCAGTTAAATCTTTCTATCATTCCGTATGACTGTTGATATAGAGTAAAACTATACATCTGCTGTATTTCCAGCGTATCACCTGTCTCTACTTTGAAAACTTCAGAGACTTGATCTGGTTATAATGACACTCTAGTGGAGTCACATATCGATGAATCCAGTTTTTTATGAAGATCTTTGTTTTCGAGTGGGATTAGAGTATACCTCTGCAGAAAATGCTGAAGTAATCGATTACCTTAGGTCACGATCAGAGAGTGCGCCATGAGCAAAGTAGCGCTCAAAGCGACGCTAAGAACTTTAAAACAGAGTAGAGCAATTTGCATGAAAAATGGCAACGCGATCATAGTGAAAGCATTGCGGAGCTAGAACTGTAGCGTAATGGTACTTGGGAAGTGTTTTGCAATACCGCAAACGCTTTTTTTTTGCATTTTCTTGTGTGTTTCTAGTCGAATTAGAACAGGAAAATGATAAAATGGATAAAATAGAGGTCAATATCAGAAAACAATGAACGCAATAACAACAGTAATTGATCGCTACTTTATCTTTGCTTTAATTTTTCTTCTTTTTCGGCTACTTTGCTTTGTTTTCATTATATTTTCTAGTGTATAGTAAAGAAAATGAAAAAAAAAAAACGTATTAATTCTACAGTGCAATGACTGGAAAAGAAAAAGATACAAAGAAAGATATATACGAAGCGTCGCTTCACTCCCACTGTGATTGCTACTTTATCTTTGCCATGCTTTGCTTTAAGCGCAACTTTTCTTACAGCGCACTCTCTGATCGCTACCTCAAGCATATTCTTACTATCTACATTGCTAACTTAAAACAAACTAGCTATATCTATTGCTCTCCTTTCAAATGTAACTCTCGTGTTGTATTTTTCTTGAGCTAGATATCTTAATCCTTTAGAAATAATACATTACACACGTTGTCGCATTTAGTTTGGAACTTAAACTGAACATACAAAGTTATAAATCAACATATGAAAGAAAATCTTTATTTTAAGCCCAAAATTTAAAAAACCCCGCTATAAAATTCACTTGACCTATATTATCAGACATGCTATGCATTCTAGTCAAATAAACCTATTCTTATAACATTTCAAAGAACTTTAACCTTTTTAGTTTTTGCCACGTAACTTTCTAAATACTTATGTGCGAATGAAAGTACATACAATGTATAATCGACTAATTTTCAAGAGCATTTGAAAAGTTTTCTCAACTTTTGAACAACAACAACGCAACTCACGCAAAACTTCATATCAGTAAATTTCCTAATTGTTGTCACAAGGAGTCCTTGCCAAAGCGTCAATTCGATGTCGAGGTTAACAATGCTGCTACTTGGAAACCTCAATGAGAGTGGATGCGACGCACAGGATGACGGTTTGTTAGGAACTGGCACTGTATACTAGGACACGTGGAATGTGGAAATGATCACAAAGTTGTTTAATAAAGTTGCTGATGATGACTACAATGATGATGATGACGATGTTCCATAATTATAATAAAGGGGAAAGCATGTTATCAACACTAGCGCACTAATACAGCTGTCAGTTGACACTAACACGCATGGCATGCGCATATACGTCCAGAGTAAATATGTATGTGTGTATGCATTTAGACAAAGCAAAGCTTATGCAGATGAGCTTTTCTGGCACAACAAGCGAATATGGTAAGATTGTAAGTGTGTATTTGTCCCAGGATATCATCGTGGTGATGTTGACATTTATAACGGAAGCGTAACATGGTATTTGGTTACCAACTACACTTTAGCAATTTTTGAGTGAAGCTTAAATAGCCTGAAATAAATATAGTGGTCATCCTTTAAAGGGACATATCTGATCTTTCCTGACAAGACAATAGATAAATATGTTACTAAAGCAACAATTTACTTATTGCAAATTTTTCAAAATGTTGAATTAGTCAAAAAATTTGGAAAGATTCTTAAAATATTGGAAAAATTCGAAAAACGGTCCAGTATCCGGAAAATGTTTTAGAAGTTGAAAATGCTGCAGAAATTGAAAAATGTTTCAAATGTTGGAATTGTTGCAGAAGTTAAAAAATTGAGCAGAAATGGAAAAATGTTGCAAAAGTTATAATGTTGCAGAAGTTCAAAATGTTGCAAAAGTTGAAAATAAGCTGACGGAGTAACTTAAATGAAAAACAAAAAGTTGAAAATGTTCCAAAAGTTGCAAAACTATGATAAAGCTAAAAAATTATCATAAAATTGGAAAATGTTGCAAAGCCTTAAAATTTTGCAAGTGTTGAAAATGTTGCAGATGTTCAAAATGTTGCGGAAGTTCAAAATATTGCTGAAGTTTTGAAAGTTGCAAGAATTGAAAATATTGCAGAGGTTTAATAACGTTATAAAAGTTACAAATGTTGATAAGGCTGAAAATTTGTAGAAGTTCAAAACGTTGCATAAGTTAAAAATGTTACAAAAGCTTGAAAATTTCCCTAAGGTTGAAAATGTTGCGGAAGTTGAAAAATGTTGCAAGAATTCAAAATTTTACATAAAATGAAAATATTGCAAAGTTGAAAATGTTGCAAAAGTACAAAATGTTGCAGAAATTGAAAAATGTTGCAACAGTTCCAAATTTTGCATAGCGTTGTAAAAGTGAAAAATATTGCAAAGGTTGAAAATGTTGTTGAAGTTCAAAATGTTGCAAAAATTTAAAAAATTTTCCAAAGGTGAAAAGACGTTGCAAAAGTTGAAAAATTTTCCTAAAGTTAAAAAGTGTTGCAAAAGTTTAAAATTGCAGAAGTTGAAAAATGTGGCAAAAGTTCAAAATGTTGCAAAAGTTTAAAGTGTAGCAGAGAATTCAAAATGTTGCAGAAATTGAAGAAAGATTCAAAAGTATAAAATGTTGCAGAAGTTTAAAATTTTGCAGAAATAGGAAAATGTTGCAGAAGTTTAAAATGCTGCAAAAATTGGAAAATATAGCAAAACATAAAAAACGTTGAAGAAGTTAAAAATGTTCCAAAAGTTAAAAATATTGCCGAAGTTTAAAAATGTTGCAAAAGTTGGAAAATGTTGCAAAAGTTGAAAATATTGCAGAAGACGAAAAAAGTTCCAAAAGTTAAAAACGCCGCAAAAGTTGAAATGTTGCTGAGGTGAAAAAATTTGCAAAATTCAAAATGTTGCGGAAGTTTAATAAAGTTGCAAAAGTTCAAAACGTTGTAAAGGTTGAAAAGGATGCATAAGTTCAAAATGTTGCAGAAATTAAAAAATGTTGCAAGTGTCGAAAAACGTTGTAAAAGAGGTTAATGTTGCAGAAGCTGAAAAAAGTTGCAAAATTCTAAAAACGTTGAAAAAGTTGAAGATGCCGAAAGATGTCGTTAAAGTCTAAAAAGATTGAAATATTATAAAACTTTTAAAACCAAAAAAAAAGTTGAAAATCTGCTCGAAAATATTGAAGAAGGAATTGATTTAAAAACTATGGGGCTTAAAGGCATATTCAGCAAATATAGAGAAAAAATTAAAAAATTGTCTCAAAGTTTAATATAGGATTGAATAGTTAAAACATATTGAAATTGTCGACAAATGCTAACAAAGTGGGAAAATAGAGATAAATATGGAAAAAGTCGATGCATATGTTGAAGAATTTGAAAAATGGTGCGAAATACAGTCAACTTTCAAAAGTCAAAAATATAGCAGAAGTCGATAAATGATTAATACTTAAAAAAGTATTGTAAAAGTCGAAAAATGTTCCAGAAGATGAATAAGGTTGAATAAGTCAAAGAAAAAGCCGAAAAAGGTTAAAATATAAAATTTAATTTTGCTGCGATAGACTTAGTTTAATAATGTTGGTAAAATTTGATATACATACAATATATGAAAATAGTCAAGAAATGTCGCAGAGTATGCGAAAAAAGTTCTCCGAAAACTCTTATAACTTGAAAGAATTTTGAATAATTTGTAACATAGAATTTTAGGAAATCTTTAAATGTTGATAAAATTGAAAAAAATAAAGAAGTCGTCAAAAATTAAAAGTTAAAAAATATTGAAAAAATATTGCCAAAAATACGATATTTGTCAAAAATATCGAGAAATGTTGCAGTAGTCTGGAAATGTTGAAAAAGACGATATATTTTGAAAAATTATAAGTTTCAGAAATGTTGATAATGAGAAACATAATGAGAAAAAATGTTGAAAAATTTAGAAACTCTTGTAAAATATTGTCAAAAAATATTAAAATATGTTGAAAAAGACAAAATTATTGAAACTGAAAATGTTGTAAAAGAATGGGGTCTGCTTTAAAAAAAAAACATGGCAACTCTACCATTGCTTTGCGGCATAATTTTGCAGGTGCTCCTCTGCATAAGTATGTGTAACAAGTGTCATTGTTGTGTTAGTTGTTATTGTTAAAATGTTTGTTGTTAAGTGAGCGCACACTTTGCATGCGAAAATTATTCTCAATGGCTTTGATAGTTCAACCTACACGAACACGAACACAGAGATAAAAAACCATACATATACCCATGTACATGTTAACATGCAGATGCCTTTGTACTTGCTGGTTGGTGGAGTACACATGCATACATACATATGCATGTGCTTAACGAATACTTTCATAAATACTCATCTAAACTAAATGTTGCTCAAGTGCACTTGATTATTATTGTAGTTGTTGTTGCTGTTGTTGTTGTTGTTGCTGTGACTACAGTCGTTGCTAGTTTTACAGTAAATGTTTGTTGTTATTATTGTTGCTAAGTATGTGTTCGCACTACTGTTATTATTTGATTAAAATGCTGCATAATTGTAGCGATATTTGTAGTTGAAAGCTTCCGTTGAACGTGTGGTAGATCTTAGAAAAAAAAGCGAGTAAATAAAATTTTCGTATTTTTTTATTTAATATGAAAGTATTTAAATTTCTTCAATATAAAAGAGTACTCCTTTTGAAAATTTAAAATTTGATTTTATTCGCTTATTCTCAAAAATTTCTATTCTCAAGAGAAATTATTCGCTAGGCACGTCAATTTTGACCAATTCCATAGCTCTGGATTTAACCAACTGAAGAAATATTTTTACAGCAAATGAATTTGCCTTCAACTTTTGTAAAATTGTAGACATCAAGCAGTGCATTCTTCACTGAAATTCCATAAAATCGTTTGCCGTCAAAGGTCACTCAAAGTTAAGAAACCATCAACATAACACAAGGAATTCGAATTTACAACAAATGAAGTTGATGTGGGTGGTGTAGAGTGGCTGAAATACACATTGCAACTATCGCTTGCAACATTGTTAATTTGTAAAAGCAATTGTTGTTGTTTTGCTTGGTAATTACAACAAACAAACAAGCTTAAAGTGGGGTTGAGTTCAATAGTAAAGTTGGCTTTAAGAGAGAAAAATTATAAAACGATTTGATGAGCAATTAGGTACAAATTACAGTAAAATGATCTGTTACACAGCCAAACGAAATAAGACAAAAAAACGGAATGAACTTTTGAGGGTGATCTTGGAGAGTTTGGGTCTACTAAGAAAGATTTTTGCTATCATACCTTTTCCTGCAACTGCACCATAAGCCTCAAAATAGCGTTCTCTGCAACTTCAAGAAAGAATATATAAAATCTTTCAAGTATATGAGCAATTTTGAGCTCTGATTCGGACTTGGTTCCAAAATTTGAAAATCTGTGCAAAATTTTGTTTCATTTTCCTCAAATAACATTTGCATTACAGCAATTTGAAAACTTTGAGCGTATGGGGGAGACAACACCTTTTTTTCTGAACTAATCAAGTATTTGATCAATACTTGCATTTAGTATCGTTAGTATCCGAGTGAAATTTGGTTTGATTATCACAAAAAATGTACAGCACTTTTGAAACTTTTCCTTATATAGGAGGTATCACGCCCTTTTGCTCGAATTTTCCTAGTTTTTCCTCAGAGCTTGCAGTCATCATTTCTAGTATTTGTGTTTATTTTGGTTGCTTTATCGTGAATACTGCTCACAATATTGCGTTTCAAATTGATTTTTTGTATGGGCGTGCCCGGGCTGTAAGCGCGTCCGTTAACCGATTTTTTTCATTTTCAATCCTATGAACTATCATAGGCAACAAATGCAGTGTACAAAGTTTCACTAAAATGTCTTGCTTAGTTTTTTCGTGAAAACTATTACCACAGACAGACTGACATGGCTAAATCGACTCAAGAGGTGACGCTGATCAATAACACTGTTCGACAATTTCAAACTTTTTGTAAAACACATAAGAAAATCCAAAAAAATCTTTAAGTAGACGTTAAAAAAAATTACCAGTGTCTCATCATTTTTCTCCAACACGTCAGATTTTTTTTAATCGATTTTTGAAGTTTTTTTCCACTGTCCATGAAAAAAACAAAAAATTCCGCATTCTCGTGTTAAATCAATGAATTAAACTACATGATCCTTACATCTGAGGTGTATCATGTGTTGCGCAAACGTATGCAAGATATTGCGAGAAATATTTTTGGAGAAAATTTTAACCCTGTACATATGGGTCATTTTTGCCATTTTCTTAAAAAGGTAGAAAAATGTCACCTAAAACAGGGGAATATTGAGTCAGTATGTAATATTTGCTTTAAAATTTCACTACTAGTTGCTGAACACTTAAAGGTCGAAAATTTAGTCCGAACCAAAAAAAAAAATCGTTAAAATTAATAAGGACCTTTTACATTGCAAATTTATTACATCCCTGACACGCTTACCTTAAGCTTTGAGAATTTTTCGTCTCTAGTAACTCCTAGTGAAATTTTTCGCGAAATATTTTAGCAGAGTTCTTTAACCCATTGCGGCCCAGTTTTTAGAAAAAAAGGTCGAAAAAACCCTTAAAACAGGATATAATAGGTTAATATGTTTTAGAAAATGGGCCTTGTGTGATTTCGTTATGATCTTGTGACAACGAGTTTTATCCAAAATGTAGTTTTAGAGTTTTACAATGGGGTTGAAATTTGTAAAATATTGATTGTTAGAAGTCCTTACTGATTTTAACGATTTTTTTGCTTTTGGGATGAAATTTTGATTTTTTAGTGTTCAGCAACTACTTAGTAGTGAAATTTTATAGCAAATATATTTGTAGTACATACTGACTCAATATTCCACTGTTTCAGGTGTCACATGTGGGGGTTGTACAGGGTTAAAATATTATACAAAAATATTCCCCGTAATATCCTGCATAAGTTTACTGAACACATGATACACCTCAGATGTAAGGATCATATAGGGGGTTATCGTGAATAAATATTCCCGGGGAATTTTCTCAGACTGCCGTGCATTCTCTATTGCAGCTTAAGAAAATTCCCCGGGAATCTTGATTCACGATAACCCCCCTAGTTAAATTCATTGATTTAACACAAGAATGCGGTATTTTTGTTTTTTTCATGTACAGTGAATAAAAAAACTTCAAAAATCGATTAAAAAAAAATTTGACATGCTGGAGAAAAACAACCAGACACGGGTATTTTGGATTTTCTCATGTGTTTTTTGTTTTGTGTCGAACAGTGTAATTTAAACGATAGATAAATTATGAGGTTTCCAACGAGAACATACGTTTTTACAACTAAGTGTTCATGCAAAATCGAATGTATTGAAGTGGAACTAATGTTCAAGGAAGCTTCTATCTCACAATATGTCACATGACGATCTTGCATTATCAGTTCATGCACTGCATCGATGCTTTGTGGCACAACAAACGATTTTGGACAGCCTTCACGCAATTCGTCGGCGACCAAACTACGACCACGATTGAATTCACTATACCAGCGATATACTGTGGTATTTGATGGTGCTTTATCGCCATACAAAGAACTGAGTTCATGGAGATCATTCATTCTTTTTGAGATATTCCAAGTCGAAAGTTGTGAAAAATAATCTAAAGAAAACCTTCTCTTGAAATTTCCATTTTTTGGCCAAATTGATTTTCTTAACTCACTGTAATGCAAAACAAATAGCACTTGTACATCAAAACGTTGTGAGTACGTTTATAGTTCAAACTGTCAAACTTTATTATGGTGTTGCCAGATTTCAGCTATTGACATTAGTGTTGACTGTTCCCGAAACAACAATAGTGCCCTACATAACATTTCCTTGATAAATATATTGCACTTTGTAGCTGCTACATCCAATGGTTCAAAAACAGCAGTTAAACAACCCATTGCTATACCGAAAAGCACCAACAATTTTTTAGAAATACTTAATAAAAAAAGCTGGAATAGTACAAAGGAAAAAAAATAACAGAGGTTCGAAAAAACAACAACCTACTTAAGTGCTTCAAGTTTTTCCACTTAATTTTTTGTGTGCGAGTGCACTTTTAGCCAAACAACAGACCAACTATCAACCAAATCCATGGCGCGGCGGTGGATCTTTGCGCTGCAAGTGCAAAAACTTTTTATTGTTAATGGATTTTTTATTCATTTTGTTGTTATTAAGTACAACAACAACAATGACAAACACGGGGGTTCAAAACATTTTTTAACCCTCAAGTTGCATCACTCGGAAAGTTTTTATATTTTCGAGTTCAGGGTACTTTCCTTATCACATAAAAAAAAAATTAAGAAAATCCGTCGGGCGCTTTTTTTTTAAATCGAATTTCCCGTTTTTGGCAAAGTTGAGTTAAGTCAAAAATAACATGCGAAAACTAAAATCAATAAAAAGGAACACGAATAGTCATTTCTAACTAACTTTTGGATGCTGAATTCAAATCCGTTAACAAAATCGATCTATCGCTACAGAATTTTGAGATATCCTAACCCAAAAATTACCAAAATATAAGATTTTTCGTGATTTTGTCCTACTTTTGAGGTTATGTAACACGACAGTGTAATACTTTGTCATAAAACCTATTATGTTAGCAAAATGCACATATCTTTGCGTACAAAACTCTTTGCAAATTATATCAATATCTTTTTTTTTCTTGGAGTTATCCTGACTTAAAAATTTAAAAAGATATAAAAACAAGATTTTTGACTACGTTGGAGGCTACATAGAGAATGCACCAAATTTTTTTGGTCTTTTATACAAACTGCATCACTTATAATCATTCATTGTCTTCAAAATGAGCTATCAAATAGTCATCTACGATTTTTCTAAACAAAGTTATGAGCTCTTTAAAATGACATCAAGAAACACAAAAACGTTATGCCAAAACAAGTGATACACTGAAGCTAAAAAGTTAGTTTGCTTAAAATTGTTGTGACGAAGAAGAGAAAATTTGTAGGTGACCACTCGATGGCTAATTTTGAAGACGAGAGATTGTAGTAAGTAATTCAGTTAGTATAAAAGAGCAGAAAAATTTCGTGCGTTCTCTATGTAGCCTTCAACGTAGTCGAAAATCTTGTTTTTGTTTCCTTTTAAATTTTTAGGTTAGGATAACTCCAAGAAAAAAAAAGATATTGATATAATTTAAAAAAAGTTTTGTAGACAAAGATATGTATTTTTAACTAACATAACAAGTTTTATGACAAAGTATTACACTGTCGTGTTACATAACCTCAAAAGTAGGACAAAATCACGAAAAATCTTATATTTTGGTAATTTTTGGGTTAGGATATCTCAAAATTCTGTAGCGATAGATCGATTTTGTTAACGGATTTGAGTTTAGCATCAAAAAGTTAGTTAGAAATGACTATTCGTGTTCCTTCTTATTGATTTTAGTTTTCGCAGATTATTTTTGACTTAACTCAACTTTGCCAAAAACGGAAAATTCGATTTAAAAAAAAGCGCCCGACGGATTTTCTTAATTTTTTTTTTTATGTGATAAGGAAAGTACCCTGAACACGAAAATATAAAAACTTTCCGAGTGATGCAACTTGAGGGTTAAAAAATGTTTTGAACCCCCGTGCAAATGCAACAAAATATTCATCACAACAGCGCTGGCATTTACGCGCTAAGCAGCTTTAAAACCATATACACTACATACAACATTGCAATAGAATGCATTTTATGCTGGCAATAAAATGCTTAAAGCAAAACAGTTAAACTTAAAACATTATCAGAAATGAAATAGAAAATAAAATGTTTAAAAATGTTTATGGTTTATTTTTAAAAGAAAAAGGATTCGTTTTCTTGTATCCTTGATCTTCCCCTGAAGCTAACTTTTTAACTTTTTCAACAAAGCCACTGTGTCAAATTTAATTGAACAAACCTTGCTTAGTTTTTTCGTGAACAATATTTTTGCAGAAAGACACCTAGCCAGCCAGCCAGACAGACGAACATGGCTATATCAACTCAGTAAGTGACGCTGATCACGAATATATATACTTCCCTATGTCTGCCACGACTTCTCCTCTGCGTTACAAATGGAAGGATAAAGTGAATATACCCTGAGTGTAGGAAATAAAAAAGAGCATGAAAATTGGGAAAAAAAATTCCCAGTTGGCCAGGAGTATATAGTCGGAGACCAAAACAAGCTCACAAACTCATATTATTTCCTACTTTAAACATTCTAATGAAACATACCCACCAGCATACTGTACCTCCAGGCTGCTCAAATAATGAGTTTTTCCTCATTTTCACCCTTTTAAAGATAATCTCAAGTCAATATTGTATGATAGAAGCTGAAATAGTTGGTAGTTATATAAGTTCAAAAAATGTTGAGAACATTGAGTACTTTCGGGACTGTTAAACCTCATATTAAAAAATTGGTATGACAAATGTACCATCGAATTAAAGGAAATTTAACGAGAATTTCAAAAAAAAATTATAAAAGTGAATGTTACTAGGACCTTTTCCATACTAAAATGGACGCCAAATTCAAAAAATGTGGAAAAAAAATTAAAATACCACTTTTAAAGGGCCAGAACTTTGCGAAATCCTTTTAAACCCTATAAACCATATACACTACCTGAAAGCTCTTATAATAAGCTAAAACTTCGCCATAGAAAAATTTTCTCTTAAACGTTAGATTGATCGAAGAAAATTTTTTTACTGAAACAAGCCAGAAAATCAGTTTTAACCCTATAACTCCTCAGGGGTACATTTTAGACCACCCTTTATGCGTAATTTTTTGTTAGTCTAGGCCTCCTCTATCACCTCCCAGAAGCTTCATAACCTTATTCGATACACCCTTTATGTTACAGAAAAATGTTGTGGAAAGAAAAAAATGGTTGTCAGTGAACATTTTTCTTCACTTGGGCAACCTTTTTTTAAGTTTGGGCCGTAAAAGAATAGATTGTTACAACCCCTGAATCCCCTAATATTTTTTGCAAACGCTTTTATTCGATGAAAATAGCTCATCAAGCGTTTCTAAATCGAAAAGTAATGCACAATATCACAGCTACGGAGTTAACGCTTCTAAAACGAGTTTTTGTGCTATCTCCTCTTCTTATTTTGTTTTACTTTATTCTGCTTTTCGTTTCCGCACCACTTCTCTCCGCTTGCCAAGACAATAGGTAAAAATGTGGTGCCACTATGGTAAAATCATATTAAACACAGCTAATATTCAGTGTAATATGGCAATATTAACAGTCTACTTTGTTCTTAATAATTAAACACGAAAATTTATCCGTGTTAAATTAAGCATTTCAGTTGTTGCTTTCTCATACGTTTCTCAGTAGGTGCTTAATTAAACAATGAAAACAGTCGCCTAAAAAAAATACAGCTACTGTTACCTAATGCAATTAAATGAATTCATGGTCAACAGTGCGTATGAGTAATCTTTAATTGAGTTATTCATGATATATGAATATAAAAGGGGAAGCAAAAGTAATGTTCTAATATGAATTGGCTACCATTTCTTTAGAAACAAAAAAAAATATTTTCTGTTTTCACAAAAAGTTTATATGAAGATGTGAAATTATTAATGATTTTTTCCATCTCAAATTTTTCGGAATTAGCAGTAAGGTTCTCAGATTTTTATAAAAATGTACATAGCCGTTCTTAGTGCTCAGTATACTCGTAGAGACCTCTCATTGTTAGTTTTGCGAGAAAAATTATTTTTTGCAAGTTACGGGCATGAAAGGTTCAAAGTGTCTAAAAAGTGTTTTTGCGAAAGATCGATCCAATTTTTTTTTCTAAATTCTGGCATTTTGTCAAAAATAAATTTTTTTAATTTTTAATTCCGGATTCTTGCAGCATTTTTAATGTTATTTTGATTTCCATTTTCAAATTTTGAAAATTTACAAAACGGTGGTCATTTTTTGAAAAATGTTTCTCGACTTTTTCAAAATAATGTTTTTTAAAATTTTGTTTTTTACGAAAAGATGGTTGAAAAACAAACGTCTTCCAAGAGATTTGTTAGAGAGCAACAGGAATTATTTTTTGTAAAAAGTCACGTGACTGTTTTTTAACTTTATTTTGTGCTTTGATTTGCACCCATTAGGTGGCCAAAAAAAAAAAAAATCAAAGTAGAAGAATATAACTTTCATTGCTTAGAAAATGCAAGGTATACAAAAAAAAACAATATCTTCCATATAAACTATAAGAATATTGACAAGATGAAGGTCATGTTCTGAAAAATCTTAAAAATTAATGTTCTCAAAAAAAAAATTTTTTTTTTTCTTAAAATTTTTTTACTGTAATCTTTTGATAAGTGGATGAAAATAGTTCTCGTTTCAAAAGATTTCCGTAAGAAAATGTTAATTTAAAATGCAGCTCAAAAGTATGCAACGATTTTAAATACATATTAACATAAGTAGTCTCACCAGCATTTACTTTGCTATAGGCAAATGAAATCTGCAGCCACAATGAGATTAATATCCTTTAAATTAAAATAAAAAAAACTCAATAAATTAATATTTTCCCTTATTTTACACTAAATAGCTCAAGTGTGTTAATGAAGCAAAATTTTTATTAAAATAATTTTCCTAATAATCGCAAAATCCACACATTTGTGAGCACTTAAAATGTTCAACATTGCATGTTTACCTACTTTTAATGTCGAAATTTAAGCAAACATTATCCAAAGCAAAAACATAAAACTGGAATTTTATTTGTCATCAATTTTATTGGGCATCACCAGCAAACGACCACAACTTGTTACACGCACGCACCAAAAAATGCTCCATAACAAACAATTTATGTACATTGGCACCGTAGAGCCATTTGGAATTTGTCATGTGGTCAAATTGCTGACGGTTTTATTATTATTGCCAGTGACCACACATTTATAAATCTATAAACTGCCAGAAAACCTGGCTGCTGCTGCAACAACCAGCAAACACCAGGCTAACCACAATACAAATTTTATAGGCCAACTTGAATATTTTGGTCATATAATTATAACAATTGTTTTGTGGCACACAATTTGACGGGCGATTGTGGTTATTGTGTCGGCCTGTGTGTGTGGGAAGCACTATTAACGTTTATATAGTGAGATATGAAAAAATCGATTTTGCGCATATCACATCGATAGATTTGATAGATTTTCGAAAAATGTTAGTTGGTGCAAAATAAATATCATAATGTAAGGCGGTGGTCATTTGACCAATGTAATTTTTTAATATAACCAAATAAATGTTACACCTTCAGATAAACTTTCTGTGAAAACAGAAGTCAATTTTTTTCATATCTGATAAAACAGCAGCCAACTCAAATTATGACATTACTTTTGCTACACCTTGTACATGAATTGATACTCAACTAAAGGTTACTCATACGCTCTGTTGACCGTTAAGTGCTAAAAAGGTATTAGGTACGAATTGCTAAGATTTTTCGATTCCGACACGCCTGATGAGCTAGTTTTGTAAGGTTTCAACAAAAATATTAATGGATTAGGGGTTCTAGGGATTCGCCCCGCACTCGGACTTAAGTAAAAAAAAATGGTAAAAACTAAGAAAAAATTCTTGATTAACCAGGAAAGCAATTTTTCTCCTTCTTTAATGATTTTCTTTTGTATACATATGAGACTTTCTTTGCGTTATCGACCAAGACTCGAATCGACTTCTCCGATTTATATGAAAATTGGTGAAAAGTTAGTATTTGACACACATATCACAGGGCTGCCACCGTCCGGACGATATTTTTTTCAGTGAGCCTTAGTGAAATTTTTCATATAATTTTTTTTGGAATATTTTAACCAATTATAACCAAGTTTTTGGAGAAAGGGGTCAAAAAGACCCATAAAAACGGAATATAATGGGTTAAGATGTTCTAAAAAATTGTTCCATGCCTGATTTCATGTTAACTTTTTAAACATATTAACCCATTATATCCCTTTGTTATGGGTCTTTTTGACCCCTTTATCCAAAAACTTGGTTATAATGGGTTAAAATATTCCAAAAAAAAATTATACTAAAAATTTCACTAAGGCTCACTGAAAAAAATACCGCCTGGACGGTGGCAGCCCTGTATGGTAGTGCACGCGCACCAACGACTCATGATAAGCACACCGTTTAACAACTTTAAAAACTCATAACTTGATAACCGTAAGACATACCACAATTTTGAGGGCTAAAAAATAATTTTAATAAAATTTACAATACTTAAAAATATTTAAAAAAAATAAAAAGGGTGCTTTAATACCCAAAATGGCTTTGAAAAAGGAAAAAGATTGTTTTCGACCAAAAATACATATTTTTTTTTCAGTGTTATTATTTTTTTTCAAAAGCTCATATCTTTCCACAGAAAACCTGAACATTTAATTAAAATTGGTTAAAAAGCCGAGGAGTTATACAATAAATTTTCAAATAAGGGAGTATCCAAAGGTTGGATCGAACTTCCTATGGCCGCCATCTTGAAAATTTTCGGAATGTCGGAAAATCATTTCACCACAGTAATACGTGTGTCAAATACTAACTTTTCACCAATTTTTATAGAAATCGGAGATGTCGAGTCGAATCTTGGTCGATAACGCAAAGAAAGTCTCATATCTTTTATCGCCGCCTCCTAAGGAGGCCCACCTTTATAAAATTTACATTTTCTTGTAATTGACACTTACCGACCCCAGAGTACTCGGAGAGTGAACTTTTCTTTAACTACAAATATATACCCACATTAAAATTTTTATTTTTTTTTTTGAAGATTTGTACCACCTTTTCAAAGCTTTGCGGCAAGTTAAGATGTGAAAATGATTAAACTAGTATGAGAATATCCTGTGGTGGAGATAAGAGGTATATACGTTTTAGGGAAATATGTTAAATATTGAGGGCTTGTGACAACTTTTCATTTTCTGTGAATTGTCGCTCAAGTATTTTTTCCATTCTTGAAATCTGGAATTTATAGGGGTTTCTCGCATCCTAGACCCCTGTATGAAGTAAACATATTTCTCTTTTTTAGTGGGAATGACACAACCTTCAATAGAAAAATACGCTGACACTCTAAGCCGATGAACGAATTTTTATGAATTTTGGAATGGAGAGAGACCAAAGAGAAAATACTCCCTCATTAAGCTCAAAATTAAAGAATAATATTGATTTGGTTATAAAGAAGATAACAACTATCACCGTAGTTTTATTCTTCTATTAAGTCATAACAAGTTTGTTTGGGTGGACTAAGGACTATTTAATTTTACTCAAAATTCCGAAACATCTTGAAACTTTTGGTATTAATGTATTTTATTTAAAATGCTTTAGTTCATGGATTATCATATTCCACATCACTAGAGTCAATTGAAGCTACCAAAACTAACCCCTGGTTAACCACAGACAACACAACCAACGGCAAGATAATGATGATTAGTCGCTTTTGTCTGTCCGTCATTTTATGGCCTGCCATTGTTTTACTAAACTTTATTGCTTCCATATATGGTATGCGTTAGAATTTTGTGGTTATGTTTTTTGTGGGCTTTTTTATTTGATTTGACCCAGGCAGCTTATATTATGGTTACACATATTTCAGTTGCTAATCAGGCTTGTTGCTCATTACTGATATAGTATGTTGGATCATAGGGTTTTTAATTTGAGGCATATGCGCCAATATGTATTTGCTGTTGATTTTCCTGCCTATGCTAATGAGGTCAATTTAAATTTCGATTAAATTCCTAACTAAAAGGATTGAAAAACTAAGAGAGATAATATAAATGAGATAGATATGATAAATTAGATAAATAGGATGAATAAGATAGATAGAATTAATAGAATTGATAGGATTGATTAGATATATAGAATAGATGGTATAAATATGTAGAATATATGTATGAGATGGATGAGACATATAGGAAAGATCGATAGGATACGTAGAATAAATAGATTAGATTGGATAGATAGGATAGATAGCATACATAAGATAAATAGGATAAACACGATGAATAGGATGAATAGGATAAATAAGATAGATAGGATAATATAAGATAGATAATACAGATAGGATAGATAAGATAGATGGATAGGAGAGATTGGATAAATAAGATAAGATAGATAGAATAGATAGGATTGATAAGATATATAGAATAGATGGTATTGAGAGAATACGTAAGATAGATAGGATAAACATGATAAATACGGTGAATAGCATAAATAGCATATACGGAGGGCCTAACAAAAGTACGCTTAGTAGGTGTCATATAAGGTGTAGTAAAAAAAAATCCATTATTTTTGAAGGGTTTATGTAGTATATGAAACAATCCACGCCCAGTGTACCAGCTCAAAATTTTTTTTCTCTAATTTCGCTCAAATATCGCAATATGGTAGATTCGTTGTGCAAGAACAACAATCCGGAAATATTTGGACCTAATGCAATTTGTTGTTAAAATACAGGGTGTTGAAGTTGGCGTTTTAAGTCAATTTCATAAAAAGGGTGTTTTTTCAAATATTTATAGCTCACACTAAAGTTTGTAAATTGATAAATTTGAGTTACTGGTCTTATTCCTTTTGAAGTGTTCTTTTTATAAAAAAAAATATTTCTTGGTGAAAAAAAATGTTTTTTCACCAAAATTTTTTACACTTAAAAATACTTTTGGATTTTTTTTTTTTTTTAAAAACCCCCCTTAGATTTTTCTTAAAAGTACTTTTAATTAAAGCATAATTTACAAGCTTTAAAATTATGTATGACTGAAGATGGGATTTGGACGCTAAATGGGAGTTTTTGGCTTTTGAACGCCCGCGGAAGGCAAAAATCTAAATGACTAAAAACGCCAACTTCAACACCCGGTATTTTAACAACAAATGGTACTAGGATCAAATCCTCCCGGATTGTTGTTTTTGCACACCGGATCTACCATATTGCCAAATTTGAGCGAAATCAGAGAAATTTTGAGCTGGTACACTTGGCGTGGATTGCTTCATACATAGAATGATCCGATCTAAATCAAATATTCGCCATTTTGTTGGATAACTTTCTGCCATTTTGAAGGCAATTTCATTATACTTCTCTCATTGAAACCCTGGTCCTTTGGATCAAAAAAACTGTAGCAACTGATTTTCGCAAAACTCTCTTGAAGCGAATTTTTCACCAGCAAAATCGTTCACCATAGACAAGAAGAGGTAGTAATCAATTAGTGCTAAGTCCGGACTATATGGTGGATGCATAAGAACCTCCCAACCGAACTCTCGGAGCTTCTTACGATGTGTGTGGCCTAGCGTTATCCTGATGAAAGACAACTCTTCTATTGGCCAAAGCCGGCCGCTTCTGAGCGATTGCTTCCTTCAGACGGTCTAATTGTTGACAGTACATGTATGTATGTATGTATGTATTCTCCTTTAACTCCTAGGAGGAGCATATGGCCAATATGAAATCTCTCCATTTGACACGATCCCTTGCGATGACTTTGATCTCTTGCCACGATTTTCCCGATTCTTGGATTTCCATTTCCAACGACCTTTTCCAGTTGGTTTTGGGTCTACCACGCCCTCTACTGCCTTGAGGATTCCACTCAAGGGCCTGGCGACAAACTTCGCTGTGTGGTTTCCGGAGAGTGTGACCAATCCATCCCTATTTGCGCAGCTTGATCTCGTTTGCTATAGCCTTCTATTTGCATTTTTGATGTAGCTCGGCATTTGATATAGTGCGAGGCCACCAAATCTTTAGTATACGCCTTAAGCATTTGTTGACGAATACTTGCAGCTTGTTCGTTAGTTGTTCAGTAACAAGCCAAGTCTCGCACCCATATAACAAAACCGATTTCACATTCGAATCAAAAATGCGTACTCTCGTTTTGGTGGATATAACGGATGAAGACCACATTTTGTTCAGTTGAGCAAACGCGCCTTTTGCTTTTGCTATTCTTGAGTTGAAATCCTCTTTTGCTCCACCATCCATGGAGATAATGCTGCCTTAATACGTGAAGCTATCGACGTTTCCGATGTCAACACTGCCAGCTCTAAATGTGATGTCGTTCCGGTTTGCCTTTAGCTTCATGCTTTTAGTCTTGGATTTGTTGATTTTCAGGCCGGCCTTTTATGATTCCAAGACAAGGTCTTCAATTTTGTTTTGCATAGTTGACAGTACATGATCGAATCAATTGTTTGGCCACAGAGCAAAACCTTCCTGGCAGTCAATCCTGGCTTCGACACCGTTTTCGCCGGCTGATTGCAATTCGACCACGACCGTTTTTGCTTCATGTTGTCGTAATGATCCATTTTTTATCACCAGTTATCATCCACTTCAAAAATGAATCGATTTTGTTGCGATTCAGTAGCGATTCACAGATAGAAATTCAGTCAAGGAGATTTTTCTGTTTTTTTTTTTGTATCCTTATTCAAACGGTTCCAAAGGTTTTTTGTGCAACAGTTCTTGTACAATCGAAACAGTGCTTCCATGACGGTTGGCTTTAACTATTTCTATAATTTTATCAACATTTTTGACAATTGGCATTCAGGAGTGTGGTTCATCTTTAACCACAAAATTACCGGAACGGAATCAACAAAATCAAAAATGCGCATGGTTGGCTGTTACAGTATCAAGAAGACCATAAACATTATTCATATTTTCAGCCGCCTGACTTGCATTTTCGCCTTTATCGAAGAAAATATGTGAAATGTAGCGTATTTTCTCTTTGCAAGGGTTCATTTTTAGTTAATGAGCCATCCCCCGTGACTATTTCAAAGTGGTTTGGAAGACTCCAGCCAGGTAATTTTTCTGTGGAGGACGAACTTCGAGAAGGCCTCCTAAAATCATCGACTGATTATGCAAGTATAGCGCTGGTGAACTGGTGAAGTCTAAAATTGACGAAGATCCAAGATTGACCCAGGAAATCATTGCTAAGGAAGCTTGAGTGCCATGGCGTTATCGCGAATATTAAAAAATGATGGGTTCCTAGAATTTCAAGTGATGCTCAAATAGGGGCACGTGTGCGTTTTGCTAAGTATTTTCTTGAAAAATTCAAAAACGGAGAGTCTAACACTTTTAAGAAAATTGTAACAGGTGATGAAGCATGGTTTTACAAGTACGACCCTGAAACCAAACAACAAAAGCAACAAAAGTGATGACGTAAGTGTACTTCACCAGAGAGAAAGTTGAAGCTACTATTTATTTGGAAAAAAGTCAGATGGTTACTTTTTAGTGGTATACGAAAACCGATAATGCGCCAGCGCAGACTGCTAAAAGAACGACCGATTTTGTTGCGCTTATAGGCATCGAAGAAATTCGTCCAACACTTTATACCCCAAATCTAGC
The DNA here is from genome assembly GCA_951812925.1 of Calliopum simillimum. NCBI lineage: Eukaryota > Metazoa > Arthropoda > Insecta > Diptera > Lauxaniidae > Calliopum > Calliopum simillimum. The sequence goes on along the minus strand of OX638372.1, from coordinate 93,081,222 downwards.
GCCTTGTGACTTCTGGTTGTTTCCAAAAATAAAAAAAAAAGATTTGAGAGGGAGAGTCTTCAACAGCAATGAGGCGATAATAAATGCGGTTAATGATGAAATTGTAAAACTGCAAAAAGCCGATTTTGAAGACTGTTTTTCAAGATGGATTTAACGACTTAAAAAATGTATCAAAATAAATGGAGATTACGTTGTAAAAATACAAACAGATGAACAATAAATTTACAAATTTAAAAAATTTTTTATTCAGTTTTTTTCAATTCTACTAAGCGAACTTTTGTTAGGCCTCTCGTACATATAAATACTAAGGACACCAAGCACAGGCTCTAAGCTCTAAACGAATTCGAATAAGAGGACGTGGCACCTCCGATACAAGCAAAACTTTCAAAATGCTATACTGAAACCATAAACTGATAACCCAAACAAATTTCACTGAGAGAAGAAAGTGCAAGATCTGAGCAAAAGCTATGTGAATTCGAACAAGAGGTCGTGACACCTCCCACACAAGCAACATTATCAAAATACTGCCGTGTAGGGTATCTTAAGTTTGGCCAGGTCAAAAGTAACACCCTAACTAGTATTTTATTTCGTTTGCTTGTTGAAAAGACCATTTTACTGCAATTTGTACTTAGTTGCTCATCAAATAGTTTCATAGTTTTTCCTTTTTAAAGCCAACTTTGCTATTGCACTCAACTCCAATTTAAGCTTATTTTGTTTGTTGCAATTCCTAAGCATAACAACAACAATTGCTCTTACTAATTAACAATGTTGCAAGAAGTAGTTGCAATGTGTATTTCAGTCTACGCCACCCATATACAGTTCATTTGTTGTAAATTCGAATTCCTTGTGTTATGTTGATGGTTGCTTAACTTTGAGTGACCTTTGATGGCAAACTATTTCAAAAAATTTCAGTGAAGAATGCACTGCTTGATGTCTACAATTTTGCAGAAGCTGTAGTCAAATTTATTTGCTTTAAAAAAAAATTTCTTAATTGCTCGATGTTAAGTCGATGGTAATGAAAATGGGTACAACATTGCTGGCACACTTAACCCTTTAATGCATACAACTGAAATACTTACATATATACGATACTAAGGAGCAATAAGCTAACGAGCAAAAGCATACTTAGTTTATACCTATGGTATATTTGAATATTTAAATTTATAATTGAAGTGTAGCACAGCATGAAAAATTTACAAAATTTGTTTTGAATCGAATAATATTAATAGCAAAAAGTTTTGACATTCTGACACAAAACCACTGTCTGATCTTAACGACTTCGAAATTCTTGTAATAACTTTAAAACTTTGATTTTTATTTTTTTTAATATCCTTTTAAACCGCAAGTCCTTGTGATATTTTTACAATTTTAGTGGTTTCATTCGTTTTCTTTTTCATTACTTTGTAAGTACAATATGATTTGCATACATTTGTATATCTGGTGGTTGTTTACAATGGAGCACCACTTCGTTAGACCATGGATGGCTGAGTGGCTGCTGTGAAGAACGTGCTAAATGTGTGTTCAGTCTGTAACCCCATTGCAATGTGCATAAAGTTCAAACTATAAACTATTTTTATGACCTTCGTGTGACATGAATGTTCCCTTTTAAACGGATTTGGTTAAGAATAAAAGTTTTATAACGAAATGGCTGGATTAGTTTTTGGTTAGTGTGGTTTTCCGGTTTTTTTTTATTTGACTTTTCATTTTTTGTGTAGTTTCACAGTTCAAAATTGTCATAAGGTCAGCATTGTGGGAAAACTGCATCTTTCAAATAGTAAAATAAATGGAATTATTTAAGTTAATGCGATATCTCAAAAATATGCTTTTATATTGGGTGTACAACTTAAAAACCGGAATTTGACGGTGGATGTCCGTACTAACAAATATCGTGAAAGCTCGAACTTTATATATATGTCATTTTGAAGGTACATTTGACAGCTGTCAAAATCAGTCAACAAAACAATTTTATCTTGTGTGCATCATTATTATTTTTCACGATGAATAACTTCGAAAATTGGAGAAAAAGACAGCATTTGCGGGGGGGTTCTAGTGGGTCATTTTTTTGCAAAGAAAACAGCTGCCAAAAGTCATCGCATTCTTGTAGAAGTTTATGGGGACTATGCTCCAGCTGAATCAAGCTGTCTTGAGTGGTTTAAAAGTGGTTATTTTGATGTCGAAGACAAAGAACGTCCTGGTCAGGACCAGCTAGGTGTGATCCATTATGAGCTGTTGCCAGGTGGCTAAACCATTAATGCTCAATTCTATCGTCAACAATTGATCCAATTGAAGCAGAAAATCCAGGCAGAGCGGCCAACGTATGCGACCAGACATGAGTCAATCATTTTCCACCACGATAACGCTCGGCCACATATTGCTGCCCCAGTCAAAAATTACCTGGAAAACAACGGAAAACAACGGATGGGAAATTTTGCCTCACTCGCTTTATAGCCCAGACCTTGCACCATCAGACTACCATTTGTTCCAATCGATGCAGAATGCCCTATCAGGAATACGCTTCACTTAAGTTCAAGATATCGAAAATTGGCTCGATTCATTTTTGGCCGCCAAGCCGGCGCAATTTTTTTGGGATGGAATTCATAAATTGCCTGAAAGATGGGGAAATGTTGTAGCTTCCAATGGACAATACTTTGAATAAAATATATTGTAACATTTTTCCACAATAAAGCATCAAATTTCGCTAAAAAATTCCGGTTTTAAAGTTGTACACCCAATAGTTTAATTGGTCATGCTGATGCTGTATGTGGCAATAATTTTTCTCTATTAGATCTGAAAACCGAGTTTACCTGAATTTAAAATGCAGACAGCGCTATTTTCAGGCGCTATTTTTTTAATAACTTAATAGCTTACCTTTTGCTACTTTCCGAGTTGCCAACCGTTGAACTTAGTTTACTTAAATAGTTGATAACTTGAAAATTCCAGATCCTATTTGAAAAGTTAAAAGAAAAAGTTTGATATGGAAGGTTGTGCCTATCGGACGCCATTAACCAAAGTCAATTAACTTCCTAGGTATGCGCCATACAGCTAAAAATAGTTTGTCTGCACTTTAAACGAAGCAGAACTCGGACCCCAGATCTGATGGAGATAGCACTGCACAACAAATACTATAATGGGTTTGTGATTGTTGCATGGTAGTTGTTTGTCAATTCCGAAGGAACATTCCACGTAGAATTCGAATTCGAGCTCGAAATTGACTCATAAGCTCTAGATTTTGAGATATTTCAGTTTATGAACAAGAACACGGTTATTTTTGAGGTTAGAAACTGACTGCACAAATCTTTTAATTTTTGTTTTTTTCACCTAATTCATCACGTAGTGCTACTCTTCCGCTTCAAAATGAGTTCTTGAAATTTGTCGTGCGACGCTTCTGTCAAAAGTAATGGTCGATTTAAAATGACATCAGCCTATGGATTTAAAGATGTCATCTTAAAACAACCATTACTTTTGAATAAAACATCGTACGATAATTTTCAAGAACTCATTTTGAAGAGAGGGAGTAGCACTACGTGATGAATTAGGCAAAATAAATAACAAAAAAGATTTCTGCAGTCTGCAGCGAACAACAAAACTGACGATGTTTGTGTTTTTAACCTCAAATATCGCAAAATCTAGAGCTAATAGACCAATACTGACCTCGGATTTGAATTTTATGCAAAAAGTTCCTTTAGAAACTGCCTTCAGCTGCCCTGCAACAAAATCATTGTTGTGCTGTGTAATCGGTTGTCAGATTTCATTATTTGGGAAAGGTTAAAAAAAAAATGTTGGATCTTGGAGAAAATCCCTTTTAGACGTATATTTACATTTTTTTACATTCGTTAGAAAAATTTGAAAATGGAAATTGTCCACCACCGGGATCGGAAATAACCGATTTGAACAAAATTTTGGGCTCACTTTTGTTTTTGGTCAGGTCAATGGGAAAAACTTAGAAATTCATGCTTGAAATTTCTACAGGGTAGCTGATTCGAAGTGTTGCCAATTCAAAAGACTATATTTTTAGTTTCCATGCACAGATTTTATTGATCAAACGCTATAATTGTTGAGAAATGTTCAAATTTTAAGAATCTACTCGAGATTTTCGATATGGCCACCTTTGGCCTTAACTATGGCCCGTAGACAGTCGAAGAACGAGTCGCATGCTGCACGAATTTGATTTTTTGGAAGTTTGCGCCATTCTCGTTGAAGGGCCACTTTTAGCGCATCAACGCTCTGGTATTTTTTAGTCAAGACCTTCCTGTCCAACATACCCCAGATTGAGAAATCCAGCGGATTCGCATCAGGCGAATTTGAGAGCCATTGTTGAGCAGAAATGAAGCTAGGAACGTTTTTTTCTAACCATTCTTGATTCACACGAGCTTTGTGTGACGGTGCCGAGTCTTGTTGGAATGTCCATGGCTTGCGACCGAAATGTTTGCGTGCCCAGGGTAGTAAAGCACCCTCCAACACTGATTCACGATACACCTGGGCGTTTACTTTGACGCCAGCGGCCAAAAAAACGAGTGGTGAGCGCCCATCAGCAGTCACTGCAGCCCAAACCATCACATGCGGTGGTGCCTGCGTCCTGGTGGCCAAACGAACATTCAAATTTTCGTAGGACCTCTCTGTCAAGTAAACCCGATCATTTTGTTTGTTTACATATTGCTGGATACAGTAATTTTTCTCATCAGAGAAGACAATTTGTGACAGATTTCCGGCGGCGTGCAAGCGCAACAACTCCTTGGCTCTATCGAGCCTAACTTTTTTTTGAGCAGGAGTGAGATCATGCGCCTTTTGGAACTTGAGGGCTTTTAGCCCGAGCTTGTTTGACAATATGTGTTGCATTCGTTCACGCGATATTTTCAGCTCGGCAGCCATTTGTCTGCCACTGCGTCTCGGATTTCGCTCAATTCTGGCCTTCACCTTTCGAACCATTTCTGGTGATGTTGCAGTTATTTTCTGACCACCACCATGTCGTTTGGCAACGCTGCCACTTTTAAATATTTCAGCTCACGAACAATTGCTGGTTGCGATTTTCCAGCCAAATAAAGAGCAATCACACTATTACGTTAAAATTCCATTTCGAAAATTTTTTATTTTCAATAAATTGACGCGCAAATGCTTTTGGTTACTTGTTGACAATAGAATGAACTAACATCATGCCAATTTTTAGACAGCTGTCATGTTCCATCTGTCAGATAAGTCTATCTGAAGTTGGTAACAGTTCGAATCAGCCACCCTGTACAATGACTTCAGGAAATTTTTTATACCCTACACCCAGAGTATATTCTCTTTATCCTTCCGTTTATAACGCAGAGAAGGAGGCATAGGATGCATGGAAAAGTATGGAATTGAATAAATCAATGGACTTTGTTGATCAGCATCACCTCATGGGTTGATATAGCTATGTTCGTTTGTCTGTCCGTCTGGCTGGCTGGAAGGCTGGCTGTCTCGTTAGCTCGACTTATTGAAAATGAGCGAAATCGGTCAACGAACACGCCAACCGCCCATACAAAAATTATACAGGGTGGTTGGTAAGCGGTAGAACACCGAAAAATATAAGATTTCTGGGCCTATTCCGAACAATTTTTCTTAGTTTCGTTTTCGAAAATTCGCAAAACTGACGGAGATGTAGCCATCGGAAGATTGGGACATAACTTTATAAAACTAAAAAATCCGAACTCCTTGATGGATTTTAATAATATTGGTGTCATTTTAATTGACTATAAAATTGATGCACAAAAGTTTTAAATCCGAGTCATGGATTTCGAGATATAGCAAATTTTCGAAAGATATTTTTTTAAGCACTATTTTTTCCAAAAACTATATTATTAATATATAATTTTAGAAAAAAATTATGAAAGCCCAATTTATTTCCTTTCATTGGATAGGTAATTTGATTTCCTTCATTAGCATATTTTTTTATAGGAAAACAAAAAAGTAAATCAAAGAAATTTTCATGCAATTTACCAAAACATTACAATATCACCGAAAATACACTATTTCTCGATAATCATGACTCGGACTTAAGACTTTTGTGCATTAATTTTGTAGTCAGTTAAAGTACCTTTCAAATGACACCAACATTATTAAAATCCTTTATGGGGTTCTGATCTTCAGATGGCTAGTGAAGGGTATTTAATTTTTAGCCAGGCCAAAGGTAATACCCGTACTATTTTTTCCATCAATATTGAGTAATTATTGAGTAATTTTTGGGTGAAAATTTTTTTTCCACCAATCTGTAAGTTCAACAATAGATTACCAGCAGTTATACAAGACACCGAAAAGAACTCTTGAGAATTTTTAGTGATAAAACGTTTTCGTAAAACGGAACCTTCTCAATTTTACGAACTATCTCATTGTATCTGGCAGGCAGTTGCTTTTCTTTATTTGAGCACTTTGTGTCAAACTCAAGTGAAATGATGCTAACTCATTTTACATTAGATGGCGCTCACGTTTGCTAGTTATTCAGTTTCATTCAATTCCCACTAGATAGCGCTGAGCACAAAAAGGGCAAGAAATATAAATTTTTCGTTGTCTATTTTCATTTAACATTAACTTCACAATACTGGAAGAGTAAAAAATAACATAAATAAAAAAAGTGAAAATATCGAAAAAAAATTACAAAAGTTTAAAAATTTTTAAAAAAATTAAAATATCGTTAACAAATCCAAAAGAGTCCAAAAGAAATACTTTGAATTTTTTAACAAAATTCCATATTAGTATTGGTTCAGACCTTTCCAACAACTAAATGACATGTACAGATTACACAAGGTTTTTTTTTACTTGTCTCGCGAAACTGTCATATTTCTTCCATAATGTATACAGAGTTTATTTTTAAACACCCCTCCTCCACCCCTGTCTCCTACTCTACTTAAGCAGAATATTACAAATTACAGTGCATGTAGTTGTCGACACTTTTTTGTTTCAAGAACATAAAATATTAAAAAAAAAAAAAACGAAAAAAAAATGCAGCACACTTCAATGGGGGGAAGTTGAACTGTGCTCACACATATCATACATACTGGTGCATACACATAAATCTTGGTTAAGACAGTAACTTGCAGTTTATGATTATACAGCCATGTCAAAGCTTAGATGTATTAGGTGGAGATTCATGATAATGGCGCTCTGTTGTAAATACAGTAAAAGTGTACTCTGTTCTTAAAAAAAGATCAAAAGTCATGCTATAACTTTTATGACTAAACTTTCCTAAAGCAACATTTTTTTAAAAAAAAAAACTTCGATGCCAATACCAATACTTATCTTAATGGTTATACTCAAAAACCTAAGAAAAAATTTGTTATGAGTATACTCAATGTAATAATAAGAAAACTAAGCCTTTTGGCTTTGCCAACTAAGTATTTACTCAAGTAAGGTGCAGTAGCCAAAATACAAGGTGATGCAAAACTAATGTCATAATGTGAATGTGCCATAGTTTTTGTAAATGGCGATAAATGGCATTGTGCTTTGGCATTTATGTTTCAGATAAGTAGAGCAATTCAAGACCATAAGCCAACAAATTTGAATACATATGTCTTGAGAGGTACTAATTAAAAATTACGGAAAACGAACACCAATATGCATTAATTCTGAAAGTGGTTATTTGACCGATATAAATTTTTCAACTTATTATCATCAATTTTACACCTTAAAACAAATTTAACAGCAAAGCACAATTTCTTTCATTCCCAACCGAATTGCCGGCTAATTCTCGTCTTGATATTTCTGTTGCTCCAGCTGTTGGCTCCAGCTCCAGCTGTTGTTGTTTGTCATTATTAATTTTAAATTTATTTTATGAATATTGTTATTAACCGCTAAATTACTTACAGTACTTTAACTTTAATCTGACTTAGATTCATTTTCATATTCCATAAGAGCAACAGAACTACTCGTATGTGAGGTAACTACTTAAACAAAAACACAAATGCATCCACACAGACTTGAAGTATTTATATGTTCAACGCCCAAAAGCATGCAATGAAAAGTTTAGAATACCTGTAGGATTAAAGTTTGCTAAGAACATAAGGAGCACTGGGTGATATATTACAAGTGGTTTTCTTGCAACAGATCCGTCCTTAGTATTTTTATATCTGCTTGTTCAGTGTGTCATATAGAGCTGATTTTATTTCAAAATTCATTTTGTTTTTCTTGGACAAAAAAATGTATTTCCAAAGCAATTTTTAAAAAATTTTTAAAACTTTAAAACATTTTCATGAGAAGAAATGCTGCAACATAAATAACAAAGTAACTACAGGCCCAAATGTCTTTTGACTTCGGAAAAAATTGTTTGTGTTCTTTAAGATCTTCTAATCGTAATAATTTGAGCAAATGTACCAGTGCTGAGTTCTTAAAAAAGAAAATAAAGTTTATGTTTTCCTTAAATTTCAAGTTTTTACTTTTGGAATTTAATTTTTTATTCTATACCATGGAGAAGATCATTTGTATTCCGGAACAAACAAAAAAAAAAAAACATGATTTGATCAAGTCGTCTAAATTGGGAACATTAAAAACCGTTGAGCAAAGGCGTCATTACTGTACCTGTGGATTAAAAAATTTACTAAGTTGTGGGCATATAAAGACTACTATTACCTACTTCTATTACTACCATATCAAGTTTTATGGCTAAAAATTACCTTTACCTTACCAGGGCATTTCCAATTAAATTAAATCAAAGAATGTAAATTTTCCCGATGCAATTAATTTACGTACCAAATATCTGTATGCGTTAAATAGTTTCAGAGATATGACGTTTTTTAAGGACGTGAACCTCCCATTTTTCCCTTGGATATTTGTCCCGATACCCTTAATACATATACCAAATCTCATCGATTTCCGTTAAATATTTTCAGAGGCATGATAAATAATTTTTTTTTTTTTTTGTTAAAAAAACACGAAAAATACGAAAAAAAATTTTTTTAAATTTTTCCTCCCGACATCCAAGACTGACCCGTGGTGCAAAAATTTTTTCTCCACTAAAATGTCCTAGAAAGTCACAAAACGCGTAGAAAACTCGAAAACGAAAATAAAAAAAAAAATTAATTTTTGGTTCTGCCATCTAAAAAAAATTTTTTTCCACTCAAAAAAAAAAAACAAAAAAAATGCAGAAACGCGCGGTACCCAAAAACCTATATGTATATATGAACTTTTATGGTGATCGGTCCAGCCGTTTGGAAACATAAATAGAAACATTCATTTTTTCATATCAATCCACGCCAAGTGTGCCAAAAAAAATTTTTTTTCTCCGATTTCGCTCAAATTTGGCAATATGGTAGATCCGGTGTGCAAGAACAACAATCCGGGAGGATTTCATCCTAATACCATTTGTTGTTAAAATACAGGGTGTTGAAGATGGCGTTTTTAGTCATTTTCATGAAAAGGGTGTTTTTTCAAAAACTTATAGCTTACACTAAAGTTTGTAAATTGATAAATCTATGTTAATGGTCCCATTCATTTTGAAGTATTCTTTTTATAAAAAAATATTTCTTGGTGAAAAAAATGTTTTTTCACCAAAATTTTTAACACTTAAAAATACTTTTGAATTTTTTTAAAAAAAAGCCCCTTTCGATTTTTTTTAAAAGTACTTTAGATTAAAGCATAATTTATAAGCTTTAAAATGATGTATGACTCAAGATGGGATTCAGACGCTACATGGGCGTTTTTGGCTTTCGAACGCATGTGGCAGAACAAAATCTTTTTTTTCTCGAGAGGAAAACATCTTACGTAAAAAGTGTATATAGCAAAAAATGCTTAAAATCGTCCAAGCAATACGTGTGATTTTTTTTGGAATTTTCTGAAAAGCTAAAAAAAAAATGTCATACATCATTTTAAAGCTTATTAGTTATGCTTTAATTTAAAGTACTTTTAAAAAAAATCTAAGGGGGCTTTTTTTAAAAAAAATTCAAAAGTATTTTTAAGTGTAAAAAATTTTGGTGAAAAAACATTTTTTTCACCAAGAAATATTTTTTTGTAAAAAGAATACTTCAAAATGAATGGGACCATTAACATAGATTTATCAATTTACAAACTTTAGTGTAAGCTATAAGTTTTTGAAAAAACACCCTTTTCATGAAAATGACTAAAAACGCCATCTTCAACACCCTGTATTTTAACAACAAATGGTATTAGGATGAAATCCTCCCGGATTGTTGTTTTTGCACAACGGATCTACCATATTGCCAAATTTGAGCGAAATCGGCGAATAACAAATTTTTTTTTGGTACACTTGGCGTGGAGTTCTTCATATATAGATTTCTCGGTTTTCAAACGAAATATCTTATTGGGGTGATGTAGGGTACGCTTTTTTTTTGCTGAAATCAATAGTCCTAAATCTCCTGAGTAAAATGATATGCTTTTTAAAATCGAAAGCTTGACACTAGTTTTCATAGATCTTCTAAAGAAAATAAAAAAATAAGTAAATGAAACAAATATTAAAATACCCATTTTCGATGTATTTGTCGATGCTAATTTGGAATCTGGTCTCAAAATTAGCGAAAAATTGTGTTTTTAGATGGGAAACTCGCCTTGTGCTTTGGCATCGTTGTCCCTCAATATCATTACTGTCCTCTAGTTTTTTGTCAGTTTCTTTTTTGCTATCAAATGAATCATGGTCTCCTAAGGACACTGACTCACTTGAACACAAACTTTTGTGAATTCTTGCTTTTTGGAAATATTGAAGATTTGGTGGCCTCACACAACCTTATTTGGCTATCAACAATACTCGTATCTCCAAAGTCATGAGTAAAAATTATATGCTAAAAAAAGATAACGAACAATCACCACATAAAACAAAGACTCCGTGAACGAAATATCTATAGTTGCGGAACTTTTGTTCAGGCCCTACGCTCCTTAGGAAGTCTAAGGTTAAGACTTACTTAGATAGTAGTAAAGGAGCTGACTTAAATACTCTATGATTATTTTGCGGTAGGTGATGTTTCCTTTTATTTTTCTTAAAAGGATTGTATTTTTATTTGTTTTTGCTGAGTATGATTAGAATTTTACCAAATTGCATTTCCTTTTTGTACAAATATTGAAAAAAAATTCCTTTAAAATGTTTTCATCATATTTCCCAATGTTTATGTTACTCCGCTCATCACAATTTGCACAGAGGGATCTTCTTTCTTACGCGCCATTTTTTTGCTGACACAAAACACAAAAATGTTGCACATGCACATTTCACTGTGGTGCGAAAAAGGATTTCAAAGCAGCGAAATAACAAGCCCTGTAGCGAAAAAAATAATTAGGTGACCTTGTCACATGAGATAAAGCTTTTTTAGCTATAATGCTAGGCGACAGTTTTGAACTATTCTTAGGTATTCTTTGATGTGGAATAGAAAGGCTTTTTACTCAGCATGTGTAATCCATAAAAAACTACTCTGGCTAGCAAAATAAAGGAATATTTTTGGGATTAAAGTTCACGGTTTTCAGTAAAAAACAATCACTACTATACATAATTCTCATAAGTTCATAATTGATAACGTGTCTCGCTTTAAAAATTTTGCCCAAGGACACCACCTTTAAAATGCTCTCATCTTGGAACACAAGAACCAAATGAAAATTTTAGAGCACAGTCATGACATTATGGGACAGCTATAAGACAAAACACTAAGGTTAGCAAACAGAAATTACAATAATCATTTGCGACGTATTTGTCAATGCTGAAACCAAATTCGGCAGCAAAATGCATAACAAGGTCATGTAAGTTCCAGCAATAAAATTTGATATAGTACTTGAAAGAACTAATATTTTTAGTAACAGTTAATCTGCCGCAAAATTATAAAAAGACGCAACTCGTTTTTCATAGTTTTGAGAAAATCGAAATTTTAATTTTATTCAGAAAAGGCAGCAACTTCTCTTCCTTATAAAATTTATTTAATTTTTCATATTTTTGTATGGAGTTACTGCCTTTTATGATTTTAATTATGAAAAATATGAAAACAGGGTGTAATGTTTACATTTCTTTATTTGCAATTTGCAAGAGAAGTGGAAAACGTAAAAAATTGGCGATTGGACTAAAATATAGATAAAAAATTGCTTAATCCGATGGGGAAATAAAGTTAAAAAGGCCGTAACTTAAGTTGCGGCCTTATATATTTTTACGGCAGTAATAACATCTAACATCTGTCGTTAAGTCTTATAATAGTTCTGTCGAATGCCCCTGAGTATACAAATAAAAAAGAGATGCTTTGCGGGCTGATTTCTTAAGGACATGCGCTTTTTAGTACGCATTAAACCCAGGAGTGATACATGTATAAATTTATATGCATTCAATCAAATCAAGTAAGATGGAATCAACTCAAAGTGAAAATGGGCTGTCCCACGTCCTAAAAACAAACTCGTCATGTATCCGAAACTATTAGACGCAGGTAGATAATATTCGGTATGTTTATAACAGACACAGAGAAAAATAACATTTACTGAAAAACTGGGAGGTGGCAAATATAAAACTTATATTTAGTCTTGGTAATTTTTCGAGACCAAGACACTGATATCATTGAAGACCAAGACCAAGCCCGCTATAGTTAATAGGTGTGTCACGCAACTTTCAAGCATAAAATCGTCTGTCATTCGAAATTTAGCATCTTAAAAATCCAACTGCTTTCAAAAAATAAGGTTGGGAAATTTTGAATACTCATCAAGCTTTTAAAATTTTTTCAAGCCCAAGACCAAGACCGAGACCAAAACTTAATGACCAAGAACAACACCAAGACCAAGATTGTACGTTCTTGGTCTTGGTCTTGTTTTGCTCATCACTACTTTTAGTTCTAAATATTTTACTATGAAATTATAACATAAAGTGTTAAGTAAAAGTCATTCTCCCCACTGTCTCTAACCGCTTCGTAGTGCAGTCAATTTGTCCGTTTCATATACTTATTACGTTATTTTCTAAAAAAAACTTATATGACATTGTATGCATTTATGTATATTTCAGTTACTGTTTTTCTGTGTAAACTCTTCGAAATAAAATTTTTTATGTTAAATTGACATACATAGAAATTGGTCCCACATTTTAAACTATTTCCGCTTAGTTTTTTTTAATCTTACTGTAAATTTTTCAAATATTGAGTAAAAAGAGAATTGAAAGTGAAGGTAAAAAGGAGGCTCAGTTCTTTTTCAGCTCGGTCAGTTTTGGTTTTTCGAAGGTGAGTGTAAGTTCATTTTTTTTTTTTAAATAAGTTTAAAAATTTTGTAATGAACGCAAAAGTGTGTGTCATTCTCCCTGTAAGTTTTTTTTATTACTTTACTTTAATCTTTATATAAATAAATCAATAAACAATTAGAGTGGCTATACACTAGTTTGAACTTTGTATAAACGTAATTGCTATTTTCATTGTGATGATACTGTTTTTGCAATATTTTGTCATTCTCCCGTCAAATTTACTCTGGTAGAATGGTTCTCTTACGAGACATTGTTGTTTATTGGTTAATTCATAAAAATTGTTGAACTTAGTTTTCTTTTTATGGTCAGTAGCTGTCCATAAGCCTCGCAACGCTGCAACAAAAATTTTTATGGTTGCCACCTAGTAATTTTCAAAAATCTTATTTAATTCTTACTATTTTTGACTAAATTGAAATTTTTGGTTTCAGAAACGCTCATATAAATTTTTTTTAAATTGTACAAAACTTTTGGTCTGCCACCCAGTTTTTTTTTTTAGTTTTTCATATGGGCATTTTCCAGATGACGAACGTGACCGTCGTACACATTTAATGAGCAAAAAACGTGGAAGTAAAATATATTTTTATTTTGGTTTTTATTTAACATTATAGCCCTTAGGTAGCAATAAAATTAGTGCCAACTTTAAAAGCAGGCGAAGTCCTGGTTCCAAAATACACGCAAAAAAAGACACAAAACGAACGTGACAAAAATAGAAGTAGTTTTCGTGCCTATTCAAAGAAAGTCAGAATTCAGCGAAACAAGTCAGAATTTTTTAGTGCGACTAATTTTAGATTCTATGCAATAATGTAACTTTATAATATATTTTGTTTGATTCAAATATCTTAAGTACTTTTTTTTGTTTTGATCATGATCTGCAACGATACGTGACAAAATTAACGTGACATTTTTTCCACCATACAAATTTTTAATTGAAAATCTTTCAAAAAACCTGGATTTCCCAGTGAATGTTGAATCACCTTATCTTGTTAAGTTGAGGTGACATCACCAATTTTTCTAAAGGATGTCATTTGTCCCTGTCAATTTTACCAAATCTCATAAATTATGAATTACTTTATTTAAAGGAGTGGCATCGCCCATTTTCCCCGGGAACATTATTTGTCCTGGCGCTCTGTATACATGTATCAAATCTTATTCATGAGCGTATACATGTATCAAATCTTATTCATGAGCGTTAAATATTTTCAGAGATATGATGGACCTCTTTGGCGGAAATGCCGATATATCATATTTCTATACGGTTGCCGTCCAAAAATTTAAATTTAGTCAATAAAAGTCAGATTAAATTGAACAAAATTTTCGAAATTAACCATGTGGCAACCCTAAAATTAATACTGGTTTTCAAAAAAGTTTATTGAAGCATTTTTAGACTTAAATTTAATATTAATTTTTTAAATATTCTCATTGTTTAAGCGAAACTCAAAAAAAAAACACATATGGCAACCCTGAAAGTTTATGTTAATTTTTTAGAAAGGTTCCCAAAATTAAGGCCATCATATTCTATATCTTTAAATAATAAAAAAATAAAAAAAAACAGGTGGAAACAAAATAAGGCATATTTTGGTGCATTTTCCATGGATTCACCCACATACCATGGAAGTAACAACGACGATCATATACCGACTAAGATTTCTCTAACTAAGATTTCGAATTAAATTTTTTTATAAACTAATTCTAACCTTTTGCTTACAGACTTTTTCTTTGCAGCAACATCCGGTCACTCATTTAGCCATTTCCTATTGGGTACTCTTAGTAATGAAACAATTTCACATTTTTACTGCAAATATACTTGTACTGTATGGCATAGATACTGTTATGAAGTGCTACATGTTGCTGACTTGATTTGCGGCGGCAGAGGCAGCAACAACAGCAGCTGTGCAATAACTAAGCAACTAAATTCACTTGCTGCTGTTGCTGTCTCTCTATTGCAGGAATATGAAATTTCCGTGTTACACTTTGCCATAAATTGCTACCATTTTGTGTGTGTGTGTGCGAAAAGCAACAAAGTTTCATATATTTCCGCAAAGAAATATGAAATTTAATAGAGAAAAAAATTACTTGCAATCTAAGACAAGCTGACAGAACAATTTCAAATGTAACATAACAATTTCGTGTTATTTGTGTGTGCGTTTGTTTTTTCGATTTAAAATGTCAGCAATATTTTCTAAAAAATTTTTTCGAGTAATTTCGCCTCATTTAAAGAAAAATAACTCACCTTACAAGGACAAAAAAAACAAAACATTTAATTGTACAAAAGAAGGAAGGCCAACACTCATTCACACTTTTATGCGCACATCCTTTTGCTTTTCGTCCTTTTCTTTTTCTTTTTTTGCACAGCTTGAGCGTTTTACTTCCGCTTGTATCCGTAATAAAGAGAGGAAGCATAATTTTCCGCAAGACCTCACTAAAGCTTTTTTCCAATCCAACTTCTTTCTCAAGAAACTTTCGCTTGAGTGCTGTGTACTGCAGTTTATTTTTAAGTCTTTCGTTTTGTCCTTTCGACCTTCTAAGAAGAAAATCCTTTTCCAACATTCTTTTTGTTTTGTTTTGTAGAAAGTGCCATCCATCGGATTGGATTTATTTCATAGCGGTAACAAAGTGTATATTGATACCTTTGTCAATGTGTGTGTGTGTGTGTGCGTGAGAGTTTAAAGTTTTGTGTGAGAATTATGGTTGCATTTGCACATGTTTTACACATACATACACACACACATTTGAATATTTTACGAGCTTATTTACCCACACTAACAACAGCTGTGGCTTATGAAAAACTTTAGTTAAGTTTTATGACATTCACTTAAACATTGAATTCGTACTTTTGCGGTCAAACAAAATAAAAAAGTAGTTTAATCCTTAAGTATGTTGTGCGAACTGGTTTTTTATGCATGTGTTTATCCCATACATGCATGTGTTTTCATTTGATAACCCAGTAGAAATCTGCTTAAGACCACAATCGGAAAATTTATAAAACGACTATGACATGACGACGCACATGCAAAATATCGCACATTTTGCAATTTCGCATTTGCGCGTAAGTGGATTTGATGTGGAATGCAAGCTTTTTCAAATGTTACATTTTTAACTTGTGTATATTTTTAACTACCAGCTATCTAAACCCAAAAAGTTTGTGATTCTACTCTGAAAAGTAAAACGACTTGAACAGCAGCTAAAAACGTTTCAGTTTCACATAAAAATAAAACGTCATCAAAAAGCTTTCGAAATGAAAAGTAATTGAAATCGCATGGATTCCGGAACCAACCTGATTTTTTCCCTTTCGTTCATTTACTTAAAAAAATTGAATGAAATAAAAGTGAAAATAGTTAGAGCACGATTCTTTAGAGATCATTCCGATCTTTAAATATACTGGAATGAACGTAAATTAGCTTTATATGTTTTTCGTCGGTCGCAAATGTATAGTTTTTTTAATCGAAAAATTATATATGAAGCCCTCATATATTTCAGCCAATACGATGGTGAAGTTTCAGTTTTCAGTAGGAAAAGATGCAGACGTAGCGCTCGTAAAAAACATAACTTGCAAAATTGTTAAATAAGTTATGTTCTTCTTAAATAAATAAAATCATTGGCGTTAGCTAAATTTAGTTCCCAAACCCCAATTTGGTTTAAACCAAACCATTTTTTAAGCTTATAATTCTCACAAAGAATATGTCATCAAGAGTGTCGCACGCAAAAACGGTAAAGTTAAATTTAGAAATGTCATTCCGGTTTTACTCACAGTTTCGTCCCAAAGTGAATTTCAAAATATGCCTGTAGAACTATCATTTCTCGGTGGGCTTCACTCCACCTTCTCTCGTACAAGACGATTCCCATTTCAATAGATGTTATTTGCCTGGTGCCCTTTATATGTGTTTACTGCATCAAATACTTAGTTTCGGATATATGATGTATTTTGTTTTTGAAAACCTGGCACAACCTTTATTTATTGAACATTATTTGCTCCAGTACTCTCATCGCACCAATCATCAATCGTACCGAATCTCATATATTTGCCAAATAGTTTCAGACAGTGGCGTAGCTAAGAGCATGTGTGCCTGTTCCGTAAATTTCTGAAAGCGCCCTGCAATGTTCCCTTCATGTTCTTACCTTTTTCGGAGAAGTACTGAATCAGACCAAAAATACAAAGTAAGTTTTTTCTATTTGAGGTAAAGTATTGTACTATTTTTAATATTATTTTCGTAATAAGATTAAAAAAAAACGCTCCATGGACTAATTTTTAGGTCTTCTAAATAATTTTTAATGGGAAGAAGATAAGACTATCTTTTATATTAATCAAAAGCAAAGCTGATATCTTCAATAAGAGGCTAAAAACTGTTTATATTTTGAAATCTTCAAAAATCCATTGAAGATACCATCTTGAGTTTGATTCATAGATTAGAAGATACGAAAATTAGACCAAAGCGAGATTTTATAAATCTTAGTATTGGGTCTAGGGGTAATTTTCCACGATTTTTTTTCAAAATCTGAGGCTATATTTATTCAAAGTGTTGTTCATCGGCGATTTATGATGACGCGTCATGACGGACCAAAAAAATTTCTTTGACTTTTGAGCCTAAATCGAATCGAGCCAATTTTCGATACCCTCGAATGAAGCGAAGCGTATTCCGGTAAGAGCGTTCTGCATCGATAGAAATTAGTAATAGTCGGATGGCACCAAGTCTGGACTATAAGACGGATGAGGCAAAATTTCCCATCCACAACTATCTAAATAGTTTTTGACCGAAGACGTAACATGTGGCCGAGCGTTGTCGTGATGACAAATTTCGGACTCGTGCCTGGTCTTATTCTAGCCATTTTTCTTTCAATGTCCAATTCAAACTTTTTGGGAAAACTGAGCAAGATATTTCAATGAAATTTGGTACACTACCTCCGTCGCCAAAGATAGCTCGGGGGATTGAAAATGAGCGAAATCGGTCATCGGTCAACGGACACGCCTACCGCCCATACAAAATATATATTCGAAATGCAAAAATAAGAGCATTATTTGCAAAAACAGAAGCAAAATACACATAAATACTAGGGAAAGTAAGTAGAAGCTCTGAGAAAAAACTAGGCGAATTCGAATTTCGAACTAGAGGGCGTGGCACCTCCCATATAAACAAAAGTTTCAAAATGTTATACGGAAAGTGTTTTTTGAGAAAACCCAATCAAATTACACTCAAACACTCGGATCTATAAATGCAAGCTATACGCAAGATCTAGGTTAACTCGGACAAGAGGGCGTGGCACCTCTCATATAATCAAAAGTTTCAAAATTATATAATAACAAAGTGTTTTTTAGATAATCCAACCAAATTTCACTCGAACACGAAGAACATTAATTGTAAACTCTTAGCTTAAAGAAGGCGAAGTAGGATAAGAGGGCGTGGCACCTCCCATACAAGCAAAAGTTTCAAAATGCTATACTAAAAGATTTTTTTAAGAAAACCTTACCGAATTTTACTCAAACACTCAGAACAGTAAATGCAAGCTCTACGCAAAATCAAGGTAAGCTCGAAGGTGAGGGCGTGGCACTTCCCATATAAGCAATATGTTCTTATACTCTCCTAATAATATATTTGAAATGCAGTGTAAGGTATTTAGTTTTTGGCCAGGCCAAAAGGCCAAAGATGCCACCCTTACTAGTTCATACTAAAATGGCCGCCAAAGTCAAAAAATGGGGAAAAAATTAAAATATTAACTTTAAAGGTCTAGAATTTTGCGAAGTCCTTTTAAACCCCATAAACCATATACACTATCTGAAAGCTCTTATAATTAGCTAAAACTTCGCTATAGAAATGTTTTCTCCAAAACGTTAGGGTGATCAGAAAAACAGTTTTAACCCTATAACTCTTCAGGGGTACATTTTAGACCCCCCTTCAGGCACAATTTTTTGTTAGTCTAGGCCTTCTTTATCACCTCCCTGAGCTTATAAATTTTGTAAAGAACGCAAATGTGTGTCATTCTCCCTGTAAGTTTTTTTTATATTACTATACATATTTTTCTATATTTTTATACATATTTAAATCAATTCACAATTAGAGTGGCTGGCTATCCTTCAGTTTCAACTTTTTAAAAAAAAACTGGTATTTTTTCATTGTGATGTTACTGTTTTTTGCAACATTTTGTCATTCTCCTGTTTAGTAATTTTTCCGTAAAAGTTACTCCGGAAGAATGGTTCACTTTCGAGACATTGTTGTTTGTTGGTTAATTTATAAGATTTGTTGAACGAATTTTCTTTTTATGATTAGGTGCTGTTTAATACCTTTGCAAAATAGGTCAGAACATGAAAATCGGTTAAGAGATTTACAAGTTATGAACAATTTTATAAAACACTATTTTTTATTATTTGCCGATTCATGGATTTTACCCATTCTCCCAAAATCCAAAAAAAAAGTCGGAAAAGAATTGTTCCTCATTTGTATAGGGTTTGGCCTGAAACGAGACCTTAACTTAAGCAAAATCTGAGATCAAGTCTTCTTACGGCCTGCATGGCATAGCTGCAGCTGGTCACTTTAACATTGCTACACAACTGGTAAGGATTTTGTTATTCATGTCCACTCTGGTATGTGTATGTGTACTTTACTTAATTTACTGCAACATACAAATAAAAAATGAATAAAAATGGAAAAGCAAACTAGTAAAGGTCTAACTTTTGGCCTGGCCAAAACTAAATACCCTACACTGCAGTATTTTCAAAATTTTGCTTATATGTATAGTTTTTAGTGTCAGAGTGAAATTTAGTTGGATTATCTCAAAAAACTCCTTCAGTATAGAATTTTGAAACTTTTGCTTATATGGGAGGTGCCACGCCCCTTGTCCGATTTCAATCAATTTTTGCTGAGAGCTTTCATTTATAATTTTTAGTGTCTGAGCCAAATTTGGTTCGAATATCTTAAAAAACGCTTTCAGTATAGCGTTTTGAAGATTTTGCTTATATAGGAGGTGCCACGCCCTCTTGTTTGAATTCGCTCAGTTTTTTCTCAGAGCTTGCGCTTACAATTCGTAGTACTTATGTGTATTGTGGTTGCATTGTCGTTAAAAATACTCCTAAAATTGCATTTTGAATATATTTTTTGTATGGGCGGTAGGCGTGTCCGTTGACCGATTTCGCTCATTTCCAATCCCCCGAGCTAACTTTGACGATGGAGGCAGTGTATTAAATTTCATTGAATTATCTTGCTCAGTTTTCTCAAAAAGTGTATTTCAACACACAGCCAGCCACCCAGCCAGCCAGCCTGCCAGCCAGACAGACGGACATGGCTATATCGACTGAGGAGGTGACGCTGATCAAGAATATATATACTTTTCTATACCTGCCACGCCTCCTTCTCTGCGTTACAAACGGAAGGACAAAGTGAATATACCCTGGGTGTAGGGTATAAAAAATGGGAACCACTAAATAGATTTGAAGCGGAAACACGTGCCGCTTAAAGCCAAAAGCAAAACGAGCAGCAGCAGCAGAACAATCCAAACGCATGTGATATTTTGGCTTCAGGAATTTTTTAAAACTTTCGAATGCAAAGCACGTGAATTATGAGTAAACGTGCGGAAATCTTTAATGTTTACTGTAAACATTCTATTCCAGCAAATGAAATGTTTTTGCCAATATGTACTAAAATTTCAATCTTAATCTTTCTATTAAATTCCTTGAAAAATGTTTTCTGCGATTTCAATAAAATTCAAAAAAATTTATTAAAATCTCTGTCGAATCTTTTAAGCTTTGAATTCTTATCTCTTCATTTGCAAATTTCGCAATTTGCACTATGCTTACAATTAATAAACATAAATTTCGCAAAAAAGTTCATGGTGGCTTTAAGTCGGCTTTTTTGCCAAAATCAATATATACCCTTATTAAGGTATTGTTTATGCCGTATGTTGGCTTTTGGCTTTTTTTGTGCTTTCTTTTGTATTTTGCCTTTTTCATTTTGTTTATCTTAACTTATGGTTGCTTAAGGCTGCTTTTAGCATTTCCTTCTGACAACAATCGATACATGGCACAAAAGGTCTTCGAAATTTGTATTTGTATATAAGTAAGTATTTAGAGATAGTTAGTTAAATATAAATTTAGCTTTTGGTTGCAAAGTTGCTTAAGTATGCGATTATAAACATACATACATAGTAGATGTTTATCTTTTTTTTTAGGTTTTTCTTTTGAGTAATTTGTTAGTTGTATATGGGCATTTCCCAAGTGACGAACGTGACCTTCGCATACATTTAAAGTATAAAAAAAGTGGAAGTAAAACATATTTATATTTAAGTTTTTACTTTACATTATAGCCCTTAGGAAGCGCTATAATTAGTGCCAGCATTTAAAGCAGGCGAAGTCCTGGTTCCAAGATATACGCGAAAAAAGATGCAAAACGAACGTGACAAAAATAGAATAAGTTTTCCTGTCTCTTCAAAGAAAGTCAGAAATTCAGCGAAACAAGTCAGAATTTTTTCGTGCGACCAATTTATGAATCTTATGCAATAATGTTACTGTATAATGTATTTTGTTCGATTCAAATATCTTCTGTACTTATCTTTGTTTTGATCATAATCTTAATCGATACGTGACAATATGAATGTCACATTTTTTTCATTATGATCGGATAATGATTTGCATATTTAAGTTTTATAAGTTTATTAAGTAAGGTTGATTTAAGCCAAATTCAATTTTCGGAGCGAAAAAATGTTGCACGCTGTTCTGGTGGGAAATTTGAAATTTGCTTATCCGACAAATGCAACATTTTTATAACATTTTTACCGCATTACTCTTACGTTTTAATGATTTCTTGTCTTTGGCGATCTTTACTGAAATTTTACGTAAAATATTTTTGTAAAACACTTTAAGCCATTATATCCAAGTCTTTTTGAAAAAGGTGTCAAAAAGACCATAAAACAGCATATAAGTTTACGTGTTCTAGGCAAATATTCCTTATATGATATTATTATGATCTTGGGACAACAATATTTACCCAAAATGTAGTTTTAGCATTTAAGAGTAGAATGAAATTTCAAAAATACGTTACTTTTGAGCTTAAAGTGACGAACATGACCAACTTTAAATAGATTTAAATTTTATATTTTTTTTTAATAATGTGTATTAAACTATAATTGCACTTAATTTTTGACACACTTGCATGATTTGTGAAGCAATGATGATAACTTATCTTTTTTTGCAATGACGAACCGGACAGTAGAAATTAGACTAAAACAAATAAAAAATTGATAGTAAATCGGGATTGCATTGTTCTCTTTTCATTTTTTTATATCATTAATATTGTATGGGAGATTTTGTGGAACAACTGTTTTAATTTATTATGCCTCTTAATGAAGTTCATAGAAAAAAAAACACATTCAATTAAAAATTACTTAAAAAGAAAATCTACTTTGGAGTCAGTTTGATCATCATGATAAACGAATTTATGCGTAAATTGCTTAAATTAGTAAAATATCAGTGTTTCTCTAAGATAACATCATAAAGTAATAAGTTTTTAAGAACTTTTAATATTTTAATCATGGCGGACTTTTTGACGGAAATGCCGTTATGCAGCATCTCAAATACTCTTTTTACTCGCACTTCAAAACAAACTTTATTGACACGCTTAGCTCACCATTTCTCAAAATGGTTCATGTGAATCTTTAGGCGTCCACTTTCAATGAAAGAAAAAATTAAGGACGCCTGAGATATACTATACATAAATGGAGAGAATGGATTTCCTTCAATAAGGTTACCACCTAAGTTAAAGCATTTTCCAAACTCCAACTCAATAACGTGGAAGAAGTAAAATTTCGGTTGAAATGTAACTGATATGAAATTGGCTCCGGAATTTTAGAAAACTGAAAATTTTTTTAGAATTCTGGGTCCGTTGGAAATAGTTCAAGGGTTCTTTCACAAATTCAAAATAGTTGTTCAAAATTGGAGCAAAAATTGGAGGACTGATAACATTTTTGAGTAGTAGTTCTTTATATTTTTAAAAAAAAAAATTTTTTTTATGAATTTTTTTTTTAATGGAAAAATATTTTTTATAAAAATATTCTTGCAAAAAAGAGTTTTAAAGAAAATATTACTAACATTTTTCTTAAATATTTCATCTTAAATGAAAAATCAGAAAAATTTCGGCTTTTTTAACTATCCGAAAATGAAAATTTTTTCGTAGAGGAGTTCTGATTGGTGTTCTCGGTAGCACTCAAAGAGTTCTAAAGAAAATCCAAGTAACATTTTTCCAAAATATTCGTTCTTTTCATTTTAATCCCAAATTGGCAAAATTTCGGGTTATTTCTAAATACCCGAAAATGGAGTTCTGAATAGAGCTCGAAGAGTTCTAAAAGAAATATTAGTAACAAAAAGGGCGACCCAATACGAGGTCCCTTTTCCAACTAGGATGTTTTGACAGCTGTTATGTGCCAAATGGCTTGTCCATATGACGTTTTTGTTCAGAATTCAACACGACTCAATCATGAATAGACTTACACCTAAACAGCGTTTATTAATTGTGAAAACTTATATACCTTCCTAGTGCCTTCCTAGGAAAGAATGCCGTAACTCCAATAAATTTTTATTTTTGTAAAATGAGTTTTTGTGTTTATGTTTATGTGTACGGCTGGGAGAAACGACAAAAGTCGTAGTTGTTTTTATAGGGAAAATTAAGGCAGGCATTGAAATAAGCTGTAATAATACCCTATTTCTGCAGTGATAACTTCAAAGTTGCAGTAATAACTTCAGAATATTGTAAAAAATTGTAATAATAATTTTCACCTTAATTCATATTACTTTGTTTTGCGTTAATCGTTGAAACTAAATACTCATTTTATTTAGCTTATAACCGTTGTTTAAGTTGTCTAACCTCACCAATTTGGGCTAAAATGTAATAAGTACTCGGCAACTCTACTTTACACATATTTTTATAAATGCATTTGAAGAAAATTTCGCTATAAATTTTCAATTTTAAATTGAACCGTTGCCATTATATCTGTTATTTAATATTAATATATAATATTCATCACTTGAACAAGACATTAAAAAAATTTTGCTAAAAATTGCAATTAAGAACAAAAAAAAAATTCTGCACTAATAACTTTTTATTATTTCAACCCCTGAATTAAGGTATAATGCAACCTGTTCTTCTGGGTTGACGGACTGAACCGAGATGGCCCAAAAAACGCCGTAAACTAATTTTTTTGGAAAATTGGAGTTACGGCATTCTTGCTTAGGACGGCAGTATGGAGTTCTTCAACATCATTTTGGTCGTTATGAGTGTCCAACTGAGCGCACTATTCGTAACACCATCACCAGATTTCGAAGCAATTTTACACTATTGGACATTCATCATTCAACGAGTGTGCATAAAGCCCGTAATTAAGAGAATATTGCTGCAGTAGCGGAGAGTGTTTGAGAAAACTGTGAACAATCCATTCGTCGCCGATCGCCGTCGCGGAGTTGGCATCTCTTATGGATCATTGTGGCGTATCTTAAAGCGTGAACTTGGTCTGAGGGCCTATAAAATATAGCTCGTGCAAGAATTGAATCCGACTGATGCTGGTGTAAGTTTTTATTTCGGTTTATGGGCCTTACAACACCTTTAAATTGATCCATTATTTTATCGAAAAATTGTGTTTAGCGACGAAGCTCATTTCTGGTTGAACGGCTACGTTCACAAACAAAACTGCCATATTTGGGCCGATGAACAACCAAAAGCAATCCAATAGCTTCCAATGTATCCCGATAAATGTACTATTTGGTGTGGTTTATGGGCATGTGGCATCATTCTTTAAAAATGCGGATGGAACCCGAGTTACGGTCAATGGTGCTCGCTATAGAGCAATGATCAATGCATTTTTTGGCCAAAAATTCAGGATATTAATGTAGCCGACCTCTGGTTTCAACAGGATGGCACAACATGCCATACAGCTGGAGAAACAATCGCTTTATTGAGGAAAACGTTCGATGAAAACATCATCTCAAGAAATGCTTCTGTTAATTGGCCACCAAGATCATGTGATTTGATGCTATTGGATTACTTTCTTTGGGGATATGTTAAATCACTTGTTTATGTCGACAAACCCGAAAATATTGACGCTTTGGAAACCAATATAACTCGTGTTATTCAAGGAGTACCGGCCGAAATGCTCGAAAGAGTTGTCGAAAATTGAACCCACAGAATGAAACATTTAAGAGCTAGTCGTGGGCAACATTTGAACGAAATATTTTTTTTAACATTGAGGGTATTCTTCAAAACGTGTAAATTGCTCGAAAATCTCGTATACTCGTAATAGTTGCCAAAATGACAGTTTTACGAGTTTACGAGGTTTTCGGGGCTTTTACACGTTTTAACAAATACCCTAATTGAGTTGTAGGAACCGAACTATCATTCCTAATAAAGATTTGCATCAAAACATTGATTTATATGTATTTTATTTAGAAAACAAAGTAGGAAGCTTTTATTCTTACAAATTTTTTATGGGAAGTAGGGGTGTTCGTTGACGTATCACGCCCATTTTTGGAATATTTTTTAACTAGCTATATCTAATTAAGCTAGCGAAATTTCATTATTATTGGAGCACTCCTTCTATTTTTTCTATTTTTGTCCCAAAAATACCACTGTGAGGTGTATCACTTTAACATTTTTGAAATAATAAGATTTAAATCTTTTTCAAATGAAAATGGAAATAAAAATTGTAATTATGAACTGAACGGAATGAAATTGAACTTCAGAAAACAAGTAACAAATTATAACAAAATCCACTAATCAAGGAAAAAAAAATTTCAACAAAGACCAAGCTCCTACCATTAGCATTTCCATAACTTCGTGCTCCTAGAAAAAACCTCACCATCTAGTCACATTTTCATCTCTATCGTAGAGCAACAATAAATACGTGAATCGGAAAAATGCCGGAGAGAATTGATTGCAGAAGCTAGTCAACGTACTTGCCAAAGAACATTTGTGGACATCGTATGTCGGAGGAAAAAATAAAGCTTAAAGAATTTTGCTTAGAAATAGCTTAAGTCTTTAAGCTATCTTACAAACTGTCTTCCAACTATGTTATGAAAGCTATTTATGTCAGAATAGCCCTGCTTATTTTTGAAAGAAAGTAATCTAGCTTTCTTAAATTTTAAACTTCCAACTGCGTCTACTTAAATACAGTTTTATAGAAACATCAACTTTATGACTTCAATTAAGAAACTCAATTAAACTCCATGTGAATGTTCAAATAAATAGGTACGATTGGATTGTTCAACAACCCTCACCGCAGAATTAATACCCATCCATTGAGTTAATTTAAAGATTATAAAAACAACAATTAAAACTCTGATATCACTGCCGTACCACCAAAAAGATATAGAAAACCGTCTTTAAAAATAAGCTTTAATGAATTTCATAGGTTGACACTAAAAAAAAAACTTTTAAGTTTCGTGTGAAATTTTATAGCCCGAACCCGCCCACTACCATCTGTATAGATATATGTTTATAAGAACTGCGTGAGACATTTTAAGCATTTGTGGCAACAGCTTTTAACATGGGAATTAAAAACCTTAATTAACCTTAAAATACGAAACTTTTTTATGTTTTTTTATACAAAGAACAAAGAAAATGCGAAAAACTTAACAAGATTTTAAGCGTATTTTTATTGTTAATGTACAAAAAAGGCACGACTTGGACTAAGGCTGAACAAGAATCATGAAATGAGTAGAACAAAGAAGCAAAATTAAGTTTCTTATGTTCTGCCTCTGATTCCATTTCAATGCCATTACGTGTAGAGTAAAATAAAATGGAAAATAACAATTTCAAAACCAACCGACCCCCAACCCCACCGAATTGTGCTTAGTAAAATGGCACAAAGCAAAAGCTAATTAGAGAATTCCAACACAATAATAGCCCCAAAACAACGAAGATTATAAAGAAGAACAGGAATAACAACATCAAGATGTAAAGGAAAAATTCCACTTTAAAAATCAAAACAGAAAAATCAAAGAAGAAAATGCCAAGGAACAACCTGACAGAAATATACCCACAACGATTTGTTAGTAGGTATATGCTACGCATTGTGGAGTAGAAGTAGCGGAAAAGTAGAATAAGTTACTCTTTATAAACTTCTTCCTCATGAATTATCTGGAGCGCAACGAATTATCTAGCGTTGCAATGGTCTTGAGTTGTTAATATTTAGTCTTGAATCTTAAGTCTTGAAGAGAGTATTGATATTTGAGTCACGAACCTTGATTTTCATATCCTGAGTCTTGATTTTTAAGTCATGAGTTTTAAATTTTGAGTCTTGTATCTTAAGCCTCGAATCTTTAGTTTTGCTTCTTGAGTATTGAATCTTAAGTCTTGAATCTGTAGTGTTGAGTTTTGATTGTTGAGTTCTAAATCTCCGGACTTGACTGCTGAGTCTTTGATTTTGATTCTTATGTCTTAAGTTTTCTGTCTTGAGTTTTGAGTCTGAAGTTTGAAGGCTCTTTGATCATGAGTTTTGAGTCACGGTTTTGAGTCATGGGTCTGGAGTGTTGTCTTGGCTTTTGAATTTTAAATTTTGTCTGTTGTTTAATTCTTGAATCTTGAGTTTTAATTCTTTAGCCTTAAGTTTTTTATCTTGAATCTTGATTCTTCGATCTTGAGTTTTGTATATTGAGTTCTGATTCTTTAGTTCTGAGGCTCTTGAATCTTGAGTCTCCGGACTGGAGTGTTGTATTGATTCTTGAGTTTAAAATTTTCAGTCTTGAATATTAAGTCGTGAATCTTGAGTTAAGATTCCTTAGCCAATTTTTTTGTCTTGAGTTTTACTTTTTGAGCATTGAATTTTAAGTCTCGAATCTTGAGTGTTTAGTTTTGATTATTGAGTCTTACATCCTGGAACTTGAGTGCTAAGCATTTGATTTTGATTCTTGTGTCTTGAGCTCTGAGACTTGAATTTTGAGGCTCTTGAATCTTGAGTTTCGGTCTTGTGTCTTGGGTCAGGAGTGTCGTATTGATTCTTGCGCTTTCGATTTTGAGTCTCGAATCTTGAGTTTCGATTCTTTAGCCAAGTTTTTTGTCTTGAGTTTTGCTTTTTGAGTATTAATTTTAAGTCTTGAATCTTGAGTGTTGAATTTAGATTCTTTAGTCTTAATTCTTGGGACGTGACTACTGAGTCTTTGATTTTGATTCTTATACCTTAAGTTTTCTGTCTTGAGTTTTGAGTCTCAAGTTTGAAGGCTCTTGAATCATGAGCTTTGAGTCACGGTTTTGAGTCTCAGGTCTGGAGTGTTGTCTTGGTTTTTGAATTTTAAATTTTGTCTGTGGTTTAATTCTTGAATCTTGAGTTTTAATTTTTTAGTCTTAAGTTCTTTGTCTTGATTCTTCGATCTCGAGTCTTGAGACCCTTGAGTCCTGAGTCTTTACTCTTCGAGTTTTACAGTTTTCAATCTTAAGTCATGAATTTTGATTCTTGAGTACTGAATCCTAAGTCTTAAATTATGAGTCTTGAATCTTGATTCTTAAATCTAAAGACTAGAGGTTCGAGACTCTAGTCTCGAGTCTTGAATCTTGAGTCTCGAGTCTTGTGTATTGATCTAAATATTGCTCTGAATATATAGTAAACTAAATAAGTTCACGAACAAATTCCATTTATTCCACTGTATGTATACTACTGTGTGTCGAAACTCAAAATTAAAAGTCAGTCGAAAATAAAAAGTACACATAATAAAATTAAATTGAAGAACTGTGATTTTGCTTTTCTTTTTTGTATGTTTCCTCTATCTTGCTTTCTTTCTTAAGGAACTTTCTTAATTGTATTAACAATGATGTAAAAACAAAAAGCGGTAAAAGGTACTTAATTGAAAAATGCGCAACATTGGTTACAAAATTAACCCATACTGCCAGCAACGTGGGTTGCTATTTATGTATTCGAAATTTTGCTGCCAGATACGATCTGACACATCCATCATAAAGTTTGACAATGTATTTGACCGCTTCAAAGATTGAATTCATGGCAATCAATAATTCTTCCATATGGAGAAATCCTGAACAAGTGAAACGTCCGACATGGAAATATGAAACAAGTTGCGACAGTCATGAATTCTGAAACGTCCGACATGATAATATATAATAACTTTGCGTTAGCAAGTTTATTATTAAATACTGAAAATATGACACGTCCGACATGAAAATATGGAAACATGGAATAAGTTCACAATAATCATGAAGCATGTATATTTTTCAATTTTTCAAAAGTGAAACGTCCGACATGAAGATATATAATAACTTTGCGTTAGCAAGTTTATTATTAAATACTGAAAATATGACACGTCCGACATGAAAATATGGAATAAGTTTGCGACGGTCATAAAAATAAATAAAAAGTATATCCATAAGGATAAATCCTGAAAAAGTAAAACGTCCGATATAAAAATATGAAATAAATTCACAATAATCATGAAGCATGTATATTTTTCGATTTTGCAAAAGTGAAACGTCCGACATGTTAATATATGTATAATAACTTCACGATAGTCACTTAGCAAGTTTATTATACAATACTGAATATATGAAACGTCCGACAAGAAAATATAGAAATATGGAATAAGTTCACAATAATCATGAAGCATGTATATTTTTCAATTTTGCAAAAGTGAAACGTCCGACATGATGATATATAATAACTTTGCGCTAGCAAGTTTATTATTAAATAATGAAAACATGGCACGTCCGACAAGAAAATATGGAATAAGTTTTCGACGGTCTTGAAAATAAAAAAAAAATTTGCTTACTCAAAGACTGTCGCGAACTAGTTCTATATTTTTATGACGGACGTTTCACTTTTCAGGATGCCGGACGAAGCAGTTGTTGCCTGAAGTACGGATATTTTCGATTTGTTACTATTGAAATGACAAAGTACAAAGAAAATTGGCTCAAAAGTAAACTTCTGCATTGATCATCATGGCGAATATTCTGAAAAACCAATAAAGTCATTTTCAATGATAAATGTTTGTTTCGATTTATGAATCCGAATACATAAATGCAACCCACACATTTCCCTCCTATCAAAACAACCCACCCGTTGTGCGCTGTAACAGCAAAAACCAATAGATAGATAAGCGAACATATATAAATGAGGGTCATTTTTAGGTTAACAAGTTGGTAAAAATAAAGTAAAGAAAAATTTACACCCCTACTAAAGGTTAAAAAATCAACCCTAAACAGTAGGGATTTTCATTTTTCTTTAAGCAACATGACAAATTATTCTGCATTATTTCATTTTATTATAAATTATGTTCGCAAGAAAAACAAAACAAGGGGGCAAAGGTCAATTAAGTATGTGATGCTTAAGGAATATTTGATTTTTATAAAAACAATTTGTTATTTTAATGTTTTTTTTTAGTTAGTTATTTGTATTGCTCTTTGACACCTAAAGAGAGCTTAGAGATAAAATGAATCGTCTCCATTAAATACGTTATTTTAATCTTTTTCACAATTTCCCCGACTAATGGATTACCCAGCTCCAACAACTTTTCGGTGCCTTCCAGTGAGCTTAGCTTGCTCTAGTGGGTAACTCGTAAGCCCTTATCTCACATTACCTTTTTAAGAGATTTGCTATAATTTATCACCAACGGCTTAGAGGTGTAATGAGGCAAATCGCGGGCACTCATCACCTTATACACCGCGTCTTACGCGTGCTAGATGCAACAAACTGTCGGCGAATTTTGAGACAGCTAGTATTTAAAGAAATCGAAGGGAATCCCGGGAGCTAGCAAATTTTGATTCTTGAGTACATACCAGGGGGAAACGGTTACCAAACAGTTACGCAAACAGCTTGCCAAACAACCAAACAATCGACCAACCAAGTAAATGCACAACGGTTGCACTACAGACCAAACAATCAAAAAAACCAACCAAGTTTACAAGCAACGAAATATCGCGCCAGCAGATAATTCTAAACGTACCTCAACGAAGGTTACTTTAGAAACTCACTCAAGGGGGCAGCGGCTGCCATTTAACAAAAGCAATGAAGGTGTCTCCGGTCGGAGATACTTTCTTTCTCTTGGTGGTTGTCGCACAGGTAAGACGTGATCCGCGCTTATTTCAATCATCCCGCAACATTAAGGACGCTTCGGGACATGACTGGGACTTATAATTAATAACTAATAGATACATTTTATGGACAACTGACGGAGAGGCATGGTCTGTGATAAACTCCACGTCGGACAGACGGGGACCCAGGACCAGAGACGGAGAGGCATGGCTTGTGATGCACTCCACGACGGACAGACTGAGACACCTTAAAACCCTGCCCACGGGTAGGGGGAATTACATAGTATGTAAGAAATGTGATACATAATGAATTTAGATAATCAGGCATGTTCTGAAATCCAATTTACTTCGGAATCGGAATGAAAACAATTTTCAAGAGCTCTGCATTCGAACAAATAAGATGGAATCGGATTTGTCTTTCAACAAATAAAATTTGCTAATGTTTCTTTTTCGATTTACCGAAACATAAATCTGATTTGATGATAATTATCGAAATGCGGAGCTCTTGAAAATTGCTTTCATTCCGATTCCGAAGTGAATCGGATTTCAGAACATACCTGTATATTAAATTATATTTATTAGGCTAAGATTTTAATTTAATGCTCTTTCTCTTGGTGGTCGCCGCACAGGTTTAAGGAATAAAAGTGAACTATAACGTTTTCGGAAAAGTTGTGTTTCATTGGAAATAAATTTTGTAGTGAACCCTGGACGTTGACGGCTACACCCCGGCAAACGAAGAAAAGGTTCGTTACAGAGGTTTTTGCGATATGTTCAAAAAACAGTCCACAAAAAATTATAGTTTAGACCCTTATTCAGTTACGGAATGAGCTTTGGGTGTTTTCAAACAAACGAAATACTTATGGATTATGCTCAATAAAACTCTGAAGTACATTAACTAGTCATCGATACACTAATTTTTTGGTTTTAAATTTGTTAACTAGTTAATCTTAGTTTTTTAACAGCCCCCTTTAACACTCAGTTGAATACGATGCAAAAACTTTGTAGTAACTTGTATAAAAATATTGCAAATCATTTTGGCATAGTTTTAAAACATGTAATGAATAAAAACTGAACTTAAACTATTTTCACTTTCTTTTTACACTACGCCATCTGCCAGTGGAACTTTCTCGAAGATGCTGGTGACTTCTTTTACCCTTCGTTGTATCCGTCAATAGTTCTGGCCGCGATTTTATGTTTCTTTTGCTTTTATAAAATTGCGAGATGGTTCGCTTAACTCGTTTTACATTAGATGGTGACGGCACAGGTAGTAAGAAATATTGCATTTGGCTATTTAATTTGCACAGTGCTCAAATAAAATATCTTAATGAGACGACGTAAGCCATCACTTTTCTTTGGCCGAAATCAATTGTCCCAATTGCAAAATCGAAACCTAAGCACTTCTTATATTTTTGCAAGATAGGATCATAAAATCTGATACGTACAATAATACATAGCATTAGCTTTTCTTTTCCAAACCAAATTTATCGATATCTCGATTTTGCTCCGAAATGAATAAACTGAAATTACGAAGAAGCGTATTTTTCACCATTTTTTAACTTCTTCGTATAGAATATGTTCGAAAAAAAAGCTATAATTCGAATTGGGTATTGGAGAGAAAAACTGAACTGCCATACAAGGTTTTATGTTTGAAAGTTATCTTGCTTTGTTATATCGCTTCAAAAAAAGAAAAAAAAAAGTTTTCTGAATTATTTTGAACAGGTTATAAATCA
The DNA here is from genome assembly GCA_951812925.1 of Calliopum simillimum. Classification (NCBI taxonomy): domain Eukaryota; kingdom Metazoa; phylum Arthropoda; class Insecta; order Diptera; family Lauxaniidae; genus Calliopum; species Calliopum simillimum. The sequence continues at coordinate 93,048,343 of OX638372.1, read as the reverse complement.
GGCTAAATCAGTAAGTTTTCTATTTTATGACAAAAAGTATTACGTTTAGTACTATTTTTAGTACTATTTTAGTACTATATTTAGTTCTATTTTAATACTATTTTTAGTACTATTTTAGTACTATTTAATACTTTTTTATTACTATTTTAATACTATTTTTAGTACTATTTTTAGTACTATTTTTAGTACAATTTTAGTACTATTTTTAGTACAATTTTAGTACTGAGGTTATGAAAAACTCTCGAAAGACTAAGTTTCAGATCATCTAAATAAAATATTTTTCATGGAAAGAACACAAAACAATGTTTCATGGGAAATCCAAAGCCAGTATGGAATTTTGAAAGGAGTAATAATTTTTATAAAATTCCGAAATACTTATACACTATATAAATATACATAATATACCAAAATATCCAAAAATATCTCAGAAGATCTGAAAAGTAGACCATGGAGCGTTTTTATTAATTTTATACTAAAAAAGTATTAAAATAGTACTTTCTGTGGAAAAGTAGAAAATTTGCTTTATGCTTCCCACCTTACCCAAAATACGAATGTCAGACCTTGAAAATCGGTCTAAGTCATGTACAATTTTGTAAAGCAGTATCAGCCGATTGCATATTTTGAAATATGCAAAAAATCATAACTCTTAAGCCATTGTAGATACCATCTTCGTTTGGGATTCATGTGAAAGATAACATCGTTTTCTTTTCATAAAAAAATATTTTAAAAGTATTAAAAAGTAACCCATAGAGCCTTTTTTGTAGCCTTAGTACTAAAGAAAAACTTAAAAATAGAATTTCTTCTGGAGAAATTGAGCAAATGTCTTTTTTATCATTATTTTCATACTATTAAAGATAATCCTTTATAAACATGTAATAAAACAAAAACTACTACCCTACTTACAAACATAATTTATATACATTTAACTTATATAGAAATGGATAAATTTTACAGTATCTGTATTTGCAATTATGTACATACAGACATGTATGCAAAATCGGCAAATTTTAAGCCATCAAACTTAATAAAATTTTATGCCGCATTATTTTGTAAAATATCAGCATTTACTGTATCCTGTAAATAAATGCTGTATCAGCGTTAGAAATTTGAGTATTAAATTATTCACGTACCAGATGATACATCGTGCATGCCAGATTGTGTTTTGTTGTAATGAATAATCAAAATTATCTAATGCACATTGGCTTAATTACATGGGTGGTAATACCATTAATGTATATCAAATATTTACAAACGCATTAAATTACAATGTTTATTAAAAAAGAAATTAAAAATTTAAATGCCGTAACTTAAAAAATATTCAACGTAGAATAGACAACAAGTAATTTTTTAAAAGGAATTGAAAATTATCTATGTATATAATATAAATACGCAAGCAGAAAACTTTAACTCCCTTTTCCAGCCGATTAAATTAAAACCATTGAATAGGTGTAGCTTACCTTCATGGTACAAAGTAGTTTTTATGTTGGGAGTGGGCGATGCAACGCCCCTAAATGGAAAATACGCTCTAACAGCTGAACCGATCAATAAATTTTCATCAAATTCGGTATGGAGATAGGGTTAACATTAACGAACAAAAATATGGCCTTTTTGTTTTCAAATGGGCTGTGCCACTTAAAGTAAAATTGAGGTGGTTGAATTTCGTCCACAAGGCAAAATTTCCTATGGCAAGCTTTATGCAGTTGCGGCAAAAAAAGCAAGTCATTTGTTACAGTGGGCTCTATAAATACCGAAATATACATCAAAGAATGTTTAAAAAAAAATACTTCTTTCTTTCATAAGAGAGCACAATGTGTCCACATATTTTTGGCCTGATTTGGCGTCATGTCACTACGGCAAGAAAGCTCTGGAGTGGTACCAAAGTAATAACACAGTTTTTGTACCAAGAGAGGCCAATCCTCCAAATTGTCCGGAGCTAAGGCCAGTGGAGAGATATTGGGCCCTTGTGAAAAGAAACTTAAAGAGCACAAAAAAGGTGTCCCAAAATATTGAAGATTTTAAAAAGAGATGGGCAAACTGTTCAAAAAAGGTGTCTGAAACAATTTTCAAATCGCTAATGGAGGGCTTACCAAAGGAGGTCCACGAATTCATAAATAGTGGTTAGAACTATAAAAGTTATATTTTTCTCTAATTTTTTATATATTATCAATTAAATAAAAAAAAATAAAAACTCTAAGATCAACCATTTAAAAATTATTGAATTTTATATATGGTATGTTAAGATTTTTTCGATCTCACTCCTTATGTATAAAGGATTAAGCCCCCAAGACTCAGGGTATTACGGCACCGTTTCTTTGGTGATTTGGTACCTTATTTGTCTTGTGCGAATGGGACATAGTGCCAGTGTGCTTCGTGAAAAGATGCGTACTGAAATCACATATTTCTCAAGAGCACTTCCTCTTATAATATCCATAGAATATGGTTAAACACCCTTCGTTGCATTGGTGGTCAAAAGAGTTGATAATGGAGACAATATTTACGTTCCCTTTTAGATAAAACAGACGCCACTGTTGTAGTTTCAATACAAGGCACGACGCCTCAATAGATCAAACGCCTTTCAAATAACCATACTTTCGTCAAAAAGGTGGTTCTATTTTTGAGGTAGGAATGTTATTAATAATTAAGCAGAGTTTTCTTCGCCATTGGTTAAGTCTAATCACTTCACACGAACAATTGAGCGCGAATTAAACAGAAATGTTTACAGAATGGGTTAAAAAGCCTAAATCGGCTAAACAGGCTCCAAAATTCTGAAAAAATTCGAGCCAATTTCTTTACGAAAGTCGATTTATTTTTCATCAAAAAATTTGTTTGAATTTTTTCAGAATTTTAGGACCTGTTATGTGGCCGCACACTGGTTCAAAATCCTAAAAAGCTGGCCAAAAGTCGAAAATAAAAGTTTTTTTAAATTAACTTTTTTTGGACCGTTTTGTAAAACTGGACCGATTTTAATGTTAGAATGTGGAATCTCTTTGTAAAAGAAAATACTATTGAACCTCTATATTCAAAACTTGCAATAATTTATACTTTTGCGGTAATTGTGATTAACTTAAAATCAAATTATTTCACAAAATCAGTTTGCAATGGTTATGAAAAAAGCTCAGAACTAATTTATACCACGTCATAACATCAAGATTTTTTGGATTTAAGAAGATTAAAATCTTCTCTAACACATATAAAAAAATGGAGCTGCCTTTTTTTGCCCTTTTTGTTTGACGCGGTTTTTTCTGAAGCAACCAGAGAAAAATTTAACTCAGATTGCTTGCCAAGTGTCAATATGTGATGCTTGCCCGAAATGATAAAATTTTTATAATATTATATAGCTTGCACTCCATGATAAGGGAATCTAAAACCCATTCTCATATAGATCAATTTAACGTTGCACACAACTCTATCAAAGTTAAAGTTTTGAAATAAATTTTTAAATTGGATATAAAAATTGTGCAAGTGTTGTTTTTTGCCATTTCGAATCCGCCATTTTGTTTTTCAAAAATCTAATATCAGATTCGTAACCAGTGACCCCAAAAATCGCCGAGTAAATTTTTTTGTTGGATTTGGTTGAATATTTATGCAAATCGTCCGCCATTTTGAATCCGCCATTTTCTTTTTTAAAAATCTAACATCAAATTCGTAATCAACGACTTCAAAAACCCCCAGGTAAAAAATTTCGTCTCGAAACTTTAATGATTTCGACTTTTGGCCAGCTTTTAGGGATTTTGAACCAATGTGGGGCGTAAAGAGCGATTTAGACTTTTTAACCCATTCTGTTGCCACGACCCACATACGATTATACTATAGAATATTTGTTAGATATCCCGCTATCTTTCCTTATGTGTCGATGCTCGATCGCATATCGCCAAAAATCGAATTTTTTTTATCCAAAATTTAGCGTTTTTCGTTTTTTACTCGGCAGGGGGCGCTTAAATTAAAAAAATATCCTAACAAAATCAATTTATTTTTCATCAAGGAAGTTGCTTGAATTTTTTCAAAATTTTAGGACTTTTTATGTAGCCGTAATGACCGATTTAGATATTTTAACCCATTCTGTCGCCACGACAATAAGCTAAAAGTTTTTTGTAAAAAGTTTTATCTAAGGCGTTAGGTTGACGCAACAAAATTATTTTGCGAAACAAGTCAAATGATCAGTTTTAACCCCATAACTCTTCAGGGGTACATTTTAGACCCTCCCATAAGGTGAAATTTTTTGTTTTCAAGTCTTCGTCTATAACCTCCCAAAAACATTTGTAGGTGCACTTTAAAAATAGTATTACAAAGGATTTTCGGAGATTATGTTTGGTTTTTTGCAATCACGATAGATGCACTACATAAATAAAACACTTATTAGGATGGGAAACGATATTTCTATACCATTTTACTATATATTTTACATACTTATACAAAGTATTACATTACTTTATTCTCAACATCTCAATGGTTCTAATAACAGTAACACATATCTGTTAGTTATTTATGAGAAACTTCTCATCATTTTCGGTAAACAAAAAATTTAAAATTGTTACAAAAGGATAATAAGGAATTTGTATTTTTCCCAAAATTGAACGTAAACCCACTTTTGAGATAAACGGCTTATATTTATTCTCTCATTGTATTGCATACCTCTGATGTTTGCTGCAGAAACACAAACGATACGAAAAAATTAAAATGTTCCACAGCAGAAGTAAAAAATGTTAAAAGGATATTTGTAGAAGAACTGCGAGTTTTTTTCGCAATAAAGAAAACCCCAAGAGCGCAGCAACTTCAAAAACATGGCAGGAACAACAAGTAAAAATAGGCAGCAATAACAACAAATCACAAGCACAAGAAATAAATAAATAATGTTGCCTACAAAGCAGCCACAAATGCCAGAGCAGAAGCAAAAGGAGCTGAGAGGAGCAGCAGAAATCAAAGAATTTCTTCGCAATTTTTCAAGTAAAAATATTTTTGTATCGTTTTTTTAAGTAAAAACATATTCGTTATGTATTTCGGCAACTGTGGCTAGAAATGGAACAAACAAATACATGCATATGTTTTCAAACATGCATGTACGTATACAATGTATATGTAGGTATATTATACATATATATTATACATGTGTACATATGTTAGAGGAATCAATATCTCGATATACATTTAAATGTATCATTTAATTATTAAAACGCTATTACTTCGTAACTTTACATCTGTGCAAGTTAGGGCAAAAGTATCGTCATAATGCTAAAGAACCATAATTTTGAGTTCAAATATTGTTATGCTTTGATATTTATGTTGTAGACAGATGGAGAATTATTCGACAATAAGCCATAGAGCGATATACACTACATAGTTTCGATCCCCATACAAAAAAGAAGTCCCCCATTTAAAAAGCTTATCGGTTTTGATTTTTATGGAAAAAAAAAATTGTTTTTCCGACCTCTAAATAATACGCTATTTTTATTGCTTCACAATTTGACGTCCGATCATCAAATATGGTATACCGTTGTAAATGTCTCAATGTGGGCTATATTTAATTTATGGAAGTAAGTTATCTCAAATGTTTTTTTCGACTAGTTCTACACACTATTTCAGTTTCTACTACCCTAAGGTGCCAAAGGCACTTCATAGAATTGAAGTCCATAAAAAATCATAAAATTCATCTCTACAAAGTTTCCTCAAATTGTTTAAATTGGAGAAGTTAATGCGGCTCTGAAAAACAGGATGTTTCAAAACGAAAATTGCCCCCTAAAAATATGCAAGATTCTTTTTTTTTGGAGCATTTCTTGAGATGATGTTTTCATCGAATGTTTCCCTCAATAAAGCGATTATTTCTTCAGCTGTTCCGCCATCCTGTTAAAACCATAGGTCAGAAACAAAAATTCATTGATCATTGCTCTGCAGCGAGCACCATTTACCGTAATACGGGTTCCATCCGCATTTTTGAAGAAATACGGTCGGATGATGCCTCCTGCTCATAAACCACATCAAACAGTGCATTTATGATGCTCTTGGATTGCTTCTTGTTGTTCACCGGCATAAATACGACAATTTTGCTTGTTAACGTAGCCGTTCAACCAGAAATGAGCTTCGTCGCTAAACACAATTTTTCGATAAAATAATGGATCCATTTGAATTTGTTGTAAGGCCCATAATCCGAAATTGAAACGTACACCTAGATCAGCCGGCTTCAATTCTTGTACGAGCTGCATTTTAGAGGCCTTCAGACCAAGATCACGCCTCAAGATACGCCACAATGAGTCTTAAGAGATGCCCAAAGTCATTATTTTCTAAATTACGAGCTCTATGCACTCAGGCTTAATGATAAATGTCCAATAGTGTGATGGTATTACAAATAGTGCGCTCATAACGACCAAAATGATGTTGAAGAACTCCATAATAATGGCATCAATTTTTTTCCTTTTCGTGAAAGAACACTTCAGTTTGTTTAATTTTTAACAGAACGCCGGGCAATTCACATTACGACCTTGTAGTACATAATACATAAAAGAAACTTAAATTCTAATGAGTGAAACAAATATCTCCATTGTAATGTGCTGTAATTCTTGCAGGAAACATAGATCCAAAATAAATAACCTCCATCGTAGACGACACTTTGAAATTTCATTTGTTTCTTTCCACGACTTCCTTGGATTCAAAAATTTCAGCAACATTTAGTTGACTTTATGGCAATTTCTATTATTCCAGCAACATTTTCTTAATTATAAGGATATTTTAGATATTTTAATGGTTTCGGCAACATTCTGTTGACTTTATAGCAATTTTTTAATTTTAATGTTTCAGCAACTTTAAGGCAATTTTTGTAACATTTAATGCCTTAGGAACATTTTTTTAATTTCACGGCCCCTTTTGTTATTTTAAAAGTTACAGCAAGGTTTTGTTAATTCCAAAGAAATTATTGATATTTTAATATATCTGGCAACATTTTGTTAACTTTAAGGAAACTTTTGTTTTTAAAAGTTTCAGCAACATTTTGTTGACTTTAAGGCTTTTTTTTGTGATTTTGATAGTTTCAGAAATATTTTGCTGACAGATGGCAAGCTTTTTTGTTGGATCGTTGGCGGAGAACGTTCCATTAGTTTGATTTGAAACTGTTTGCTTAAGGCATTTGGTTCAATTTTAAGCTGATGTCATTGTTGGTATAAATCTTTAGATGTCCCTGCAGAAGGCTAACTCTTTATTTATTTGCTAGTGCCAAAAAGGTTGGATCTTTGAATTTACTTTACGAAGAAAGTATTAAGGCAGGGAAATATTTATGTAGGTTGTTCAGGGGCCGTTACACTCCTCCCCCTCCAAATATTCACAATTATCTTGCAAAAAGACGTATGAGAAACATTTATCTCAGGAATTGATATGTGCAAAAGAACAAGAGCGCACTTTCGTTCACTATGATTTCACACAAATCGTTCTTCACTGTTTTAAGGCTAAGGCTTTGCTTTGAGCGCAACTTTGCATATAGCACGCACTCTAATCGTAACCTAAAGCAATTTAGCTGCTATATATATTTCTGGCCTAGACAACACTAATGTCAATATCTAAAATCTGGCCATACCAAAATAAAGTTTGACATTTTTTAGCATGAACGTACTCACAACGTTTTGATATACAAGTGCTATTTGTTTTGTTTACAGTGAGTTAAGAAAATCAATTTTTCCATTGATAATTTAAGCGATTGATAAATAATGGGGTTTCCAACGAGAACAAACGTTTTTTACAACTAAGTGTTCATGCAAAATCGAATGTATTGGAGTGGAACTAATGCCCAATGATGCCTTTATCTCTCGGTATGTCACATTATGATCTTGCATTATCAGTTCACGCACGGCATCAATGTTCTCTGGCATAACGGCCGTTTTTGGACGACCTTCACGGAATTCGTGTTTGAGCGAGCGTCGGCCATGATTGAATTCATTAAATCAGTTTTTCACAGTGCTATAAGATGGTGCTTCATCGCCATATAAAGATTTAAGTTCATCGATGCACTCCTGCCGTGATAACCCATGTCGAAAGTTGTGAAAAATGCTCGTACGAAAATGTTCACGAGTTAATTCCATTTTTTTGCCAAATTGATTTTTTCAAGTCACTGTAAACAACACAAATGATGGTCGTACGTCAAAACGTTCTTAGTACGTTAATACTAAAAAATGTCAAACTTTATTATGGTGTTGCCAGATTTTAGCTATTGACATTAGTGTTGCCTAGGACAGAAATATATATAGCAGCCCATGTAAAGTAGCGGAGAATAAAAACCCGATTTTGCTTAAATATCGAAATTTTTTTTTTTTTTTTTTTTTAATTTACAACATAAGTTTACATCTAACGTGCATATGTATTTTAAAGTGGAAAAAATAGAAAACAGCGTCTTACACAAAAAGAGAAAATACATATGCGCTTTTTTCGCTTATTGGGCATTAGAAGCAAAAGAAAGGAACAAAACAAATACATTCGTATTATTCCACTACCACTTTTGTTTGTTTGTGAATCCCGCTAAAAAAGCGTACGTATTTGTCTCGTAAGTATATTCTTTTTTATGTTTTTATTTTTATTGTTGGCATTTGTTATCCTTTCTACTACTACTACTACTAATATACCTACATAAGTATGTATGTATGTCTACATGAATTCGCGCTACTCCTCTTCGTTGTCTGTGGCGCGTAATCGCACGGAAATCTTACAAGAAAAAAAAATCGACAAATGTTAGTAACTGTTGTGGGAGTAGAATGTTAAGTAGAAAAAAAAGCAGTAGCTTTAAGACAGATGTATATTTTTAGACTGAAATCGCTTGACATTTGACGAAAGGGTAGAAATTGTTGAACAAAAACCCACTATTATAAGTGGGTAATACGCCTTAAAATACACTATTAGACATTTAAAGTACTTTTTAGTAGTTTTTTATGCAGAGTACGTACTTTTCAGATCTGAAACAACGCCTTACAATAATTATTTTACACAAATGTAGTTTCTAAATGAAAATATCAAATTTTATATAAAAATTACTTACTTGTAACTGGTATTATTAGTTGAACTGATGCTGGAATGAAAAGAAAAAAATATTTTATTAACATTATAGGTTTCGAAATTTTTTCAAAATTTTAAACCTTAGTAGATACTAAATTTTTTTTTTTTTTTTTAACAAAAAGTAGGCTAGAAATGCATGTAAAAGCTTTGGAACTCTGCTTTGTTGATTACCATGTGACATTTTTTGGAATTCTACATAATGACCATGATACGGCAACCCAAGTCAATAGTTTAACTGTATTGCACTGCAATCAAATTGTATCTAAACTGAAATCGAATGTGTGTATACTTACATACCAACTGTCGGCTATAATTGTAACCATCTCGATGTTTCTAGTCTGGCCTTGTAACGTTTTTACTTTTATTCAAAAATAAATAGATAAATAAAAGTTTTTGAAAAATTTTTTTAACAAAAAACTATTAAGTTTTATTAAGAAAAGTTTTCAAATTCTTGAATTTCTCTGATTTTTTGATTAAAGGCATACAAGTTTCAAGGTCTGACTAGATCCAACCAGAAGGTTCCAATTATAGCCGGCAAATGATATGTAATCGAGTGTATGTTGGATTTTTTTATTATTATTATTTAAAAGGCTCTAGATTGTACTGCGACCTAAAAGATCTTTTGTACAGCCTCTTTCCCTAATCAAAACAGTTCCAGACTATCTATAAATTTTGTTACTGCCATGGGATTAATTTTACCTATGTCACCTGGATCTAAAATCTCAGCTCCTAGGTACTTAATTCTGCGTCTAAACGCAGCAGGGCATGCACATAGCATATGCTCTGCTGTTTCCAAGTCTTCTAAGCAGAGTCTACAGGAGTCATCGTCTACCAAACCCATCTTTTTTAGGTGATAATTAAGTTTACAGTGACCTGTCATTATCTCACTGTACGTTTTTATATCTTTCCCGCTGAGATTTAAAACAGCTTCAGCCTTAACATGTTTTGGACCGATCAGCCTCTTCGCCTGTCGCATACCTTCTTTGGCTCTCTAGTGATCGGAGAGGCTTTCCTTTTCCCATTCCCGTATTAAGTTATTTTTAAAACTGTTGTTTACTCCGCAGAAGGGTTCTGGGCCCTTCTTGGCCAAGCAGTCTGCCCTTTCGTTGCCTTCATGCCCCTCGTGCCCTGGTATCCAAACTAGAGTAACTTCATTCCTCCTGGCTAGGGCTTGAAGAAGTTCAAAACACTCCCAGACAAGCTTGGAGTGCATTGAAAAAGCCATTAGTGATTTTAGAGTTGCTTGGCTGTCCGAGTAAATGTATATGTCGGTGCCGGAAGTGCCCCTTCTTAAACATTCTCTAGCACACAACTCTAAAGCGTGGACCTCCGCCTGAAAAATAGAAGCTATTTTTCCCATTGCAACTGCTTAATGGAATCTTGGTCCCACAACTCCAGCTCCCGCGCTGCCATCTTCCATTTTGGACCCGTCAGTGCACCATACCTGTGAGCCCTGTTTTACATTTATGTCCTTCCTCTTCCATTCAGCGCGGTTATTGATTACCACTTTGAATGTTCTAGAGAAAACAAATTTTTTACTTATCTTGTCGGAGACCGAACGGCATGGTGTGTCCCAGAATATATCCAGGATCTTGACATGCCCTGTTAGATTGCCTTCTTTAAGTTGTTGTAAATGAGGTAGTCTGAGGGCCGCACAGGCTGCTTCTCTCTTAACCATAAGGTGAAGAGGGGTGAGACCCGTAAGCATGCCTGGAGCTTCTGTCGGACACGTCCTTAGTGCCCCTGTAATACCCAAGCAGGCTATTCTGAAGATCCTGTTTAGTTCATTTTGATGTATGTTGGATTAATTCTTACTAAATGTTTGATTGCAGTGCATTTAAGTTAACTTTTTGAAAGTTAATTCTTAAAAATTTTTGAATGTGCGAATTCAAGAAGGTCATAAACATATTGAAGTTTGCCATCTATATAGTTTTTCAAATTATTAATTTTCAATTGTTATTTCTTTCAAAATCGACAGCGAAATAAAAGTACGTGAAAAAATAGTTATAACTTTTCAAAAAAATCTATTGTAGACTTTCAAAAAAATAGTAACAGATCTCAAGGTTCATCGTCACACTGTTTCAAAGGCCATTAAACAGTATAAATAAGACTTAAACATTGCACGAGAATCTGGATCAGGAAGAAAAAAAAGGTTCAACAATTATTGGTAAGGCAAAAGATGTCGATCAACTCTTTCGAAGAGCTCCAAACACTTCTGTCAGAAAAGCAACTCGTGTAGTTAAATGGTCTGATTCTTTTGAGTGCAGAACTAAAGCTAATGCTGGGCTGAAGTCGTATAAAGTTCAGAAAGTTCCAGATCGCAATGCGGTAAAGAATTTAGAAACAAAAACACGAGCTGAAAAATTGAGGTCTAATTTTAAAAAAAAATGTACGTGCTGAATGGTGGATGATGAAACGTATGTTCTGGCAGACTTCACAACTACCGGGTCAAGATTTTATGGGGCTGATGGACGAGATAATACTCAGTAACAATACCGGACGAAAAAGCAAACAAAATTCCCTAAGAAGTTTCTTGTATGCCAAGCCGTTTGCAGTTGTGGCAAAAGAAGCCAAGCATTCGTGACATCATGAACGATAAATACAGAAATGAACATATCGAGCCCTAACCGCAACAGTAGCGTATGCGACATTTTTTCGAAATTTTTTTTTTTGATGCAAATATGTTCTAAAATGTCATTCACATCTATATGCCAAATATTAAAACTGCATTTTGTGTATTAACAAAGATATCGCACTTTCAATTATGTCGTAAGAGCCACATATGTATTTTTGTTGGCCGCAAAAAGAACGTAAGCACCTCAAAAACCAGAGAAGGAGGCGTGGCAGGTATAGAAAAGTATATATATTCCTCGTCAGAATTACCTTTTAAGTCGGTATAGCCATGTCCGTCTGTTTGGATGGATGTTTGTGTGTGCGTGGAAAACTAAGATAATTCGACGAAATTTTGTAAAGAGGGTTCGTTCTAAAAGTTAGCTCAAAGGATTGAAAATGAAGCTTGAAGCCCCAGTCTTTTACTTTGAAAATCAGTTTAAATTATATCGATATCTTTTTTTGTCTTCGAAATATCGTAAGCTGAAATTTCAAAAAAACGTGGATTTTTCCATTTTTCACCTTTTCAGGTTAGAATAATTCGCAGAAGAAAAAGTATATCGATATAATTTAAGCTGGGTTTTGAAGTAAAATAATAGGGCTTCAAGGCGTTTTTATTGTTTTATGGCTAAAGATTTCCTTGTTCTATTATATAACCTCAAAAAAATAAAAAAAATTTTATTTTAACTTTTCACAAAATGGATGGAAAATTAGTCTTTAGGCTAGGATTTCTTTCAAACCATTCTAGATATAGCAATTCTAAAACCAGATTCGGATTTATCATCAAAATTTACATTGAAAATTAATTTTTTTGTTTTCGTCCGTTGCTAATTTTCTAAAAAAACGCGAAAGTTCATTTATTTTTTAACAAAAAAATGTCAAAAAAAGTTGTTAAAAATACAATATCTCGTTAACGCGATCAGTTAAAACTTTCGAAAAGAATATTTTTTGAATCTACAAATCAACAGAAAAATAACTGCACACCTAGTTTTTAGTTAGTTTATGTCAAACTTTTTGTTTAATGCAGAAACAATGTGAAGACCATTTGGTAGCCTGAATTCGACTCGGAAAATCGATTAGCTCGTTAACCGATTTTAAAAAATAAAACTTTTTCTGTATATTTGGACCTCTATGGACAACTTTGCAAAAAAAAGACCTGGAGTGGGACTACATCGGAGTAAAACCAAGTTCAAACGATGTGTGTGATATTTTGCAAGTTTTTAATACTAAGTATACGTAGTACTGTAAATTAACAATATTACAGTCAATCTGACCGTTTTTGTGGGTTGGTACAATTTCAACCGTTCAAATTGTTACAAATTTCTTTCTGTGTATTAAATAAATGCAATAAATGTATTCTTCAAAGGCAAAACCATGTAATTTCAAAAAACGTATGCGCCACATTTTAATTTCAATCTTCGCCAAGAGTGACTGCGAAAATGTCGTAAGCGCCATAAATGAGTGAAATATGCACAAAATCAATTTAAAAACGCGTCTTTTATTTATATGAGGTCTAATATAGACTACATTTAACGTTTTAAAAAAATCCGCCATGCATGTTCGAAAAAAAATAAAAAAAACTCTCTACTGTAAAATTTGCTTTTTGTCGCATACGCTACAATTGCGGTTAGGGCTCGATATATTAAGGATTGTCTCCAAAAACGGCTTTTGCCTTTCCTAAAACGGCACGGAGTGCCTACATATTTCTGGCTCGATTTAGCATCATGCCATTATGGAAAAAAGGCCCTTGAGTGGTATGCAAATTATAATGTAAATTTTGTACCACGGGAGGCGAACCCACCCAACTGTTCAGAACTCCGGCCTGGGGACAGATATAGGGCGCTTGTGAAAAGGGAATTGAAGAACACAGGAAAGTTATCCCAGGACAAGTCTGACTTCAAGCGTAACGGAAACAACTATAAAACCGTTATTGACAGGATTTCCGAAAAGGTGGATAGATTTATAAATTTTGATTAATATTCAAATATTTTAATGTTTAATGAATTTCTATAATACTTATATTATTAATAAATTCACATAGTTTTCAGAATTTTTAAATTGAACGGTTTAAGTTTTATTTAACTTTAAGCGTGTACAAGTTTTTTCCGACACACTCTCTATGCCTGATATCAAACCCTAATATGAATTTTTATCAAAAAAATAAATATGCCAGTTTCATATGTGGGACCTGGGATTCAACCGTAGAAAAAAAAAGATTTCTGCACCGTATCGTCACTGACGATAAAAAGTGGATACAAAACGATAATTCCAAGTGTAAAAAATTGTGGATTAAGCCCGGCCATGCATCAACATCGTTCGCAAAACCAAATATTCATAGTTTGAAGCTTGTTCTCTGTTTTTGATTGGATCTACAGAAAGTAGTTTATAGCGAGTTGATCAATTCTAATGAGACTATTAGGGGAAATCGCTACCAACTTCAATTGAAGCGTTTGAGTGAAAACCTACTTGGAAACGGTTAAATAGCAAGTTCTTCCCCCCTAATATATTAACCGGACATAGCGCCTTACGACCACCTGAATGTAGCGCTACCACAAAGAAGATGCTAAGAAAAGATCGACTTTTTAAAACTTTTATCTTAAGACAGTGATTACAATGTATAAAAGCCCATAGAAAGCTTTTATAAATATTTTGCATAAGCTGGAAGAAAGTGACGCAGATCCGCACGACTACTGACAGAGTTGAACGCATATTAGTCAGTGAATACGTATACGGAAAGCTTTTAAGCACAAAAACTCAAGTGCCCGCAGGCATAGGCTTTGAACATCACTGTGTTATGATTTAAAAGTTCAAAGTCAATTTAAATTGCATCTTTCAAGTTCTGATTCTAATATTTGTGCTATTTTCTAGCAGCTCATAAAATGTGCTTTATTCTACACACGAATCATTTTGTAGTTTCCAGTAGATCCGTTAGTTATGCTTTTAGCTCTTATTTCGTACTGTACTTTGCTAACTCGTTTTCTGCTAGATGGACACTAATGATTTATCACAGCAGGGTGCAATGCAAATCCATTTCTAATGTATTTTTATACCCTACATCCAGGGTATATTCACTTTGTCCTTCCCTTTGTTATGCAGAGAAGGAGGCGTGGCAGATACAGAAAAATATATATATTCTTGATCAGCGTCACCTTCTGAGTCGATATAGCCATGTCCATCTGTCTGCCTGGGTGTGCGTGGAAGTACATTTTCAGGGAAAACTGAGCAAGATAATTCAATGAAATTTGGTACACTGCTTCCGTCGTCAAAGTTAGCTCGTGGGATTAAAAATTAACGAAATCAGTCTACGGATACGCCTACCGCCCATACAAAAAATATATTCAAAATGTAACTTGAGGAGTATTTTTCACAACAATGCAACCAAAATACGCACAAATACTACGAATCGTACAAGAGTTCGGACAAGAGGGCGTGGCACTTCTCATATAAGCAAAAGCTTCAAAACGTTATACTGAAAGCGTTTTTTGAGATAATCGAACTAAATTTTACTCAGACACTAAGGACTATAAATGCAAGTTCTGAGCAAAAACTGAGTAAACTCGGAGATAAAAGCGTGGCGCCATGTAAGCAAAATTTTAAAAATACTGCAAAGTAGGGTATTTGGTTACACCCTTACTAGTTATATATTGCATTTACTTTACAGAATAAATTAGTGATTGGCTTGAAAAAAAAGTTTCCAAATAACTGTACAGGGTGAATTAAAATTCACAACTTTTATGTTTTAACTGATTAGAAAAATTCTGCATTCATGCCAACTAGTTTGTAGTTATCTTGAATCGATTTCTATTCCAACGTGATCAGCAAGAAAATTCAAATAACTTGCATCAAGAGATGGGAAACTTTCATTATTCTATTCAAGTTATAATACATTTAATGGCTCACTTTTTTAGCGTAACCAGAAAATATGATTACATCCTATAAAAATGAACTTTCTTGCCTAAAAGCATCATACAACAAATGCCTTTGTCTACAAAAAAAAAATATTCAATTATCTTAAAATAAAACACAAGAAACCAAAGCAAAAACCATAGTAAAGGTGGGTGGCAAAGGCAAAAGTTATCAGCTGGAGGCCATCTTTTGCAAATATTTAAGTAATCACGGCTTCCAGCAGCTTGAATGGACAGAGCAGCGCCACCAACTGAGTGCGCTTTTTTTTTTGTCAAATGCTGTGTACTTAACCTTTTGCAGAAATTTCTCCCAAACAGGAAATTGAAACGATGCAAAATGATTGAATTCGAAGGAGGCAACAAGTCAGACAGCGCTGGAATGAGGAAAAATCAAATTCTAAAGAGAAAGAGAGAGTGAGAGTTAGGGAAGACATGAAAAGCCAAAGTGAAAGTCTAAGGAAAACCAGAAAATTTGCTAGAAAGTGTTTACAATAGAAAATATAAAATCAATAAATAGCAGATAAAAAATGGAAAATTTAACAGAAATTGTTGGCTTGATTTACAAATTTTTGAACAAAATGAAATTCAGAAATTCTTTGAAAATAATAACTAAGTATATGCCTCTAATGACCGGAAATTTTTCAAATTAGCCAAGGTAATTACATATTTACAGCTTTTTGGTAGAATTTTGAATTATTTAAGTAGCTCACGAACTTCTTACAAACTTACACAGTTTACTTAATATAATTACTTAAGCATCACTGAAAAATTTTAAATTTAAGTCCTAAACAGAGTCGGAGATAAAAGACATACATTATGGGCACTTTCATTGCTTTTCTCTTTTCTTTCCTTTTCAACAATTCAACGGCATAGAAAAATAAACAATATCGTGGCTGCGAGAGCGAACGTGAGGAATTCTCCGAAATCAAATGAGGACTGGCCGTACCAAAGGGCCTAAGTACCATTTCAAAAGTAATGTCATACTTTTTATGTGCCTAATAGTCTGTTATTTGACTGTTATAATTTTTTCAACATAATGACATCAATTTCACGCTATCAAGAAAATTTTTAATGAAAACAGAAAACAATTTAATTAGTTTCTAACAAAATGCCACCCGTTTCATATTATGACACTACTTTTGCCTCGAAATGGTACTTAGGCCCTTTGGTACGGCCACTTCTCAAATGTTATTCTTACTTTCAGTGCTTTTCGTCTTTCTCCGTTACAACTTCCGATTAAAACTTTCGAAACCGAATTCTGAGTAGGAGATAAAAATCGATCGTAAGTTCTGACTTATCGGAACCGAAACCAAAGCTTTTTTGAAAGATAAAACCACAGTTTTATACTCTGTAACGATTGTTTTTGTCTAGGGCTGAGGTAAGCTCAGTGGTGTCCAGGGTCAGATAAAAAGGCAATCAACTTTTAGTTACAAAATTTGTTTTATTGTTTACAGGTCTTATACAATTTCCTTTGTGTTTACTTCATTCAATTATATAATTATAAAAATTCTATTCTTATATTTGTCTCGGTTTTTCCGATGCTTAATGAGGACCCGTTCCTTAATTATCCTGCGGTGGCAGGTGATCTTTTTTAATGTCTTGTTTTTCTTCCTCGGTTTGTCCGTTTGTAATACGGAGAGTTTCTTTGTTTGATTGCTCTCACCTTATAAGTGCTATAAGGAAGTACTTGGCGAAACAGATAGAACAGCGCACACCGTATGAATACTATAAGGATGTATTCGATGAGGCGAATCGCACTGGTTGCCCAGGAAGCCTTATGATACTTTACTAGCTATTTGCTAGCCTAGGAATACTCTTCACTTAAATATACCTAGCTGCTCACACCTTATAAACACTATAAGGAAGTACTCGATGAGGCAGATAATGTCAGCATACACCGTATGAATACTATAGGGAAGTATTCGATGTGGCAAGTAACAAGGATTGCCCAGGAACCTATCAAAACACTATAATCAAAATGTTTTCCTTCACATAACTGCGCACACCTTATGAATAATATAAGGAAGTACTCGATGAGGCAAATAATATCAACTTACACCGTATAAATACTATAAGGAAGTTATTGATGTGGCGAGAAGCACTGGTTACCCAGGAAGGCTTAATGATGCACTAGCTACTGACTACTCACTACCTTAGGAATACGAGGCCTTTGCACTCTGCTTTTTGGCTTTCAATGTTAAAAATATTAATATTATTTTTATCTAATATTGATGTTGTCGCATTGAATGCCTGGCTGTGACTGCCTGCCTTCTGTATTTTTCGTTGTGCTTTTATAGTCGCATAGCAACATGCAAATCATTGTTGATTTTGTTTTTGGGTTTTTGTTTGTATTTTGTTTATTTGTTTTTACGCGCGATATAGCTCTGCTAGACTGGTTATTGTGACGTCATTCGGAACGTAACAACGCGTAGCATTAATTGGATTATCCCCGAATAACTGCGTCGGCAAAAGTGATTGATTTTCAACGTATTTAAGCGGGGAACTCAATTGCAAAAATCTCGCTTAATTGAGTTGCTGACCTAATTACGGCAATCCTACTTAACGCACGATTTCCCAGCAACATTAAGTTTGAAAAAAATATAGGAGAATTCTGTAAATTAGGATGTCTAAAGTCAAGTATGGCAAAATTGCATTGGTCTTAAAATCGCAGCTCTTCCTTCCTCCTTCCTTCCACTCCCAATGAATTTCACAATGCTGAATCTGAATTCAGTCACAAAATTTGCCAATGTAATTTTTTCTTAAACCTACCAAAGACAAAAAATTTACCAAATTTGGTAGGAAAAGCCTAACATTGGCAACGTTGTCCGTAGCACTGTTATTCTCTGAATCCGTTACTTTCTCTCTCTGATACTTCTCCGTTACTTATTCGCTTCCCTATGTCAATAAATGTATCAACGGCAAAGGCGTCGATAACACAACTTGTACATGGTCACTTGTACATAAATACAGTTCTGGGTGATGCTGAACTGTAAGCTCAGACTTCAAGAGGATGTCCTCAGGGCGGAATATTATTTCCGCTCATATGGTTCATTGTGCTTGATGAGCTTCTACAACTACTCAGGTTTTGAAGTGCAAGGATATGCTGACAACGTCGAAATCCTTATTCGAGGTTAATATGAAGACACCGTGTCATCCAGATTACAAAAGGCACTTTACTTAAGTAGTAGCCGGATGGTGTCTATACTCTGGTTTAAAGGTTAATCTACAAAAGACCCATATAACTATATTCACCAAAAAAAGGAAAAAGGAAAAATTAACTCTTTGGAGAACCCGTTCTCAATGGAATAGTTAAGACATTTTCTGGCCAGATCAAATATCTTGATGAAGTTCAAGATGAAAACATAATCCGGACTAGTAGAAGCCTCCTAGGCAAAAACTGGGGACTCAGCCCTAAACTTAGTCTCTGGATGTACACATTTATCGTCAGACCCATTATTACCTATGAAGCACCCGTATGGTATAAAAAGGTACAACAGAAATCGTCATAAGTCAAACTATGTAAACAATAAATAATGGATTTTATTTTAGTTACAGGAGCTTTCGGAGATAAGGAAGGAAGCGCTGAGGTTCGAAGTGAAACTCATTTTACTGAACAGAGGTAGGGTTAGAATTATCAGACAGTCCGGTCTGGAGAAGGAGCTGAACACCAACAAGAACCTAACCACAACGTTATGCACAACTTTCTCAGCACGAATGCCTGGGAAAAAGAACGACTCAGGTGAAAGTACATGCAATCGAGCTTTGCCTGAAGAAATATGAAAGAAGTCTTCCCAATGGAATAAACATCTTTATTCTATCAGATAAAAAGCGGAACTTTTGAACGTTGTTAGTCTGGGAGTGCCTTCAACTACTAATCAGACTCTCCTCCCGTTTTAAGGTTCACTTCATTTGGGTAACTGCACACAGTGGAAATGAAGGTAATGAAACTGCAGATGAGTTTGCTAGGAAAGAGTCATCAACACAATTTGTAGTCCCTACTCCATTCTTCGGCCCACCTAAGCAATACGCTAGATCATAGACAGTTAAAAGCATTCACGCCAAGAGTTTCTAAACAAAGAAAAAAATAATTCCTTATGCTGAACGGGAAAGGTATACGGAGTGTTACAGGATTTCTCACGTGACATTACCCAGCAAGAAAGCATCTATCCAACATAGTTCTAGTCCAGGATGAATTCTGGAGAATCTGTAATGTTACTTATTTTTTTTTGCGTACCCCTCTTCTTCTGCCTATGGGCTGACTTCAAATTAAGTCTTATCATGGTAAGCACAATAGGCCTTATAGGCTGTGGTGACATTTTTCGACTGGATTCCAACCCTTTTCTAATTCTAATTCCCTGAATCTGAATTTATTAAAATTATTTGATTCACAGAAAGTTAAATTTCTTTAAATTTAAAACAAGTATTGTAATATTCCTTGTTTTTGTCAACCTTTTAAATGCAAAATACTTTCTTGTTTACTTAATCCTTCAACTTTACCTTAAAATGTTGCTAAGCTACAATTGAAAGCAATATATATTCGTTTTCCTGAAAACTTATTAAGCTTCTGAAACCCACATTGTCATCATACGTGCCCGTGTGTCTTATGAGTCTTAAGTCCTCCCCAACAAAAAGGAAAAAAGTCATAAAATCTGTCAGCTTTTAATTAAGCAAAACTTTGGCTGCACTTCAAAAACTTAAATTCAATAGCAGAAAACAAAAATACAACAACAAAAACAATAAAAAAAAAACAAAACCAACGCAAAAAGTTTATCATCATCATCATCATCGTCATATCACAAGCACAACACAACAAAAAGACGCCATTTTGCCAAAAATTTCAACTAAACATGTAAATAGATGCAAGTAGCCCCAGCGAGAAAAATGTTGAGGATGATTGCAGTAGTTTATATAAGGACTGTCCCAGAAAAATTTGATACTTATGTTATCTAGCAATCAAGAAAAAAGGCGCGAAGTCATTTTCCACTTGCCTGAAAAAACCAAAATTAAAATATTCGGCTGTAGCTAAAAAAACGCGAACCAACTTCGCTATTCTGGCACCATATTTGGGTTCAGCGACCCCGAAAACATAAAGTACGGGTGGTCTGATCTTTCGCGCAGGGTACTTTTTTTTGTGGGCCTGTGTTATCACTGTTCAAAGGGTTATTTTGAATTTTAAAAAGGGCCAACTTATTCTGCGAAAAAAGGGTTCAGATAGAAAAGCCGATATAGGCCCGGTGAAAATTGCCATTGCAGGAACCTTAAAATCTATAATACTAAACAAAGACTAAACAAAAAAAGGAAACTGAAGAACTACAGAGTTTAAAAAGTACCAGACTGTTTCGACGAAAAGCAGTTGGAGGCTCAAAAGTGAGCTCGAAAGTTATATGAAGGTTACCTGGCTAAATTTGGCGGCTGCATACTGAACGATAAAACATACGTTAAGGCAGATTTTAAACAGCTACCAGGAAACGAATTTTATATCTATTCGGAGAAGGGGCAGGTACAAAGCAAATTTAAAGAGAAGAAAACCACAAAATTTCCTAAACAGTATATGTTTTGGTAGGCCATAAGCACCTGCGGTCTTAGAAGCAGTTTTTTTTTTTCTGTAACACAGGGCACAATTAACTTGATAATTTATATTAAAAATCGTCTTTTGTCATTTATTCGTGGAAACGGAGGTACTATAATGTTCTGGCCTGATTTAGCAACCTCTCACTACTCTTGAGTAGTGATGAGCAAACCAAGACCAAGACCAAGACCATAGCAGTCTTGGTCTTGTTCTTGCACATTGAGTCTTGGTCTTGGTTTTGATATTGAGTCTTGGTCTTGGTCTTGATCTTGCTCATTAAGTCTTGGTCTCGATCTTGGTCTTGGTCTTGAAAGAATTTTCAAAGACATTGAGTATTCAAAACCATATTTTTCCAAAGCAGTTGGGTTTTTAAGATGCCAAAATTCAAATAGAGAGATGATTTTATCTTCAAAACGGGCGTGAAACAACTTTTAACTATAAATTAGCAAGACTGAAAAGCAGTCTTGGTCTTGACAATTATCGTGAGCAAGACCAAGACCAAGATCATAGCAGTCTTGGTCTTGGTCAAATTTGGCAAGACCAAGAACAAGACGCAAGACCAAGACTAATTTTGCTCATCACTACTTTTGTTCCGAATGGTTCGGCAGAAAATAGCAACTGTCGATAGGAATCTTTCTTATCGCTCCTAAGCACATTATGTAGAAGTACTTACAAGCCAGGATTTAGCTACCCATTGCAGCGCAAACCATTTCTTCAAGCACTGTGACCATTCCGAAGATGATATCTCTAAAACATGAGTTTAATTGCCTCAAACGTTTCTTCGGGTGGTGCATCTGACCTTTAATTCTTGGAAACAAAAAGGAGTCATTGGGTGCCAAGTCGCGATGACCTATTAATTCGATCTTTTGAGTGCTCGGCTTGATTTAGCCGATGTGTAAAAAGAAATGGTCATGTACTACGCTGAAATTTGGGTTTCGACAGCTACAGTAGCCACATGACCGATTTTCATGATAAAACTCGCATTGCTCCGACGCACAGTGGCGTTAAAGTGACTTTTTTTTTGTTAAAATCACTGTTGACGACGTCGCACAACTTTCTTTTTCGAATGGAAAAACCCAAACAATCAAATGCTTTTCTTGTTTCGGGTCCATACGCAAAAATCCAAGATTCATCACCTGCAACAATGGTGTAGATGTTTAAGCGTTTGACGCCACTGTTCGACACGACCATCTGATAATTTATGTAGAGTCCAACGTGCAAATAGCTTCCGCAACACTAAATATTCATGCAAGATTGTTTATTTGCTAGTCATACTAATGCTTAGACATCTTCCTCAGTTAGTTTTCCCACTGGATTCACATTTTCTGGCACTCTTCTTAAGATAAACCTTCTCGGAAATCGAAAAAAATCATCGCATAGAAATTTTCACGAGATAATTCCATTTCTTCTATGAATTGAAACACAATAAGGCGATTCCTGAAAACGTGTAAAAGCCTCGAAAACCTTGAAAACTCGTAAAACTGTCAAATTTCGTATTGATTTTGACAACATTTACGAGGTTTTCGAGGCTTTTACACGTTTTCAGGAACAATGCGAGCTGAAAGATGAATTCTGAAGAAATTCACCCTAAGCTAAATTAAATTTTTTAACTGTCATAAAAATTTGCATCATATAGAGAGAGACCCCAATAGCTTATTGAGCTTATTTTGAAGACTATTTCATAGAAAGTTGAAATCGTTGAAATGTTGGAAATTATGGAGACAAGCTTTTTATTAGCCTCATTCTGTCTAACTTTTTTGCTATAGGAATTCACTGGCATTTTGGACACAATGGATATGGGATAGCTAACAAGAAAAAGTGCATTCTAGATTGCTGGTCGTCACAAAAGTGAAAGTGCAAAAAATAACCAGAAAGCTTCGCATTGGATCGAATGGGAAATATTTGGGTATAGAACCATGGAAAGATTAAACAACAATATTACTGTATTAGATGTCAAAAATTCTTGGCTGATCATTTCAATAGTGATAGACTTGCAGGAGAACTATTAAAAGATGGTTGGCTTGTGCTTAACAAGATAAAACGGAAACACTATTATTATCTCAAGGATCATGATGATGGGACGAACAAGTTTAAGAGAGGAATAGATATATTGGGTGTACAACTTAAAAACCGGAATTTGACGGTGGATGTCCGTACTAACAAATATCGTGAAAGCTTGAACTTTATATATATGTCATTTTGAAGGTACATTTCACAGCTGTCAAATTTATCTTGTGTGCATCATTATTATTTTTTACGATGAATAACTTCGAAAATTCGAGAAAAAGACAGCATTTGTGGGAGGTTCTGTTGGGTCATTTTTTCGCAAAGAAAACTGCTGCGGAAAGTCATAGTTTGCTTGTAGAAGTTTATGGCGACGATGCTTTAGGAAAAACACAGTGTTTTGAATGGTTTAAACGCTTCAAAAGTGCCGATTTTATGAGGCCGATTTTATGGGGCCGTTATATTATGAGTTGTTGAAATCGAGCCAGACAATCACAGGTGACCTGTACCGAACACAATTAATACGTTTGAAGCGTGCCATCATCGAAAAACGCCCGGAAAATGCGACCAGACACGAAGCAATAATTTTTCATCATGACAACGCTCGGCCGCATGTTGCAAAACCCGTGAAAAACTATTTGGAAAATAGTGGATGGGAAGTTTTGGCTCACCCGCCTTATAGTCCGGACCTTGCTCCGTCTGACTTTCATTTATTTCGCTCGATGCAAAACGCCCTCACCGGAATACGCTTCACATCAGAGCAAGGCATCCGAAATTGGATAGATTAATTTTTGGCCGCCAAGCCGGCGCAATTTTTTTGGGATGGAATTCATAAATTGCCTGAAAAATGGGGAAATGTTGTAGCTTCCAATGGAAAATACTTTGAATAAAATATCTTGTAACATTTTTCCACAATAAAGCATCAAATTTTGCTAAAAAATTCCGGTTTTTAAGTTGTACACCCAATACTTAGATACAAAATTCAAAAATTAAAAATTAACAAAAGAAAGTGCATAAGACTATCTGATTAGTAAAGTAAAAATTGGCAAATCCAATCGCCATCTAATGTAAACTGAGTTAAGTTCATCATCTGTTATACCGCAAAAACAGAACTTCCATTGAATATGGCTTGGCTTAGTGAGATGAAGCGCAGTTGTGGCAAAGCAAATTTGGCTTAATGAATAAACCAGAAAGTTAAACAGTGCGGGATCTCAGTGTTAAAGAAGTCATTAGTATTTTCGAGAAAATTACAATTTTTACAGAAAATCAATTATTGCTAGATCGACTCAGGAGTAGAATGAACATGAATATCTTATGGTAAGTCGTTACAAAACTATTCTGATTTTGATGCATGCCTGTTCCTTTGGGGATACGAGCTTTCTCAAATATAGCACACTTTCTCTCTCACAAAAAAAAAAAAAAAAGACTCACAAGCATGTGGTGGCAAAATATATAATACCGCCTGAAGGATATCAAGAATATTAATATATTTTTGCACAGCAACAACAAAAGAATACAAAACTACTGCAAGTATTTCATTACTTTAGTAAAAATTTGTCAAACTTTAAGTTTTGCATGCACCAAAAACTAATAATCGGCGGCATGTTTGTGTGCATACGATATTATATACTTTTTGATAAGTAAATTAGTTTTATATTTGGAAAAAAGAAAGATGTTCTATCATTGACAAGTTTGAAATTTATGACAGTACTTTTTGGTTGCATTAAAAAAACAAACTGATGATTTTAAAACTAAAACATGAAAAGTCAAAGACCCTGATAATATTAACAAATTTAAGTGATGCCCTTCATTTATGCAATGCCATTCAAAGCACCTAAGCGCGACTCTGAACCAGTGGCGGATCCAGCATTGTCAAGAGGGGGGGGGCCGATTGACTGCATTTCTAGATAATAACAGAATCTTTACATATAATTTTAAAAAAATGTAATCACTTGGTTTGAGAAGGAGGGGCCGATCACCCTTATCTCTCCCCCTTGGATCCGCCACTGCCCTGAACTGACTATATTGTTCATTTTCTTTGATTCTAAGCAAGTTTCTTTAGTCTTTCTTTTCAAACCTGACAATAGCGATTTTGAAGATTTTTTTAACCGTGGGGCTAGCTTTCATTCTTCACTTGTAGTTATGCAGCCTTGGCCAAAACTATAATGTGCATACTTCATGCTTTTCTAATTGAGAAGTGAAGTAATGCTTATCATAAATACGATGCCGGATTCATTTACCATTACATAAAACAATAACCGGCATTTTTAAAAGGTCATAGAACAAATGGTGACCAAAAACAAAAGGCTCGGTTTTTTCGACTTTTTATTGGTCAATGTTTTTTAATTTTTTTTTTTTTTTTCAGTACTCCAGGAGTAAAAAAGCTATTAAGTATTTCTGTTTTAATGTTGTGTTTATCATAAGTCGATGGTACATGTGTGCTACCATATTATTTTTTTCAGTGGCTTTCTTCTTTTTAAAATATTTTTGTAGAATATTTTAACCAATTATAACCAAGTTTTTCGAAAAAGAGGTCTAAAAGACTCTTAAAAATGGGTTATGATGGGTTAAGATATTCTAAAAAATGTTTCCTTGCTTAATTTCACGTTAAGTTATATGATCATCTTAACCCATTGTATCGCGTTTTTATGGGTCTTTTGACCCTTTTTTCCAAAAACTCGGTTGAAATGGATTAAAATACTATCCAAAAAATTCTAAAAAAAAATTCACTAAAGTGGCATCATTTCAAAGTTATAAGGAAAAACAAAACAAGAAAAGTCTAAATATTAGCTCTAGAGTACTCTAGAGCAAGTTAGAGCAGTCAAAATTGTTCGATGAAACTTTTTTCTGCTCTAGCTTGCTCTATTCTATCCTAACCACTATTTATGAACTCGTGGACCTTTTTTGGTAAACCTTCCATTAGAGATTTGATAGTTGTTTCAGACACCTTTTTGGAACAGTTTGCCCATCTCTTTTTAAAATCTTGGATATTTTGGGACATTTTTTTTGTGCTCTTTAAGTTTCTTTTCACAAGAGACCAATATCTCTCCACTGGTCTTAGTTCCGGACAATTTGGAGGATTGGCCTCTCTTGGTACAAAAACTATGTTATTACTTTGGTACCACTTTACAGCTTTCTTGTCGTAGTGACATGATGCCAAATCAGGCCAAAAATATGTGGACACATTGTGCTCTCTTATGAAAGAAAGAAGTCCTTTTTTCAAACAATCTTTGATGTATATTTCGGCATTAATAGAGCCCAATGTAACAAATGACTTGCTTTTTTTGCCGCAACTGCATATAGCTTGCCATACAAGGAATTTTTTTGGAAATTTTGTCTGCTTTTGGATTCTTAATTGTTCTTCGACATTTCCTCGAGCATCAGCAACATAAAAATTTCGACCCGGAAGCTGCGTAAAATCTGCCAGTACATACGTTATGTCGTCCATTATACAACATGAATATTTTTGTATGAAATTCAATTTTAATTTCCGAGCCGTACTTTTGGCGTCTAAATTTTTTGCAGCATTCCTGTCTGGAACTTTTTGGACTTTGTATGTTTTCAAACCTGCATTGGCTTCAACTTTTCACACCAAATAGTCAGCGCACTAGGCTAACCGGGCAGCTTTTCTAGCAAATGTGTTTGGAGATCTTTTCAATATGCTTTCAATTTTCTTGGATTTCCCAATATCATGTGGTCCTTGTTTTCTTCCCGAACCAGGTTTCCTATCAATGGTCAAATTTTCCTGAAACTGTTTAATAACATTGGAAACAGTTTGAGGGCAAACCTTCTATTCTTTGGCCAATTTTTGGTAGGACTAATTTGGATTTTTTTGAAAATTTTTAATAATTTTAAGACGTACTTCTTTCTCTTCACTCATTTTGATCAAACTCACAACAAATCAACATGTTGGTCATTAAAAATAATAACTGACATATTTTTAAAAGAAAACTAGATCAAAGAAATTTTTAAATTTTACATCCAAAAAAAATTATTAGGTAAAACGTGTTTTAAGATTTTTTCGATCTCACTCCTTACTTATTATAAAAAAAATTGCAAAATTGTTGCTATAAATAAACAACTGTACCTCATACATACCAAAATTAATTTAATCAAAAGTTCTCGTATTCATAAAACTTGACAAAATTAGAATAAAAGCAGTAACAATTCATTCTTGTAATTTTTTTTTTGTTAAATTTTAATTTAAATTTAATTTTCAAATGTTCGCACTTCTACAGAAAAACACATGCAAACACAAACACCTACCAACACAAATTTACACAATTTAATAAATACGCATACATATACAAAAACGTCAAAAAAACAATCAAATTTACACAGGCACACACACATAGCACCCATAGAGAGGCAATAGCATTGCAAATGACAAAATCAAATTTTTTGGCTTTATGCTTTATTCATGTTACGCACACTTTTACTGCTTCTTCTTCGTCTTCTTTTACTTCTACCACTGCTGTTGCCCGCTTCTCTTCTGCTTCTTTGTGCGTTTCTACAGATGTCATGTCAACTCACACCGTTGCAACCGTATCCGCTTCCGTTTCCGCTTTCATTTGTAATACCGTGTCATTGCATACAACTCTGGTACATACATACATACGCACCAAAGAGAAAACAACATATGGTTGTCTGTGTACGAAGAAACGTTACAAGTTTTTTGATATGTATGAGTACTTGTAAAATATGTATGTAAATAATATTAGCAGTGTTGGTATTTACATGCATGTGTACAAAAACAAAGTAAAATGAGTGAATTTAGTACAATTAAAAGAAGTGAAATAAATGTTAAAGTAGCGTGCGTGGCACCTATACGTATTAGATTACCCCCACTTTTTGTCTAGTGTATGGTTTTCATGTTCGGCACCTACCCACCATATTTCATCAAAATAGCTTGTATAGTTTGCAAGATATAATGGGATGTAACGAAATGTGTCGCCAAGAAAGCGTTGCAAAATTTTTCTCAAAAAAGTGTAGAAAAACGTACATATATATAGCCATAAACAGTGTCAAAGACATGTGTCGCCAAAAAAAAAGTGTCGAAAAAAAAATGTGTCGAAAAAAATGTGTCGCCAAAAAAGTGTCGAAAAAATGTGTCGCCAAAAAAGTGTCGCAAAACATATTGCCGAAAAGTGTCGAAAAAATGTGTAGCCTAAAAAGTGTTAAGCAAATATGTCGCCATGTCGAAAAATGTGTCTCAAAAATAAGTGTCGAAAAAATGTGTCGCCAAGAAAGTATCGATAAATGTATCTCCAAAAATGATTATGCCGACAAAATAAGTCGCCAAAAATGTGTCACCAAGAAAATCTAGAAAATTATATTGCCAAAATAAGTTCGATTTCAATCTCCTAAAGTGGGTCGAAAAATGTGTCGTCAAAAAATGTTGTCACCAAAAAAAGTGTCGAAAAATGTGCCACCAGGAAGTTGCAAAAAATTTACCGCCATTAAAAGGTCGAAAATGTGTCGCCAAAAAAGGTTTCGAAAAATGTGTCACCAAGAAGATATCAAAAAAATGTGTCGTAAAATTTGTCGCAAAAAGTGTCGAAAAATGTATCATCTTAAAAAAAGTTTTCAAAAATTTTGTAGCCAAAAGTGTTTAAAAATGTGTCACCTAAAAAGTGTCGAAAAAATGTGTTGCCAAAAAAATGTGTCGCCAAGAAGTATCAAAAAATGTGTCGCTGAAAGAAGTGTCGAAAAAGTGTGTCGCCAAAACAGTGTCAAAAAATGTATCGCCAAAAAATGTATTGCCAAAAAAATGTGTCGCCAAGAAAGTGTCGTAAGATTTCGCTTTGAAAAATTATGTCGTCAAAAAAAGTGTCGAAAAAATGTGTTACGGAGAAAGGGTCCAAAAATGTGTCACGAAGAAAGTGTCAAAAATTTATCGCCCAGAAACATATCACCAATAAAGTATCAAAAAATGTGTCGCCAAAAACGTGTCAGAAAATAGTGTTGCCAAAAAAGGTGTCAAAAAAACGTGTTGCCAAAAAAGTGTTGAAAATGTTTCGCCACGAAAGTGTCAAAAAATGTAGCGCCAAAAAAAAATGTTTAAAAATGTGTCACCAAAAAATTTTCAAAAATATGTCGCCAAGAAAATGCCGAAAGATATATCGCCAAGAACATGTCACCAAGAAAGTATCTAAAAACGTGTCGGAAAATAGTGTTGCCACAAAAGGTGTCAAAAAAACCTGTCACCAAAAAAGTGTGGAAAATGCGTCGCCAAGAAAGTATCGGAAATATGTTGCCAAAAAAATGTCTCGGCCTTGAAATTTTACCCCTAACACGGCCAAAGAAGTTTCACTTTATAAAATTGTCCGAAATCAATTGCAATTTTCAGATTTTGAGGTAATGCCAAATTTTCGCCAAGATTCTCAGCAACCATTAGTTTGAATTGAATTAACTGATAATAATAAATTCATAAATCAAAAGCAGTAACCAAATGTGAGGATGAGAAGGTTTGCACAAAATAAACGAGTAAAATGAGTTAAGTCATAAGCAAAAAGCACAAAAAGTTTTTTATTCAGGATGGTACAGATCAGTACGCCAAAGCTTCTAGGATTCGAAAAGGTTCTTGAAACTGTTGCGAGAATCAACGAGAAGGTTCCAATTATGTCCAGCAAATAAAGCTCTTTAGATTAAACATCGATTGCCTGTCAAAGTGTGCTGCAGCAGTTTTGTGGACGCTCTTTGCTCCTGAAGGCGAAAAAAGTCACAAGAAATAGAAAAAGACTAGATTGAATTAGCTAACAACTACCAAATGTGACGAGAAGGTTCGCATAGTACAAATCGTGTAAAAAGATTTTTGAAACCTATGGTGTATCTCAGACATGCTTTAATCCACATTTGTATGTTTGTTTCCCTGGAATATTAAAATAAAGTGCTCAAATCATTTGTGTTATTTTATAAATTGCATCTTAGCAGAAATCACATACTTATTAACTTCAAAATTGTGATGAAATCCTTTATTTTTTTATACTGTACAACGGGGCGTATGAGTAACATGTACTTATAAGCAAATTACACTCAAAATTTTGTCTAGTTCGATGACATGTTCTGTACAACAGAACGTATGAGCAACATATTATTAAAAGCGGCATGCACTTAAAATTTTGGCTAGTCTATAAAACTATAATTTTTATACATCCCTAGTTCGATGGCACTTCGAACTTTTAAACTAAGTTATTTCTATAGACTTTTCATTGCTCTACATACACAAACAAATGGGTTTCATAAATGGCCGCTTAATAGAAATGACACATTTCGATATAAACTTCGAAAATGTGATGAAATTTATGTTTTTTTTTTTATTGTACAACAGGACGTATGTGTAACATTGAATTAAAATCAACATACACTTAAAATTTTGGCTAGTCTATAAAGCTATAGTTTAAGATATCTTAACTCCGATGTCACTTTGAACGTAAAAACTTAGCCATTACTATAGACTTTTGATTGCGCTACAAAAACAGATGGTTTTCATAAATGCCCGCTTAACAAAAATGGCATATTTCTTTACTTAAAAATTCATTTTTATAAAAAATATTCAGCACAACACTGAGCGTAACGCAATGGAACATTTTATACCATAAAAAAAACAGCATGAGAGTTTGTCAAGTGCCAAAGCAAGTGACGCATAAATGTTTAATATTTGTGCATTTGTATGTTTGTATTTATGTAGTTGTATTTGTGCCAAGTCTTGTGCCTGTTTGTTTGCTTAATTTAAAAAAGTAGCTTATATTTTAAGCTCTCCAAGGCTCAGTCAAATACACACAGACAACAAACAAATACATAAGCAGCTTTCATTCACACAGCAAAAGAACATTGCTTGGCATTCATTTTGATGTGCAACTTTAATTTTTGTCTCTTTCTTTTTATTTTATTTTTATAATTCGGTTTAAATAAATTTTTATCCGACAAATTTGCTTACTTAAATGTGAGACAAATAGTAGATGAAATAAGTGAACGACAGCACTGCGCATACATATTTCATTTATTTTTTCGTTTTTTTACCTTTCGCTTTTTTGACAACTCGACTTGGTTTTATTTAAATTTTGTGAATTTAACACCTGTGCGATGTTGAATTTTGTATGCGAAATTCACAGCGTTAAAATGTAGAATCAGCAGTGATTTTTGATGAGCAAAAAAAGACCGGAAAAAATTCCATCTTTTTTTTTTTTTTTTTGTCATTTGAAATAATCCGAAAATTGACGCATAAATGAATTTACATTTTTGTTTACACAAATTTTTTGCGTTGTTTCTTTATTGTGTGTGGTTAGCATGGCGTATGATTGACTTTAATTTTATGATGCTAGTCGTGTGTATTATAGATTGTGGCGCAAAAGTAATGTCATAATGTTAATTGGCTGTCATTTTATTGGAAATGAAAAAAATGGTTTTCTGTTTTCACGAAAAGTTTGTCTGAAGATGTAAAATGACTAAGTTGAAAAAAATTATAACGATCATATGACTATCTCCTAAGTTAATGCAATTTTAAGCACATTTTATGGCATTTTGAATTTCATCATGGAAAGACTAAGCGCGGCAATTTTTCAGACTTTGGAGTCTTAAAAAGCTTAAAGAAGATCTACTATCCAAAATTGTGTTCAGTGTTGATGCCTAATAAGCAAAATATTCATTTTTGTGCTGAAGAACAACTTGAAGAGGTTAAAGAGCTGCCATAACGATTTAGTGTAACTAATGAGCCAGTGGTATCATCGATTCATATTTCAGCAAACATAAGGCCATCAGCAGCATAACTGTGCCCAATATTGCGACATAGTTACGACCTATTTGCTGCCTTAAACTGAAGCCTGTGATCCCGTAGACATTTGATTGCAACAAGACGGCGCTATTTGCAACATAGCCCGGTGAACTACGACTTTATTGTGTGAACAATGCGGTGAGTTGTTAATTTCACGTTTCAGGTAGGAGAATTGGAGGCCTGAAACATTTGATAAAACAACTGTAGAATTTTTTCCTTGGGGCTACATAAAATCCAAAGTCTACATAAATAAACAGGCTATGATTAACGAGTTGTTAGCCAAATTTACGTCAAATACCACTCGAAATGATTGAACGCATCTTCGAAAATTGAAGCTTCAGAATGGACCATGTTAGCCGCGCTACGGACGTTGAATCTCACGAAACGGTTTTATTTGGCCTATTTATATTTAGCGATATTGAGACGAAGATAGTTTTCACTTAACAACATTGATCGGAATTTTCGAATATCCGGATATGGTTTTTAGAAAAACTTTTAGAAAGTTGGAACCCCTGGATCGATTTGAAAAAAATGTAAGTAAAGAATGGAAGTATAGAATATAATTAAAAATTTATGTCTTTTTTTTGGCTCTTAAAATGACCCATTTTTTATCCCTCTAAATAGCTCTAAATCTAGGCGGAAAACATCTAAGTTTTGAATTCTAAACAATAGTTTAGACGCTTAGATTCTTTAATAAATGAAAGCAGGTTGCATTGACTATGTCGCCCAAGAGTAGGATAATTACAGACGAGATGCTGTACACATAACTCTGCAGAAATCTTTGTAGAAAGCAGCCAAACATCTAGCATACTAACCGAAAAGACAGTGGTGAGTGAGGATACTAAATACTAATTTTAGCCCTATGCTTTCCCAAAGCTATTTGACCTCTTGTAATTTAACTTTGGCTAGATCTGTTGAATAGTTAGAATACGCAAACTCCTGGGATTCTTCTAAATGTATAATTTACAGTTAGCATGTGGTTTGCCCACGCATTCGTTATCGAATGATAAGGGCAAAAGTAAAAGCATCAAAGAGAGAGTTGTATGAGACAGAGTTCCGAGATTCAGTACACAGAGAAAACAACATTGTCAAAAGTGGCAGAAACATAGTTATTTTAACCACGTGGCCACCCAAATTTTGAACATGGCTCGTTTGTGGTAGTTTTAACAATGCGCGTTGCTAAATGGGTTTCAACTACATTTGTGAGTGATTTAACAACGCGGGTTGCTAAATAAAATACAAAAGGCAGCGTTGTTGAATAAGTTTCAACCACGTTTGTGAGCGATTTCGCAACGCACCATACAAATATTAGCTTGGAGCGTTGTTAAATCTAAATCAGCAACGAAACGTACTTAAAACACTCACGAACGTGGTTTTTTCTTCTCTCTGTGTAGTCTGTTGGTGAAAATTAAGATATTTCTGGTTGAAAATCGATGACATTTGTTTGTTTGGTACTCTAAAAAGAGAGTTGTTTATTGGACACTTGAGAGTAAATGTACTTCCCCCTACTTTATAGCCCATTTTAAAAAATCATTGAAATTTTGAACTGCGTACTTTTTAAAGCAAAAAACCGTTAATAAACTAACTTCATAAATTATCTAGGGGCACCTGCCTATCTATCACTAAAATTCTCGTAAATTCGAGAGCCTGCATTGCATGTGAACAAAAAAAAAAATGAATTTAGCATGTCTCAAAACCAGAGTGTGTTACCAACTAAAAACAATTAAAAATTTTTCACAACAGACGGCGCTTAGTGGGCTTTATGATTTATACATATAGCGTTTTTGAACGGTGACATTCACCTTGACGATAGCCGAAATGGTAAAGCACTGTGTTTCTCTCATCAGAAATACGGAGTCAAGGGTTCGAGTATGGCTTCTGACAAGAATTAACTAGAACTGATCTGATGAGGCTTTATACATATTTATATATGAAAATATATAAATAAGTATGTGGAAGTAGCCGAAACACTGACTGTGTTAAGTAGTTCAATATAAATTTATCATATTTCGATAAATCTTTATATTGCTAAGAAACAACTTCAGAGCCCTTTAATACTATGTTAGACAAAGGCTACGACTTTAATTAATACACTTTTCGAAAGGTATTTTGCAGTAGATTTGCGAAAAGTTCAAATTTTTTTAATAAATTTCCACAAATTATAATTAACATGCTAAGGCAGAACTTTAGACCCCCTTTTTACTATGTTAGAAATGGTGTACGTCTTTAAGTTATACATAACCATTTGAAAGGTATTTTTGAATTGATTTGAAGAAAGTTGAAATTATTTTAATATATTGCCTCTATAGTTAGGCTCTATCATTACAAATCACATTTTTGGCGACTTCTTCAGGCGATCGTTTATTTGAATTATATATTTTAAAATATATTAAAAATTTTTTCAAAATTAACTATTGAATTACGAACATTTAACATTAAACATAAAATACAAATGATTCAATTACTAGCAAAAACTTTTCCAAAATCTCAAAGTTCTTAAGCAGAAAATTACGAAAATAAAACAATACCAAAGTACTTGAGATTATACAAATTTTAATTTAATGTTATAAATCCACATTCAATAATAAGAGGTAAACGAATTGTGGACAAATACAATAAATGTAAAAACATTTCCAAGTGACCACAAGTTTTGTGTGAACATATTTACATGAAAAACAGGAAAAAGGAAATTGGTCAAAAAAAAAATAGTTTTCATTTTCCTATCGATATCAGAAATGATTAAGACTTTCAATCTCATGCTCAATTTCAAGTGATTTTGCCTAAAGCAGCAGAAAAACCTACACGAAATCAAACAGGAGTCAAATAAAACCATTTCTGTCTACAGGGTGGTTTGGGGTTTAGTAAAACACCGGAAAATGTAAGATTTCTGAGACAATTCTGAACAACTTTTCTTAGTTCCATTTTTCGAAATTCGCAAAACTGACGGAGATATAACCATCGTAAGATCGGGATATAGCTTTATGAAAACCGGTATAAGTTCGGAACTCCTTGATGGATTTTAATAATATTGGTGACATATGAATTAATTGGCTACAAAATTAGTGTAAACAGTTTTAAATCCGAGTCATGGTCTTTGAGATATGACAACTTTTCGAAAATTTTGACCAGATTTTTTTTTTAAAGCATTTGCTTTCAAAAAACTGTATATTAACCCATAATTTTGGTAAAAAATATGAAAGCGCAATTTATTTCCTTACATTTGTATCTGATTTTCTTCATTAGCATATTTTTTTAAAGGAGAACAAAAAAGAATGGAACTAAGAAAAGTTTTTCAGAACTGTCCCAGGAATCTTGCATTTTCCGGCGTTCTACTAAACCCCAACCACCCTGTATATACATACATACAGACATAGATATGTAGTTGAATATTTAAGTGTGTCAGTGTACATATTCACACAAGTATGAATATGTCCCTACGTGTGTGTTCAGTCTATTGGCCATATGTTGATTGATATTTCATGTCAGAGAGCAATTTATATTCTTGGTGAGTTTTAATTGATTACAATTTATCACAAGCAAGTGTATGCGACTGCTGTACGTACGTTTGCATATACGTTGGTGTTTGCCCAGCGATGGCAAACTTATGGCACTCATAGCATTTAATATTTTTTTATTTCCAACTGAATGGTGTCCCATAATTCACGCAAGATTTCATATATATAAATTTTTTTCAACTACATTTATTTTTAAACATAAAGAACATAAGAAAGGTTTAGGTATGGTTTTGCAAATCAGACAGATTACCTCTATGGCACATACGCATTTTTCTGTCGAAACTTTAACTGATGCAACGTTAAATTTCCTCTTTCCTCTAAACTGTCAGCTGTTTTCTTTGTTTGATTGGCAACACTTTACCGCACATATAGCGGCCAATTTAAGTCTTGCGTGAATTAGGGGACACCCTTAAGTTGATAATCAAAAAACCCTTTTACGCGGGGAATTGCATTAAATCCAAATCCCCAACTCTAGTTCTTCGATGAACGGTAATACTGACTACTCGCTATAACTTATCACTAGCTCGCCAAAAAGTACCATCTCTGTATATCAGTCAATTATGAGACAAGAATGTTGCCGTCTCCCTCACTCGTGTGTTATACCAATGGCTGACAGATTTGCATGCAATTTACGCCAAAAAAACGAAAATTGGTTCACTAGTTTTGATAACTTTCTTACAGAACAGTACGCTTGTGGATTTGGTTTCCGAAATTTTTTATAAAACTATAATACATACTTCAAAGCAATACGGACAGCAGCTCAGGGAAAACACTTGCGCATCCGATTTACCACCCCCACTAGTCGTTGTACCACAAAGAGACTCGTAAGTATGAATATATGGCCCCTGACCAAATAAACCTACTATGCTTACATATTAGCGATGCCTTAGACGACATTTTTCAGTAATGAACCCCGTGAGAACTGAACAAAGACAATCTGTTAAATCATGGAAATCATCTCGTACATCAAAATCAGCTGATGAACCCCGTGAGAACTAAACTACTTATAATATTCTGTGGACTTTTGACAAAACAATCTAAGTCGAGATAAGACAATTCTCCAGGATTTTAGTCCTAAATATACAATTCAAATACGCTTCTTTTGGTGTAATCGCCATGTCTATGAGTACTTGTTCCAGAGATGTAAGGGTGTCCCATAGTTCACGCAAGATTTGAACTTAGCGCCATTCGTGCAGTGAAGTGTTATGAACCAAAAGAAAAAAATAATATGACAGCTGACACTTTAAGATTAGTATGTAGTAACGTATGGAAAGAGGAGATTCAACGCTGCTTCAACGAAATTGAGCCACATTGAAAAGTATCAGTTTTTAGGCTCTCCTGAAAAGTTGCCAATTTCGAGTTAGGTTGTTTTGTCAAAAGTCTACAGATATCCAAGCTTATACATATAGGAAAAACATACATCATATGAGGGCGTAAAACCACTTCAAACCTCGAACAGACCTAAGAATGCCATCGCCATTACCATGCTAAAATACATCCTCTAGATCAAAATTCATCACAAAAAATGAATTTTTCCAAGATAAAATCGTGATCAAAAGTCGCATTCAGAACAAAAGGGCTTATTTCCATATAATTTCATAGAAATTTTTAGAGTTTGATACGAAAAGACGTATTTCGAATAGTGGCCAAAAAAACTTAATATTTTTTATACTATATAGGTGCTTACATGCCATGCCTGTAGACATCAGCATAAAGTTCCAAATGGTGAAATAAGAGTGATTTGCAAACAAAAGGGCTTATTTCCAAACGTTTCAGGACAAAAGGCTTATTTCCAAATGCTTTTTGCTATTAGTACAAAAACATATATTATAACAAAAATGTTAAGGGGATTAGAATCTTTGGTCAACTTACTATAACACTGGGGACATTAAAAAAGATAAGTTATTGTAAACAGAGCATAAAAGTTTTTTCTTATTACTGAAAATTTGTTAAACATGGTTTTACGCCCTTTTGAAAAATCATTCCTCATATAAAATTTGTGCGACTCGACGTAAACATTAAATACACGAAGTTTCAGCAGTGTGGTCATGAATCACTTTTTTGGGGCTGGGTTCACGGACTACGAGTTCGGCTAAATAAATCTCCAAAAATTCACAAAAATGTTACGAAGTGAAAAGTAGTTTAAGTAGAACTGGCATAAGTTGGAAGCCATTGAATGGTTATCAAAAATATTGATGTCATATAAAAGCTATTTCAATAAGCTATCAAATTGTCGTACTAAAGTTTTTTGTTATTTATTTTTTCAATAAACGTCAAAATATTTCCTCCCCAATTATTGCCGATAGCATTATTTTTCCAGTGAATTTTGGCCATCCAGATAATTTTTTTTGCGATTGCAAACTAGGGAGTAAGAGAATAAATTCTCGAGAATATTTATTTGCGATAAGGCCCAGTTTAACATTCTTGGCACGCAAGCTGAAAAAAGATTTGGCTCCACTTTAGAAGTGTCATATTACACTTGTGCCGAAATGCACATGTATGTAACTGTTTGCCTCTGGTATTGGTGCTGTGTTTTAACATACTCAACAAAGTAAACACTTGCGTGCAAATGAATTTATGTTGATTTCTTGTCACTCTTACCAATTTTCTCAAATATTTTCATCATACAAAGCCTTTGACGCTTAAGTAGGTCAATTTCTAATACAATTTTTACGTAAGTCTTGGAAGCAAATGAGACTTTTATTCAAATGGGGGTTTGTAGCATTTGATTATGCACGACCATAAAAACATTTCTTGATATTTAAAACTTAATTCTTTTTCAATTTCGGCTAAACGGCTGAGTTTTTAGGCTATGTATTTAATTTGAAAACTGAACAAATGATTTTTTACCTTAATATTTGCTGATTTCGCGTTATTTCAATGCATGTATTCTCCTGTAACTACTATAAGGAGCATAGGCCCACAATGAAACGTTTCTTTTTGTCGTGATTCTTCTTACGATGACTTTTATCTCTTGCCACGACTTTCCAAATCCAACACTAGGTGCAAAGGTAAAACGTTGCTACTTCTTCCTTCTTTAATTTTCGTCAAGGTGTTTGAAAGACATCATGTACCAAATTTTATAATGATACTATTGGTCCCAGCAAACGTTGTTCTGCCCTTTTTTGTAGGTGGCGCGATGAGTTCGATTTGAACGAAAGCTGCTATACTACAGGTACAAAGATTTATCATTTAAAATAATTTTTTTATATAGCGTGCGCAACAACCTCGGTCCCTGCAATTTGTTGCAGGCTTTATAACAAAAGCTTTTATTCCTACATACCCTATTGCACAATCCACTCCACTTTTTGCACGTTGATTGGTAGTAAAAATATTTATTCACGTACCAAGTTTTATAACAAAATCTGTTATAAGTACCTGCAGAAATATAGCATTTTAAGTCTTTTTTTTTTTTTTTTGTGGCGGTTATAAGGTAACAAGCACACGCACACTACATTTTTATATATATAGACTAGTTACCCAGGAGCGACTTTGTTCGCCCGTTCCCGATAACCTTTAAAAATGTATGTACCTTATCTCATCCATATCTGTGAAACAGTCTCAGAAGGTCTTTTTTTTTATATCGGATGTTATTTGTTACAGTCCCAGAATTTTTTAATGTTCCGGGCGATTCCGAGGGTATTAAGAGTTTCTCCTGGAATCTCACCGATAGCATGTCTTCGAAAGCAAAAAAAAACATGCAAATTCGATAGCTAATTTTTGAATTATGGGATTTCCAAGAACCCGAAGCCGAAGTTATTTCGAAAAAAATTGTTTCCTAAAACCTTGCCATGCAAAATATCTATAAAGGAAGGAAAAAATCATGCAAATCGGACGAATGGTTCTCGAGTTATGGAGACAGACAGACAGACGTTGTATTTTATATAGAAGTATGACAGTTACCCAAAAAACAAAAACGTTTGGAAAATAACTTATTATACGCTTATTGAAGCTAACATTTCGTTTAGAAATTAACTGGCAACTATTCTTGAATTTTAATTACAGTCGACGTCCAATAATACGAATTATATAATGTCAGGCCCATTCGTAAAATCGAAAAATTCGTATTATCGCAACGAAATTTTGGTCCTTTTTTCTTTTATATTGAAACATATCGTCGGTTTAGAGATAAAACTCATTAACTCGAATATTTGTTTTGAGAGAAAACATCAGTTTACGAAAAAAATTTTCTGAAAAATAGGAAATTTATGAATTTTTTTTCTGAGTAATATGGTACGGAAACGGAAAACACAATTAGGGTATTTCTTAAAACGTGTAAAATCCTCAAAAGCTCGTAAAACTGACATAGTTCGTATTAAATTTGACAACAATTGCGTGTTTTTAAGGCATTTACACATTTTAAGGAATACCCTCAATATTTTGATAAAAAACAAAAAAATTTTTGATGGATAAAATATGGAAACTGTTAAGCTCAATTTCCAAAAAAAAAAAAAAATACTTAATGAGTTTTGCCACTAAAAGAAGAAATTTAAAGTAAAACACGCCAATTGTACCAGTTAAAAAAGCATGATGTGACCGATTTGGCTAAAATTTGGCATTGTTGTATTACCGATGCGCGAGGATTTTGCTCTGATATTTCTTGTCAAAAAACAGGGTCGCAAAATTGATTTTGGTGATTTTTGTAAATTTTTTAGAAAGACTTCTTTTCAAAAACTCAAACTTTTTTTTCAGATTTTTCGAAACGTTTTATAATTTTTAAACAATTTTTCTCCAAATGTTAGAATAAAAGCATTTCAAAACGTTCTAAAAATTCTGAAAAATTTCCCACGTATTCTTTTATGCATTCTAAGCATTTAATGCTTAGCAAAAGAGCAAAGCCCACTAAGAAAAAAATCTCATTCGTATTATCGAACCGTAAAATTTACCGCTGTTCGTATTATAGAATCACGTGTGGAAGAAATATTGCATTCGTATCATTGGACATTCGTAATACGGAGCATTCGTATTACTGGACGTCGACTGTATTTAATTATCGAAACTGGACCCTTCATAGCAAGCTTGTGAAAATCATTTGGAGCAAGCTTATTACAAATGTTTTTATACAATATTTTCCAAATTTTTTTATTCAATATTTTTAAATTGTTTTTTTTTTTTAACTTTTCAATTAACATTTTGTTAGTATTTATTAAGTTCATTAAACAACATTTTCCAAACATTTTTATATTTAATTAAAAACAACAAAAAAATCTAATTGTTGATTTTAACCTTGCAAATTAATTTTAAAAATAATATTTGCCAAACGTTTGAAAATTGATTATGAAAACATTTGAAAATTAACTTTTTCTAAGCGTAAGAATTGAAAAGGTTATAAAATTGTTTGTTGGGTACAGATATAAAGTATTTTTGTCTAGGGGTGCAAAGCCTCACTTTTCGTAAAATATTTTATAAATACAATACACGTTCTCGTATCAAGTTTTGTAAGAAAAGAAGCTATAAGCGCAGATATTACAATTGAGGGGTATAGAAACAAAGGCGACAATCTCCATTTTATTCATGAATGCATCTGAGAATGCCATCAAGTTGCATTTGATGTAAGCTTGTGATCAGTGAAATTTGCAATACCAAATACATCTCTATACAATATATATCTAAGGTTGAAAACTGCCAATCAAAGCAAAGGCAGCAATCTCCATTGAAGATTGCAGCTTTTGCTTTAATTACTAAACTTCTTAAGCAAAACTTCTTAGAGCTCCGCCAAAAAATAATATTATTTTTTCACCATTTTTATTGGTTTTAGCAACTAATGAAGTCATGTACCTAATTTCAGCGAAATCGATGGTGGTGTGGCAATTCGATTAGTACAAACCTATCAATTTCCACTTGATTGAAACAAACACGACAATCTCCAAAATTCTTATCGAATTTGTCCATAAACCCCTTTGAGGATTTGATTCAAACTTGGTATACATCCTCATCTAACTCTATTCTACAGCATTGCAAAACATACAGTTTACTAAATTCGTGTATCTTCAGAGATACACGTTTTTATTAGTTTTCACAAAATTAAAAAAAGTGGAGATTGTCGAATTTGCTTCAAGTGTCCGTTAGCATAGGCATTGGACGACGAACATTTCAAGACCGGAAGAGACAAAAAATTCCGCATGCACAAAAATGTTTTCATCTGTAACGAAAATATAATATAATAATATGTTAAATTTTCTCTAATTTTTGCATTTTGTGAACGCAGTATACTCCTCTGTACAAAATTTTGTAATAATAACTGCTACAGATGCAGAGATATAGCAGTTTATGGTTTTTTATATGGGAGGGCCACGTCCGCTCGATAAATAAATAAATAAATTGGTGAACATAGCATAGTCCCGTGTACAAAGTTTTGTAATTATAACAGCTATAATTAATTAAAAATTATTTTTCAAATCTGAGAATTTGAAAAACTGTCTTGGATCAATTTCATCCGCCTCATAGCTTAACGTTTTTCCGCATTTTTACTTTCAGTATCATCTTGACGCGAGAAAATGTCGAGGTATCGTAAAAATGATGAAACTACAATTTTTATTGATAAAAACCACACCCAAAACATCTTGCAACGTATGCGGGAAAGCGTAGAATCTGACGTCATTCTAATTGCTGGCAACACTGAACAGTTAAAAATTCCAGTGCATAGATTCGTTCTATCTGCATCCACCGACTACTTTAAAACTATGTTTACGCCACGATATAGCGAGAGTACAGCAAGAGAAGTGAAATTGTCCCATGTTGATGGTGAGACACTCAAGTCCCTAGTAGAATTCATTTACTCAGGACGATTGGAAATAAGAAAAGATAACGTCGAAAAGCTAATTGTAGCAGCTGACTCACTTCTTTTGGATGCAGTAGTCAGTGCTTGTAGTAATTATCTCTCAAGACTGCTAGACTCAAGGAATTGTTTACATTATATTCAACTAGCGGAGCGCCACAATTTCGTTTCGCTTTTAAAAAATTCCAAAGAATATTGCTTGCAGAATTTTGTTAAAGTTTACAGCACTGATGAGTTCTTGGATTTAAACGTTGATCTATTGCAACAGTTACTGGCCAGCGATTACCTCTGTGAAACTAATCTTTTTAAATATCATTACACGTTTCGGGATTATATTAATCCAGAACAGCATGTTTTTAGCAGCCTAATGAGATGGCTGAAGCACGATCCATTGGAACGCGAGCAGTATAAAGATGAATTGTTAAAATTAATTCGGATGCAATTTTTGGACCGATCGTTTGTAATTAATAGTGTGCAACCAGTATGTACTTCAACTGTATCTCAACGGCTGATTGCGAAAGCTATTATATGGCATTCATTATCTGAATCCACAAGATTAAATGTAGAATTGGCAAAACCAAGAAAAAGAACTAACCAAAGTTTAATGGCGATAACAGGGAATTCTAAATTAGACATATTCCTCCTCAAAGCTTACAATTCATGGATGTTGTTTGGAACAAAATTAAAAAATCTTTTAGATTTTGATGTTGCAGTTCAAGACGATGATCTCTTCATAGTTGGAGGTGCAAATAGACTTTTTGATGATTCCACTATTCATGGTAATTTTTTTTTTTTTTGCTATTTAGTTTTACGATATTTTGAATAATTTCGGACATGAAAAAATAAATCCGTATAATGTAGAGAGGCCAGGGTCCCTATTCTCTAACTTGCTATCTCATATTCTCCATCGCCAAAACTCTAAAAATTCAAATTTGGAGTTTGTAAGCTAAATTCTGATTCTCGTTGCTAGCAATCTCTAAATTTGTAGCTTATTTTCTGAGATTCAATCTAGTGTTCAATTTCAAATTTTTTCGACTCTAGCGTAAAAAATATATATTAAAATTTTACTGAAAAATAATTTAAATTAAACAATATGCTATTGAAATAAAAGTAATACAGTAGGCGATTTTCTTTTTTCGTTCGAAGTAGAGTCTGAGTTGTCAAAAAATAATTTGTGTTTCTTTTTTTGTTCAGAGTGAAATCAGAGCGC
This sequence comes from Calliopum simillimum, assembly GCA_951812925.1. NCBI lineage: Eukaryota > Metazoa > Arthropoda > Insecta > Diptera > Lauxaniidae > Calliopum > Calliopum simillimum. The sequence continues at coordinate 93,004,955 of OX638372.1, read as the reverse complement.
GCTCTATGAGCTCAGAATGAAACGACGGAGCGTTCAGAGTAAAAGACGGAACACATCGAAATAGACATTTGAAAGTAGAAAAATAAACAAAATAAAATAAAAACAAACTTGATTTTAGATTGTGCTGGTTATTTTGAAGTAAAATAAAATAAATTTAATAATTTATTTGAATTTTTTGGCAGTTTGATCGGCTTTCAATGGAAAAATGTTCAAGTGTGTTTCATAAATAAATTAGGGCGCTCTGAGCGTGCTCTGTTCAGGTTATACTCGACGTGCTCACGCTCTGTTCAGAGCTCTACTCTGAACAAAAAAAGAAAAACGCCTAGTAGCACAGTGGTTAGAATCGCCTAGAAACACAAAGGTCTCAAGTTCGACACCACAACATAAACTTTTTTTTATATTTTTTAAAATATTTACTATGTGTAATCAGTAAAAAATACGGTTTTTCTTTACGGCGCACAGTTACTGAAAAAATCAGTAAAAAATACTGGGATTTTCAATGAATTTTTTTTCCGTGTGAGAAGTTCAACAAATATTTCGGCCGATACATCGAAGGATCAGACGCCTGTCACTGTCTTCTCATTTTTTCTGAAAGCCTTCCTCGATTCGATCTTTATAAGATAAGGTTCCATATCATAAATGAATTCGTATACATTTGTTCTACTTTACGAATAAAATGTTGGTTTTAGCACAGAACTACAATATAATACAAAAATGCTTTATTAACCTTGTCGATTAGCCTTTGTAGGAATTCATAAAATAAAATGTACTACCTGGGAGTGCCGAGTGCCACGTTTGTGACCGTTGTTGTTTGACGTTATATTCCTTAGCTAAAATATTTTTAAAACTTTTACAAAGATAAAGAATGCAATACATAATAGCGCGAAAAAATAAACTTAAACACATTTCATGAATATTTGTATTAAAAAAAAAAAGCTTAACAATTATCTTGCCCGCTGTGAGATTCGAACCTTGGACATTTAGCTGAAAAACAAAAATACAACCACTAGGCTATTCCATTTATTTTGTATAATAAGGGGATTCCTTTAAACTCGTAAAAGCCTCGAAAAGCACGTAAACCTCGAAAACTTTCGAGTCTCGTAAACAAAATTTAAAAATTTGTATGAAAAAAAAGTTTACCAGGCCTCGAAAACTTACGAGGCAAATTCGATGCGTAAAAAGCCTCGAAAAAGTACGAGAGCGATTGTTGTCAAATAAATGTAGAGAAAGTAAATTTTTGTTTTGAAAATTGAATTTGAATTGAATATTATTCAAATTATATGACAGCTGATACGTTGTTTACACGTTTTTAGGAATGTGTGTTCCTGAAAACAAGTTCGTAAACTTTCGAGTTTTTCATGGTTTACGAGTTTACGAGATTAAAGGTATCCCCTTAATGAAATAAAAATGTATAATATTCAAATACTCTGGCGGAAAAAATTTTAAATAGTGTAAAAAATTTACGGTTTGTGTCTAAATATTGAAGAAAATATTTTAGCTAGGCAAGTTGAAATATAGAAAAGCATTTGTGACTAATCTCTAAAAAATTTTTGTTTTAAAATTTTTAGCATTTAGGAGACGGAGAATAAGCAAAGCAAGTTAGAGAATAGGGCCCCAGGATTAATACTTATAACTATAATCTAAGTTTTTATAGCTAAAAAATGCAATGTCGATTTCGATTCTAGATATCAAAATATGTATGTATATGATAGCAAAATCACGGTTCGATTTAGTTCGAATCGAAATCGAATAAGGGTAAATATCTTAATTTCGTAATAGTCCCGTACAAACGAAAATGTCTCGTACAAATAGGCGGGGAGCTGGTGATAGTAAAACTGCACTTATACTGGTTTTCAAAATTTTTATATGAATCGAAAGTGTATGGTCATAGGTACAATTTAAGCCTGGTGTACCAAGATTTATTCTGGCACTTATATTTTTTACTAATTTTTGAAATTTGCATTTTCAGAAGCATTTTGCACTCACACGATTTAAAGAAAATAAATTCAGACATTTTTTTTTTTTTTTATTTGTTCGTTTTTAACTCTACTTTGAAAATACATCGGCGTGAAAACTCAAAACTTGACCAAAATACTTGTCATACCAGTTTATAACATAGCTTCATCCCTCAGAAATAATAGGTATGGAGCCACGCCATTTTAAAATTATTATAACTGGTTAAAGAAAAATCATACAAGACTACTTCGCACTATCTCAAACACCGAACTACACTAAAAATGCAATCAGAAGCTTATAGCAAACGAGATCAAGCTAGTAAAGTAGGGATGGATTGGTCATACTTTAAGGAAACCACAGAAGTCTGCCAGGCACTTGAGTAGAGTGGAGTCGAGGCAATAGAGGACGTGGATAAGGAAATCCAAGAAAAGGGAAAGTCGTGGCAAGAGAAAAATCATCGCAAATGATAGTGACAAATGAAGGCGTTTTATTTTGGTCCTATGCTAATCCTAGGAATTACAGGAAAATACATACATCTACTGTAGTTATCGTTGGGCATTAATGGGTTAGTGCTCATCACTGCTCTAGATATAATTGGTATGACAAGTATTTTGGTCAAGTTTTGAGCTTTCAAACCGAAATATTTTCAAAGAATAGCAAGCAAAAAATAAACAAATTTTTCATTGCATTTATTTGTGCCAAGATACCAGTTGGCACACCAAACATTGCCAAGATTTATCCTGGCATACCAGGCTTAAATTGTACCTATGACCATACACTATCGATTCATACCAAAATTTTGATAATCCGTTTGAGTGCAGTTTTACTTTCACTGGCTTCCGGACTAAAACAATTTAGTTTTCATATCGTCGTGTTAAAACTACAACTAGACATCTACATATATTGATGTTTTGTGTTAAGCTTACAGAAAATTTAAGAAAAAACAGCCTTATGCTATTTTGAAATGTAGTCTCCATCCAACTTTATATAAAAAATAAAAAGCAGAAAACTTCAAAATCCCATACAAAAAATGAATTTGAAAATACTTAAAACGCTTTTTTCTCAAAAAATGAAAAATGTAGATGTCTAGTTGTAGTTTTTACCCGACACACACTGGTTCCAAATCCCTAAAAGCTGGCCAAAAGCCGAAATCATTTAAGTTTCGAGACAATATTTTTTACCTGGGGGTTTTTAGGTCGCTGATTACGAATTTGATGTTAGATTTAAAAAATAAAATGGTGGAACAAAAAAATTTACTCGGGGGTTTTTGGAGTCACTGATTACGAATCTGATGTTAGATTTATAAAAAACAAAATGGCAGATTCAAAATGGCAAAAAACAACACTTGCACAATTTTTATATCTAATTTAAAAATTTATTTCAAAACTTATACTTTGATAGAGTTGTATGCAATGTTAAATTGATCTACATAAAAATAAGTTTTAGATTCCTTTATCAATGGAGTATAAGCTGTATAATAATATAAACATTTTTCCATTTAAGGCGAGCAACACATATTGACACTTTGTAAGCAATATGAGTTAAATTTTCCTATGGATGCTTCAGAAAAAATCGCGTCAAAGAAAAAAGGCACCTCAATTTTTTTATATGTGTTAGAAAAGGTTTCAATCTTCTTAAATCCAAAAAATCTTGGTGGTAGCCATTGCAAACTGATTTTGTGAAATAATTAGATTTTAAGTAAATCATATTTACCGTAAAAGTATAAATTATTGCAAGTTTTGAATATAGAGATTCGATAGTATTTTCTTTTACGAAGAGATTCCATATCCAAACATTAAAATCGGTTCAGTTTTACAGTAACCACACAATTTTTACAGTCAACACTTAATTTTTACTCCTAACTCACAGAATTTTGCGTTTGAGAAGCGTACTTTTGGAGGTCTATGAATATCTGTCAGACAATACGGTTCATAAAAAGTTAATTTAAAAAACTTTTTTTTCTACTTTTGGCCAGCTTTTAAGGATTTTGAACCAGTATGCGACGATATAATTTTAAAAAATATTTTTTTTTTTACTATACCATGACCAAAATACCCCATTTTCACTTGCCTAGCTAACCAGATGAAATAAGAAAATCCTTATAATTTATTCTCATGGGGCGTTAGGAAATGTCCAATGGAATAACGCCAAAAAACAAACGATATATCGCCCAAAATAGTTTCATATAAATTTGGGCGATAATCATTTTAGAAATAACGCCCAAAATTCGAGCGTTATTTTGTTTAAAAAAACAAAAAAAAAAAAATTAAACTAAGTCCAAATTTTGGAAGTTATTTCCAAAATGATTATATCCCAAATTTAAATAAAAATAATTTGAGCGTTATTTTGTTTTTGGAGGTTATTTCATTGGACATTATTTCTTATTTCGTTTTTCCTTGATGAGTCATCTTCCATTCCACTGACAATTTATTTGACGGTTACCAAATCACAACACTATTTTCAATTTTATTTTTTCAAAACAATTGAGACTGATACATTTTCGATTTAAGCCAACGACGTATATTTTTATCAAGATACACAGTTCGCTACTGTGGAATTTGTTGAAATTGATAAAATGTTGCTGAAAGCGGACAAACGAAATGTCTAAATACGTTTGTTTTTCGAATTTTGCGTCTGTTTAATATAAAATTTTCAGTAAATCAAACGCAGCGTTGGCATAGCAACATTTTATTCCTCTTTGAACAGCTTTATTTGTGTCTAACCAAATTGCACAGACCGGCGAGTAAGTCAAACGAATAAAATTTGAGTATCTTATTCATATACGTCGTTGTTTAAGCTTCAATTTGCTTTTGTAAAAAAAAAAAATCATAATTTCGTTGTGATTTTTTGAATTCGGAGATGCCACCTAGTGATTTTTTAGGTTAAACTATCTAATTTTTTAAAAACTAGCTTATCATGCTAGTTCCAGTTCATTAAGGATAAAATCTCTTTTGTGGAGAATTTCAGGTTCTACAAATAATATTGATTTGCATTAAGGACAAAGTAACCGTTTAGGAAATAACCGATCATCAATACTATTTGAAGAAGCTGTAATTAGCCACAACAGAGATTCTAATACTTTTTATCGTGCGACTCACCCCACAGATTGCAGAACAGGCCTAAATATTTTTCAAACAAATCGAAAAGCTTTTTATATGGAAAACTTTCCTAATTAGAGCTTAATCAGATCCCCTCTGTTTAACCAGGCAAGTGAGAATGGGGTATAAGTCTACCTAAAAATAAATGTACTAAGTAGATGCTTTTTTTTTTGATTTATGATTTAGCAAAGGCGTTTTTTCGTCCGTACCGTATCAACCCTTTAAATACTGTCATTTGTCTAAATCTCCCAACAATGACTTTAAGAGATGGTAAACCCATGCACGAACGTCGTCGCTATGTTACCGTTGCAGTCTCAAAAGAATTTTTGTATGCGGTGGGTGGCCATGATGGAGAAAACTGCCTTAGTTCTGTTGAAAAATATGACAGAGAAAAAAACAAATGGAGCGTAGTAGCACCAATGTCAGATAGACGAAAAAAGTGTAGTGCAGCGATTTTAAACGAAAAATTGTATGTTATTGGAGGTTCCAATGATTCTGGATGTTTAGATTTAGCTGAATGCTATGATCCACAACAAAATGTGTGGACCAAAATTGCTTCTGTTGGTGAAGAAGCATGCTATACTTCTTCAGTAAGTAATTTAAAAAGTCACAAAAAAATTGTTTAATTTTTGGTTTTTTTCTTTTTCCGAAACAGGTTACAGTTGCTGGTGGTATATTGTACTTAGTAGGTGGTTTTTATTACAAAATATTTCAAATGTATGATCCGAAAGAGAATAAGTGGGTCATGCTGTGTAGATTACCTGTAGAAAAATTAATTGCATCAATATGGACATTCGAGGATACAGTAATGGCACTTGATGAACATAATGATAAACTTATTTTTTTGGAATTTGACCCTATTGAAAACGAGTGGAAAAAGAACAATAATATAGATTACCAAAAGAACGATGTGTGTAATTTGGAAGTTGCTCCACGCATTTTTTCCTATAATGGAGAAATTGATGAAAAAGAATTTGTTTCAATGGAACGTTACTGTTAAAAAACACGTTTTATTATGAGAAACTTAAGCAACAACATCTGAATCTAAATTAACTTTACCTTATATCTTAATAAAGTCCGATAACTACGAATTTTTTTTTTTTTCATAATTTTATTATTATTATTATTGTTTCTTTATTATAATAGTCCGGGAGCCGGTGACAGTAAAACTGCACTTACACGGATTTTAAGAATTTTTGTATGAATCGATAATGTATGGTCATAGGTACAATTTAAGCCTGGTGTGCCAGGAATTATCCTGGCACTAGTATTTTTTAGCAATTTTTGAATTTTGCATTTGCAGAAGCATTTTTGCACTCACGCGGATTTCAATTTGAAAAATGCCATTTTGTTGCAAAACTTTTTTTAATTTAAAAAAAGTTTGGCGGCACAAAGATCTGGCACACCGATTTAAAGAAAATAAATGCAAAGAAATTTTTTTTTTTTTTTTTTTTAATTTCCTCGTTTTTAGCTTTACTTTGAAAATACTTCAGTGTCAAAACTTGGGGGCGTGACTCCGCCCTTTATTCATTAAATTTATTTTTCCCAATGCCAGTTACATATGTACCAAATCTCATTCCTCTGAGTGCAATATTTCCAGAAATACGACGAATTACGAGTGGAGAGGGCGTGGCATCGCCTATTTTTTATTAAATGCAATTTACTCAAGCCTTGTTCATATACGTACCAAATCTCATTCTCTTATGTCAAATAGTTTCAAGATAGGACTGATTATTGCGATTAAAGCCCCATTTTTCCATATAAATAGCGTTTTTCCGACCTTCAACGGCCTTGCGGCACGGTCAAATATTTGCCGATCAAGACCAAAATTTTTATGCTTGATACTTATACCAATAGGAAGCATTTTCATTTTTAATTTTTCCCATATAACAAATGATAGGTCTAATGTACAAGGATGCCTTTGTCTCACAATATGTCGAATGACGATCTCGTATTATCGACCACGATTGAATTCACTATACCAGCGATATACTGTGGTTTTTGATAGTGCTTTATCGCCATACAAAGAACTGAGTTTATCGACACATTCTTGTTGAGATAATCCACGTCGAAAGTAGTGAAAAATAATCCAACGAATACCTGAAATTTGCATTTTTTGGCCAAATTGAATTTCTTAACTCACTGTAAACAAAACAAATAGCACTTTTACACCAAAACGTTGTGAGTACGTTTATGCTAAAAAATGTCAAACTTTTTTATGGTGTCAGATTTTAGCTATTGACATTACTGTTGCCAGTTCCCGAAATATAAATAGTGGCCCTCGTATATTGTGTAAAAATTTCATAATAAAAAAAACTTTCAATTGAAAACATATTACATACTTAAATTCCGAATAAAAAAGTAAAGGGATAAAGATAAAGAAGAGTAATGAAAATTTGATGAAACATAGAACAAAGTTACAAACATAAAGACAACCAAACAAACAAAGACAAATAAAAAGAATGAATGCAAGCATTCTAATGAAACTTCAGACGATCATGCACATTAGCATGGTATGGAGAATGGATTAAGTTTCAACTTTGTAGTTAAAAACTGGAAGGCGTGGCATCGCTCTAAATAACTTTCACAGAAAAATTTCCGAGAACAGTTTAATAGTTAAAAAAATTTTCTATCAAACGATAAAAAAGCTATTTTCATTCGAGTTATAGTTTAGGAGATATCATCTCTTAAAAATTCATATTTCTATATCAGTTCCAGAGCTTATTATTAAAAACGAATGGAAGCCTTTTAATGAAACTTTAGACAATCATGCACATTAGAATGATGTGAAGAATGGATTAAGTGTCGACTTTGTAGTAACCCAATGGAAGGCGTGACACCGCCCTAAATTTTATATTTAAGCTGGTCATATCTCGATCATTATACAACATATTTTGATGGAATTTGGTGCACAGCTACTGAGTGTCAATGGCTTATAAAAAGTAGGCGGGATCGAAAGAGTGCCACGTCCAATTTTTAGCATCTAAAAATTTGGTTAGGTACAGCAACTATGTTTTCGAGTAATATTGAAAATAATTTTTTTTTTTACATTTTATATTGAAAATATGAATATCAAAACTTTAGATCCCTCCAACTTTTTGTTCATCGTAAGGCATTGGTAGTCAGTCCGTCCGTCTGTGTAATATATAGAAACATGCAGCCTTATAAAAAATCATTTTCATATTCAATTTCAATTCAATTAACAACAAATAAATAAAAAAATAGGAAAATAACAAAGAAAAAAAATTTAAAATAAAAAAAACACCTTGCCCCCGGTGGGAATCGAACCCGGGTCAATGGGGCAAACTTGTGTAACGTGTGTGCAAAATTTCCATATTAAACAAATTTTTGTTGTATTTTTTTATATTCTGTTCTTCATTTCCTCTTTTTTAAAATCCATGTGTGAGCGCTTCTAAATTTCTATTAGAACAAGCGCTTTAGAAGTGCTTTCCCAAGAAGCGCTTGGCAAATGTTTTCCTACTCAAATATTTGCTGGTTTTAAGTTATTTCTCTCAAATTTTAGCATAATGAAAAAAGAAAGCTTGGTAATTTTTATGCAGAGACAACCGTTGTCCACATATGTGGACATTTAAATACATTATTTAAAATATTGCAGAAATGTGTTATTTGGATCCAATTAAGCAAAATTAATACTTAAGAGAAAATGTTTTTTGAGTAACATTTGCCAAAAATAATGTCATGATTTAAATATGCCACATTTCTTTCACATGGCGTCAAATGTCATTGTGTTTTGATATTTTTATTTTAAATAGATAGAAAATTCGTTTCCAATAAGCCCATCAATTTAAAGCCAGATGCTTTGAGAGCAACAGTTTAAAATTCCTTAAAACGGGCACAAATCTGCAACATACGGTGATCATTTGATCGATATCATTTTTTTTTTTTCAACTTTATGTCATCAATTTTGCACCTTAAAATAAACTTTTTGTGAAAACAGTGCTTAATTTTTTCATTTCTAACAAAAGAGCAGTCAGTTCACATTATGACATTACATTTGCCCCACCTTATGGAAGAACTTTGTTGAACTAACATTTGTTTATAAAAATTTTTCCTCTGCTTTTATTTATAGAAATATGAAACATAAACCCATAAAAGCACTTGTAATTAAAAACTCATTGTTGCTTTTCCTTTTTTGTTTTTTTATTCTTATTAGGCTGTGTACGAAAACATGAAGTCAGCAAAAAAAAATGTTTGCATTAATCATGCTGTAAAAAAAATAAAACAAAAGCAACACTGGGGGAAGAGTGGCACAAAAAAACAAGACACAGACGAGAAGGACATGAGAAATTTATGATGAAGAAAAAAATGTTTGCCTAAAGTTCATTTTCTGCAGTGTAATGTTGAGAAGTGTAACTTTTAAGATAAATGAGAATTACAAAAGGAAGAAACAACATGACTAAACATGATATGCTCAAGTTTTTTTGAATTTATATCTCTGCTGACGAGGATTATGAGATGAAAATGGAATGGAAAAATGAAAATATGAACAAAATTTAAAACAATAATAAATATTGTGTACGCTATTTGATGACAGTTAATTTGTGGTTATTTCCTCTTATATTTACTTTGTACTCTTGCTTCACGACGTTAAGTTTAAGTGCTTTAAAGCATTTTGAAAGTAATTTCTGACAACTTCCTTGAAATTTTTGTCTCATTCGTCTGTTATATACAAAATTGGTTTTTCTTCGGCAATACTTACTTTCTAGTTCAAATTAGTTTTTCAGGCCAAACTAGTTTTCCCTAGCCCGAACTAGTTTTCCCTAGTCGAAACGCATAATAAATGGATGTTTTTTTTTTGTGTCCTAGATTATTTTTTTGCCGGCCAAACTAGTTTTCCTGAAGCACATAGTAGGCGAAATTAATTTTTTTTTTTTTTTTTTCAGCCCGAATAAAGTGTTTCCAAGCCAAACTGTTTTTTTTAGCCCGAACTTTTTTAATCGAAACGCATAATAGGTGGAAACATTTTATATTTTGCACCCCAAACTAGTTTTTTTCCGGCCAAACTAGTTTTTTAGAAGCACATAGTATTCAAAATTAGTTTTCTTCTTAGCTCGAAATAGATTTTTCTAGGCGAAACTAGTTTATTCTAGCCTAAACTAGTTTAACCGAAGCGCAAAGTAGTAAAAATTAGTTTGTTTTTAGCCCAAATAATGTTTTTCTAGGCCAAATTAATTTTTTCGAGCTCAAACCAATTCATCTCAAGTGAATAGTATTCGTTATTAGTTTTTTTTACCCGAAATAAATTTTTGTTTTTCGTATCCCTACTTAGTTTGACCTGCGCTTCGGTTCGGAACACATAGTAGTCGAAATCAGTTTTCCTTTAACCAAGGAAGTTCTTTTAAAGTGTAGTATTAAAAAAAAGTTTATATTTTTTTTCTTGCCTTATTATATTGCCCTTTAGGCACGCTGCGGATTTACCTTCTCGTAAGATGTTTATCAAACTATTCTGCTCTTTCATTTTATCATCTAGTGAACTTATCAAAGTGATAAATATCTTAAAGATAAAATTGTCAGCGAACGAAAAATCATATCAATGAGCATTCACTCTGATTTTTATACCCTACACCCAGGGTATATTCACTTTGTCCTTCCGTTTGTAACGCAGAAAAGGAGGCGTGGCAGGTATGGAAAAGTATATATATTCTCGATCAGCGTCACCTCCAGAGTCGATATAGCCATGTCCGTCTGTCTGGCTGGGTGGCTGGCTGGCTGGCTGAATGGGTGTGTGTGAGCAACATAATGCACTCTGCCTCCGTCGTTAAAGTTAGCTCGTGGGATTGAAAATGAGCAAAATCGGTCAACGGACACGCCTACCGCTCTTACAAAAAATATATTTAAAATGCAATAATAAGAACATTATTTGCAATAACAGAAGCAAAATACACATTGATACTAGGGCTAGTAAGTATGTAAAAGCTCTGAGCGAAAACTTGATGAGAAGAGGCCATGGCACTTGCCATATAGGCAATTTGTTCCTTTAATCTGCTAGGAGTTACGGAAGAATAAAACAGTTTATTTTAATAAAAACTTGTATGTATGTATTGCATAGTATTTATCAACTACAGTAGGTCCAAGCCAAAGTCGTACACCAAACAAACTTTTTTTCGATGCCCCAAAACTAAGTACGCAAAAATAATTTAAGAAATTTGAAGTACATTTTTAAATAGCCTGTTTAATCCTTCAATTTTAACAAAAAACCAAACTTGAAATTTTTCGTTATTTTTGAAAATAAATAAAAAGTTACAGAAACCAAGCATATTCAGTACCAAAGCCAAAGTCGTACACCTTAACAAAATTATAATTTTTACATGAGTTCAGAAATCAGTGTACATTATTTTGTTTTTATTTGTCATGTTTAGTCCGTTTGGCATTCTTTGAATTAGTTTTTCACAATAGCTCGGATAAATTTTTTTCCCATTTTCCATGAATACCCTTTTCAGTTCAGTTTTTGAAGAAATATTGTGCTGGCGAACTTTTGCGTCCAGATAATTCCACAAGATTTTAATAGCATTTATATCTGGGCCCTGCGCCAGTTTTACGAATACATTGGGACAGTTGTATTGAATCCATGATCTCATATTATAAGAAATATGTTTGAAATCGTTATTTTATTAAAAGTACCTATTACTACATTGACCAAGTTTATCCTTATATTACAATAAATTTAGTCTCTAAATGTTCAAATACATCTTATGATCCTTACTACTATCAACAAAATGGAGTATTCCAGGCCCAGCTGCTGAAAAAGGGCCCCAAGCCATTAGTGAACCACTGTCATGTTTTACATATGGTTTAAGGTTTTTCGAACAAGGTGCTTCAGTTGGTTTTCTCCATATGTATGGTCTGCCGTCTGTTTCAAAAGTATTAATCTTACTTTTATTCAAGAAGAGGACATTTTTCCAAAAGAAAAAATCTTTATGGCAGTGAGTTTTAGCAAACAGCAACCGAGCCTCTTGATGCTTCTTCTTTATTAAAGAAAAACGTTAGACCAAATGTAAAACATGAAGGTGGTTCACTAATGGTTTGGGGCTCTTTTCAGCAGCTAGGCCTAGAATACTCCATTTTGTTGATGGAAGAAAGGATCATAAGATCTATTTGAACATTTTAAGACTAAATTTACTGCAATTTAAGGATAAACTTGGTCAATGTAGTGATATGTATTTTTAACAAGAAAACGATCTCAAACATATTCCTTATAATATGAGATCATGGATTCAATAGAACTGTCCCAATATATTCGTAACACTGGCGCGGGGTCCAGATATAAATGCTATTAAAATCTTGTGGAATCATCTGGACGCAAAAGTTCGCCAGCACAGTATTTCTTCAAAAACTGAACTGAAAAGGGTATTCATGGAAAATGGGAAAAAATTTATCCGAGCTATTGTGAAAAACTAATTCAAAGGATGCCAAAAGGACTAAACGTGACAAAAAAAAACAAAATAATGTACACTGATTTCTGAACTCATGTAAAAATTATAATTTTGTTAAGGTGTACGACTTTGGCTTTGGTACTGAATATGCTTGATTTCTGTAACTTTTTATTTATTTTCAAAAATAACGGAAAATTTCAAGTTTGGTTTTTTGTTAAAATTGAAGGATTAAACAGGCTATTTAAAAATGTACTTCAAATTTCTTAAATTATTTTTGCGTACTTAGTTTTGGGGCATCGAAAAAAAGTTTGTTTGGTGTACGACTTTGGCTTGGACCTACTGTAAGTGTTTAATAATATACTTGGCCAGGCCAAAGATACTACCCTTACTAGTCCTTCTTTTTTTGTCATGAGCCCACTACAAAAAGAGTAAGAAACAAACTTCTGGCGCAATCAGTGTTGCCAAATGAAATGAAATGAAATACAATCTTAAAATAATATTTTAAGTTGATGAAACTTTTACTAAAAATTTATGAACTTTTTCTTAAATTTTATGGAAACATACATAAAAATTTTTGATCTGGAGTTTTATGAAACGTCTTACGCGTACGAAAAAGTTCTTAAAATTTAAGAACGGAAATTCATAAAAAAATTCTTCATAGAAAAATATTTATGAATTCATGTTCTTACGATTTATGAATCGTTCTTAAAATGAAAAAATTTTAATGAAAAATTTGTGTTTGAAAATCAATGAATTTCGGTTTATGAATGCCGTTCATAAGTATTATGATCAATATTTTTTTGTGTGCATATTCTCATTCCTTAGCGATAGCCCTATCTTTATATCCAATTTAAAAAAAAAAAAATGAATATAGGTTAGCCGTGAAAACGTTTATTCATTTAGGCGCGTTGAACCGCCCTCTGAAAAACATAATGATCAATGATCATGTTATCATTTTTTAGCGTTAATCCTATCTCTATATCAAATTTCTTAAAAATCGATGTAGTGGTTTAGTCGTGAGAGTGTTTTTTCTATTTAGGGGCGTGACACCGCCCCACTGAAAATCATAATGGTCATGTTATCGTTTTTTAGTGCCTACCCTATATCCATACCAAATTTCGTAAAACTCGCTGCAGTGGTTTAGCCCTGAGAGCGTTTTTATTATTAAGGAGCGTGGCACCACCCAATGAAAAACATAATGGTTATGTTATCGGTCCTTAGGGCTAGCCTTATCTCCATACCAAAATTCATAAAAATCGATGCAGTGGTTTAGCCGTGAGAGCGTTTTTTCTATTTAGGGGAGTGGTACCGCCCACTTTTAAAAAAAATATAGTCCTATGCACTGCTCCTCCTCACGACCTTTCCAACAAAAAAATTATCAAGCAAATCGGTTGAGATTTAGGTATTTAAACAGGGAGTGAATCGATTTCGTTTGCCTATTTATATAAGGGAATGTCGTCAAGGTTGGGACGGGTTTTGTTTTTGGTCAGTGGTTTTGAAATGGATCGAAAAATTGTTAATTTAAACAAACCAATAAAAAGGTATATTCATCGGCTACAACTTTTTCATAAAAAGTTATTTGATTTCGTGATCAGATCAAAAGTTATAGCCATTTTAATGAAGACAACTTTTTTTGCCGAAAAAAAATTTGCCGTATAAGTTGGGACACTTTCAAAAATCACAAAGTGAGCCAAAAAGTTAAGTTAATCTGCATGATATTATTTTTATTAGAACATTTATTCAAACGTCATATTTCAAAGAAACAATTTGGGTAAAAATATATAATATTCCACCTAATATGATTCGCAGTTTGTACAGGTGAAGAAACTGTTCCGCGTATTTTATTTTTAAGGTACTTCTTGTGCGAGACACAAGATACTATCAACGGATTGGCGTGCGAAGCAACTCTTTTAACCAGCTTTAACAATGCATCGTCATCAATGGTTGAAATGTCCTTAATTTTATCATTCAATTTATGGGTATACCCCGCCAAACTGCATTTTGGGATTTTATGGGCTTTTCTGGTGAATCGAATGCCTTAGCCAATTTTATTTCCTTGATTTCTGCGACCAATGCATTGAAATCAATAATTTCACGATCGGTTTTTCGGGCGTTAATGAACTTGCCAAACTCATTTCACATAAATGTGTCACAATCTTCAAAAATTCATTAATAAATGCTTTTTAATTATTATAAATACAATTGCATTCATCAAATATTGTAAAAATATAATGTAAATGGTATCGCAATGCCTTGGAATAAAAAAAAGTTCTGTCCCAACTTATACGACATGAGTGTCCCAACCTTTACAAAGTTGCCATTTCGTGAAAGCCCAAAAATAATATATGCCACAACAATACATTTCAATCACTCTTTCACGCAATAAAAATACACTGAATACAAGACACATTGAACACACTTACATGAAATAATTGGTTTAAATTCGGCAAATTACCAACACGCAGAAACTATCGAAAATATCTTTTTGATATGACAATTTACTCTTTGTTTGGTATGGACATAATTAACAAGAGTTCTTCGATCTTTTGCACATGAAACGTTAGGTTATAAACAGACTTTACTTTGACAGTTGAAATATAGGTGTCGCCAGTATTGAAAATTCAAGAAAAACGGCTGTCCCAACTTATACGGCGTCCCAACCTATACGACATTCCCCTATAGATTAATAGGATGCTTTTTTTTTAAAGCACGAACTTTTATTTTAATTTTTAGATTTAATTAACCACTTTCTCATGGTGAAATACCCACTGGTTCGCCCGTCTTAAAAATTCACATAAAAACTAACACAACATTTGAATCAATATTCTTCAAATATGTCACAAATGTTTCGTAGCTACACTACCACGGTTTGCCTTGAGAGTAGGTATTTTTCAAGGACTCTCGCTTTCATTGTTTGACTTTTACTTTTGGTTGTGTTGTCTTTTAATGTGCACATGAAACGTTTGCTTTTAAATGCTTTTTATCATTATCATTGTGATTGCATTCCCAGCTTAGTTACCAACTCTTTTTAGTTTTCACAACAAAAAGCAGTTTAAATTCTTTACGAATAGTCATGATTTTTTCATAAAAGTACACAGAAACACAAATATATATGTTAATAAATAGTATGATGTGCTTCAATTTCATAGCCATTGAAATTAAACTGCACCGGACTATTTTTTCCTGAACACAATTTGAAAATCATCTCCGGATTTCGTTTTTACGTTCAAAATTAGTGGGACGCAAAAAACTCCTATTTTTGTTCAATTACCCATATGTGTAAAATCTGTCACCTTCTCCTAGAAGGATAAGGTATATATGTAAAATATGTCTCCTTTTCCAAAAAGTAAGTATAAGTTTTTATCTTTCATATTTCCAAAACATATAGACATTACATGTCGTATGAGTAACATTAAATAGCCGCCCATCCACATAATTTTATAATACGTTAAACTGAGAACTGGAGACCGATCCCTGCTCGTTCGACAATCTGATCTTATAATTTTAGTCGATGTTTTTAATCATAGCTAATTTTTTGTGATGGAATCTTTATTTTAATACGCAAGACAAAAACTTGTCCATCTTTTTTTTACAGGTTTTATAGTTAAAAAAACAGCATTTTTGATTGCATTTATTTGTGCGAATAACCGGAAAAGGTTACAGAAATAAATACAAAGCAGGATTTTTGGCAGGAATGACAGTATTTTAAACTGAACAAGAAACTATCCCCTGACATGTTTTCATAATAAAAAAAAGAGAGGATTTTTAAATGATTTTTTTATTGAGCGAAAAACAGGGTTAAAATGAAGAAGCACTTATTATAATCATAAAGGTTTCTTTCAAGTTAGAAATGGAGTACGACTTTAAATTTTACGCCATTAGAAAGGTATTTGTGTGTAGATGTGCATAAAGTTAAAATTATGTTAATATTTTGACCGTAAGCTAGGTAAAATTAAATATAAACTAGTAAGGGTGCAAAATTTGGCCTGGCCAAACATTAAATACCCTACACTGCGGTATTTTTCAAATTTTGCTCATATGGGAGGTGCTACGCCCTCTTGTCCGAGTTCACCCAGTTTTTGTTCAGAACTTGCATTTATAGTTTTTAGTGTCTGAGTAAAAACCTTTCTGGGTAAAGCGTTTGAAGCTTTTGCTTATATAGGAGGTGCCACGCCCTCTTGTCCGAGTTCGCCTAGTTTTACCTTGGAGCGTGCATTTATAGTATTTAGTATTTGAGTGAAGTTTGGTTGGATTATCTCAAAAAACTGTTTCAGTATAGCATTTTGAAACTTTTGCTTATGTGGGAGGTGCCACGCCCCCTTGTCCGATTTCATCCAATTTTTGTTGAGAGCTTTCATTTATGAATTTTAGTATCTGAGTCAAATTTGGTTCGAATATCTCAAAAAACGCTTTCAGTATAGCGTTTTTCAGCATTTGCTTCTATGGGAGGTGCCACGCCCTCTTGTCCGAATTCACTCAGTTTTTTCTCAGAGCTTGCGCTTACAATTTTTAGTATTTATGCGTATTTTGGTTGCATTGTCGTGAAAAATACTCCTAAAATTGCATTTTGAATATATTTTTTGTATGGGCGGTAGGCGTGTCCGTTGACCGATTTCGCTCATTTTCAATCCCCCGAGCTAACTTTGGTGACGGAGGCAGTGTACCAAATTTCATTGAATTATCTTGCTCAGTTTTCCCAAAAAGTGTATTTCAACACACAGCCAGCCACCCAGCCAGCCAGCCAGCCAGCCAGCCACCCAGCCAGCCAGCCAGCCAGCCAGACAGACGGACATGGCTATATCGACTCAGGAGGTGACGCTGATCAAGAATATATATACTTTTCTATATCTGCCACGCCTCCTTCTCTGCGTTACAAACGGAAGGACAAAGTGAATATACCCTGGGTGTAGGGTATAAAAAGGATAAAGCTCAGAGAGAAAGACAAAAAGCATAGCACTGACTTCATGTTTCTTGTTTTGTTTATTTTTTCGCTTGAATTATATCATAGATGATAAATAAGCTTTTCTATTTCGTACCAAATAGCAAAACAAAAGTACTAAAAGTGTCCAAAAAGTACCAAAATTATTTAGTACATTTGTGGTCGAATTTTGACCACTGAGGGATTCTAGTTACTATTATTTCGCCTTCAATATTCATGCTTTCAAAATAATAAATTTACCGATGAGAATAATAATAAGAAAAAACGCAGAAAGTATCGAATGGTATCGGTAGCAATAAATAAAAAAATTCAAAAGTTCAAAATTTATGGTTTTTTGGTGAAATAACCGAAAAAAGGAAACGTTGGAGAAAACGCTGTTTTCAGGCTTGAGGCGTATCTACAGGAAAAGGTGGAATTCTTTTTTTTTAATGGCATTAAAATTTACCTTCGGACTTATAAGACTCTTACTTTCCGAGTTATGATCCTTTGAAGAGAAGGGTGAATGGCATCGCCAATTTTTTTTATCTCAGGGCATTCCCTTATTGGCACATTGCATATCCTGCAGCTGATTTTAACTCATTTTGTGTGCTTTTTGGCCATAAATCGGTTTCTCGATACTAATACGATTTCGTCCTTTGCATTGCTGCTGAAATTTTTTCTCTTCAAAGGATCATAACTCGGAAAGCAAGAGTCATATTGGGAAAAGTTTGAAGGTATTTTTTTTATGAGAAAGAATGGGCCAATTCGATGCCAATAATTAAAAAGAATTTTATCTTTTTCAGTAGTTACGCTATAAGACTTAACATAGCATTTTCTTCAACTTTAAGCAAGGATATTTCGAAATCCAGCAAAGTTCATTAAACAAAATGTTTACTTTGATAAACAGTGGACGTGGTAATTATTGAACAACGCCCACTTTTCGTTATGATTTAAATACTAATGACCCAAATCCGTATTATAATTTTGTGGGCGGTACCATACCCTTCAACATGTTTTTCCAATATAACAAAAAATCACATATTAATCCTTGTTTTTAGGGGTAACATCTCCTAAATTTTCATCAAAATTGTTGGAGTAGTTTTCGAGTAATATTCAAGCATTCTTTTTGTTTATTACAAGGCATTGATCAGCAAAACTTTTTTCGTAAGATGCCTTCCTCTTGAGTTGACAAAGAGTTTTGCATGCCGCGGGCGATCAAAAGCCAAAAACTCTCATCTAGCGAACGAGTCCCATCTTGAGTCGTACATCACTTTAAGGGAGTAGTCAGGTAGAATTTTTTCAAAAAATAATAATGTAGAAACCTTCTGTTCCCTCAGATGTTATCGGAAAGTAATTAAAAACTAGTTTCGCCGCACGGCGTCGAGCGCTCGAGTTACACACCTGACGCGTTCAGTTGATTATTTTGTTGTCGCTTTCGTTCCCACTCTAACCTTGTCTAAGTGTACATTTGTTGTCGAATCGTGCTCATCTGTCGTAAAAACACGCGTTTTGCAAAAGTCCTATTACTTCCCGACTCGTGCATTATTGTGTCGATAATATTGATAATTTGTTGCGAAATCTTTAAACGCGTTTTTCTCAGAACAGTGTTTTTTGAACTGGTACCCACGATTCCGGCTGATCTACTGTACCGATTTACTTCAATTTTTTTTTAAATGTTCGTAATAATTTGGCTATCTTGGGTACTAGAATCAATACTGTCAATAAATATTTAACAATATTATTAACAAAAAACGAGGTTGCAAAAGACCAAAAAATTTAAAATTGCACTACTTGTTTATTTATCAATATTTTTTTCCAGTTCTAGTACCCAAGATTGCCATTCACATGTACTTTAAAATGCAATTTGTTTTTTGTGTTTCAGATGATCTGAAATCGAGAAATCGTGGGTACCACATCAAAACCGGCCTACTTCCGGTCGCCCATATCTTCACCGGAAGTCAACGAAAATTTAAAATTTTTTTTTTTTTTTTGCTACTTAAAAATATTAGGCGTGGAGCCGGCAATACTAAAAGTGCCGTCATCGCGGATTCTGAAATTTTTAATGCAAACTGGTAGTTTACACTAAGACGAATAAGAAAAGCTTGGTCAGCATGGTTGTAGCCTGGCAGAAATATTTTTAAATGGTTTTTGAATTATTAAATTTTCGGAATGTTTTGCCGTCGTCGCGGATTTTGATCAATCTTAATGTTAATCGATGGTAAATTTCATAACCATTCAGAAAAAATCCGGCAGACCAAATTTTTTTTGCCGAAAATGACCGGCAGACCTATTTTAATAGTGCGACAGTGGGTACTTCCGGCAGTTTCTAAGCTCACATACCAAGATATTTTTAAATTTGACATTAAAACACGTAAATTAAAAAAAAAAAAAACAAATTTCCGTGATAACAGAGAAATTGTACCCACCATTAAAATAGGTCTGCCGGTCATTTTCGGCAAAAAAAAATTGGTCGGCCGGATTTTTCCTGAATGGTTATGAAATTTACAATCGATTAATATTAAGATTGATCAAAATACGCGATGACGGCAACACATTCCTAAAATTTATTAATTCGAAAACCATTTAAAAATATTTCTGCCAGGCTACAACCATGCTGACCAAGCTTTTCTTATTCGTCTTAGTGTAAACTACCATTTTGCATTAAAAATTTCAGAATCCGCGATGACGGCACTTTTAGTATTGCCGGCTCCCGGACTATATGTAGGGGAGATGTGTACCTTGGTCCGAGTGTACCTCGGTCCGAGTGCCGATTGCCACTCAACAGTTGCACGTGTACGATAATGTTCTTCTATGAAATTTTCCACTCATACCGGTGACTCATATAAATAGACTTCAGACCGTCAAGCTGTTCGCGTGTATAAAAAGCGACGGAAAAAGTGTTTTTTGTGTGTAAAAATTTGTTTTTGGAGTAAGCTACGAAAAGTTTTGTGAGGAACTTACTTGAAATATTTCAGTTTTACAACATCAGGAAGGAAGTTTAGTTATTGTTTTAAGCTTTTAGTGTGTTATAGATGTATTTTCATTAACATGTGTTATGGGTGTTGACAGTTTTTAAAACATGCTGTCTGTGTGTACTTTGGATCTAGCTTATTGACCAGCGAGCCTTTTTCGACGGGCAACCAGGAAACCATAATCGCCTCTCAATATAATATTATTATTATTATTTACGCGATTAATGTATTTATTTGCAACCATTTTTGTTTAGTTAATTGTTTTTTACTAAACGCACTTTTTTGTGTTATAATTTTTGTTTATGATTAAATTTTTTTTTTTTATTGAAAAAAATGTTACTTTTGATTACATAATAAATGGTTCTTTCATAATTTATTACCAAAATACAATGTATTCTCTTTTATTTTTAATAGTCCAAGGTACACTTGCATGGTGTACCTTGGACCGTTTGAGATTGCAACGGAAAAAGTAATATTTCTACCCAATGGTAAGACATAGAAATATCATTGTCACGTCATTTGATGCTGCAAGCATTGTAGAAATATAACTTAATCAAAAAACTAAAGAAACTTTTTTGGAAAAACCAGCACACTGAAAAAACTGAAAAGCGGACCAAGGTACACACATCTCCCCTACAATAACATATAAAAACATCAAAAATGTTGAATTAAAATTTATATGAAAAAAAAATGGTTTCGCAAAAATGCTACTTCTACCTGACTACTCCCTAAAAGCTTATAAATTATGATTTATCCGTTAAAGCTTATAAATTATGATTTAATTAAAAGAACTTTTAAAAAAAATTTAAGTGGGGTTATTTTAAAAAAAAATTCAAAAGTATTTTTAAGTTTAAAAAATTTGGGTGAAAATAAATTTTTTTCACCAAGTAATATTTTTTTATAAAAAGAACACTTAAAAATGAATAAGACCAGTTACTTAGGTACATATATCAATTTACAAACTTTGGTGTAAGCGATAAGTTTTTGAAAAAACACCCTTTTCATGAAAATGACTAAAAACGCAAAATTCAGCACCCTGTATTTTAACAACAAATGGTATCTACTAGAACCAAATCCCCCTCCCCCTCTCAAGGGAAACTTAATATATAACAATTCTGTGGCAACAAACCAGAGTAGCTTAAGTCGATCTTTGATAACATTGCAAAGTAGCATGAGTTCTGTGCTTATAAAACGAATTTAAACTGTTTTGCCTTCTGACCAAAGACCGACTTAAGCTACTCTGGTTTGTTGCCACAGAATTGTATCACAAGTCAGTGATCAAATTTTTAAAAAGCGAAGCCAATAACATTATAAACTTAGTTTTTTGAATTAAATTAATACACGATTTGCTATTATTTCGCACATTTTAAATAAAACTTGTATTAATATTAATGCGTATATATACACACACATGTTGTGAACATAGAGATGTGTGTATGTTAGAATTATTGTTGTAATTATTTAGCTATCATCGGGAAATACACATATATCCTGCGTTCCTTTGCTTTGTTGCCTTTGACAAGCATTGTGATTTATGAACCACCTCAAATTCATTCTTTTTTGTGTGGGGGGGGGGGTGCGGTAGAATGTATGGAAGTGTATGTATGTGTATGACAAATTCAAATATATACTCGGTAATGTATCTTTTTTCTGGAACCTGTTGAATTTTAGGGTTTTTTTTTTTTTGTAAATTGATTTTCTTACTTCATGAAAAAACAGCATTTTTCATTTTTGATATATTGCATTTTCGTATACAAAATTCATGCATCGAAAATTAAATTAAATACAAATAAATAATGTTTCCAATAAGAGTAAATGGTGCTTTTTTTGGAGGGTTGAGAAATTTGGGAGTTGAGAAGTAAAAAACTTATTTCATTAAATTTAATGAATCTCTATGAAAATTTTCGATAAGTTTCATTAAATTCAATGAAATAAATTTTCACTATCAACAGTTTTGTTAGATTTGCTTTAGAAACTTTCATTAAAATTAATAATAGTGAAAAACTTTTTGCTACCTTAAATGAATTTTTAGATTATAAAAAACTTGTACTGTCACGCAACGCAACAAAACTACACATAAATACTAGAAAAGCACGGGTAAAGCTTTGAGGAAAACCTTGATGAATTCAGACAATAGGGCGTGGCGCCTCCCATTCATGTAAAAATATTTAAATGAATGTTTAATTTACGATAATGCAACCCACTTTTACACAAATACGTAGGGTACTATTTATATTTCGCGAACTGGCAACACTAATATAAATAGCTAAAATCTGGCAACACCATAATATAGATTGACATTTTTAGCACAAACGCACTCACAACGTTTTGATGTACAAGTGCTATTTGTTTTATTTACAGTGAGTTAAGAAAATCAATTTGGCCAAAAAATGGAAATGGATTATCTCAACAAGAATGTGTCGATGAACTCAGTTCTTTGTATGGCGATAAAGCACCATCAAAAACCACAGTATATCGCTGGTATAGTGAGTTCAATTGTGGTCGTAGTTCGGTCGCCGACGAATTGGGTGAAGGTCGTCCAAAATCAGTTGTTGTGCCACAAAACATCGATGCAGTGCATGAACTGATAATGCGAGATCGTCATGTGACATATTGTGAGATAGAGGCATCTTTCCACATTAGTTCCATATCAATACATTCGATTTTGCATGAACACTTAGTTGTAAAAAAAATTTGTTCTCGTTGGATACCCCATAATTTATCAATCGCTCAAAAAAAGGCTCGCCAAATTGATTTTCTCAGCTCACTGTAAACAAAAGAAATAGCACTTGTGCAATCAAAACGTTGTGAGTACGTTCATGCTAAAAATGTCAAACTTTATTATGGTGTTGCGGGATTTTAGCTATTGACATTAGTGTTGCCGTAACTACAATATATTTTTATTTTTAAATGGGCTGCACAATTTAATTTTTCTATGGACGGCAAAAAAATGTTTTTTTTTCAAATTTTTGTTTTTATCATATAAAATTGAATGACAGAATAAATATGATTTAATAAATTTTCAGTCAGTTACTCAATAATGATGGCTTTGGCTGAGCTCGTTAACGTGCGTATCGCAAAACACTTGGGATTCCCAGCCGAAAGGAAAATTCTTTGAAATGTAAAGTTAAAATTAAAAAAAACTTGTAAGGGTGTTACCTTTGGCCTGGCCAAACATTAAATACCCTACACAGCAGTATTTTGAAAATTTTGCTTATATGGGAGGTGCCACGCCCTCCAAACTCATCCAGTTTTTTCTCAGAGTTTGCATTTATAGTTCTTAGTATTTAAGTGAAATTTGGTTGGATTATCTGTAAAAATATTTTCAGAACAGCGTTTCGAAGCTTTTGCTTATATGGGAGGATCCACGCCCTCTTGTCCGATTTTATCCAGTTTTTGCTTAAAGCTTGCATTTATAGTTTTTAGTGTCCGAGTCAAATATAGTTTAATTATCTGAAGCTTTTGCTTATATGAGAGGTGCCACGCCCTCTTGTCCGAAATCGACCAGCTTTTTCTCAGAGCTTGCGCTGACAATTCGTAGTATTTATGTGTATTTTGGTTGCATTGTTGTGAAATATACTCCAAAATTTGCATTTTGAAGATATTTTTTGTATGGGCGGTAGGCGTGTCCGTTGACCGATTTCGCTCATTTTCAATCCCCCGAGCTAACTTTGACGACGGAGGCTGTGTACCAAATTTCATTGAATTATCTTGCTTAGTTTTCCCAAAAAATGTATTTCCATACACAGCCGTTACCCAACCAGCCAGCCAGCCAGACAGACGGACATGGCTATATCGACTCAGGAGGTGACGCTGATCAAGAATATATATACTTTTCCATATCTGCCACGCCTCCTTCTCTGCGTTACAAACGGAAGGATAAAGTGAATATACCCTGGGTGTAGGGTATAAAAATTGTTATTTTAATTAAACAACCAACAGGCCAATTTTATATAACAAAAAAATTTAAAAAAAAAATATTTTTCCGCCATCTTTAGCTTTCGAACCCCGACTATCAATGTTCTGAGTCACACAACTTAACGATGTCTGAATTGTTTTCTGTTCGTCCAAAATCATATAAAATAAATCTCAATAGAACAATACTTAATAGCCCAGGAAAATTAGACGAAAAAAGAGCTGCTGTGCGAAATAATTCACTTGGAATTTTTTTGCAGAAATATTCTAATTTTCCTGGGCTATAAATTGTACGGCCGATGTACAGCTCATGTTCAGCCCAATTCAATAGTAAAATTCAATTGTACAGCCCATGTTCGGCCCTTGTACAGCCCAAAAAAAAAAATTAAATTTGGCCCTTGTTCGGCCTTTGTACAGCCGTAATTTAAAAATTGTTTTTTTTTTTACTCGAGTTTAAATGGAGGAATCAAAACCGATAAATAACACAGGTTTACAAAAAAACATGTCATGGCGTTTTGACCAGACTATGTGTTTCCTAGGGACTTTGACGTCTTGAATCCGAATCCCGGGTCCGTTGTTTTCCAGAACGTCTGAGAAAAAAGATTTCAAGGTCATATGGAGGTCAAAATGGGGTTCATGTGTCGTTTGGTGATAAATTCGCTAAAATTCTGAAACTAATTTTTAATCATTGAGCTCTTAGGTCTTAAAAAGAATATGTGAGCAAAAAGGGTATCTCGGACCTAGTTTCGGAGATATAGCCATCGGAAGATCAGAATATATATCTTCTATGAAAACTTCTATAAGTTGGGAACCCCTGAATGGATTTGGAAAATATTGGTGTCATATGAAAGGTATTTTGTTGCTGTTGTTGTTGTTGTTGTTGGTGTTGTTGATTTATTTGTAGTTGTAATTGAAAAATTTCACAAAATTTCAAAAAAGCTCATATCTCGAAAACTATGAATCCAATTGAAAATATGATTAAAACATTTTTATAGGCTGTCAAAATACCTTTCATATGACACCAATATTTTACAAATCCATCGAGGGGTTCCCAACTTCTAGCGGTTTTCGTGGAAGATATATCCGGATCTTCTGATGGCTATATCTCCGAAACTAGGTCCGAGATACCCTTTTTATTTACATATTCTTTTTAAGGACTAAGAGCTTAATGATAAAAAATTAGTTTCAGAATTTTAGCGAATTGATCACTAAACGACACATGAACCCCATTTTGGCCTCCATATGACCTTGAAATCTTTTTTCTCAGACGTTCTGGAAAACAACGGACCCGGGATTCGGATTCAAGACGTCAAAGTCCCTAGGAAACACATAGTCTGGTCAAAACGCCATGACATGTTTTTTTGTAAACCTGTGTTATTTATGATTTAAATTATAACATAAATAATTGCACGTCGAGTCGTGGTGTAACAAAAATAAAAATAATTTAGCAACAAGTTTTTTGAATAAAATGTCGGAAATTACTCACTTTCGGTGTTCAATTGGGTTTGAACTCCTTTCGAATAACAATACATTTGAACACCCATCAAACTGTATTCGCTGATCGGTGTTTAAAAAGTAAATATCCGACTGTCGGAGTTCAAAAGTTTTGAATTATTTACCCAGTGTAAATTTAAAAAAAAAATTAAATCAAAGCTTTTTTCATAAATTATTACCACTTACCAAAAAAAATTTAAGTTTCCCAATATTGCGACAAAAAAAAAAAAACGCAATTTAAGAACTCTGAGGACTATTTATCCTCAATCAAAACAGAAGTTTCATGAAAATGCCTAATGAAATGCTTCACTTCATCGTATTCCAGCTATGTATGTCATAGTTTCGAAATCTGTTCCGAATGAAATCCTAGCTGATCGTTTTTTTTCTTTAGAGTTATAACCACTTTAAAATGATTCATGAAAGTTAAAACTCGTATGTGGATTCTCACATGATTAAATCCATGGTCTCATTTTCAAATGGTTTTAACTTTTTAAGGAGAATTCATACAAGACCGATTCATAGCTTATTTCAAAGACGATGAATAGAACTAAGCGATGCGTCGTGCGTCCTCTATCCAACATTTTGAACTTTAAGGTAATGTCTCAAAAACCATACTTAATAGAGCAATTTCAAGACTGGATTTGGATTCGGCATCGGAAAATGCATTGAAAATAGTTTTTTGGATTTGATTTGTTGAATTTTTTTCAAATATACCGTTTTCGACCTCATTTCCAAAAACGATCAGCTAAAATTTTATTCGGAACAGATTTCGAAACAATAAAATAGCCGTTTCATTAGGCTTTTTCACGAAACTTCTTTTGATAGAGAATAGGTGTTAGGAAGGGAGCTTGCTATATTTTATTCTTTAAGTTGTGGACCAAATATGCTCAGTCTGGCAATATAATTTGCCCCCTATTCCAGGGTAAAATGTATTACAAGAGTATCAGAAAATAACTTACCCTTTTTAATGCTGCATTTGATGTTTTTTTATGATTAAAAGATTCATTTAAATTAATTCAACAACTCTCAAGTTTAGCACACAAACAGAATTCGGCTGAAGGATTTTTAATCAAATTATGAAGTTGAATTTTGGCTACACAATCAAATCTTTCCTTCAAATTAACTTAAAAGCTGCATTCAAATTTATGTGGCATTAAATTAAAGCGCTTCGTAACGGTTACTTTACACCGTTCCGTTATTTCCCAACTGACGTGTTCTCTATTTACGGTATGGAAGCTAAAGATGCGGACAAACACTTTGGCGCCCGTTTCGATTGGATACAAATTGATATTTTCGTATTGTAATTAGCATAAGGATGCACACACACGTATACAATTGAGCACAAATACACATTAACAATTAGCCGCAAAATCTTAAAAATTAACGAGATAAACGCATACATATACGTACAAACACACGAATTTAAATTCAAAAAACCCGAAAAAATTGCACGTTTCCGGTCGAAAATGGAGAAATTTTAATTTTTTTTCACAAAAACAAAACTTTTTTTTTTCAATGATGCGCTCGTTGTGTACTGAACGTAACGAATGCTGGCAACAAACTGACTGCCGGATGCTGCAATCAAACAGCAGCATGATAAACGTAACGGCGTAACGGTTCGCTACTTCAAAAGTGTGCGTGTATGAACGTTATGTTGCTGCGCAGTAGTTGAATGTCAATTGTTGATTGCAATTTGAATGTAATTGAATGGGATTGAATGAATGAATTAAGTAAAATTTGAAATTTTTCAAACATTTCGCATGCATTTGGCATTTTCGTGTTTTTAATTAGCATCCTTATTGAGAGCTAATGTCCAAAGGACGACTTCATTAAGATGAAAGGAAAAACTAAAGAATTTGTCACGCAATTTATAAAGTTGAAGAGAACGTGCGTTGTTCGCTTGTTCTCAAGAATATGTAACCAGAAAGGTACAAGGAAGCAAAATATTTAATTCAATTTTATATGAATTTCACTTTAATTGCATTAGTTAAGACGATTTTATAATCATGGAATAAAATAGTTACGTTCAAAAGAATGTTTAAATGCAATTAAAAAGAAAAAAAGGGAGTTCTAAAAGTCGAAAAAAAATAATGTTTTATAATGTTTTCAAATGCTTATATGGAGGTTGGCGTGAACGTTGACCGGTTACGCTCATTTTTAGTCTCAATCAGATTGCGATCTGTACCAAACTTTATGCTTATAGTTTTATCTGAAGCCGATTGACGACCATCCAACATGACCTTGAACATAACGGCCACCCTAATGTATTATAAATAAGTAGGCGAGTTGCAAAACCCTGAATATCCATTTTTCTAAAAATTGAGATATATAAAGAGTGTGTCGAGAAAAAACTTATACACGCTTAAAGTTAAATAAAACTTGAACCTTAAAATTTCGTAAAAATAAGTGAATTTATTAATATATGTATTATAGAAATTCATTAAACATTAAAATATTGGAATATTAATCGGAATTTATAAATCAATCCACCTTTTCCAGGAATCCTGTCATTAACGATTTTACAGTTCTTCCCGTTACATTTTTGGAGGAGCCGGTCCATTTACGCTTGAAGTCAGACATGTCCTGGGATAACTTTCCTGTGTTCTTCAATTGCCTTTTCACGAGCGCCTAATATCTCTCCACCGGCTGGAGTTGAGTGGGTTTGCCTCCCGTGGTACAAAATTTCCATTATTATTTGCATATCACTCAAGGGCCTTTTTTCCATAGTGGCATGATCTTTGGCCGAACTCTAAGACCATCACCAACTTTGTAATTTTACTTTGTTTTGATTGTTTTTAATCACCCTTATTCCCAATGGCGTTGACGTTATAGTTTTCGTTTTTATTTCGTTTTCGTTATTATCGTCGTCTCGTCCCTAAATAGGCATTCCTGAAATATAACGAAACGATGACGAAAATTTATCGGAAAATGAAGAGAATGAAGAAATGTCAAAACGATTTTGAGTTATACTTATTAATTTGATTTTTATACGTTTGTTTGAAAAATTTTTCAAATTTTGTAACTTTTTAAGTAATTTTAAACAATAACTAGTAAGGGTGTTACCTTTGGCCTGGCCAAACATTAAATACCCTACACAGCAGTATTTTGAAAGTTTTGCTTATATGGGAGGTGCTACGCCCTCTTGTCGGAATTCACCCAGTTTTTTCTCAGTTTGAATTTATAGTTCTTAGTATTTGAGCTAAATTTAGTTTGATTATCTCAAAAAACGCTTTCAGTATAGCGTTTTGAAGTTTTTGCTTATATGGGAGGTGCCACGCCCTCTTGTCCGAATTCTCTTGGTTTTTGCTCAGAGCTTGCGCTTCCAATTCGTAGTATTTTTGTGTATTTTGGTTGCAATATCGTGGAAAAAACACAAAAAGTTTCATTTTATATATATTTTTTTTTTTGTATGGGCGGTAGGCGTGTACGTTGACCGATTTCGTTCATTTTCAACCCCCGAGCTATCTTTGACGACGAAGGCTGTGCACCAAATTTAATTGAACTATCGTGCTAAGTTTTACCAAAAAGTGTATTTCCACACACAGCCAGCCACTCAGGAGGTGACGCTGATCAAGAATATATATACTTTTCTATATCTGCCACGCCTCATTCTCTGCGTTACAAACGGAAGGACAGAGTGAATATACCCTGAGTGTAGGGTATAAAAAGAAGAAAAAAAATGACGAGTACCGAGCTTTTTTATACAAGTAGTTCCAGTGATGAAGATGAAGAAATTTGTATGGCCATTAGACCGGTGCGTTTTGGACGAAAGTTTAAAATTCGTCGCGCAACCGGCAGAATTGTAAAGTTTAACTATCGACATGAAGATTGCCGCCACTCTAGCTCTGAGAGATGACGGGAAGGGGTGTCGATATATTTTTGAAGGTTGAAAAACGTGGTTTAAAAATGCTTGCTTATAGGTCCGAAGTGAATCAATTCTCAGCTTCGTAGTAGGTCGAAAACTGAAATCCAAGACATGGATTCTCATGTATTTTTTCCCGTAGAATCGAATGGCATCATTAGTTTTCTGATTAGATGTCCATTTTTGGCGTTAAGTGAACTTTTCAGCTCAAAAAAGTCGAAATTTTTCCAAATCCCCTGTTTGAGCACTCCACAATTGAACAGAAAAAATCTTAGAAAAATTCTAAATGTATATTTTGTTAGGATTTTTCGTGACAAATCCAGTGGTACCACTTTTTTTGCGCTACGACATTATTTTCATTCATGAAAAACGAATTTTTGATTTTTATTATCAAAAAATATCACGAAATCGGGCGTAAATATTTAGTCAACGACGGTTCCCAACGTCCGGACGGTTTTTTTTTTTTGTCGGAGCCCCCTAGTAAAATTTTTTTAGAATATTTTTGGAATTTTTTTAACCCAT
Source organism: Calliopum simillimum (assembly GCA_951812925.1). Classification (NCBI taxonomy): domain Eukaryota; kingdom Metazoa; phylum Arthropoda; class Insecta; order Diptera; family Lauxaniidae; genus Calliopum; species Calliopum simillimum. The sequence goes on along the minus strand of OX638372.1, from coordinate 92,974,824 downwards.
TATAAACAAGTTTTTGAAAAAGGGGTCAAAAAGACCCTTGAAAACGGGATATAATGGGTTAAGATGTTTGCATAACTTAATGTAGAATTAAGCATGGAACAATATTTTAGAACATTTTAACCCATTATAAACAAGTTTTCGAAAAAGGGGTCGAAAAGACCCTTAAAAACGCGATATAATAGGTTAAGATTTTCACTCAACTTCATGTAGAATCAAGCATGGAACAATATTTTAGAACATCTTAACCCATTATAACACATTTTTGAGGGTCTTTTCGACTTCTTTTTCAAAAACTTGTTTATAATGGGTTAATATGTTCTAAAATATTGTTTTGCCTTGATTCTACATTAAGTTACGTGAACATCTAAACCCATTATATCCCGTTTTTAAGGGTTTTTTTGATCCCTTTTTCAAAAACTTGTTTAAAATGGGTTAAAAAATTTTCAAAAATATTCTAAAAAAATGTTACTAGGGTGCACCGAAAAAAAAAAAACCGTCCGGACTTTGGGAACCATCGTTGACTAAATATTTACGCCCGATTTCGTGATATTTTTTGATAATAAAAATCAAAAATTCGTTTTTCATGAATAAAAATAATGTCGTAGCGCAAAAAAAAATGATACCACTGGATTTGTCAGAAAAAATCCTAACAAAATGTATATTTCGAATTCTTCTAAGATTTTTTCTGTTCAATTGTGGAGTGCTCAAACAGGAGATTTGGAAAAATTTCGACTTTTTTGAGCTGAAAAGTTCACTTAACGCCAAAAATAAACGTCTAATCAGAAAACTAATGATGCCATTCGATTCCACGGGAAAAAATACATAAGAATCCATGTCTTGGATTTCAGTTTTCGACCTACTACGAAGCTGCGAATTGATTCACTTCGGACCTATGAGCATGCATTTTTAAACCACGTTTTTCAACCTTCAAAAATATATCGACACCCCTTCCCGTCATCTCTCAGAGCTAGTGTGGCGGCAATCTTCATGTCGATAGTTAAACTTTACAATTCTGCCGGTTGCGCGACAAATTTTAAACTTTCGTCCAAAACGCACCGGTCTAATGGCCATACATCGAAAAAACATAAGGCAAGGGGTGAATATTTTTGAAATTCCGGATTCCATGTAAGGGAGCTGTAGATTTGTGAAAAACATATTTTAATTTTAATCTTTTAAGGATCATGAACACATTTAGAGTCAACAAAATGACTTTCAAATACATTCTTCAAAAAATATGTCCAAAACTTAAACCCAGCGTGAAAAAAACTGCAATCACACCAACAATAAAATTGGCTACAGCTCTCAGGTTTTTTGCGCAAGGATCATATCAGCTAAGCGTCGGAAATGATTTTAATTTGTCCATGGCTCAACCCACAGTTAACAAAATTTTATCGGAGGCGTTAAAAGCAATGGAAGCTACAGTTTGCAAAGATTGGGTGCAATTTTGTATGACCGCAGAGAAAATGATGGAATGCAAGCAATATTTTTTGAAAAAACTGGGTTTCCTGGAGTAATTGGATGTATCGATGGAACCCATATTAAAATAATTGCTCCATCAAAAAATTTGCAACATTTGTACTACACTAGAAAAGGTTTCTTCAGTATAAATGCAATAATAGTAAGTACTGATATTTATGAGAATAAGTTCGTCAACCTCTAAATGTTCTTTGTTGTAAATATGCGATCACAAAATGCGTATACGGTATGTAGATGCTAGACACCCGGGGTCAGGCCATGACTCGTTAATTTGGAACACTAGCCATCTACGAAGAATTCTGCAAGGAAAACATAATGCTGGGGAACGTAATGCATGGATACTAGGTATAAAGCTCCCAATAAAAATAATTTCGCTGATAAGAACCCATTTTCTTTTTTTAGGCGATGCTGGGTATTCCTTGGAACCATTTTTAATGACACCGTATAGATCAGCGTCTGAAGGAAGTCCGGAAAGTAAATATAACTCAGTTCATGCCAAGGCACGTAACATTGTAGAACGAGTAATTGGCGTGCTGAAATCGCGCTTTCGATGTCTCCTAGGAGCTCGTCAGCTGCATTATGACTTCGAAAAAACTACGCAAATAGTCAATGCTTGTGCGGCTATTCACAATATTTGCATTCACTATAATGCTATCCTTCCAAATGAGGAAATAACCACGATTTCTGAAGGTGCTCAAGATTCTCAGAACGATAGCATGAGTAATTGCACAGAAGCTGTGTAAGAGATTCAATTAAAAACATTTTTACTCTGTAATGTATTTATTAAAGAAAGGAACTCATTTGTGGTGGAAATTAAAAAGAAACATTTTGTATAAAAGAAAATATTTAAATAATGAAGTTATTTAATCTTGAGCATTCAACTGTCTCTCCAACAATTCTAGCTTTTTGTTTTTAATTCAAAGCCCAACTTCCATAAGGTCCACCTGTCGGCTTGTTTTTTGTTTATAAATTTTAAGACGTTCCACCTCTATTTCGAACCTCTTCCTTTGGTATCTGGAAACGTCTTTCAGTGACTTTTTAATAGAATCTAAATGACTGCACAGCCTTTCCAACAGCTCAGTTTGCTTTAGCAACAGCTCACTTCGCACACTTTCGGATGACTTTCTTTTGGTTCCTTTTTGTGCGGTGCTAGCTTTCGCGGATGTACTAGGTGAAACATCATCTTGACAATTTTCGTTAGCGGGAGGAGTTTCCACAGTTGCAGCATTTGTTGTCTGAATGTCACTTTCTATGTCATCGCTTATGTTCAAACCTAACACAACACCATTGGGGTTTATTAGCATCTCATATTTAAGCAGATTCACAACGGCTTCCTCCAACGGTGACAGCGCCAGTTGCTTAAATGCACCACCTCCTGTTGCTCTAGCTTATGCATTATTGTGGCACATCTTCTTTTTTGTTTTGAATTTCATGTCCTTCCTCACCTATAATTTACATTTCGTAATTATTTTAAAAAGTAAACGCTATTAAGTAACTGCTCTTAGCTCACTTTATGCCAGCCATCAAAATCACGAACTGGAGGTCCCATGGCATTTAATTTATGCGCCACACCATCCCAAAACCCATTAAAATTTAACGGCTTGATGCCTCTTCTCAAGTCTTTAGCATACTCTGGATTTTTTTTCCATTTCAGACACCAAAGTCTCAAACTGCTGTCAATTTATTTTTTGATATATTCTTGTTTTTTTTTTTTTTGAGTTTAAAATCGAATATTTTTTTCAAATGCAAAAATAAATTCGTTTCCTTCAATTTCGTTTACAAAAAGTTCAACGACTTAAAACGTCAGTGATGGCTGTCGTTTCTATCTTCGTTTTAATTTTGAGAATACCGATATATTTCCGATAACTTTCAAAAACGCCATTAGGAATATGAAATCGACATTATTATTTCGTTTTAAAATGTCAACGCCATTGGGAATAGGGCTGAATAGCTCCGTTCCAGAAGATTTTTAGTTAAATTTTGAGTTAAATCTTTAGTTAAATAATTTGGGAGAGTAACAGCAAAATTGCTCTCGGCAAGAGATTTAACTACAAAATTTACGGAAACTCTCCTCCTCCAGAAGGGCTTTTTTTTCTTCAAGTTCTTGAAGCTCCCACTCTATTTCGAGCTGCCGGTACGTAGGAGGAGGAGCCTGATTTTTCTGTAAGTCCTCCAACTGCCTCTGCATTTCGTTTAGTTGTTTAGTAGTATCTTTTTTATATTCCGCAAATTCTTTTCTGGTTTCATCGATCCTTTTTTTTTGTAACTTTGGCGGCCTCTAACGCTCAAAATATCAACTCATGGGTAAAAAAAGTAGAATTTTATTGCCCGTAACTTTTGGTCAAAAATTTTTCTGTCCGAGGAAACAAGATAAATTGAATAAAACATATATCAAGATATCGGCTAATGCGCATGGGTAGGGAGGTCACCTTTTTGACGTTAAGCTTTTTTAGTGGTCCTAAAAACATTAAGCAAAAAAAAAATTGCAGTGCGCAATTTTTTCCAGGTCATCGTACAATTTGACTGTACTATTAGGAGGCTTTTTTAATGAAAACGGTGAGTCAAACGATCGGAATCTTTTTTGTGGAGAATAAATTATTTAATCTATTTAACCTAGTATAATTTTATTTTTAAGATCAGGCAGCCAGGAGGTTTGAAAAAGTGGTGCAATAAGTATATTCTTTTTAGTGCAATATTTTTTTTAAGCTTTTTGTATGTCTGATGTCTAATTTATTTACTTATTTTAATTATTTATTTAATTATTTTTATTATGGTTCATTTATTTTGATTATTTATTTATATTTCTACTATTTATTTATATATCTATTATTTATTTATTTTTACTTTTATTATTTATTTAATTTTATTACTATTTATTTATTTAATTACTTTTTATCAGACAACCAAGAGGCTTAAAGAGATGTGCAATTTAGTTTTTACTTTTAGTGCAATATTTTTTTTAGGCTTTTTGTTTGTCTGTTCATTCCATTTATTTTTATTTTTTATTTATTTTTTTCATTTATTATTTATACTTACTTTTTCTTTGTTGATTTGTTTAAATTATATATTTGAGCATTGATGTACTATAAAAGTCTAAGACTTAATGTACAGTTGAAAATTCTCTCAATAAATTAAAAATTAAAATTAAATTAACAGGTTCTATAAATATTATTGATTTACGTTAACGAAAAAGTAACCGTTAAGGGAATATTCGATAAAATCGAATTTTCAGACTTTTCTAAACGGGTCCTTTTCTTCACAAAATAGATTTCAATACTTTTTATAGTTCGACTCACCGTTTCATCAAAAAGCCTTCTTAATGAAAAGTTATTGAAATCACACGGATTTCGGAACAGCCCTGTACCTTTAAAATAAAGTTTCATTATTTCAATAAAAAACTTAAATAGTTTTTAAGTTATTCGTCAAAAACCGACTTTTTTGATCTTTAAACCCCCAAAAAAGGGGGTTAGACCTACATAAGCTTGAATTTTTTTTTTTTGGTGTTACTATATTCCAATAAAGAACTGTGCCAAGTCATAGTCCGCAGCAGTTTTTTTTCCTTTTTATATTGATATTTTAGCTAATTTTACTGTACTATCATGTTTTATCAAGTTTTTTGAGATTATTTTCAAGGCGTTTTCTGATTGAAATATTTTTTTAGCCTGCAGGGTTGATAAAGTAGCCTTTCAAAGCCGTTTACTAGATGTTTCTAGCATACATATTTCTTTAAAAAGATCTACGATTTTTGGAAGAATTTCAGCAAAATAGTAAACTGTGCTGCTTATCTCTAAAACAGCTTAATTTATTTTAAGTATTATTAGTATTTTTGGTGACCGGACATAATCTCAATTTTGGTATTGGGGGTTATGTCAGCAAATTTTTCGGACACAATCCCAATAAGGGTTATGTCCGACAAATTTAATTAAGATTGAACAAAATTTTTGCAATAATCCATTTAAAAAAAAAATTTTAAAATTACTGTGGCTAGCAAATTAGGTGTTGGATATATTATAGACTGATCCGCGGCTGAAGGCTGCCGCAAAGACGGTATTGGATTTTTGGGAGTTTTAAATCCTGTGCTGCGGCTGTTGTCAATAACAAAATAAGGCGTTAGGAAATATCGTTATGGGGATTATGTCCGTTTTTTTCTGAAATGGTTATTATGTCCGAATAATTTGTGGACATAATCCCTATTTACTAAATGGGGACTATGTCTGTGGGGATTATGTCATGCCACCGTATTTTTATCAATGACATATTGATCTTTCCTAGCCTAGTTGTACTTGTTGATTCACTTACATATCTCCTCTTCGTACATGAAATTTACCATACGATCAGTAGATGTTCACATTTGTCTTGCAATGAAAATAAATAATATTTTTTATATTTGTACTTTATTAAAAACTAAACGAGATTGTTTTTGTTAGTTTCTGCTTTTCCGTCCATTGTACCGCCTACTTGTCTAGGATTGTGCTTATCACTAGCCCATTCCGCAGGATGTTGCCACTTCCGATGTGAATGCAGATTTGAAGAACACTTAAATGTCTTGGGGCAATAATTGCAGGTATATAAAGTTTCACCAGTATGCGTTGCAACGTGTTCCTAAAGAAACCAATAAAAACTTTTTAGTATTGAGTACAGGGTGTCCTGAAAATTTTTACAAATATTTTAATATGAGATAACTAACGTCAAGGGCTGTATTTTTGTTTTTGCGGCACTTGTCTGAGTGGTACCGTTATCGCGTCCCCGATAAAAAAAAAACCATAGAATTTTATTGCCCGTAATTTTTGTTCAAAATTTTTTCTGTCCGACCAACAGGAAATGCGATAAATTGAATTAAATATATTTCAAGACGCCGGCTAATGCGCAAGGGTGGGGAGGTCACCTTTTTGACGTTAAGCTTCTATAGTGGTCCTAAAAACATTAACCAAAAAAAAATTGCAGTGCGCACTTTTTTCTAGGCCTTCATACATTTTTTGACAACTTTACTGTACTATCAAAAAAAATTTTTTCTTTTCATTTTGAATTTTGTGAAAACCAAAAATTTTAAAAAACCAAAACATTCATAAGGGGATTCCTGAAATCGTGTAAAAGCCTCGAAAACCTTGTAAAACTGTCAAATTTCTTATTGATTTTGACAACATTACCGAGTTTACGAGGTTTTCGAGGCTTTTACACGTTTTCAGGAATCCTCTCAATTTAAAAATCAAAATGAAAATAAAGTTTTTTTTTGATAAATATTTAAAATTAAATACTTAAAAAATTGTTAGTAGTTTTTAGAATAATTGAAAACGCATTCAAAAATGCAATTTCCTTAAGTCGTTATAACTCGATAACGGCAAAACAAGTGCCGCAAAAACAAAAAATACAGCCCTTGACGCATATTAAAATATTTGTAAAAATTTTCCGGACACCCTTATATGTAGCTCATATTGCATCGCTTACCCTTAAACTGCGAGGTGTTTTAAATGCTTTATCGCACACATTACATTTATGCGTTGGTTCCATGTTCGTGTGATGATAACGATAATGAGCATTCATGGCAATGCGTGATGGTGCTTCTTTACCACACAATTCGCAAGTATACGTTTTGGGATCATCATGCCTTTCCATATGCAAACGTAAGACATATTTATCCGATAGCCATTGACCACAGACATCACACTGTGCACCAGGATCAATGATGCCTTCATGCATGCGTGTGTGTTTTTGGAAAGCAGCTGTACCACGTATTAAATCACCACAGTGACTGCAAACTTTAAGTCCTCCATCGCCATGAACATTACGTAAATGTCCTTTGAGACGTGATAACGAAGGATATCTGATGAATATAAAAAATCGACAGTTTAATAAAAGAAACGTAAGAAAAATAAGTTTCAACTTAAAGCAGCCGTAATAAAATGTTGCTCATACGATATGGTGTACAAAACAAATGAAATCATCCTTTTGGCCAATGCTTGTGGATAATGTGCAACATGCAACATTATCCACAAGCAATTTTTTACAAATTACTCATGCATTCAGAAAAAATTATTCTGAAGATTGATCTTTGACTCACCACGTTGATTGTCCCCGGAATTATCTTCGGCGCAATAATGCAATTTCTTCTGACTCATGGTTTTTCGAAGATGACGATGTTTACGTCCTCCTTCTTTAAAAAAACGGCAAAATTATCCGAGGCATTCTTGGAATGCTGCAGTTTAATCTGCACTGGTGTTTGGATGTTTCGATGTGCTGGTATGCAACTCATCTGCTTCGTCATCGTTGTTGTATGAACGGAATATTTTCAGTTTAGCGTACCTGACGCCAAATCGCAACTTGCAGTCAACCCACTCTAGGGCCTTGATGGATTCCTCATTTATAGCAAGCAGAAGAGTCATATTGGTTTTACGTGATACCTCGGTCTTAATTACTTCCCATTCATGCATTGGCACCGAGGGATTTTGCCGCTGTAGAAGATGAAGCACTTTCCCATGTTCGATCTTCATAACTGGCAACCAAATGCGAGCTTTCGGGCACGGAATATCCCTGGCTAGAATAAGCTTGAGCGTTAAATCCTTCCATTCACCACTTAAGCTAGCAATGCACTTAACAAGAAACTCCTTAGACGACTGGTCGTCGCATTTGAATACTCTGCAGCCGCGCAATGTTATCGAGGAGTCGAAGCCTGGCGGTGAGGCCTCAAGGTCGCTGAGTAGATAATCCATTACCATCTCAGCCAACCTCGATTCAATTTCGCCCCATTTCTCCAATACCTTCATGCCACTGTTTGTGTTGCCGTCAATAAGTGCCATCTGAAGCTCATTTCTGGCCACGTTGCTGTATAATCGCATTGAATACGTCGATGAATCATCATCTGCGGTGGATAGTTTCACTATCTTATGGCTTGAAGCTTCAAGAGTCTCATCCTGAGAACATTTTCTCTTTGTCGCCTTTTCTGGATCAGGGTGAGTGGCTTGGTACTTCTCGAACTCATCCACCAACGCCTGTGAGCTCACTTTTTCTGCCTCATCGTTCGTGGTTACATTCCCTTCGGTCTCAATCTGGGCAATCTTCGAGAGCTTCTCATAAGACTTCGGCTTTGCACTGGGTTCATTATGGCTGGCTGGCGTTATTGCAGCTGTCGAAGTACACGCTATTGTAGTTGGTGATACAGGAGCAGCTTTGTTGCTACTGCTGATATTTTCAGTTGTTGAATCTTTAAGTGTCTCACCCTGAGAACATTTTCTCTTTGTCACCTTTTCTGGATCAGGGTGAGTGGCCTGGTACTGCTCGAACTCTTCCACCACCGCCTGTAAGCGCAATTTTTCTGCCTCATCGGTTCTGGGTATATTCCCTTCCGCCTCAAACTGTGCAATTTTGCCAAGTATGTAAAGAGCCCTCTTGTACTTGCGCCACGAGGGCTTTGCATCAGACTTCGGCCTTGCATTGGGTCCATTATAGCTGGTGGGCGTTATTGTAGCTGTCAAAGTAGACGCTATTGTAGTTGGTGGTAAAGGAGCAGTTTTGCTGGTACAACTGATATTTTCTGTTTTTGCCTTTTGCAACTCATCCCTGGTCCTGTCACTACATACTTCTTTACCACATGTCGGTAAATTATTATCCGAGGTGGATAGTTTCACGATATGATGACTTGAATCTTCAAGTGTCTCATCCTGAGAACATTTTATCTTTGTCGTTTTTTCTGGATAGGGGTAAGTGGCCTGGTACTTCTCGAACTCATCCACCACCGCCAGTAAGCGCTCTTTTTCTGCCTCATCGGTTCTGGGTATATTCCCTCCCGCCTCATCCTGGGCAATCTTTTCAAGAATAAAAAGAGCCTTATTGTACTCTCGCCACGTGGGCTTCGCATAAGACTTTGGCTTTGCACTATGTCCATTATGACTGGCCGGCGTTTTTGCAGCTGTCGAAATGGACGCTATTGTAGTTGGTGATACAGGAGCAGTTTTATTGCTACTACTGATATTTTCAGTTGTTGAAGCTTTAAGTGTCTCATCCTGAGAACATTTTCTCTTTGTCGCCTTTTCTGGATCAGGGTGAGTGGCCTGGTACTTCTCGAACTCATCCACCACCGCCTGTAAGCGCAATTTTTCTGCCTCATTGGTTCTGGATATATTGCCTTCCGCCTCAACCTGGGCAACTTTGGCAAGTATGTAAAGAGCCCTCTTGTACTTGCGCCACGATGGCTTCGCATCAGACTTCGGCTTTGTATTGGATCCATTATCGTTGGCGGGCGTTATTGTAACTGTCAAAGTAGACGCTATTGTAGTTTGTGGTACAGGAGCAGTTTTCCTGCTACTACTGATATTTTCAGTTGTTGATTTAACTATGGTTTCCTGGGTGCAAGTTAGTAGCTCGTCTTCGATAACTGCCTTCTTCAACTCATTCCTGGTCATGTCGTTATATGCTTCCCCGCCACATGTCGATGATTTATTATCTGAGGTGGATAGTTTCACGATCTTATGACTTGAAGCTTCAAGTGTCTCATCCTGAGAACATTTTATCTTTGTCGTTTTTTCTGGATAGGGGTAAGTGGCCTGGTACTTCTCGAACTCATCCACCACCGCCAGTAAGCGCTCTTTTTCTGCCTCATCGGTTCTGGGTATATTCCCTTCCGCCTCATCCTGGGCAATCTTTTCAAGTATGAAAAGAGCTTTGCTGTACTTCCGCCACGCAGGCTTTGCATCAGAGTTCGGCTTTGTACAGGGTCCATTATGGCTGGCGGGCGGTATTCTAACTGTCAAAGTAGGCGCTATTGTAGTTGGTGATACAAGAGCAGTTGTGTTGCTACTACTGATATTTTCAGTTGTTGAAGCTTTAATTGTCTTATCCTGAGAACATTTTCTATTTGTCGCCTTTTCTGGATAAGGGTGAGTATCCTGGTACTTCTCGAACTCTTCCACCACCGCCTGTAAGCGCACTTTTTCTACCTCATTGGTTCCGGATATATTTCCTTCCGCCTCAGCCTGGGCAATTTTGCCAAGTATGTAAAGAGCCCTCTTGTACTTGCGCCACGAGGGCTTTGCACTGGGTCCATTATGGCTGGCGGGAGTTATTCTAACTGTCAAAGTAGGCGCTTTTGTGGTTGGTGGTATAGGACTAGTTTTACTGCTACTACTGATATTTTCAGTTGTTGATTTAACTATGGTTTCCTGGGTGCAAGTTAGTAGCTCGTCTTCGACAACTGCTTTCTTCAACTCATTCCTGGTCATGTCGCTATGTGCTTCCCTGCCACATGTCGATGAATTATTATCTGAGGTGGATAGTTTCACGATCTTATGACTTGAAGCTTCAAGTGTCTCATCTTGAGAACATTTTCTTTTTGTCGTTTTTTCTGGATAGGGGTGAGTGGCCTGGTACTTCTCGAACTCTTCCACCACCGCCTGTAAGCGCACTTTTTCTACCTCATTGTTTCCGGATATATTTCCTTCCGCCTCAGCCTGGGCAATTTTGCCAAGTACGTAAAGAGCCCTCTTGTACTTGCGCCACGAGGGCTTTGCACTGGGTCCATTATGGCTCGCGGGAGTTATTCTAACTGTCAAAGTAGGCGCTATTGTGGTTGGTGGTATAGGACTAATTTTACTGCTACTACTGATATTTTCAGTTGTTGATTTGACTACGGTTTCCTTGGTGCAAGTTAGTAGGTCGTTTTCGATAACTGCCTTCTGCAACTCAACGCTGGCCCTTTCGCTGTATGCTTCGCTGACACATGTCGATAAATCATCGTCGGATTGTTTCACGATCTTATGCCATGAAACTTGAAGTGTCTTCTCCTGAAAATTTTTCGAATTTTCAGTTCCAGGTTGAGTGGCGGTAGTGGGTATTACAGCTGTCGAAGTAGACGCTATTGCAGTAGGTGGTACAGGAGCACTTTTGCAGCCACTACTAATATTTTTACTTAATTTAGCCACGGGTTCCTGGGTGGAAGTACGTAGCTCGTCCTCGACAAGTGCCGTCTGCAATTCATCCCAGATCGATGACTCATCATCTGAGGTGGATAGTTTCACGATCTTATGCCATGGAACTTGATGCGTCTCGTCCTGAAAATTTGTCCAATTCTGATTATTTCTCGAATTTTCTGCATCATGGTGGTTGGCCTGGTATTTTTCGTACTCATCGACAATTGCCTGGTATCGCACTTTGTCTTCCTGATTGTGCTCGTGTATTTCCCCTTCTTCCCCTTGGGCTTCATTCTTGGCAATCTTCTCAAGTATGAAAAGAGCTCTCCGATACCGGTACTCTGCCTTTTTCAGCTTTACATCGGGACCGTTATGGCTGACGGGAGTTTCTGTCGAAAAATACGCCATTGTAGTTGGTGGTACAGGAGCAGTATTGCTGCCACTGCAGGTATTCTCAGTTGTTGAATTACTATCCTCAGAAGAAGTTAGTAGTTCCTCCTTGATAACTGCCACGTTGTTGTATACTTGCATGGCATCCGTTGATTGAGCATCTGGTGAGACATATAATTTTGCAATCTTATCCCTTGCAGCTTGTAATTTCTCGTCCAGAGACCAGTTCCTTTTGGTATCCTCTTTATGGTACGGGTGAGTACCCTGGCACTTATCATATTTATCGATAATCGCCAGATACTTCTCGTACTCAGCGACCATCGCCTGATAACGCACTTTGTCTTCCTGGTCGTTCTTGTGTATCTCCCCCTCGCTCTCATTTTTCGCAATTGTACTAATGCGGCAGTTCATTTCGGTCTTTTATTAAAAGAAATTAAAATAAAAAAAATAATAGAAAAATTCAAGAAACTAAACAATTTACAGCTGTGAGCGTCATTTACAAATGTCAGTGATATGTCAGTTTCAGTGTTGCCAAAAAGTGCTAAGTTTTTCTAAAACGGGTAATTTTCAACACAACTAAGCATCTGCGGGAATAAAAATCAAAAGTGGTAAATTTTTGCACACGGATTTTCTACGAAGGTTGAATTACATTGGGGGTGTTCTACAAAGCATGTAAGTCCCACGGAAATCTCGTAACTCGTAAAACTGTCCAAACATGCATTGATTTTAACTGCTTTTATGAGAAAGATTTATGCACTTTTTTATTTTGTCATACTCTACAAAATCATTTGGACAAACTGTTTTCATTTTAAGTTCACTGTTGCGCAGTAATACTGTCTGCCTTCGTTAATTTTTTATTTTTTGTAGCAATAAGTAGAATATAGTCTCTTTTTCCACAGCAAGGGAAAGAGTTGCTCGCTTCAATAAATTTCCTCCAAAATCGATGTTCATCATAATATTCCTTCCGTTTACGTCTGTACTCATCAAAAACTATATGATTGTGAGCAAATTTTGTCATATACTAACTGTTGCGCAAACACGAACATAAATTAAGATATTTTGATTTTTAAATTAACCCTGTTCCACAAATCGTTTGCACAAATGGACACTTTGCATTTGCACATATGTTTGTATTGGCATTAGATTTATTGTAAAACAAATGGAAATATCAACTTATTGAAGTGTAATCTATTCAAATCGTATGAAGAACTTTTATTTATGAAATAATATACCGAAATCTCAAAATTATGATATTAGACTTACCCTTTTCCACACTCTTTGCAATGAAATGTTTTCTCATCACCGGTAGCATGCTTAAGCGCATGTCTTTGTAGAAAATAGATTTTTGCAAATTTTTTTGGACAACTCTTACAAGCGAATGGTAAATCATTTTCTGTTTTATGCTTGAGCAACGTGTGATTTCGTAAGCAAACACGATCGGCAAAAACTAGAGCACAATCCTCACACCTTTAAGAAAATAAACGGTTAACTATGAAAACAAGAGTATACAAATTTAATTACTTAAAATAGTCTGGATTTTTGTGCACATGTACATGTTCTACTAACAAACCCTTTTTATAGAGTCGCTTGTTGCAACAAACAGCATAGCCTTCGCGATTATGTTCTTTTTTAAAATGTTTTTTTAGTTCATAAAATGTTTTCATTTCTGCTTGGCATTCATCACAAATCAACTGCATATGATTGGAAATGAAACGATCTTCATCTAAATATGTGTTGACATCTGGAAAAACATATGAAAGATATTAATTTATAAACAAAATTTACTAAAGAACAAACTCAACTTTACCTTGCTTAGCAGGACGTCCAATTTTTCGTGTCGCTGCTCCACGATCTTTAGTGATTTCTTCATGTTCTCTTTGTATTCCTGCGCGAAGTCTACCTTTTGATCTACTAATCTTTTGACTAGCATTGCCAATATGATTACTTGCTCGACTTGGCATTATTTTTTTAGCTTCAGGTAGTGCATTTGCATCGTGCGCAACATCTTCAAAGCTTTCAGCGTCTGCAGACGCATTATCCACTTCATCTGAATTATAAAGCAGCACATCCTCTGCGTTTTTTACAGAATTCAAATCATTGTCGATTTCAGGTTCCGATTCGATTTCTGGTTCAATATCTATCTCATACTTTGCAATAACTACCACCTCTTCGTTTTTTGCTTCTACACCATGCCATTGAATTTGTTTCTCCTTAATGAGACGACAGAATTTTTGGAAGCTATCTAAGCTCGCCCAACAACTTATGCAAATTTGTGTTTCTTCTGCATCAGTTGTTTTTAACTGTGTTGAAACACAATCGTGAATTATTAATATTATAAGTTTATTTATGTATCCTACCTGTATATCCAGAAATTTATGTGTTACAGCAACTATACCCTTGATATCGTTTCCTTGCTTATCGAATATTGGGATTAATATCTCAGTAGTACTGAAACAAAGGCGGCAGGTCATTTCTGTCTCTTATAATTAAAAGAAATTTCACCAATAAAAAGTTTTAAAATTTGTTAAAAATTCAAGAAAGTAAACAATTTGCAGCAAAAAGCGTCACTAACAAACGTCAGTGATAAGAGTGATATGTCGGTATCAGTGTTGCCAATAAGACAAATTACCTAATACGGGTAATTTTAAAATAATTTTACGACTAATGCGTCGATGAAAAAATTTAAAATGCGATTATTCGACACTTTTCACAACAAACATACCTCCCGTGGTTTGCACTTTACACAGCTGCAACCTTGACTGAAAATGGATAAGTCGATGAATTCTAAAACTGAAGTTGTGTTTTTAACAACAGTTTATCTGTGCTTAAACAGACTGAAAATGCAAAAATCAGAATTAACATCAATACATACTTTTTTTAAAATGAAAACTCCCTGAATTTAAAATATCCAAAATGAATAAAATTCGTTTTTCGTGTATAATTAAAGCCTTTTCGGTTTTGTTTCTTGACATTTGACATAAAGTATTGCTGCTTTTCAAAAATATTTACAAAATCCAATGCGTACAAACTAAAGAGTATGAATTGGATAAAGTATTCGAATAGAACTGATTTCCGAATCGAACGACAGAGTGACCCCCCAGGCTTCAAAGTGTAAACGGTGATTATGTTTTTTAGATTTTTCTTAGTTTCAGTCTTATTGAAGTGAAAACAATGCGGTAAATTAAAAATTTGGATTTTTTTGATCACTTTTCCATCAACACTGGTAGTCACAAAAGTTTAAAGCTGCCATATCTTCACAAAAAATATCCATTGACCAAGTCAATACAAACTGATAAGGGTGCTTTAATCGGCATAGCCAGGAATATAACAACCTACATCACGCAGCTTGCAAAACTTTACATTTAAGGGAGCCAAATTTTTACCTTGTTTTTGCTTAAAGCTTGCACCGACTACCGACAACATTTTGAATATTTGCTTTTATGGGAGGTGCCACGCCTTATTTGCCAAATTCACCCAGTTTTTACTCAAAGCTTACACCATAGTGTGTATGAAAATTATTTATATTAGGGGGCTCATTCAAGCCGAAAAAAATTCCGCACTTTGTACTTATCCGCAGTTTGAATGAAAGTGAAACAACTTTGTATGGTGAATTATTTTTTCGCATCCATTGAGGTGTGTAAAAAATTTGCGTAAATTTTTGAAGTGCAAACAGCTGATTTTTATCGATTTTTTGTTACACATTTAAATTGATTTTGATGCAGAAAATAATAAGAACGTAAAAACTATAGGACGCACATACTCAATAAGGTTCAAAAACAATTTAAAATTATGCATCAGCTGTTTATTTCCACGCTTAACACAATCAATTTTATGGGAGCGCTCACTAAGTTTGTGGAAAAGTAAGAAATGCGGAATTTTCCGAGACTTGAATGAGTCCCCCTATTATCCTAAATAACTCTTGCATTTTGTAAATTTTCTTGTATGGTGGTCACTCTAAGTTTTGACAATCAGCTGTTTCCAATGTGGTTATTGTAAAATGTAAACAAATCAGTTAAATTTTGCTAAACTTAACTAAAAATAATGCAAAATGTTCAAAAATGTTGTTGTGGGGATGTCGGGCGGCGTAGATAGCGCCGTAGCGGCATTATTACTGAAAGAAAAAGGTTAGTGTATTCAATTATTTATAACAAATAAAACATTTAAGTCAATTTGAATCAACAAGGCTTTAACGTATTGGGTGCTTTTATGAGAAATTGGGACGAGTTTGACGAAGCAGGACGTTGTAGTGGTGAACAAGATTTGCATGACGCAGAATTTGCATGTCAAAAGCTTGATATTGAATTGCGCCAAGTCAACTATGTCAAGGAATATTGGAATTCTGTATTTACGTAAGTGAATCAGAGATAAGATGTATACACCTCTTATTTGCAACTAATGAACATTTTCTTTCTAATGCAGCACCTTTTTAGAAGACTACCAAAATGGTTTAACTCCAAATCCGGACATACTTTGTAACAAGTACATAAAATTTGATTTATTTTATAAGTATGCTATTGAGCAGCTACGATGTGATGCAATCGCTACAGGTCATTATGCACGCTCATCATTTGGCACATACTTTGAGAAATATAGAGATAATGAAGGTAATGAGAATAAAAATCGATTGGAAAAAATTGGATTTTAAACTGAAATATTTATTTTATTTAAATTTTCAGACGTGCGTCTTTTATTGCCCAAGGACAGCTTTAAAGATCAGACATTTTTCCTCTCTGGCATACAGCGCGCTTCTCTGCATCGCACTATGTTCCCTTTAGACAATTTATTGAAATCTGAAGTTAAAGCAATTGCACGAAAACATGGCCTTACACGTTTAGCAAATAAAAAGGAGAGTACAGGCATATGTTTTGTAGGAAATCGTGATTTTAAACAGTTTATCAAAGAGGTACGTGTATATGATTATTTCAAATTAAAAAAGCCAAAAACTTTCTTTATATTCTCCATAATTTAGTATATTTACTCAAAGCCTGGTCACTTTGTTGATATCGATACTGGACAAAATGTAGGTACTCATGAAGGCATACATCAATGGACTGTTGGACAGCGTTGTCGCTTGCATTCGTTTTTGCAACCCTATTATGTAGCTCGTAAAGATGCTGTTACAAACAGTATTTTCGTTGCCGCTGGACATGAGAATCCTGCTTTATACAGTGATACTATAATGGCAACAAATGTTAACTGGTTGTGCGAAAATCCATTAAACGCTGGTATGCCGGTACATTGTCGTTTTCGTTTTCAACACACTAAGCCACTGATTGACTGCACATTATATCGTGGTATCAATCCAAATACGGATGTTATTGTGGTTTTGCACCATCAAGCACGTGCAATAACACCAGGACAATATGCCGTATTTTATAGTGACAATGAATGTTTGGGCTCAGCACGAATTGTGACGTCGGTCAAATCAACGCAGAATGAAAGCGCATCTATAGTACAAATAAATTAAAGCTTTAGGAAATGCATACATAGAATTTTACTAATTTAAGCATAGCACTTTTTAAAAAAATATTTTTAACTTAAGCCAGACCTGAAACTTTAAAATCCTTTAGATAAAAGTTTAAAGAACTTTTTGAAATAAAGGTAAAAATTCAGGCCTGTTTCGTAATCCGCGTGGTTTCAATTACTTTTCACTTGGGAGGCTTTTTGATGAAAATGGTGAGTCCCACGATAAAAAGAATTAGAATCTTTTTTGTGGAGAATTACAGGTTCTACAAATAATATTGATTTATATTCACAAAAAAAGTAACCGTTTCGGAAATATTTGATAAAGTCGAATTTTTCGACTTTGGTGGTCCAAAATTTATTTTCCACGCTTTCCCACCGTTTGGTGCAAGAAAATCGGCCCAAACAGTCACTAAGAGGGCCAAGAGACACCTCGGGTCAACAATTTATTTTCGATCTTTCCCCATCGATTAGTGCAATACAATTTTTTTTACAAAAATGGGTCCAAAAAGCTCTATAGTTAAATTTATAATTTCATATACATATGGGTCAATGGGTCTTTTTTTTAACTTTTCTTTTTTTAATTATACTGTGTTTATTAAAAGAAAAAACTTTTGTGACTTTTTAAGAAAAACTTTTAAAAATAAAAGTTGAAAAACTTTAAGGGATAAAAGTTGTTAAAACTTAAAAAAAAAAAAGTTTTTTTAAAAGTTTTTTTTGACGTTTATTTTTTAAAGTTTCGTTAGATTTTTGATGCTTTTTTGCACTTTTTAGAATAAAATAATAATAGTAAGTTTTATAAAACTTTTATATGATCGAAGTTTATTTGTATAAGCTTTAAGGTCAGGTTTAAATCAGAAAAAATCCAATTAAAAATTATTTTCTTATTTTTTAAGTCATATATTTTTAGTTTCTGATATTGTTATATTAAACGAATTATTCTACCATCCTTAATATTTATACGTTATTGTAATTAAAGTTAAGAAACATCTTTAAAGTCCTAATTTGTTATTGTATTTGTAAATTTCCTTAAGGTCCTAAATTAAATAATTTTTAAATAGTAAAACTAAATAAACACAAACTATTTTTGAAGAAGATGAGTTAAATCGGCACTATTTAATATGGCCCAAATATTCAAGTATGTATGCCGAACAATCTTTAAATTTGCCTTTAAATAAGCAATAAAAAGGAATAATTACACCTTTTTATTTTTTTCGATTTTTTGAATTGCATTTTTGTAGACATTCATTGTTAAACCTTTACTATTAAAACTTATCATGTCAAAATTTTGTGTCATATCGGTTTAAAGGTTCGGTTGGGCTTAAAAAATGTACTAACATTAAACACATCACACCAAAAAAATTAACTTAAATTAATTAAACATAAGCGGCAAACTCACAATTCAACATCCTTACGTCAAGAGTACGGTCAACGCATCTAAAAATCTTGTTAAATCACTTTGCCTTATCTGTATTAGCGATGTGTCGAAAAAATCTTGCAAAATAGCTGCATTACTTTTGCTAGCTGCTTGCTCAAATGCTTTACCAAAAAAGTTTTTAGGTGAGTCTTCACGTACCGGTGGAATTCCAACTAAGAGGCATAGTCCGCGCTCAGCATCAACTGGGCAACTAGCTATCAACGGTAATTCAGGTGCCTGTCTGCTACGTGAAACTGCAACATGACCATTTAATATAAATTTCGCTAATAATGTCAGTCCGTAAGGATATGAAAAGAAACAATTCTCTTCATTTAGTATATAATAAAAGAATGAACCGGTTGAATGAATTTGATGTGCTTCCAAGCTGCTTTGTACTTGCTTAAAGATTGATGAAAGCAACATTTTTGAACTCTCAATACCCGTTGTTAGTATTTCTTTGTGCTGACGTGAGAGACTATCTAAAACTTCAAGAAAACAATCTTCAGGTGTTTTATCCTTCTTCACAGACTCCAATATAGCTAACATAGCGTGTACATAATCGGCAGCCGCATAACGATTCCGATAGCCATAGTTGAGCGTAAAAGAACCATAAACAATATCAGGTATGCCATATTTGTCAGCTAACTTTTCAACCATAGAAAAGAATTCTTGACGCAATTCTAAATCCATGGAGCTAAAAATTTGTTTAGCATGTACTAGTGGTAATCCCATTTCAACAAGTAGCTCGTGTAATTTTTTTTCACCTCGTAGAGTCCATAACTTAAGTTTGCAAGCAGAATACATGGAGTATCTAAGAACAAAAAAATAATTGAAATGGATTAGTTTAAAAAAATTCAAATTCACTTGACGAAAAGTTGGAAATTGATTAACTGAGTTTTTCGGAGTTTTTTCGATTTTTGGCCTTATGATGAATATGAATAAACATTTTCGAGAATTTTAAGTCTCCGCAAAAAAATTGTTTTTGGGAAGGACAAAATTCACTATTAATCGGCTATAATTTTGGGAGGTAATATTTTGACATTTGATGTACAAATTTATTCTCAAAATTTTTAACAGGGAATTCGAAGTGCGAATAAATAATGTGCATTGCTTTTGTGATTTTATTAGTATTTTTAAATAAAAACATTCTACAGCAAGCTCAAACCAACTATGTCATCCAAGCCACGTTTTTAATGAAATTTAAATTTATACTTTGTTGGTAAAAAATGGAAAATATCAAGGCTGCAACAAAGTAGCGAAAACTGGAAGAAAAGAGTATCATTGCTGGAAAAGGAATTTCCACTCTCAAAATATTCACGATTGCAAATGCTCTCTTTCGAGAAAGAAATAAATTCCCGCAAGGGAATTTCTAGATAAATTCATGATAAGGCCCATTGATTTTTTCGCTTTTTTTTTTTTTTTTTTTTTTGCATTGACGCATTTTATGTCTCATATCAGGTCTCTAAGTTGATTGGTAGAAAATCGGATTTTTGTATCCTCAAAAGTTTAAAAAATTCAACATGGACCCGCTTCGAAATGCAATATACAATTTAAAATTAAAAAAAAAAACAATTGCAAGTCTTTTTTTACATACTTCATTGACTCCAGTACGCTCCAGTGTCTGTAGAGCGCCAAGTGTAAATCATTTTCGAAATTAATTTTTGATGCGCTCAAATTCGACTGATCTGTTGTCTTATTTGTCAGACGGGAAACGTGGCTCTGTATATTTTCAATTTCAAGTGTATAAACAGTGCTCTCAATTTTACCCAGCACTAGTTGCTCTGTTATGCCAACAATTGCCCACCATAACAAATCCATTGTATCCTTAGACATCTTCCAAGCCAATTCAAAAATAATTAATGCCGAGGAACGCCCATAGAAACTGTACTGTGTATATTCGAACATAACACGATCACGTTCATTCTCCCATGTTCTTCGCTGACGTTGCTTAAGTACGCGTCTCTCATGTTTCTCCATTCGTGTCAATTTTTTTTCACTAGTACGCGCATTATCGTCCTTATTTTCGGCATCAGATTCACCGGCACCACTGTCGTGTGCATTAATATCATCATCATTATCATCGTCTTCATCGTCATTTTCAGAATCAGATTCACAGAAAATTGATTCAAAAGCAGGTACATTTTCTTCTAGCGTTGGATCAGCAAGTATACAAACCTGCAGAAAAAGAGAGATTATAAAATATTTGTATTTCTATAAAAAAAATTAATAAATTGAGGTAAAAGCCGGCTATTAATTGCATAAGACCGTTGGAAAATCGAAAAAGCTGGAAAAAATTCTGGAAGTCGTCAATTAGGGGTTTTTGATGTTGCTGATTAGGAACCTGAAATCCATTTTTTTTTTTAACAAAATGGCGGATCCGAATAGCACTAAGATGCATCTATTCCCACATAAATCGGAAATCAGGGGCTTTTCATTTTGGTGATTACGAATGTGTAATTCATTTCTCGAAAAACAAAATGACAGATCCAAAATGGCGAACAATATAGTGCCAAGCTAAAGGTTTTTGGGATCACGAATAATAAATAATTTACAGATTTGCAAAAAAAAAGTACCCGGAATTTGATGCATGTGGCAATTAGACAAGATACTGAGTGATCTTTAACATTTGTCATATTTGAAGCCAATTTAACAAATGTTTTTGTGAATATATTTTCACTAAATAGTTGCCGACTTATATCTTCTCTTCTTATACGAGATAAAATTGTATGTACTTATGTACCTAAGCCAAAGATTTTCGACCTATCAGCCTAACTTCCTTCATTTTAAAAACTTTTGAAAGAATTCTTGACGCTTACATAAGAGATAAGTTGCCCATAAATGCTATCTCAAGCTGTCAGCATGCTTACCAAAAAGGAAAATCCGTGGACACAGCCCTTCACTCAGTTGTTCAAACTATAGAGAGTGCTCTACATTTTCAAGAATACGCTCTGGCTGCTTTTTTGGACATAGAGGGCGCCTTCAATAATGTGAGCACCAATGCAATCTTGGAAGCTTTAACTAAAGCAGACGTCAACCTTCCGATTCGAGAATGGATTGAAACACTTTTAAGTGGTCGTATAATTAAAGTGGAATGGGGGCAGAGTGTCTGCCTAAAGTATGCAACTAGAGGTACTCCACAAGGGGGTGTTTTGTCACCACTTCTGTGGATAGTTGCTATCAACCCCATCTTGCATACACTTAATAAAAAAGGTGTCATAGTCGTAGCCTACGCTGATGACATTGTTATTCTAGTCAAAGGTAAATTTCTAGACACAATGAGTGAACTTCTAGAAAGTGCTCTCACAATAATAAGCAAATGGGCTTTAAGAAATGGACTTAACGTTAACCCTTCAAAAACAGAACTGGTTTTGTTCACAAGGAAACACAAAGTTCCCGTTTTTAGGAACATTTGTCTAGATAATATCAAAATACCTCTATCTAATGAAGCAAAATTCTTGGGAACAGTCTTAGACCGCAAACTAAACTGGAAACCTAATATAGAAAATCGTATAAAAAAGGCATACGGTGCTTTCTTTGCATGTAAAAAATTCTACGGAATCACTTGGGGCTTTGACCCTAAAATCACTATCTGGATCTACACTGCAATAGTGAGGCCCATCTTATTGTATGCAATACATGTTTTGTGGACCGCGCTAAACACAGCATATATACAAAAGAAACTAGAACGATTACAACGTCTTTTAAGCATCGGCATCACTGGTGCCCTGAGGTCTACCTCTTCAGAATCCTTAAACGCTATACTTTTTTTGTTACCTATTGATCTCTTTGCCAAGTATTACTACTGACTACATGATTCCTAAGCTTTCTATGGAGAAAAAATTCTTGGTCACATTCCCGTCTAGAGTATTCTGGAACACACGAGGTGAAGATCCAACCGAAGTAATAAACGTGTACACAGATGGCTCTAAATCAGATAATGGGGTTGGAGCAGGTTTCTATGTCTCCAACTCAAACGTAGAATACTCATTTAAATTGCCAGATGAGTGCAGCATTTTCCAAGCGGAAATTTTCGCGATTAACAAAGCGGTCGATTACCTTAAAGAAAGTGTAAGCGAGAAGGAAATTGCTCTATACGTCGATAGTCAAGCTGCTTTAAAAGCTTTAAAATCAAACTTTATTAAATCAAAGACAGTTTTTGAATGTTTTACCGCTTTAACTTCCCTTAGTGAAAACAACCAGGTATCCCTTCAGTGGGTGCCGTCACATTGCGAAATTTTAGGAAATGAAAAGGCAGATCTATCAGCAAAAACGGGAGCTCTCTTAGAAGACCAACACATCAAAATTCCAGCACCGCTTCAACATTTCTTCTCTTTAAAGAACGCTCAAATGTTCTCAGTAGCGAATAGACGCTGGGAACAATCCCCAACCAGCGCTATAACAAAGTATTTTTGGCCTTGTTTTCTCAAAGCAGATTTTTCCAAATATTTACTATCTCTGACGAGGAGTGAGTGCAGCCTGCTGACTAGAGTTGTGACTGGTCATTGTCTAATTGGTCATCATGCCTTTAGACTGGGCATAGTCTCCAACAACTGGTGCAGAAACTGTCACGAGCCTGAGGAAGAGGAAACAATTGAACACCTTTTATGTCTTTGTCCTGCTCTTGCAAGAACTAGACTGAAATGCTTTGGTCAGCCATTTTTTAATTCCCTAAAAGAACTCACTAAAATTCACCTAAGTGACATTAAAAGATTCGCTGTGCTTACAGGATCCTTCAGTTTGGACAAACACCATATTGAAAGGACCAGAGTTTATGAATAGACGTTAATAAGAGAGTTTGTGGTATCACTATGGACCCTTGCGGTCTATGTGTGGCAATATTGCCGCCACCCTAACCTAACCTAACCTAACCATGTACCTATGTACTTATGTATGTTTGGAACGGGCAAAACTTTTTCACGAAAACGGCTGCAGTGATTTTAATGAAACTTCGGATAATGTTAGTTTTTAGCATACAATGAAGAATGAGCTAGGCTCGAACTTTGTAAATGCTCACCAGGGGGCGTGGCATCGCATTCAATTTTAAATTTGATATGGTCATAACTCGCAAACTATACATGGTATTTAAATGAAATTTGGTGAGCGGGTACGGCTTAATAATATCTTGTAACAGACAAAAAGTAGGCGGGCTCGAAGAAGTGCCACGCCCACTTTTTAGCCCTTGAAAATTTTGATTCAATATTACTCGAAAACGACTCCAACGACTCTGTGAAGGGCGTGGCACCGCCCACAAAAATATAATACGATATAAAAAGAAAACTAATAAAGTAATCATTCTAAAATTAACTGTGGGGAGTCTACTTGCTATTAAGCACCTACGACCTGAAAGTAGGCAAAATATCGAAAGTGCGCGTGGAGCCTCCCATGCAAGTAAAACACATTAAATGCTATTTCTCGCAAATGATACAACATATTTTGATGAAATTTCGTATGCGGATCTGGATCAGGAGTATTTAAAGCATAACAAAAAGAAGGCTATGCCCCGCCCATTTTTTTATCAAAATAAAAATTTTGGTTAATAACTCAGGCACAAAAATAAAAATGGAATGAACTGTTTAATTCTTATATGCAGTCTTATGTACTTTTTGACGCTAAGTCCGTCTTCATCAGCAGAACTGTCATACCTGCAGGATTTTGAAATATCCTTGCTTGAAGTTGAAGAAAACGCTGTGTTCAGTCTTACAGCGTAGCTACAAGAAAAGGTAAAATTCTTTTTTATTAATAGCATCGAATAGTTACACTCTTCTTTGTCCAAATATATTTTCGGATTTTTTTCAATGGGATTCTTATTTTCCGAGTTATGATCCTTTGAAGAAAAGATATTTCAGCTGCCATACAAAAGACGAAATATTTTGGGTGCGTGGCATATCCCATTTATTTATTTTAGGGCATTCTATTTCACCATGAAAAATTTTAGTTTTTGATATTTTTCTATACCATTCGATGCTTTTCGAGTTTTTTCTTATTATTACTTTCATCGGCTTACTTATCATTTTGAAAGCATGACCGTTAGAAGTGAAAAGATACAAGTTTCATAACAAAAAATAGCTATGAATAAAAACATCGACTAAAATAATAAGATTAGATTGTTGACCGAGCAAGATGCGAGATAAGATGCTCCGGATTTGAGAAACATATGGGGGTTATCGCAATAGAGAACGCACTGCAGTCTGAGAAAATTCCCCGGGAATCTTGATTCACGATAACCCCCATTAAATATAACTCCTTTAAGGGATTCCACACAACAAGCATTGCAAACTGACGAACCGAAGTTATTTTTTCCACTTGTAGAATGAGACGCTTTATATGGCTCCTAGAAAAACCGCCAGACAACTTTTTGGAACTAAAGCCAGAAAAAACTCCATACGTAATTTTGGCGTTATATCCATTTGGCTTTATTTCCAGAACAAAATTGAAATTTTCTAGCTTTTTCCTTGTTTATTTTTCGCTTTATTTCCAAAAAATTAATGCCAGAAAATTCTGGCTTTGTTTCCTATGGCGTTATTTTCGGAAGTCGCTTTAAATCTATGAAAAAAAAATACTTCACAATTATAGATAAACGTTATACTCAAACGAGAAGAGTTGTTTAGACGGTTACACTCCACAGTTAAAAGTACAAAAATTAACCTATTTTATTTATAGAATTTTTGCCCATCCCTTAAAAACTAAAAATTTGAATATGTTGAGAGCTCCTAGATGATTTTGAAAAAATATTGTTGTAGCTAAATGAAAGGTATCTTGACCGTGTGTAGAAAAATTTTTAGTCTGAAGAATAGTATTCGGGAGTATTCGAGATTTTTTATTTTTTTTTTCAAAAAATGTACTTTTAGCAACAAATTAATTTATTAACTTTAACCGATTGTTATAAAAAGTTTACCTTCTGCTTATAGCTACCCTTCCAAAATAGGTCAGAACATGAAACGTCCAAGTGGTGAACAATTATGTGAAGAAGTGTTTGTCACAACGTACCGATTTACCATTTTTGCACCCCGCCCAAATCCACAAAAAAATCACAAAATATTCGCCATTGGTATACTTTTGAATTCTTTTGACAACATCTGTGGCCGTTTGACAAAACAATTTAATAGTCTAAGATCATCCGAATACGGAAACTACCTTCATCCATCCGTTTAATGGATGGAAAGTATTTTATATCAAATTTAATATGTAAAAAAAAAAATACTGCGAGCAAGTTGCCTAAAAAATTTCTGTCAATGGTATGATCAATTAAAAGTGAATGTTTAAACATTGGACTCATTCGTTAAAAAACAAATTATATACCAATCGAAAGTATAAATTCCATAGAATGTGCAAACGTTAGGTTGTCTATTGGGTACCAAGATATGAGCAGGTAAGTCGATATACTAGCAATTTGCGGGCCCAAAAACAAAAACGAAATATGGCCCAAATTATTTACATATAAATTTGAGCGATTATCATTTTGGAAATAACGCTCAAAATTTACTTATGTATATGAAAATAGTTTAAGTGTTATTTTGTTTTTTTGTTTTTTTTTTTTTGTAACGAAATAACGCTAAAAAAAGAAATAAAGCCCAAATTTTGGGTTTTTTTTTTTTTTTTTTTTCAAAAATGATGATATGGAAATAATTTGGCAGTTTTTTTTATGTTTTTGGGCGTTATTTTATATTTTTTGGCCGTAATTTCGTTTTTATTTTGGGCGTTTTTAAGTATTTTTATTTTATGGGAGTTATTTATTATTAGAAATACATTATGTAAGCTCTAAGCTCCTACCTGGCTACGCCCTTGCCATAACTGAAATTTTTTAGGCAACCCACTCACGATATATATTTTTCACATATTAAATTTGATATTAAATACTTTTCATCCATTAAACGGATGGGTGAATATAGTTCACTATTCGTATCCTCTATTATAGTCTCTCTTCGTTAAAAAAGCAAAACCACTTTGTTCTTGTGTCGATAAAATTTATATGCTTTGTTTCTTAGCGAGGGACTTCGGTTGTTTTGTCAAACGGCCACAGATATGTATATTACTTTTCTTGATGTTTTTCAATACTTTTCAAGTTTCGCTACATGTTTCTATACTACTTATATGAAACATTTTACCTTTTTTTGATGTTTTTTTTTTAGACTATTTGATATTTTTACCTTTTTCCGATACCATTCGATACTTTCCGAGTTTTTTCAAATTATTCGATACATTTAGCATATTTAAAGGCGAAAAGATACGAATTGTACGAAATAAAAAAGATACGAATAAAAAACATTGACCTTATCACATAAGATTGTCGATCGAGCAGGTATCGATCTCCAGGTACTTAATACTAAATTACATACATATGTATATGTTTGATTAGCTTACTTGTTTATCGCTGTAAATATTGCAAACATCCAATGGTCGATGTGAATCGCATATGAAGAAGGTCACATCTTCCTCTGGCTGCAATAGTTCTACAATGTCAACGCAACCACCACAATTCACTAGCACCACAAATTTCACATCACCTTGATTTTCATTATACGCACGTTGAAGACCGGCCATACCCATGATCGGTACAACGGAATATAGCACATGGTCATATTTAAAGAGAACCTGCATAATTTTGCTTGCACAAATAGCATCGATATCATAGTTGACGATGATAAGGATACGCTTGCCAATCAATCGATTGTAAAATTCATGTTTTAAATCTTGAATAAACATATTTAATACGACTTATATACTTGTAGTTTATTAACACATTTAAAAAAAAAAACACTCAGTTCGTTTTTTTTTCAGCAGAATTTTTGTTGCAATTGCAAACTATCTGCTTCTCATTTTATTTGTTTTTAATCTACATACTGTTCTTTTTATATTTTAAACCTTTAATTACTTGTAGCCTCAATATTTTTATATGAATTACAAAAAAATGTTTTCCGAATTTTTTCAGTACAAAAAAAATTGCAATGCAGACATTTAAAAAAGCGGGAAAACTGTCAAATAGGGATGTTCAGTGCACTATATTAGTTTGAGCGTAAAAGACAGATGTTCGGCAAGGTTGCCAAGCAACTCTCTTCAGAAAAGGTTTTTAAACTTTAGCATTTCTCACTTGCCCGCTTAAAGTTAGTTTGTATATAATTAAGTACTAAACAGACTAGAGCCCATTCTCACTTCCTGGTGATTTAATTTGTTTATACATAATTAAACACTATCCGAGATAACTTGCTATATAAAAAGTTTTCCGATTTGTATGAGAAATTTTGGATTTTTTAAAAAATTAGATAGTTTAACAAACAAAAAACTGGGAGGGTGGCCATTCTGAATTCAACAAATCCCAGGGAAATAATGACTTTTTTTTTTTTTGAATCATAAAATGTTAACAAATAAAAGTACATAATAAAAACCAAGCTAAAGCTGAAGTAAGAATTGTAGCAATTTCAATTGCTTCAAAAAAAATTTAAGTATTAATTTAAAAAAGTGGAATCAGCATATAGAAGATGAAAATAGTGATAGTGATTCAGTTAAAGACAAATTGTCATTGACAGAGCACTGTGGTGCGATTATGTAACCTATACTACTTTTTTCTCAACTGGTTGAGGTTAAGACGTCAAAATTAGAGTGTTCATAAAAGAGTGGTGAGTTCAGTAGAGTATTTTCTACTAGTTGAGGAGTTGTCGCCAGCATTATAGTCATTGAGTTTGACATTTTGCGATAAAGAATTGAAATAAATTTAATTGAATTGAATTCTTTATTGAGACTTATATGGACGTGTAAGCGAAATTAAATTGCAAGAATGGTTAAGTTTGATTTTATCTCAATTGGTGAGTTTCATGACATATGCACTTAAACATAGGTTTTTTTACCGGTAGAGTTTAGCAGAGTAGTTGAGCATGACGTCATGACCAGTAGAGAATTAATACTACCACATTCACACTTGCTTGGTTAACCAAATGAAATAAGAATATAATCATCACTGCTATTACATTTACCTTGATCAATGGCTCTGTCATTTAACTGACAATAAACCAAATCAGAACACTATTTTCACTTATATTTTTGAATAATTCACTATTTAAATTTTTTTAAAACAATTGAGACGCACACATTTTCGATTTTAACTTTAATTTGCTTATATTGAAAATTTTTATTATGTACATATTTTCTAACTGACTCGAGGTCATGTATTTCAATTAAAAGATGGAAATATATAAAACTAAACCACGCCAGATGTGTAGACGACTTGTTTGCGATAGTGAAAAAGCATGCAGTAGAAGACGTACTCAAGACACTAAACGCGTTTCAGAGGGACATAAAATTTACAATGGAAAAAGAAAAAGAGAACGAATTACCATATTTCGATGCACTTATAACAAAACAGAATGGACTCATCAAAATCAACAGGGACCAAAAGCCCACGGCATCTGAACGTCTTATAAACTTCTGTTGTAAAAATCCAAAAACATCCATAGACAATGATTTTCAACAAAGCGAAAAACTTTGTGGATAGAGTTTTATAAATCAGTGACAGTGCGTTTCACACACAAAATACACTCAAAATAAGTGCAATACTACGAAAAAACGATAAATCAAAGTTATAGACGAGGATATCAGTGTCAATAAAACTACACTCGCGTCCCGCTGTCTTTTAAAGGGCCATCTACCAAAATTCAAAAATGCAAAAATATTACAAAAAGAGAGGCAATACACCAAACGTATCACTTTAGGGATGCAGCACATCATCACTCCAGCAAAAAGACGCATCAACTACAAAGCAGACAATGAAAATTGTGCACATATGTATAAGTATTTAGAAAGTCAAAAGGAGTGAATCAGCAACAACAAGAATTAGTTTTAGTGACTCCGTGTTAAGTTAAGCATATAAAATTAAATGTAGGAAATGTGCATTGTAAACAATTTTGTGGAACTTGTGTAAAATAGCTTTTATCCTTAAATTTCAAATAATAGTAGTTATCTAATAAGGCAAGTGAAACAGTACTTTGGTACTAAACTTGCCGCTACCTATTCTCTATAGAAAATTGTTGGGATGCCAATGGAGAAATGGGAATAAGTAAATAAATAAATAGTTTTTTGTTTTATATTTAGCTTTTAGCACCCTGATGATGAGTTGTATTTAGTTCAACTCGAAATATTGGAATAATAAAGATATTAAATTAAAAAAGTTTTCCAAAATCTTTTAATTGAAATATGTTCATGACCTAGAGCCAGTTAAAAAATATCTGTATATTTATATAAAAAGGTCGCTAAAACAAATCATTATTAGTTAATTTTTATTTGTTTACA
Source organism: Calliopum simillimum (assembly GCA_951812925.1). Taxonomy (NCBI): domain Eukaryota; kingdom Metazoa; phylum Arthropoda; class Insecta; order Diptera; family Lauxaniidae; genus Calliopum; species Calliopum simillimum. Next base: position 92,944,899 of record OX638372.1, on the reverse strand, counting down.
TTTTTCCATTGGTAAAAAAGTCATAATTTCCCTGTGATTTTTACAATTTAGAGATGCCACCCGCCGATTTTTTGGGTTAAACTATCTATTTTTTTTTTAAGACTGGCTTATCTTTTTCATATAAATGAATAGAAAAGTTTTTTTATGGAAAACTATACTGTTTAGTGCTGAATCAGCATTCATCTGGTTAACCAGGGAAGTAAGAATAGGGTTTTACATAAACGCACCACTGATCAAGGTAAAAAGTGTGAATGTGGATCTTTAATTATCAAGATTTTGGTATTTCGGCCTGGTCAACCAAGGCAATGAGAATGGGGTATACGAAGCTTTTCGATTTAGCTAGTTTTTAAAAAATAGCCAAATACACAGAGTACTTATTAATTTGATCGTGTGTATATCTCTCTTTAGAAACGTCTGTTTATGGGCATAAGATTCAACTGAACATATCCCTCAGAGCCGCGAAAAATGCAAATCTCAGCTGTTTAAATGTTTATATATTAGGTCATTGTAAATAAATTGTTTTTGTTTTATTCATGTTTTACAATTAAAATGGATTTTGATTTATTTGAATTGGACGAGGACGATGCATTATTTTCGTGTTTGTGCATTGAACCAACGCAACACCAAAACACAGAGTCAATAACAAATGTCTTACCAGAATTCCACTGCACTGGTGAAGATTCCATCAAATCGCAGTTTGCGAATGATGGATTTATTAAAAATAGTTTTATTTTAAGTGTCAATGACAAAAGAAAATTTCCGGCAATAGATGAAATAACACTCACGGCATTCGAATTCAAAGCAAACCATTTACACAATAAATCCACTGAGCAATTTGTATTTGGTGATGCATGGTAAGTGTTTGTGATTTAACCATGGCTATAATTGTGACTTTCAATCGTTCATAGTTTCAGCAATATCCCCATTGAATATTGATATATTTTTGTATCTTTATCTTTATTTACAGCATGAATATTCAATATCTTATGACTAGTGTGAAAGGACCCATTGGTGCTATCGATGAATTGTCGAATTATCAACGACGCAGACAAGTTACACAGCTGCTGTACATACTGCTACATAATACCACAGAAGAACATTGGGCACAATTGCGAAGCCATGTTTTTCGTTTAAGCAATCTTTTAAATCGCGTTACTGATGTTGATACTTGGAAACTTATTTATTTTGCCAATAGCTCGAAGGGTAATGAATGCAATGTACCTGCATATCATCTGTTGCATGGAGCTCTTGAATGGAAATTATTATATTTATTTTTGTTGCAAAAACATGAAAATAATAATAGGAATAAAGCTTCCACCGCAGCTGAAGAAAATCAAACAACAATTGAACCTTTAACAATGCATTTGGAACGCATTTTTGAAGATTTGTTAACTTGCTCACTGTATCATTTTCTAAAGAAGCGCTCGGCAGAGTTGCTCTATAGTTCACCATTTCCATGTACCTGCTTTAAGGAGTTCTGGTTAATGTTGCAGTTATTTCTACAGCAAGATGAGCCAGATAATAGGTTAAACTTTTGGACAATATTCAACAAAATTATAGAGAAATTGAAAACCAAACTGGGTAAATAAAAATTAAAAACTATCCAGTAACACTACAACAATTTCGGCACTTTCGAAAACCCCAAGAGTTTCTGGTGTATTTTGGTCTCCCTAAAGGTCTCCTGTTGGTCTTTCACTAGCGCTCAAGAAAACATAAAAGTTCGGTTATTTGACCAAACCCATGCATTCATTCCGAAGTATTTTTTTTATTTTGATTCCGGAATCAGAATTGCTCTATTCCTTATGGTTTTTGAGATTTTATGACCTAAAAGTTAAAAAAACACCAAAAAACATATGTAATTTTTCGCTACTATATAAATTGTTCCTACCACTCAAAATTGTCAAACTTGGCGGGATTAAGCGAAGAGGTGTTGCACCCCATTCTATACCTTTGAACCTAAAGCAGCTATCATTTTCAAATTTAGTGATCTTAGTTTCGGTTTTTCTCTAATTTTACCCCAATTTTTGACTTTAAATGAATTTCAAAGCGCCATCTGGTGGAATTTAAATTTTTTTTTTCCAACCTTAAGTAAAATTTACTCTGTAATACCTTTCTAATAAGGCTACAATCATAAATATTGGAACACTTTCTATTTAAAGCTTATTTTACATTATAAGAAATATCACCGGCTTCCTACTAAGCCGGTTTTACAGTAAACCTTACGTGACCCAAAAAACGGATAGCATATTCGTGTGTAGGAGAACAACATATAAATACTAAAAACACTTTTCAAAAGTATTGGGGTTTTTTTGCTGTTGTGCAGTGTATTTTTTAGATAGCTTAAATTGAATTTTTTTTTTTTTTTTTCTTAGATATTTTTTCAGTAAATCAACTTAATTTCTGTGAGTTTTTGAATTGGATTACAGCTGCGCTATGTCGTCTTTTTGGCTACCGTACAAATGGTGTATTTGAAGGACCACAATATACACGTGCCACTGCTGAAGAGGCTGAAAATTATGCAATGCTTGAGCAATATACTCAAATATTTTTCAACTCTAATCCCAATGAAGAAGAATCACGTATTTATATCTGTATTTTAATGCCAACATTATTGCAATGGTGGCGACCCAAAGTAAATGTGGCACAGCTACTTTGGGAGCATTTTCACAAGCGCTTAAATTCCTCATTCTATATTGCTGGTGCAGCACCAGCTAATTTGGCAATAGCATGTAATAGTGGTAAAAGCTATTTAGAAAAATATCGTCAATTGCTGTCAAAAGATCAGTTTTCTGATGCTAATCTTAGCAGTTATACGCTATTCATTTTGTTTTTGGGAAAAACTTTGGAACGTTTATTACATGCACAGCTAAATAATCAAGCGCAAAAGCTTTTAGGTCGCATTTACACAAAATTTAGTTTGCAAAAGTTTTTAGCTTTAAATGAAACAGGCATACATCATTTAATTGAGTTATTTCTTGTTTTGGCGCTAAGCGGCGATTTGGTAGATGTTGCGCCTAAGCTGCGTGATAAATTGCTCTCCATTGCATTAGATAAAGTGACAACATCCAAGCAAATTGCCGTCACTAAGGGACATATGGCTTTACTAATACTTTTCGCTGAAAACTCCTTTGATATATCTGATTATGTGAAAAAGTTATTACAACAACTTTCAACTGTACGTTACGATTTATCTGTATCAAAAATTATCGCCGATGCATTGCTGGACATCTTTGAACATGCAGATAATTTTAAACGCGGCGAAGCGTTGCTCATCGATACTTGGATGCCTAATTTTTTATCTAGCTGTACGCCATCAGAGCAGGAACGCACCCTACAAGCTTTGCATATAATTTTCACTAAACTGCAACATGTTGAACAACAGGGAACAGATGTGCTAAAGGCATTAAATGCGCACATTTTACCATTTCTCAAACAACAATTTATTTCAAATTACAATCAGTGGTTGCCACAATTGGCCGCTGACTTCTGCATACATTCCTGTTGCGTTGAGGCTGTACCAAAGCAATCATTTGAAAAACTTTTTAAATTTTTTATAGAAGCACAGTCTGTCAACCGACAGGCGCTACCTATGTTTCTATGTTATGTGCTGAAATCGGATAAACGTTCAATGGTGGATCCTTCAACGATTATGCACGTTTGGTTTAAGAGCTTGGTACTTCTCACTGCTGCCAATGAAGATGTGGTCAATCTTACAAAAATTGTTATCCATTTACCGGAGTTCAAAACAATGACAAATCTGGAGCCAAACGAAATTCTCAACGCCAAAGAACCGCTTTGCGTTTTCGTTGCTGCTGTAGGTAAGATTTTCCTTTTTTAAATTCTGATTCTTGTACATTAAATCCTGAACTCATTTTTGACTAAAGTTAATCTTTTTCATTACCAATTAAACGCTAAGTATTATCTGCACCAAATTGCATGCATCTAGCTTTATTCGTTTGGCCGTAATTTTAAGTTCAACAGACCGGCGCACACAGGGGCAGCTGGTATACAAAGTTGGCATAAATTCAATTTTTGAAATTGAAATAAGACACAAAAAATCTCTGGCACTTTAAAATAGGCTATCCAGTGGATCTAAGTGCGTTTTTACAAAATGCAATTACAAGCTTATTAAGGTGCTACAGCGGCTGAAACTTATATCGTTTTAGATAAAATTGTGAACTGTGAAACTTTCCTTACGGTATTCACTTTTAGAAACACCAAAAATGTTTGCTCTTTTTTGCCCTTTCGGCAAATATTGCTATGTTTTTAAAACAACTCTTACTTGAAACTTTACTGCATGAAGTTGAAAGTATTAAGTATGTTCATGTGTGATTCTACTCGCCTGGGAATATTCCGCGGCTCACCTAATTTTACATATTTTTTGTAAGAATATTTCATTGATTTATAATCAAAACTAAACGCCCAGATTGTTTCTAGTATGACACTGAAATTTAATTCCATCCCAAAGATATTTCATACAAAAATTTTAACTTTAAAGTGCCAAATGCTCAGCCTCCTGGCATGCCTTTTTTCCGAAATTAAAGTTTTATTGGTAAATTAAAATCAATTTCAAGTGTGCAAACGTAATTTTACACTAGAATAGCAATAGTCTTTCAATGTAACTGTCAAATCTTAAAACTAATATTCAGTTTTAATAAAAAATATGTTATTGAACTCGACTTTTACCTCAGCCTCCTGGCGCATCATTTGTCTCGAATCATGGATATTTTAGTCGATACGCCGAGTTTTGTGTGTGAAATTGTGTTGCGGCCAGTTAAGTTCTCAGGCCCTTGGCAAGTATTTTCGTTAAAAATATATTTCCTATGAAATTTTTATTACATTTATTGGCATAGCATTTTAATGTAAAAATCCATAATTTCGTCGTTGAGCGTTGTATTGACTGAAAAGTAAAAAACCTCAGCCTTCTGGCCTCAGTATCCTGGAAACTTAAAGATCTAATTTCTGGTGTTTTAGTAGTAAAAATAATTGGGTTTTAACATACAACGATTAGTAATATTATTTTCTTAGGTACTCAGCCTCCTCATTTGTCTTTTAAATGGCCATGAAATTCGTGCATCTTACTTTTTTTTATTTTTTTGACCGGCCCGTTTTAGCACAATACAAAAAAAACCCAAGCTTGAACTAAGACTACTTGTCTAAACTCAGATACGAAAAAAAATGTTTTTGTCGAAAATAATGCATTTTCCTTTCTTCGAGAGTAGAATAACCCACATACATATACGTTTCCTCTTATTTCCTATTCCTACCATTTGGTTAGTACTGAGTTTTAAAAAGGTGGTTTGCCAAAATATTGTTGATGCATTATGTTTCTTATAAAATGGTAGTACCTGGAGACCGATCCCAGTTTTCAGTTGTTAAAAAGTGGGCGTGGATTACTTTAAAATCGTCAACTTTTTGTCTAGTAGCGCTCTAGGAGATAGCACGCCTAGTGGTGGTATTTCACCCACTTTTAAATAAAGAGTGCCTACTGGCACGTAGACTCCATATAAATATTTTCAGAGAAATCGCTTTAGTTGTTTTCTTTTTATTGCTTTTTAAAATTGTAGGCGGTGCCACGCCCTTCAAAGACATATCACATATAAATCTTTGTTTCCAGGCGTAACATCTCCTAAATTTTCATCAAAATTGTTTTCGATTAAAATTTATCTAAAATTTTCAATGGGTAAAAACTGGGCGTAGCTCTCTTCGATGCCGCCCACTTTTTGTTTATTACAAGACATTGATAATTAATTAATGGTACATAAGCGCATAAGACTGAAAATTGATTACAAACTTTCCTTAAGTCTGTTAAGAAATCAAAAAACTGCTTTCTTTTCCAACCAAACAAATAAAATATTGAGCCTCAGTGAAACATTTTATCGCCCCAGAACATTCTACTAAAATATATTTTTTTCACTTACAGGTAAACAATATGATAACTGCCCAGATTATCAGCAGCGCTGCGCATTAGCAGATGCATTTAATGAATATTTGAGAAACTTTGATAAATGGGTACAACTCGATTTGAAGGCAGAAAAATCTGAGATGGCTTTTCGTTTTTATAGCTTCATAGCAATTGTCATTTACAATTGTGCACAAATTGTTTATGCCAAATCGAAAATCACGTGCTTTTTCCATATTGCCATTACACGTTTTGTGCTCACGACCAACATACAAATGGGCAAACCACCTGAGGGTAAATTGGCACAATTAATACATAAAGTATGGCCCGTGCTTGTACAGGGCATTGGACGCTTGAATTTTAAATCTGACCCTTACATTACAAAAACCTTAACCGATCTGATACAAAAGTGGACGCCCAATTTTAAAATTTCACCAAACTCGAAAATAGTAGCACGTCCATACATTACTTGCTTACAAGGTGATAACTATGAATTGTCTTTGTTCATATTTGAAAAACTTACAAGCCTCTTTTTGGCCACACAACGTCGTCAAGCTGATCCGAATGCATGTTTGGTCATTACAATTTATCAGGAAACGGTCGATACGGTATCAACATCAATTGTTGATTCTAAGAACGAAAGACGTTTAGAGACTTTCCTAAAAGGCACTTGTCTCATGATTTTAGAACATGTTATGATGGTTGATGAATTAGTGCCAAGCCGTAGTTTAATACTAGAGCTTTTAAGGCGCATCACCACAAGCGTAGTTTTTTGTCAATCAACAACTATAAGAGAATTATTCGTGGAACACTTGCGCATTATTACTAAACGTCATTTGGCATATTATACATTTTTCTACTTTGAACTTTTAATGAAAATTGTTCAGTTCTCTTTTGATCTTATCGAAAAATTGATGAGTTTTCTACTGGAAGAAGTTCATATTGTTGAAGATAAACGTGGTGGTGGTGAAGATAATCGTATACGCGGATGTTTGCAAAAGTTACAGCAAGCCTTTGCGACAGCGAAGCAAAAGAATAATGACAATATTTAAGTAAAATATGTAGTTTTTTCGCATTGTATTATATATATATTTAGTTTAAAATGTAAGCTGAAATAAAAAATTACAACAACTAAATTTATTTTAATGTATGTTCAAATGGAAGAAATATTCTGCAAAAAAAAAAAACCGAATTTTGACTTAAAAAAAAAAACAAAAAAAAAAAATTGTTTTCCGAGGCCACAAATAGTTAAAATAGATTGTATAATAAAAATGATAATCATCCGGAAATTATCACCCTTCCAGAATCGAAATCTTTTCCAACCAAAATCAAATAAGATGATGTCGAGTTTGATTTCGATTCTGGAAATCCAGGGCCGTAACCAGAAGCAGGGTGGGCACAGGGCACAGAATTTTTCGACTATATACATATACAATACAATAATAATAATTAAACATAAGTATGTCATAACACAGTGCAACATTTTTCAAGTCATTGACGGTGAACTAAAATCCGTTATAAGGCGTCGAAAGTACTTGCCGAAACAAGTAATTCTGCCAGAGCGTTTTGCAAAGTTGACTCATATAAGGATTTTATGGTCATTTTTGCGATTTTAAGGCACTAGATGATTTTTTTTCGGTTAAGTTTGTTCGCCATTTTTTTTTTTCTATTCAATAGCTACAACATTGCTGAAGTCATCAAAACAATATTTTCGGCTCGTTACCGAGATATAGCCATTTTTCGATTTTTTCATATGGAGATATAGCCATAAGAAAAAATCGAAAAATCGCTCAAAATCCAATTTGAGGCAAAAAGTTGCAATTTTCAGCATTATAATTATAATTATCCAGCTGAAAATTGCAACTTTGAGCGATTTTGAGGATTTTGAGCGATTTTTCGATTTTTTCATATGGCTATATCTCGGTAACGAGCCGAGATATTGTTTTGATGACTTCAGCAATGTTGTAGCTATTGTATAGAAGAAAAAAAATGCCGAACAAACTTAACCGAAAAAAATTCATCTAGTGCCTTAAAATCGCAAAAATGACCATAAAATCCTTATATGAGTCAACTTTGCAAAACGCTCTGGCAGAATTACTTGTTTCGGCGAGTACTTTCGACGCTTTATAACGGATTTTAGTTCACTTTTCAAGTGTCGCACTGTGTAATGATATACCACAATGTATTCTGGTTCAAAGAAATGATAAATCACAAAAAAATTCGAGATCATTGTTTGAATACCACTCGTGAAACCTATCAGGAGAAACTTCGGATTGCAAAAATTAAAATTCTCTTGTCTTAAAAAAAAACTCTAAAGATGGAATTGTAATTAACAAATTATTGTAATTTTGATTTTAACATATCTCTCCAGAACTGAATTTCGTATCATTATATTAATGCACTTATAAATGTAACAAAATGCTGCTTATGGAAATTTTGCTACGTCTTTTTTCATTTTAGATGACAAAATGCTCTATCTGGAGTAGGGAATACATAAATTCATGATAATGCAATAACTCCATAACATTCAATTAAAAAACTGACTTTTTTTTACAAAATCTTATTTTTATTTAAATTTTATTCGAGTAAAATAATATATGTTCCATTTATGTTTGTATATTATTATAGTGGTAATAATACAATAATAATAATCAATGCACTTTACAAGATTAAAATAATACATAAATTTGTATATCTTAATATTTAATAAAATTTTATCGCCAATACTTAAAGTTTTGTTGATTAAACAAAATACCAAAAGATATTTATGGAACTTGAAGCCAATGTATTGTCTAAGTTTTATAAGGAATGATTGAATTTATTTAACAATTTTTTCTTTTTAATTCAACACCGGAGGAATGTTAAGTAGTGTTTTAGACTTGAAATTTTGAAGTGCATAACATTAAGTGAACATAAAAACTTTTGAAACAAAGTACCTTATATAATACATATGTAAATTCATAAATAAAACTGTTTCGTTTTCTTCGTTGCAAAAATTTTAATACACATTGTAATAAGTCTGATATTCTGCTTTAAAGGCACATTTCAATTATTTACTATTTCATTGTCAAGATTCATTGTTTAGGCATTACTAAGTGTACTATGTAACTTTTTAGAAACTGGTCAAATATTAACTACGTGTGTTTCGAGTTAATTTTAAATGCACTCAAATTATTCAATTTGGGTTTCATTTTCTTGAATTTAAATCTTATTAATAAGATTTAATATTTTTCGCGTAAAATGCAGTATGTAAATCTTATATTAAAACATTCGATTAAATAAACATAAAAAAGATAATTAAGATAAATTCTAAAATACTTTTAAAACATAAAAAGATTAAAAAAATTAAGTAGTTGCCAAATAAAATATAAATAAAAATCGTTTAAAAAAATTTAACCACGCCTTCTCGCAATAATTTTGTTAATTGTGTTGCCTAGAGTTACGCATCAACGGCACTAGCAGTGAGGGTGGACCCGCTTGTCTTAAAAATGGATGTGCCAACAACTCAGCTGCTGTGGCACGCTGTGCTGGATCTCTTACCAGCATACGATCTAAAAACGATTGTAAACGTGGTGACACTTTATGTGCATTTTTTAAATTTGGTGGCTGCATATCGCGTATTCTACGCATTGCCTGTAAGGGTGGTTCATTAAAGAATGGCGGCTCGCCATCTACCATTTCAATGACCATAATGCCAAGTGACCAAATGTCTACTTCTGGTCCATATGGTAGTCGCGATATAACTTCTGGTGACATCCAATATGGTGTGCCAACCAATGACTTGCGTTTTGGCAGTTCTTGTGAAACTTGAGCACAGAAACCAAAATCAGAAAGTTTTACGCGCCCATCAGCGGCGAGTAAAATTGAATCTGATTTAATGTCACGATGTATGACGCCCTAAAATAAAATAACAATAGATAAATTTTAAAGTATTTAAAATCATTCCAAATATATTTGCAATTTACTTGTGAATGTAGATAGGCCAATGCTTTAAGACACTGCTTGCAAACTGTTGCAATTTGTTCCTCATCCATGCGCGAATGCGTTACGATATCAGTAAGTGCGCCGCCCTCTAAATATTCCATAACAACCCAAAGTTCATCGTTTACCAAGAAACTAGAATAGGTTTCTACAATATTTGGATGATGATAATCGCGCATTATAACCACCTCGTTAAATAGTAGCTCACGTCGCTGTTGCTTACGTAAATCCATTTTTTTTACAGCCACTTGTCGACCTTTTGAAAAATACGGTGATAATTAATCTTTTAATACCAGAATTTTTTGAAAATTCGCTCCGCATTTTGGCACAGCATAACAGGCCTTCTTTCAACTCATGCCTACAATTTGAATACCATCAGTTATATGGCCATGAGCTTGTAGATATAACTGCTTTAACAATTTGTATCTTGATAAGGCCTTGCGCTTTGAAAACTGAGCATTTTTTTTTTTTGCTCCATTCGCTACTTTGTTGTTATTCTTTGGTAAAATGTCAGTATTAATTGTTATATATTTGAATTTTCTTATAGTACAGTAAAAATGCACAAAGAAATAGAATTTAATTTTTTTTGTTTTGCTTAATGTTTTTAGGCCCACTGTAGAGGCCTAAAACCAAAAAGGTGACCTCCCAACCCATGCGCTTCAGCCGCCATCTTGAAATAATTTTGATTCGATTTATCTCGTTTGCTATTGGTCGCACAGAAAGAAATATTGAACAAAAATTGCTGCCAATAAAATTCTACGTACACGTAAAATTTCGAAAAACTACTGTGTTAATTTCAAAAAATTGTGATTATGAAATTTGTAGCGCTTGTAAAAACATGCAAAATAGTTTTTAAATTACATTTTATTTTCGATGTGGAAGTTAAGCCAATTCAACGACTGTTCAAGACGTTCAAACTTTTCACAGTAGAAACGGAAACTTTTTGGCTTTTCACAGCTGCCAGTAAAAAATACACACAAGTAAACAAGATTTATGAAGTAAAATACTTTTTATTAAATTTATTAACTTTAACTGAGTTTCAAGTTAACAACCTCTGATGCAATGCAATTGAAATCGGGTCTATTAGTTTTGTGATAATTTGTACAAATTGTTACTGAAACGCGTTTGTTTTACCCAAAAGTCTAGTAACGAGAGAGAAAGTATGAGAGTTAATTGACAGTTTGTTATGAGAGAGCTTGCAAGTTTTTACTGGATAAAATTTTACTAGCAAAAATTGTCCAGTAAGAAAACATGTTTTTGACACTTGGCAATATTTTTCATAAATAAAAATTAAATGTTTTCAAAACAATATTTCCAAACAATAAAATAAACATCATGCTGTGATTTTTTATATTCAATTAGTCAAAGGCATCGAGTGACTTTTCAAGCGTTTCTCCGTTGCACATAGGGAGATTTAACCCAAAAAGCTGGTCAAAGTTGAAGTTATGTAAAACATTTTTAAATAAAATTTTAAAGTTGCAAAAGATGTGTTGATTTAAGTGAGTCTATTCCTTTAAGTGCAGAAAAAAACGAAAAATTGCAGAATGGATTATTCTACGACAGGTGTGTTTTTAACAATAAATTTGATTTAATAAAAAAAGAATCATTATGAGGGTCAAAATAGTGTGTTCAAACTTTATAAGTAACTGAGTATTTTTTATTGTAAATTTTTAATAGTAGAAAAGTAATGGATCCTCACGAGTCCCAATTTTCTCTATCAAAAATTCAAATAAATGAAATTTTTTCGTAACTAAAACTGTAAAATTTGGCTCCGAATTTTTCCGAATGGCAAAATAGCTGCACTTTTTGCTGACGCCTATACATGTAATATTTTTAGTTTTTAGAAATTTTAAACGGAAAAATTAAACGAATTTAGAGGACTAAAAGTCTCAGAAATTATCTGATGGCGAAGTTTCAGATTAAAGTAAAAAACGACTATGTTTTTCAAAAACTTGAGATTATTAGTTCGGCGATTGAAAAGTTGAAGTTTCGGTAAGTTGTATCGGCCTCTATTATCAATTTTTTGAGAATTCAGTATTACAATACTAAAAGAATAAACCATATCTATTAAATAAGGTACAGTTATATAAAATTTTTAAAATGCTTTTGTGATGTCTTTGTCTATAGCGCTCTCTGTGGACAATTTTTCTATTCTGTTATGTTCCCGGACTACTCTTTTGAGTTATTAAAATTGATTGACACCTTGATAACTAAAATCAATAAAGCAGTATAGGAGATAGAAGACCGTAAAAGTTACTACATTTATCATGTGTACATGCCATCAAATTGTCATTTTAGTAATATGAAAAAGAAAAACTTTATTAGAAACAAAATCGGCGCAATACTACAAGAGCTACAAGTCCTCAAATATTTGACTTGTCTGCAGCGCCCTCTATTGACAATTTTTTTAAACGAGTCTATATTTATTTGGATTGCCTGAATAATTTGAATAAAATGACGCCTCAATTCCTAAAATCGGACCAATAGTTTAAGAGTTTTTAATTTTAACCAGCTGTAGAATTGACGCATCCGTGAACGTACAACTCGTGACGTAAAATTATGTGTTTCGCATGTATTTCGCATTACTAAACACATGATCTTACGTAATGAATTGTACGTTCACTGATGCGGCGATTCAGCCCCAGGTTTTTAACTCAGATACCCCTATGTGCGTTGCGCTGTAACAATTTTTTGAAAAAATTAATTTTTTATTTATGCATAATATTGCCAAGTGTCAAAATCATATGTTACTCGTCTTTACTAGATAATTGTTACAGTATTCTGTTCGGTTTGCACAAAGCAAATATTTTTTTACTCTCCCAAATTTAGTGTCTGGAATCATATACAAAAAAATACACCATCCGTAGTGACGCTCCTATGGGGGGTTGAAGGAAGCGTCACGGAGTTTATGGACAGCCCCTTAGCCGAGATGCCCTATTATGGATTTTTTTCTGATTTGAGGGAATTTCAGAAAGATTTTTTTCCTACTCTATGCATTTTATTGGGTTTATTGGATATTCAATTTAAGAAACAAAATGAGCTGGCATCATGTTTTCGAACAATTCTTACTAACACCATGATGACATGTCAAATGACTCACACAGACATTGAGTTCGAAAATGCCAAAAAGTCGACTTTTTAATTGTCATCGGAAAAAATATTTTTGTAGTTATGAGTTTTTTTATTTTAACAATATTGACAACATTACAAGTGGAATAAAGATTTAAATCACTTAGGGCTGGTGTTACAATGTCCAGCTAAAATATTTTTAAACTAAACTTTGCTAACAAAAGATATTAGTATAAACTTTCCGTTAAATAATTTGGATTTCAATAAAATTCTATTTGTTAACTTATGGTTATATATATATTGTGAATAAATAACAAATTTCAAAAAATATTTGAATTTATTTCAATCTGCCAGTTAAATTTTAACTGAAAAAATTGTGCCAGTTAAATTTAACTTAACGTTAAAGTTTATTTTCCGTCTGTTAATAAATTACTTCACATTGAGAAAACAATTTTATTCAAACCTACAGTTAAAGTTTCAGTTAAACGTTAACTGGACATTGTGAAAACGGCCCTTAATAAAATAGAAAAAACTCTGGAGCTAATATGTGTATAATTTTTTTTTTTTCGATTTCATCAAAAAAAAGGCTTTAAAAAAGCAAAATTTATTGAAAAGTCGTAGCCTAGTCATTAGATTTGCAGACTTTTCAAAAAGTTTTGCAATTCACTTCATATCCACTTCCGTGTGAAAGTGAAATTGGGAACAAATTAATTGTGTGTATTTTTTAACTGACAGCGAAAAAGTTTACGTTTCTACTGTGAAAAGTTAAACGTCTTGAACAGTCGTTGAATAGGCTTCACTTCCACATTGAAAACAAAAATTAGTCAAAAAGTTTGGAAATTAAAAGCAATTGAAATTACACGGATTACGGAACCGGTCGGTTTATCGAATAATTAATATTGCAAAAAATAAAAAACTACAAAAACCAATAAACCAATCCAAATAATTAAAATTACACGGATTACGGTACAGGCCGGAAGGCCTTATAATATGCTACGTTTTGTATCGGCTTATATCGCTGCTTCTGAGAGTGATATAAATTCTGCTTCAGCTGCTGATAAGAAAGGCATGCCCAGCTTAAATTACACGGTTTACAAAAAAAAAAAAAGGTCCTGCCGTTTTGACCAAACCATGTGTATCCTAGGTATTTTGATGCCCTGTATCTGAATCCGGGTTCCGTTTATTTCCAGAACCTCACGGAGAAGAGTTCAAGGTTATATAGAGGTCAAAATTATTATAATACAGAATGTGGTCGAGCCAGCCCAGGCCCGAGGTCCTAGAGCCTTGTTTGAACATTGGAAATGAGCTTTGGACCCCGTCTAAGTGATACGATTTGCCCGATAAGACGTAGAAAATTGATGTGGCGAGTACGAAGTCGACCAGGCACCTACTCGATTGATCTTGTAACCGCGTCTTAACATTAGGGGGAGTTCCGGGTCCACACCAGGCTCGACCTGATTGATACGAATTGGGTCCACTCTGTTGAACCCGAAAATTCTAATTTTCCCAGGCAAGACCTTGGCATTTGACTTCAGAATTCCTGTACGGACTTGCCAGGTAAACTGTCGCTGACTGGAGTTATCCAGGACCTTCACACTGATACGAGGAATGATCCCTATATCTCGGCCCAATGGGTAGAGGTCTGGCCCAAAACGTTCTGACCTGTAAAATTTTAATTTACTTGGATAGACCAAAGGCTCTCACCAAGTCATTGATCGCTCTCTGATTGAATGATTTTTCGCCAGAATTGAACTATGTAGCCCACTTATTTTCTGCAATGTAGGATTAAACTAGAAGAAAATCTTGCTCAGAGTAATAAATTGAGTGTCACGCGGCTTAAGTTTCACTCGCCTGCTCTCTTCTATCTCATTATAGAATTTACCAATACCTTATAGCTGGAACTGTGGTGATGGCGGAGTTTTCTTGTAAATATTATTGTATTGCAACACTTGCTAAATGTCTAGTCACAGCAAACATACAGCAGGGAATATACTACACTTTATTACAGCTGAATGTTACGTGATTATGTAATGGACAAGATTGTTTTCTCTTCCCGTATGATGGATCCAGAGGATATTTAGATAATTTTGATTCTTTTAGTTGCAATTATTTCTTTTAATTTTTTGACGCAGTATTAATGTTTTTGGATTCGATTGAATAATTTCCACTAACTAATACGCTACTATGGTCCTTCTTGATTATTTAAGTCTTCGAATTATGAAAAATGTAATTTCGCATAAAAACAACGCAAACCCTATGTTTTCCTAGTAATTATGCAATTCGAATTCGGCAATCCTTTAATTTGTTTGCACAAATTAAAAATTTGGATTGAAGAGTCGTCCCTGTTTATGCCTTTTATGTATACAGTAATAAAATATTGGGGGTTATCGTGAATCAAGATTCCCGGGGAATTTTCGCAGACTGCCGTGCATTCTCTATTGCAGTTTAAGAAAATTCCCCGGGAATCTTGATTCACGATAACCCCCATTATGTAGTTTCTTACCAGTGGATTTGTCTGTGGCAATGCAAACAGTTCCAGTTGAGCCCTCACCAATTTTCATAAAATTGTCTAAGTTTTCACGAGGATCACCAGCGGATACAACCATTTGCAGAGCAGCACGAAACTGTTGAGCAAAAAAAAAAAAAAAGAATTGAATTCATACATCGAAGGATAAAAAAAATTTGCCAAAAAACATATAAAGTTGGTACAAACCTGCTCATGGGTCAAACGTTGCTCTTGCTTTGGTGTTGCGCCACTACCACCACCACCAGCAGAAGATGAGCCATGTGCTAACGAACTATTTCCACCGCTAGAACTAGATGCACGTGAATTTGTTTTAATGCTATTGGCGCCTTGAAAATGACTGTGATGTGGATTCTGATTTTGATCAGATGTCGACGACGGCGGTGGCATGGCGTTTGTTATTGGCTTTGGAGGATGTTGTGGTGGAGGTAGCTGATGCTGCTGTTGATGTATAGCAGCGTGATGCATAAGACTTTGTTGTTGTTGCTGTTGTGGCATTGGATATAAAGTTTGTTGGGGTCCTGCTGTACCAGCTGCGAAATTATTATTTAAATGATGCCCATGCGCATGCAAATGTGGGTGTTGTCCACTGGCGCCTGTCGAAATGTGTGAATGCGTAGAGCGCGTTGCGCTAGCTATAGAGCCCGCAGGTGAAGTTTGCTGTTGCGCGCCTAAAGTTCCAATGCGATATTGTAGGCTCGGTACTGCTGCTGATCCTGCGCCTGACAAATCCCCCAATGCAGCACTGCCGTTTTGCGGATGCGCTGCTGCTGTGAACATTTGATGACCAGTAAATGCTTGTCCCCCTCCCAGGGGCATGGGTCCACCCATTGCCGTTGGACCTGGTTTTCCACTTAGCGCGTAAGGGTGACCCATCATCTGTGTTGTTGATAGCTGTGTTGGAGTAGGAGTACTGGATGCCGATGTCTCCTCAGGTACCGCAGGTGGTACATTTGCATTACCACGCAACTCACGACGCATACGCGGCGGACTTGAACTGCGTAGTGAATTCGATCGAGCCACGTGCGAAGTTTTTGGCAACACAATTCCACCGTTATTATCAGACGTGTTGGCCACACCCAAGATATGGGAGCCGCCAGTACTGTTAAGTGAACGTGTGTCTGCCTTATTGTTATTGTGGTGTGGACGCACTATTGTCTTGAGGTCAAGTATTTCAGTTGGGGTTATTTCAGAGGGATCAACCAATGGCAGTGGTCGATTCGTTGACTTAAGTATTTGGTTGTTACCAACAATGGAGGCCCATTGCAGGGGCAGCCCGACGTAGCGCCCCTCCCTTTTATCGAAGCCCGTATGAACACGATGTTCAAAGTTGCTGGGCATGGAAATTAACGGTTTCTTTTTCTTTTTGGTAAACATGGTGAGTTGCAAATCGCTCGAATTAAGCAATTTATATGAAATTCCAATGATTTTCCTCAATTAATGTATTGTTGACTTTTCCTTTTTTTTCGCTGCAATCAATTACGTGCAACTGGTTCTCTGCTGGCGCTGTTTTTCGACGCGTTGCACTCGAATTGTGAAAAATAATAAAATGTTAACACTTTTTTATTTTTTAATAAACTTTGCACAAATTTTAAAGTATATTCGTTGTATTTTTGGCAAAAAGGAAATTTAATTAATCAGTTTAAATAGACAAAAAAAAATTAAAAGAATGCTACGAAGGTGTGAAACTAACTAATTTAATTTCGCATTTCATTTAGCTGGCATTTGCATTTTTCATTTTCTACTTTTCCTATCACACCTTTTTCCTCAGGTGTGTTCAGTCACCAGAAGCAAAAGGTGTTGCCACATGTGCGAAATTTTAAGCTATCAAAAGGTACATATATAGTCATATAGGGCCTGTGCCGATCGAAAACATTTCCCTCACCTATACAAATTCTGACGTTCCAAATACAAATTTTGAAGCATATGAGGTGAAATTGTTGTGTCAAAATTTGTACTAGCCCAGGGGCTACTGAAAATTTTGACAATCGAAATTGAAAACAAACATTTATTTGACACCTTGAATCAGGCTTCTTTCATTAATAATGAACTCCAAAATTGTATCATTTGCTGACTTAGGTCCCTCAGCATATTCATTTTAATTAGATTTAAAATTTTTTTGACGTATTTATTTTCTGCGATTGCTTAAAAGTGTGCAAAACAAAAGTAAAAAAAGTTCGTTTCTGAAACGTCAAAAATTTAACCTGTCAGAAATTGTAATCCATTTGGCACAGCAAAAATTGAAATTTTAGCCACCAGAGTTAAATTTTTTTTCACCCCTATTTGCTTAAGGTAAAAGTTTCGATTTGGCACAGGCCCATATAAGAAGAAATTTTTTCGAATAAATTTGTTGTGTTTATTGACAGGAGAAGGGGACGTTGTGGTTTTTACTCGTATAAATGCGGACTTATCGAATGAAAATGAAATGAAGATTTATAGCTCATTCTCGCTTGCCTGAATAAGGGGCTATCCATAACACCCCGACTCGACGAGCAATATTTATGTTATAATTTATATTAAATACATTTTTATCTCAAAAATTTATATGATTTGATGGTATGTACAATTTTATTTCGTAAAAATTTATGCCCCCACTAGATATTTTGCTGTTACGGACTGAATTATTGCATGATTTATTGCACGTCGGGTCGGGGTATTAACCTTGTGCTGATAGCCGCAGAGGTTCTGAGCAAGCATCACGATTTGTCAAAAGAGGAATTTTTTCAACTGCCACGAGGCGGTGCTTGAAACAACCTATTTCTTAAAAAAAAAAATTAATTTGAACTTAAATAGTTTTTCCACATTGCTCATCATCTTTTTGAATACAAAGGAAAAAATTATGTATTATGGTTAGGGGTTTTGGTTACATAGGCGCGATTGCAAAGGCGATGCAAATATATACCAAGCACTAATTGCGTTATACCCTATTTTAACTGCCTTGGTTAACCAGGCTGACATGCTAAAATAAGAAAATCTTGACTATCAAAGATCCACGTTCACACTTTTTGCCTTGTTCAGTGTTTTGCCAGTGAACAATATTTTCACATACATTTTTGAATAGATTATTATTTAGTTTTTTTAAAGCAATTGAAAGTGCTACATTTTTGATTTAAGCTTTTTTAATTTTAATTTGGTAAGGCATTAAACATTTTGAAACCACGATATTTGAATTAATTTTGAGTTTTGAAGCCTAAAATCAGAGTTTGATCTCGATTCAGACAAAAAAGATGCCCGACTGATGTGTTTGGCGTATTAAAAGTACTAAAAAGTGTATTTCAATCTGGTTAACCATGGCTGTGAAAATATAGGGTACTCCTTTATACGTTTAAAAGCCTCAAAAACCTCGTAAAACTGTCAAAACTTGTATTGATTCTGACAACTATTACAAGTTCACAAGATTTTCGAGGCACCTGCATGTTTAGCCGTAATTTGCCTCATTTATTAACGTCAAACTAATCTGAAAATAGCCGTAAATCACTAAAGGCCGCTTTATACTATCCCACAAAGTATTACAACATGTCAAAAAAAAAGTGTGATAGAATTTCATTATACTGTCAATTTTGTATTAATGTGGGGATGAATGTCAAATTTCATGTTTAGACTGTCAAAAAAATCAAAACGCTTTTTCATTAGATTGTTTTTCTCTAGTTTAAACTATCACACATTGCTTGCAACATGTCAATTTGGTCTTTATACATTGTGGGATACTGTAAAGCGGCCTTAAATAAATCTACGTGTGAAAAATTAAAAATTATATGGCACCTCTATGTTGCAAATTATTTTTCAAGCACACAATCAAGCACGGACTATAATCGTCTTCACAAATCTGTCAAACGCATGCGAGTTGTATTTTACCACCGGTTTAATTGCAAAAATAAAATAAAATGTCTAAAGCACATCCACCAGAATTGAAAAAGTAAGTTCTTTATATAAATAAATGAAAAACTTGTCAACCAATTGTTTGCCATTGTAATTATCAGATATATGGACAAGCGTATGTTGCTGAAGCTGAATGGCGGACGCTCTGTTGCCGGAATTTTACGCGGCTTCGACCCGTTTATGAATGTAGTGCTAGATGAAACAGTGGAAGAGTGTAAGGACAGTACAAGAAATAATATTGGCATGGTGGTGCGTAATGTAATAAATTCGTTATATTTTAGTTCATTAACAAAATTCCGGTAAATTTTTCTTAACAGGTAATTCGTGGTAACAGCATTGTTATGGTAGAGGCACTGGATCGGGTGTAGCTTGGTAGTTTAACCACAATAAATATAGGCTATTTTTAAATTGTATTTTAATCTAAATAAAAGTACGAAAACATTCATACCCTCAAATAAAATGTGAGATTTCACTGTATATATTACTGGCTTTTTATTTAATGGATCCCTCCACTATATATATGTACATGCGAACACGTCTCGTTTAAATTGTAAAAATGTTTCCGTACTTGCTTGGCTTTTTTTTATCCGTAACTTCTGTCAGTAAGAATTAATTCGGGCATGAAACTTCTACACATGCCGGACGAGAAAGTTTTCATTGATTTTTTAATGGTTGAAAACATTCTCACATTTGCTTTTCTAGCAACGAAAGAATATATTGATAAAATAAAGCGACACAATTGAAAAAACTTATACCTATGGGGAGTTTCACAAAAAATCCATTATTTGGCTTTTAAATGGTATGATTCATAATTCTAACGTTTTACATATCGGGCATACGCTGCTGTCGTCATTGAAATATTGTGCAACGATACATAAGCTCTGAAGTGGCCAACATGTCTGTACCGTGCGACAAAAATTTAATTCAGGGCAGGTAAAACAACTTTTAAGTTCAAAAACTTTCGTAAAATACTACTACTAAACCCAGTTCCAAACATGCGTGCTCAGTTGAAATTCTTGGAGATAGTTGTCCTTTGGAGTGTTCTGAACACTGAAAAAAAAAAATTAAAATTGTCCGTCACGCCTTTTTTGAGAAATCCCAATATGAAAATTGTAATGAGATTGCCGTATTAAATGAAAAAAACCTAAAAAAAATAAAGCAAACAAACAAAAATAGTAATTTTTGATGTATTTTTTGATGCTGAATCCGGATCCGGCACCAAAATTGACCGGGATTCGAGATTTCCTTACCTCATATTTCAAAAAATACTGTTTTTATACTATACCCCAAAGATTGGGGTATTGTTTGGATCTGGGTCGATACGAAGAACGGTAAGCGCAAGCTCTGAGTAAAACGAAGGCGAATTCAGGCTAGAGGGCGTGGCACCTCACATATAAGCAGAAGGTTCAAAATGTTATACTAAAAGCGTTTTAAGGGATAACCCAACCAAATTTCACTCTAACCCTCAGAACAGTAAATTCAAGCTCTACATAAAAACAAGAAAAATTCGGAGAAGTGAGTGTAGCACATCCCATATAAGTAAGTTTCAAAAAGCTGTACTAAAAGCGTTTTGTAAGGTAATGAAACCAAATTTAGTAGATACTTGGAATAGTTAGTGCAAGACCTGAGCAAAAACTAAGTGAATTCAATCAAAAAGCCGTGACACTTCCCGTACAAGCAAAATTTTCAAAATATTGCTGTTTAGGGTATATTATTTTTTGGCCAGGCCCAAACACCCTTATAGTTTTTTTATGTTTATTATGCTGATTATAATCTATTTCAACAATTTGTGGCCTCAATTTTTGTAATAAATTGTAATTTTTCCAAAAAATCCATTATTAACATAGTTTTGTCATAGTAAGAAAGCTAGGCTGATTTCCTTTTGCCATTTATTCTTCAATTTTCTTCACATATTTACAGGAAACAAAAAAAATACTCAGATAGTTAAAAATTTAGGTAAAACTTACAAAAATAGCATCCATCCAAGTATTATCCAATTTTTAACAATTCTTAAAAAAGCTCGTAATTAACGATAGCTTTTTTTCCTAAGCTATTTATTGATTACATATCGTCGCTCACTTGTACAACGGCCCTAATTGACATTTTTGGTGTATATTTTGTGTTTTTTGGTGTATTTGAGGTTGGTCTTAAGGAATATGTACAATAATAAACTGGATTTAAAAAAAAATGTCAATTGGGGCCGTTGTACAAGTGAGCGACGATATTCTTTTTCAGGATTAAAATGTTAACAAAATTTGGTTTAAACAAAATTGGGCTTTAAAACTAAAACGCTATATGATTTTTAGTAAAACCTTAACAATTTATCTCCTTTATATAAACACGGTGGGCAGCAAGAAGACACAAGTATGTACAACAAAAATTACAAAAACTAAAGATGGGACTGTGTTCGGGATCAATCCTGTGGACTTTTGACAAAACAACCTAAGTCGAGATAAGACAATTCTCAAGATTTGAACTTAACACCATTCGTGCGGTGAAGTGTTATGAACCAAAAGAAAAAAATAATTTGACAGCTGACACTTTAAGATTAGTAAAAATGTATGGAAAAGAAGATTCAACGCTGCATCAACGAAATTGAGCCACATTATTGAAAAGTAGTTAATCAGTTTTTAGGCTCTCCTGAAAAGTTGCCAAATTCGAGTTAGGTTGTTTTGTCAAAAGTCCATAGAATCATAGATGAAATCTGTTTGAATTAAAATCCTAGCTGATAATTTTCACGAGATATTGCATTCTTACAATTTTTTTTTCTATTGTTTAGGTTGGCATATTTCGGTGAAAAAGGAAGATATCGATATAATTCAAAAAGCGTTTTTAAGAAATATAGACCTGTTCCGTAATCCGCGTGGTTTCAATTAGTTTTTGATGAAAATGGTGAGTCACACGATAAAAAGTATTAGAATCTTTTTAGTGGAGAATTACAGTTTCTACAAATAACCGTTTAGGAAATATTCTTAAAAAATTGCAAAAAGTCGAAAAACACGACTTTTTCAAATATTTCCGAAACGGTTACTTTTTCGTAAATAAAAATCAATATTATTTGAAGAACCTCTAGTTCTCCACAAAAAAGATTCTAATACTTATTATCATCGTGTAACTAACCATTATCAAAAAGTCTCCTAAACGAAAAGTTATTGAAAACACACGGATTACGGAACAGGGCTGATAATTAAGCTTTCAATAATCGTAACAAGATTTATTTTAAAAGTTACCATTCTCTGGTAAACTTCAAAAATATAGAAAAAATTTTGTTTTTAAAACGTTTAGGTCAGGATATCTCAACCAGACAAGATAGAGCAATTTTATCGCTAGATTCCAACCCAGCATCAAACAGGCTTTGCGTCTATGAATACAGTCCCATCTTCAGTTTTTGTTTTGCCTCCTTTTTCGACCATTTTTAACTTGGTTTGAAAAATTACAAAACAAACCAAATAACAAAATTTACAAAACACCGCTACCTTCGTCTACTAAAAAACCTGCATTTTGAGATTAACATACCAACAGTATCTCCTTGATTACGCATTAAGTCATTATTTTAAATGTTTACTTTTCCTTTTTTTTATTGTAATCCAAAGATGCACATTAAAACTAAAAAAATCATCAATGTCGCGCTTTCACTCTACTTTGAAATAACAATTGGGCCAACTTGTTTTGCAACATCTCTTTGTTTTGTTACAATTTGATTTGCAATACGATCTAAATCACGCTGTCCAATTGGGGTCAATTTGCGACCACCATCAGGGTGCTTCTCAATCCAGCGAGCATGTTCCAATGATTGCAATGCTTTGCGTGCAGCACCATCAGCAGCACGGCAAAAATGTGATGGATGAACACCGTTGCGTTTACGTCCACCGTATATTTTTGTAATTGAACCAACTCCAGCTGGACTGCGATGGTACAAATGACGCAAAATTGAAGCGCAACGAATGTAGAACCAATCGGGATCATAAGGGGCCAATTCCTTGAACTTTGCGGTTTTAATGATGTCCATCTGATCGGGCACCTTCAATTTACCGGTCCTGTAATTAAAAACATAATAAATGATAAAATAATTCATACAATGATATTCAGAGGTTATGTCCGTCTCGCAAGTCTGATTTTAGTTTTACTTACTTTTTTAAGAACTCGGCTACGCCCTTAACGGCAGCGTGTTGATCAATATCTTTTACAGTAACGCCTGGCATCTGTAATAAAAAAAAATTAAATAAGAAAAAAATATTTAGAAAATCACGTTGCACAAAATTCACGACAGCTGACAGCGAAACAGCCAGCGTACACAATTAGAAATTGTAGCAATTTAGTGGAATGTCGATATTTTTAAATAAAAATCAGTGGGGAATTTGTTACAAATAAAGTGTAATATTTTTTTAAAACATTCCATTTAATAATACATGCGAGTAAACTAACATTTTTGTACGAATCTCAAGTTTTTCTATACAAAATGACACAAACTTTACCTTGCGTGACAAAAAGAACCGGAAGAAAGGACTTGTCAGATGAAGTTGGCTGGGGCTCACAAAAATCTGCTTATTTTTAGGAAGTGTCTCGAAAATACTGTCATGATTTGATGTGTTTATTGGGTTTTTGTACAAAGTTGTATTACAAAAAGTTGATTTCTTGAGAATTTCAAAAGAAAAACGAAGATTGGTGTGTTTATTGAGATAAGGCAAGAATGACTGTTAAAAAGAAAAGAAAAATAGACGAAGGTGTGTGAGAAGAATAAATTAAAAAGTTTTTTAAAAATTCAGGGCTGCAAGTTTTTTGGTTATGTTGTTCATTTGAAACCAACTAAAACATTTCAAGGGGCCTTGATCACTATTATTTACTTTATTGTTAACCAAATAACACTTACATTTTATTTAAATTTTTTAATAGTAATAAAATTGTACCAATTTTTTGTTTAGCTTTAATTTCGATGTTTTTTATTACTGCAATTATAATACAACTTATTTGGTTATATGTCTAGTTCATTTGAAACTAATCAATATATCTTATACTTAACAGGCTTTTTATATAGCAAATTTATCTAGTTTGTGCTTAACTGGACATAAACTAACTAAATTGCCTTAATTTATATGAAAATGGGCAAAAACTTTCAGAGCGATTATTGCAATGTTGGAAAGAAGCTCTTGAAAAATAAGCGCATCTGAAAACCTCAGTAACATGGTTTTATGTTTGGGCTCGTTATTGGCTAATAGCCCGTTTTCACCGGAGATAAATAAAGTGATTAAGCCGTAACTCATTCATCATGTATTAAACATCAAATAAATCTGAAAACAGCCGTAAATCACAGGAAACAGGTATGTAAAATGTTTGCATAATTTTTTTTTAGTTTGTTCACTCATATAAGCTAAAAACTGAAAATTTAAAAAAGCGTCCGGGGACACCCAGGGGCTTGCTAATTTGTTGTTACGAGCAATGATCAGTGAAGTAACCTTAACAAGAATATATAAAAAATTTTCAATTGACACTACTAATCATAGACACCAGTGATAAACGGACATATTTCACACCACCACACCCAGAGTACGCGAAAAAACGATAATCACTATATATTGCGTCTATTACACATTGACGGCGACTTACGAGTTTCAGAAAACTTACTAAAGCCGTAAGGAAACGAACAGTTTCGTTAGACAACCTTCGCCATTCACCAGTGAAATAGGAATCAAATGCGGACCTTGAGCAGAAGACCTTGAGTCGAAAAATTTTAGATTTCTTGGTAACCTTTTATGATATAAGACAATTTCGCAAAACTAAAAAAAAAAAACTACATATTTTGTCGTGTAATTTTATTCATCTTCATTTTACATATTTTATTTAGTTAGTATCATTTTTAATTTAATTTAAGCTTAAGCAAAGCATTTATGTAAATATAGATAGCTTTAATGAAATTCTTAATTTTATTTTCTAGGTCAGTTCTTATCAAAAAATGCTTCAAACTTTCTATTAACCGGCTAAGCGATTATCACTTAAACAAATCCAATCGGGTACACGATCATTTTTCACGTACGCCTCTTTTGTTAGCGAACGCATTGTTATCAAATCAGTGCTACCACATAATGAACCACCCAACCAAGCAGCGAAATTTGTACGACCAATAGATTTATGAAATTTGAATTTCATATCACTGCTTAATTTATCTTTGTATTCTATATCGTGCTCCAATAAATCATGCAATTCCGCCTTTAAACGTGATAATAAGCCCATTATAATAGCACTGCCACCAATGACAAAAATACTCTCTGTCAGTTGTTTTCGCACATCAATCGGACACTTGAGCAATGCTTGTAAAATCATGTGTGGTAAACTATTACGTTCGTTATTGTTCTCAAACATCAATTCAAAAACTGTTTCGCGTATTGTACCTGGAATATCTACTAAAGCATAGTTATCTATTGGATATTCGATACTTGGTGGTGCTTCTGGTGGCTGATTATTCCGATAAGCGTTAGCACGTTCAAGATTTGTGACAAAACAAGTGCGAACTTTTATATCTTCCAGTACAGACTCAGGTATCTGTTCGGATACTATGCCAGATTCCAGAATTTTTTTGTTCAATTCTTCGTGAACCATTTTGCCACCATATGGCTGATCCTGAAAAGCTTGCATTATCTGCACTCCACTAAAAATTGGCATTACAGTTGTTTCGCTATAGCCAATATCTACCACAATTGCAGTGTCAACAGCTAAACTTGATAAGCTGATAAGATGTGATGGTACAAAAAGAACCGATGACACCTCAAAGTGACGAAAAAGTACACGAGCTAGTGTCTCACGTATAATGGTTTGGCCGAAAACATTTTCGACTATTACAATTTTACGTTCCTTAGGGCTTACCAACAGATGCCTAAAATAAATGAAGTAAATAAATTTAGGTGTATTTTGATTTTAAGAAAGTGATGTTATGCTGTATGTTAAAGAGTCTTATTGCTGGCCGCATAATTTGGCAGATTCAAATTAATGATCCTAGCTAGAGATGGCACACAGGCTTCCGTCAAAATAGAACAAAACACCGAATATAATAGTAGATATTTGATTAAACCCTATAAAAACAAGACAATAAGCAAAAATTGTAAAATAAGGCCTGGGCTGAATCGCCGCATCAGTGAACGTACAATTCGTGACGTGAAATCATATATTTAGTAATGCGAAATACATGTGAAACACATGATTTTACGTCACGAGTTGTACGTTCACGGATGCGGCGATTCGACCCCTGTTTCTTTTGAACCGTATATACAATTGTATTAATTTTTAAATTTCGATAACTCAAGAACGGTGAGTCGCCCAGTAAAAAGCTCAAGAATCTCTTTTATGGAGAGTCAGATGCTTTACAAATAATTTTCTTTATGTGGAAAAAAATTACCATTTAGGAGTTATTTATTAAAAACTAATTTTTTGACTTTTATCGCCACTCAAGTGGTTTTTATTGAATACTTTAACTTAGAAGCGTTATTTATTTTTTGCACAAAATTGAAATTTTTATTATCTCACGCCTTAGTTTTAAGTAAAAACCGTTTTTTCCGACCGCATAAACAAAATTTCAATGTTCGAGTAGCCATATTTCTTTTTTTTTAATTTTTTACAAATAGTTTTCTATAAAAACTCTGCGGCAGGAAGGAAAAACTGCTTAATTCGACTTGAGCAAAATAGGTTTGAGATCTATTTTCCATTAGTTTTGGATTACTTTTGTTTTTGAGCGTTGTTTTAGTGCTTATTTAGATCTAAATAATATCCAAAAACGAAAGCGTGATTTTACCGAGAACTATTAGGAAATTGAGTTCGTTCGCTAGATATATTGTAAAAGCTGTAAAGGGTGCTTTTTCCCCCCTCTTCGAATTCTACCCTCTAATTTAATAGCGCTTCGCGGTTTTTTCTTCTTAAATTACCCATTTACCGATTTCTGTAATAAAAACCAGTAAACTTTTTATAGTCTATTTCCGCCGAAGATTTAAAATGGGATTTAAGGCAGTTTCTGGACTTAGCTCTTAATCTGGGCGTTGATCCCATGATTTACCATACAAAAATTAATCTGAGAATCTGAGATTTAAAGTTAAATCTGTGCCTCGATCACAACAAGGCTACCATTTTAGCAATTTTTGACTTAGTGACACACCTGGAACTTTGACAATTGGCATAAACACAAAGCAAATGGAAGATAAATATTAAGAAGAAAATTAATGACTAGTTTAATTTGGCTGCTTCTGACATTTACTGACAAAAATAAATCTATTTCGGCCGGTGGAAACGGGTAGGATTCAACAATATGATTAACTAATCTCAGCACAGCTAAATCTTCGGTAGAAACAGGCTATTAGTTCCTTTTTGTATGACATAATCAATTTACCACATTTACGTCTTATGCTTATCGGACTAAAACATTAATTCTGGACAAGTTAACGAACACTCATAATAGTCTACACCAGACGAGTTGAAATTATGTATAAAGCTTTCCAACCATCAACGAATTGCATACAGTGCAAAGTTAATCCACTTTTAGTTTAGCTTTTTAAGCTTTGTAGGTCAGAAGATAACATTTAAACGCGGCATCGACTTATGTATGGAAAAGAAACAAATATGAAAACTTGGCATCTACGAAAATAGTCTCCGAAAACCCCACTTAAACAAATAAATACATAAATAATAGGGATTGGCTATTCGGGGGGGACGAGCGTACGCGAAAAAAGCTTTCGGAAAACTTGCGTACGCGAAATACAGTGAAGTTCTTTTCCCCGGGGAGCTTGATTACGCATAATTAATTTAGTGTTGCAGCGCACGCAAAAAAATGTTGCGTCGTACGATGAGCGCAATTTGGCAAGCACACTATGTGTTGGATATAATATAGACTGATCCGCGGCCGAAGGCCGCCGCGAAGCCGGCGTTAGATTTTTGAGAGTTTTAAATCCTGAGCTGCGGCCGCAGGCCACCCACTTACCCCTACTTTTGCGAATTTCGCGCACGCTAAATTAATCATGCGTAACGAAGCTGCCCCGGGGAAAGAACTTCACTGGATTTAGCGTACGCTAGTTTTCCGAAAGCTTTTTTCGCGTACGCTAATTCAGCTTTCGCGTACGCTAATTCAGCTTTCGCGTACGCTAATTCAGCTTTCGCGTACGCTAATTCAGCTTTCGCGTACGCTACTTGAGCTTTCGTGTATGCTTGTCGCCCCGAATAGACAGACTCTAAATAATAACAAAAATACTTTCATACTTGAAAAATATAACTTGGAGGAAGTCCACCATCTGATCATATAGCTCCATATTTGTTTCATATTTAAAAAGTGCCTTCGTCTGTCCACTTGTAGATAGAATCACTTCTGATGGAATTATTTTACGTGGAAAAGCTTCTGCAGCGAAGCCAAGCCTGTGAAAAAAGAAGTGCAAGTGACGTCATTTCATTTGTAAACAATTTAAAAAACACTCACTTGGTGTAAGCGGAGCCAATATCCAGCACAACAGGCGGTTTTTCCTGCATTACAGTCTCGTAAAGAGGCATTTTAATTTATATACCAAACCAAGTCCTGAATATTGAAAATGTTTTCAGCTATCGAAAATGACGAGTTTTTTCACAAAAACAAAACGAGATGTGTTCATTATTCACTTCTGACAGCTGTCAGAGAGATTTGTTTAAAATGTGTAAATAATCAGCTGTTTTTAAGCATTTATTTTTAAAGTTCGTGCTTAATTGCTTAATAATTTTAAGTAAATTTTAAAACATGAGTTATATACAATTCGAAAGTGCACGTGAAAAAGAAAAAATTCGACAGGAACTTCGTGATGCACGGGAGCAAATGTTGGAAAAGGTAAAATGAAAGGAACAAGTCTAGTTTAGCGCCAAAGGATCCTCCCAATAGCTATGTCTCTGAAGCTAGATCAGAGCAACATTTTTTTGTAAGTTTTTAAAATAAATAGCTTAGAAACAAATTTGATTTAATCAAAATCGAGTATTGGGAGCTAAACTAGACTTAAGAAAAATTAAGTTTGAAGAATAATCTTTGAATTTGCCAAATACCTTTTTTAGGCAAAACAATCAGCAGAGGATCGTGCCAAACGTGAAGCTCAAAAGATACTCAGCGGTGAAACTAAGTGGATGCTACCATCGGTGTCGGCTAAAATAGATAAATTAAGCTCAGTTTCCTCCAGTTCAAAAAAGAAAAAGGATAAGAAGAAAAAATCGAAACAGAGCAAAAAGGCTGCAAAGAAGAAAAAAAGGAAATCAAAATCTAGTGATTCTGAGAATGACAGCGATGCATCTGAGGAAAAACCATATAAATCTTCTAGGCAAAAACGAAAAAAGAAACGCTCTCGAAAAGATATTGAATCCAGTGACAGCGTTAGCAGTTCAGAAAGTAGTGGATGTACCAAATTAAACAATAAGCGAAAAAAGCGCACTAGCTCAAATTCTGAGTCAGCATCAAGTAATGAAGCCAATGAATGGATAGAAAAACCTAGTTGTGTATCTGCACAACGTGATAGTTGGATGACAGATACGCTCATGTTTAAAACATATTCGAGTGAAAAATCGATTAAAAAAACAAATGAAAAGCAACAAATTGATACCTATGATCCAGCGAAAAGTGCACGAGAATTAAATCCTCATTGGAAATTAACAGGAACAGGATTACCTAGTACATTTCAAAAACCACGCGATGATAGTGACGATGATGTCACACATCGTGGTAAGTATAATAATAGACAAACAAATAGCGGTACAAAAAATTGGCAAAAGAAAATCAGCGATATTCCCAAACAGAATACAGAATCAAATGCAAGAAAACAAAAAGACAGTTCAACTAAAGCATCTTCAACATCATCCGATACATCGTCAGATGATGAAGAATGTTCACATGATGCTGAAAAACAACAGTCGCCCATTGAGCCAAAAGCTACTGTAACTACGAGCAGCTTTCTTACAGATCAAGAAATGAATGAATTGGCTGCAAAAATCATTAAAGCAGAAATATTAGGTAATAATGAACTTGTACAGCAGTTGAAAGACAAGTTAGAAAAAGCGCGTGAATGCCGAGTACGAATAAAGGATCGCAAACAGGAAAAAGGCAGTCAGCAGGCAAATGCAAAACAAAAGAATACAACTGATGAGTTTATTTTACTAACTCACACTGATAAAAAAGGCAACAGTCGACCACTGCAGCAATCACAATCGATTAATCCAAACGATTTATATGGCGGTAGAAGTGGCAAAAAGAAAACTAAGCAACGCGTTGAGACGCATATGAGTGGTGAGCGTGTTCGTTACTTCGCCGATGATGACAAATATGATATAAAACAAATGGTAAGCGTTTTGGTGTATTTATTTAGACTAGAGTTCGCCTTGTGGCCGAAATTCGACCTTTTCGACTTGACCATAAAATAAAGGAAAAAGTTTTTATACCCTTCCTTGGTCGATAAAACACAAAAAGCTTTAAATATTGTTCCTAAGGGTTCGGGTTATCTGCATCGTTGCAGCAGCTAAGTTGAAATATCGTACTTTCCATTTAGAGGCGTGTAACTCGTACTAAAGAGCAAACAGTTTTTGATATCTTTCTATACCAGAATTCATAAAAATCAATCATGCTATCGTGCTATATAGCGCTAACTCTATATCTATACCAAATTTCATAAAAATCGTATGCAGTATTTTCGCCATGAGAGCTTTTTTTCCATTTAGGGGCGTGGCACCACCCACTGAAAAACATAATGTTCACACTATCGTTCCTAAGTGCTAACCCTATCTTCACACTAAATTTCGTGGAAATCGATGCAGCGGCTTATCTGTGAGAGCGTTTTTTTCATTAAGGGGCGTGGCACCGCCCACTGAAAAACATAATGGTCATATTATCGTTCCTTAGTGCTAACCCTATCTCCATACCAAATTTCGTTAAAATCGATGCAGCGGATTAGCTGTGAGAGCGTTTTTCCATTAAGGGGCGTGGCACCACCCCTTACATAAAAAATTTAACTAAGAAATGTTGTTCAGAATAGCCCCAGGAATCTTACATTTTCCGGTGTTCTACCGATTTCCAACCAAAGCTCCGAGTCAAATAATGTTCACAGGAATAGGAAATTGGATTTTTTTTAACTTCCGAACACAGCAGAGACTCCATGACACTTCTTACCTCCTCAACTGGCCTACCCAATACACCAACCTCTCTATGATATACCTTTGGTCCCACCCAGTAGAAGCAGCCCACTTTCTGGGCCTCTAGGCCCGGCTTGTTTTCAATTTTTAGACGGAAGGAATAATTATTTCTCTCGCTTAGAGGCCTACAACAACAACAACATATCAGAGACTTTTAAATTAGTTAAATTAGAAAAATGAGTCCCAGTATTTCTC
This sequence comes from Calliopum simillimum, assembly GCA_951812925.1. Classification (NCBI taxonomy): domain Eukaryota; kingdom Metazoa; phylum Arthropoda; class Insecta; order Diptera; family Lauxaniidae; genus Calliopum; species Calliopum simillimum. The sequence continues at coordinate 92,913,190 of OX638372.1, read as the reverse complement.
CATTAAATGAGATGTATTTTTAAATCAAATTTTGAATGGAAGGCTTTCGAGTACCAGAGTAAGCTTATGAAAAAGAACTGAAAATCTGACTGTTAAGATTTTGTATTACAATACAATATTTTTGATTAACTCCATTCATGTTTTTGCAGTTTGAACGAGAGAAATACACATCAGCTGCAGATTCAAATCTTCAATTTGCTAACATTGCAAGTAAAAATAAAAACCCTAATGATGATTTGGAAGATATATTTGCAGATAAAATACGCAATAGTATTTCGAAAGAAGAAACTGATAAAAAAGAACTCTCCCGTGCCATTCATGAGCAACAGAAATTATCCGCAAAATTGGATAATTGCGACAAATGTTTTGATTCAAATAAAATGGATAAAAAATTGCTTGTTTCAATGGGAGACAAAGTATATTTGGCCCTGCCATGGCACACAGGCTTGCAATGGGGTCATTGTGTGTTGGTGCCTACACAACATGTAAGTTGTTGTACACAGCTTGATGAGGATGCATGGGAAGAGATAAATGATTTCCGCAAAGCGTTAACTAAAATGTTTGCTGCCCAAAAGCAGGATGTTATTTTTTTTGAAATCGCTAATAAATTGCATCGTCAGCCGCATCTTACAATACATTGCGTGCCGATACGTGATAAAGATGCGGAAATGGCTCCATTTTATTTTAAGAAGGCCATCGAAGAGTCTGAACATGAATGGAGCGTCAACAAACAATTAGTTTCATTACGTAATAAAGGACTACGTAGTAGTATTCCGAAAGGACTGCCATACTTCTGGGTAAACTTTGGCATGGATAGTGGATTTGCTCATGTTATCGAGGATCAGGATCGTTTCCCGTCTAATTTTGCGCAGGTAAATTGATTTTAAAAGATTTTTAAGATTTGTTCTAATATTCAAAAATACAATCATCTTTTTAGGAAATTATTGGTGGATTGCTACACTTGGATCCTAGTAAATGGCGTCGTCCACAAAAAGAACAAAATATTATAGCTAAAGTCAAAATGTTTGCTGATAGTTGGAAGAAATACGATTGTACAAATTAAGTTAATTTAAGGACTTGCTTTAGGTGGTGCCATTACACCAATAAGAAATAACTATGAATTCTCGCAATCAATTCACGCAAAGGACTTTCTTTCAACCGTTTACCAAGTAAGGTTTTTTTACAATTGCACAAATTAAGTTGATAAGGTTTTTTCTTATTTTAAATAAAGCGCAAGCCAATCAAACATCACGGCCATCATGAAACACGGCAAGTCAGTGATGTGATATCATGTGTTAAAATCAGAATTTCACAAAGCTTGCGTTTGTTGTCAGTTTCCACTGGAGATTTATGAGGTGATTTACGTCTGTTTCCAGTATTATTTGACGTTTAATACATGATGAATGAGTTAGTTACGGCTAAATAACTTTATAAATCTTCTGTGGAAACAGGCTATTAGCGTTCTTCATTGGATTTACCTGTACTTTTTTAATAAATCTTTTAAATTTCGATAGTAGTCTCTTTAATCATTTCATTTCCAGCAGCGATATTTTATTTTTCCAATTTCCCTGATATTTTCCATGATTTTGGCAGCTTAGGTTAAAAAAAAAGATAAACAAAGTATAAACATCTAAATCAAATCGAATTAAAATTACAAAATTTGTGATGGTCTTAAAGTTCTTCGGACCTTCACACTTTGTAAGAAGCTGCCGGAGTAACGGCAGTAAAAAAAAGTACGTGTATTAAAATACTAATGCTTTTAACTGAGATGGCAAGCATTATTACAAACAACACAAATCTTGGTCTTTCTGGATAGATGTATTAACATCTCCTCCAGGTCGGTTTCGTATCACATTTACACCTAGGATTTGGAAGCCCGTAACAATTGATATACATATATAAGACAAGTTTACTTTAGTGACACCTCATATATCTTTTTGAAGCCTAGTTTATTTTATGAAACTTTTAATTCTTAGACAGAATATGTAATCAAAAAGTGGCTCTTGGATCTAGTTTCTGGGATATAACCATCGGAAGATCCGAATATAAGTAAGAAAAACCGGTATAAATAGGAAGCCCTTGGATGGTTTTAAAACATTGGTGCCATATGAAAGCTATTTTCATAAGCTATTAAATTATCGTGCAAATATTCCCTGTTCAAAAAATGGAAAATAAATTCTTAAAATAACCCAACAAACCAAAACGTTTGTAAAATAACTTATTATTCGCTTATTGAAGCAAACATTTCATTTGGAAATTAACTTGCAAAGTGTTTGGAAATTCTTGAATTCTAATTATTAAATAATCGAAACTGGACCCTTCATAGCAAGCTTGTGAAAATCATTTGGAGCAAGCTTTTTATAAATGTTTTTATACAATATTTTCCAGATTTTTTTATTCAATATTTTTAAATTGTTTTTTTAACTTTTCAATTAACATTTTTTTAGTGTTTATTATGTTCATTAATATTTAATTAAAAATAAAAAAAAAATTATGTTTGCTGAGAACCGAACCTCTATGACCTCCAAGTTATGAGTCGACAATCTTATCAACTGACCTAACGTGCCAGTTATGATTCAAATGCCTTGTGTTTTACTTAGCTCGATAAGTCGTTGAAAAAATAAAATAAAAAATTTTTCGAATGTTTGGAAAACGGTTGTTGAAACGTTTGAAAATAAATAATTTTCCAATTGTTGATTTTAACTTTGCCAATCAATTTTAAAAATAATAAAAAAATAATATTTTCCAAACGTTTGAAAATTGGTTATGAAAACATTTGAAAATTAACTTTTCCCAAGCTTAAAAATTGAAAAGGTTATAAAATTGTTGGTTGGGAAATCGTCTTGAGTTCAGTATACAGAAACATGAAGAAAAAACGACTCTACGCTCCAATCTAAGAAAAAAAAAATAAAAAGCAGAAAACTTCAAAATCTCATACAAAAAACTTAAAAAGCGTTCTCAAAACAACAAATATGTTGTCTAGTTGTAGTTTTACAACCGATGAAATGTCAAAATATTTCCTCTCAAATTGTTGCCGATAACTTTACTTTCCAGTGAAACAAGTTAAAAACACCTTGAATTAAGAAAAAAATAAGGATCGCAATCAGGTAAATAAAAACAAACATTTCTTAAAAAGCTCAATTACAATTTATTCAAAAAAGGTTTTGTATTGTAAACTTACAGATGTAATAACAAAGCTATAACTCTTAAATGTTTGCATAAAAAATGTCTTTCAATCGTTTTTAACAATCAAGAATTCTACCATATCGGATAATCAAAATGACTTCAGAAAATAATTTTAGTATTTAAATTCGCTTCTATTTCATCTCACTTATTGTGCGGTACTCTGTTTAAAGCACAAAAAAAAAAGTTTTTAACTTTCCAAATAGCCCAGGAAAATAAGACATTTTCTGCGAAAAAATTCCCAGTGGAAATTTTTCACCGGAATTGTCTTTATTTATGCATGATACACAAACTGTGCAAAGTCCATTGCAAAGTGGTGTGCGCATAAAAAGTTATTAAGGCTCAAAGGTCGCTAAAATCAGTTTTTTGCAAATATCTCGCTAATGCTAACTTTTACAAAAAAATGTTGTTCTCCAATTTTGTAGCACAGGAAATTTCTTAGAAAAGTACGTTAAAAATTCTTTCGTACGACTTCTAGTTTAGGAGATCACCCAATTTAAAAAGTTGTTAACAGTTATGATATGAAATACTACCTATGAGTTCATATTGAAATATCTTACTTTTTAAATTGCAATAACTCTTCAATGAGAAGTTGTACAAACAAAATTAAAATGCCGTTTGAAAGATAATTTAATTTTCTATATACCGTACAAAATTTTTTTTTCGAACGGCTCATGACCTTAAAAATATTCTTGAATAACCTTTAAGGCTTCGAAATTACTGGTTTTTTAAGGCTATCTACGAATTGGTAAGTACTACGATAAAAAGTAATGGGACCAAATTTGTAGAGAATTACAAGATCTACAAAAAATAAGCAATATGTGTACACATAGAAGTAACCGTTTAGAAGATATTCCAAAACAACCCTTAAAATGCCAAAAAACCGGTTTCTATTGAATATCTTCTATACGGTACTTCTATGTGTACACATATCGCTTATTTTTTGTAGATCTTGTAATTCTCTACAAATTTGGTCCCATTACTTTTTATCGTAGTACTTACCAATTCGCAGATATCCTTAAAAAACCAGTAATTTCGAAGCCTTAACGGTTATTTAAGAATATTTTTAAGATCATGAGCCGTTCGAAAAAAATTTTGTACGGTATATAGAAAATTAAATTATCTTTCAAACGGCATTTTAATTTTGTTTGTACAACGTCTCATTGAAGAGTTATTGCAATTTAAAAAGTAAGAAATTTTAATATGAACTTATACGTAGCATTTCGTATCATAACTGTTAACAACTTTTTAAATTGGGTGATCTTCTAAACTATAAGTCGTACGAAAGAATTTTTAACGTACTTTTCTAAGAAATTTCCTGTGCTACAAAATTGGAGAACAACATTTTTCTGTAAAAGTTAGCATTAGCGAGATATTTGCAAAAAACTGATTTTAACGACCTTTGAGCCCGAATAACTTTTTATGCGCACACGACTTTGCAATGGACTTTTCACAGTTTGTGAATTATGCATAAATAAAGACAATTCCGGTGAAAAATTTCCACTGGGAATTTTTTCGCACAGAAGCTCTTTTTTCGTCTTATTTTCCTGGGCTAAAAGAATTTCGTTAAAAATATTTGAAAACGACGGAGTATATTCAAACAAGGTCCCTGAATAATACATTTTTTAGTTTTCATTCACTCTGAATAGGTATTTATATATGAATCGTTGTTTTTTAAGTGGTATAAGTCTATAAAAGCAAAAGTAATGTCACACGTACTATGTTACATAAAAATCGGCTATTTGACCGATACACTTTTTTCAACTTAATACCATAAATTCTACATCATCAAGTATAATTTGTGTAAAAACTAGGCCCAGTTTTATTCATCTTAATAAAATTTCAGCAATTTCATATTATTTTTGCCCTTTTATGGACTTATTCCACTTTCAAAAAACCCATTCATTTGTTGATGTTTGCATACATAATACAGAACAGTAAGATCTCAATAAGTGAAATTTTATTGTCATTTAAATAGGTACTTTTACAATAAATTTCTTTTTTTTTATTAAAACAATTTTATGTATGTATGTGCATACACATAATATATATTTGCATATATTTAGGTCCGGCAAACCTGTGTAAATAAGGCTACTTTCACATGGAATTGTTTAAATGAAATTTTTTAAAATACATGTGATGCTTGTAAATAATTTCAATGAGCGCGATTTATTTCACCCACACAGCCTCAATGCAAGAACATTCCACAGTTTTAAAAAAATTTAAGGCTAACAAAATTATTCAAAATAAACTTCCAACAGTAGATTATTGTTTTAATGTTGGCTATGTTCCGCTGGAAATAGCGATATATTTGTTAGTTTTTCCGTTTTTAAATGTTTATCTGTAAATATTAGGAAAATGAAAACACAGTGCTACAAAATCCCAAAAATTTCATACACTTTTAAGGAGACCCAATAGATATTGTAGATCTAGTCGAGTACTTAATTTGCCTATACTTAAACATTGTAATACACTCTCAAAATCTTAATTTACCCTTAAAAAACTGTTTTTGGGTGACTGAGCGCTTAAAAATCTGGAAATTTGGAAAAAAAATTTTCGTTTTTTTTTTTTCAGTTTAACGTCTTTTTTAAGCAACACTTTAAAACGTAAGGTATAAATATTTTAATTTATTCATTGGGTTTTTCGTGTTCAACGACCTCAAATTAGTTTAGAAAAAATGGTTTGCAAAATGTTACAAATATTTTTAATTTGAGTTGTATTAACTTTTTATAGTTATTGCTTAAATAATAAAAAAATCAAAGACACAAAAAAATTTTTGGTAAACTTTACTTTTTATAGTATAAAAAACAATATCCCACACCGACCGTATAAATTCATTCAATGTAACAAGACTTCTAGGCTTAAACCCCCTGTAACGATTTTTTTCCATTTTTGGTGCTTAAAATGGGTATGTACGCAGTTTTCCAACATCATATTTGGATTCAGCAATCTAGAGAACCCCGTGAATAGCATAACTTTCATTTTTAAGCATTTTAGAACAGTTTTATTGAATTTATCCGATTTCGGGGGTTCACGGGGGACTAAAGAAATTTTGGGGAAAGGCCGGAAAAAACTAATGTGTTGGTTTTGTTCTAAATTTTATTGCGAACAAAATGAGCCCTGTCGGATCAAAATCGGTGCATGTTCAACAAAATTAGAAATGAATACCTAATTTGCCTGCACTAGGCAAACATTTTTTATTATTTAAAAATTATAATTTCAAATAAGGTGAGATGTACAAAAAAAAATCGTCACATCTACAATTTTGATAAATCATGATTGGTTTTATTAAAAATTGTATGCTCTTAATGCATAAATTAAATTTTATATGCCTTACCTTCCAAAGTATTGCTTAAAAGAGACGTCAAACTGCAGAAAACGGATATTTTTTTCCAAATTCCAACCTTCATCTAAAATTTGTCAAAATATTTCCATTGAACTTAAACTGAAGTATATATTTTTAAAATTGCCAATTCTCCTTTTTAAATCAGTGAAAAATGCAAAATCGGTTAAGAAATAACTAAGCTACAAAGTCAGTTTTTTAAGGGTAACTTAAGAATTTTAGGGTGTATTACAATTTTTAAGAATAGGCATGCTGAGTAACAGACCAGACCTACAATATCTGCTAAGTCTCATGCAAAGTGAAAATCACTGTAGCGCTGTGTAATCTGTATACAAATATATTGTTTGCATTTTATATATTGTACATAAGCATACATAAATATTTATACATAGATTTATTGCCACTTTGCTTAAGAGTTTGATAAGTGAAACTTTATTTGTACATAGTTTATTATCTTTATGTCTGTTTCATTTTCTTCAAAGTTTGTATATGCAATTATTTACACATTATTTATTTACTGTAGTACGGTTTTTTTATCAGTTAATTAGCTATTATTAAATTCGATTGACATTCGTTTCATTTACTTAAGCTTGAAAGAGTGTATAATTATAATGATGCTTAAAAATATAAAGAAATGCTTGTTGGGCGAAAATATTCCATTTTATAGTTTTTCAAAACTGTTTTAAGGACAAAACCTATTCTGTCAAAGATAGTCATAATTTTGTGTTACATTTAAATAAACAGGAAATATGAGCAGCCTCTTATTAATTGATTCAAGTACACCGATTTAAGAAGGGATCATTTTGCGGCATACGATCGATAAATTTAAGCTTTTGTTAGTAAGCGGTAGAGACTGAATTTAAAGTAATATGCTGACTACTATATAGCATATGATTGGGTTTTTTTTTTAAAGACAAATAAGTCCATAAAGAAGCAAAACTAATGTCATCATACACATTATGTGCGATTATAATCGGTTAGTTGACCAATATAATTTATTCAAATAAATATGTACGATCAATTCTACACCAACATGTTAAACTTTATGAAAACAGAGACCTTAACAATTTCTAACAAAATGTCAGACAATTCACTTTCGTCATTATGGACTTATTTCACTTTCAAATGTGTCGTTAAATATCAAAACTGCCAAGTCCCTCGCCGATATGTAGGCAAAATAAAATAAATTAAAATCAATTTAATGAAATTTATTTTATTTTCCCTACATATCAGAGAGGGATTTAAGCAGTTTTGATATTTAACGACACATATATTACTTATAATTAAAAATTTTACTAGGTTTGACAAAAAAATGATAATATTGCAATAAAATATAATACAAAAGCGCTACATATTAGTGCAAAACATCAGAATTTAGTAATATTATTGTTGTCTTTTTGTTGAAATCTTTTGTATTTGTTATTATCGTTGAGTTTTTCTGTTAGCAGAGTTTATATGTATGTTTAAAATCTTGCCGATAAATCAGCGGCTCAGTGCATAATCGCAAGACTACGAACTTAAGAATTGTGTTACAAGATCTGCTGTTTAAGGGCTGTCCATGAAATACGTCACACGAATTTCATGATTTTTGGACCCCTCCCTCCCCCATGTCACACTCTGTCACCCTCCCTATTTGTGACATCACACTCTGACTTTTTATACCTTAAAATTAATTGAACGATTTTTTTAAATTTTTATTTTAAATAAAGCGATTTAATATGCTTTAAGTTTAACAATCGTAAAGTAACTGATGTATTGATCAATACTTGCTTTGTTTTAGTTTATTTCTTGAAAATTTCATTGAATTTGAACTGTGTGGCATCACACTTTTCAAGACCCCCATTTGTTACAGTTTGTCACAAATTTGTGAACCCCCTCCCTCACCTAAAAGTGCGACGTAATTTATGGACAGCCCCTTATAACAATTTAATTTTGAAAAAACAAATGCTAGTTTTAATTTTTATTTTGATTTTAAAATTACCGAAAGTCATTAGATACGGTTGGACCTTATCACGGACTATTTATTTAAAACAAAGTTTTTGGTAGTACAAAAAAACTGGTATCTTGTTAGTTGACATACTGTTAAATCGGCCCTTAATAATTTCTAATAATCTTGTTTTTCAATTAATATTACTTTGCTACATAAAAACATATATAAAATAACAAATTGAACTATTACATAAATACCAAATCCCATTTAAAGCCAACTTATTGAATTATTTGTTCGAAAAAGTAAACAAATCTTAATTCTAGCATTAAGGAAAAAACATTTTTTAATTTCCATTTTATCAACTGGAAAAAAAAAATCACGGAGTTGATGGACGCTTTTCTGCACGAAATACTTTACTCATACCAACAATGCTGGTAACACCACGTATGCCCGTATTTTGAAAGTAAATTAGCAAATATTCTTTTCCATGTTTTAAACTAATCTCATCACAGAATTCAATGCGCACGGTTTCCCGATTTGCTGTAACTTCACGATGTAAACGTGGACGGTTACGACGATGGTGATGCTCAAAATATTCATCATTTTCAGGAGGTGTCGGTGGTGTCTCCGCTTGATTAACATATTCGTATGCCTTATAATTGCTGAGGCTGGCAAAATCACTACGAAAAATGCCAATCCAATCATGATCTCGCTCTTCAAAGTCCTCTGGTTTGGTGTACTCTACAGTATTCTCATCGCCTATATTCCAAAGTGGTATGTCGCGAAATTCAATACAAGAGACTTCAAAGCTTTTGATGACTCGAATTTGAAAATCACTGGAAACCGGTTTATGATCACTTATATTATAACCGGGATGTGATTTGTAAGACAATTGTCGTATTCCAGATGGCAAATGAGCCTTTTTATTTATAGGTTGAGTAGCAAACATAATTCGATCGGTCCAGGCGGGCCTGCGCTTCATATCATAATTTGAGGTGCCTTCTTTAAATTTAAATGTGGGCGGAAACCCAGGTAAGCGCTCCTCTAATAGGTGAAATGCTTCTCCAGTGCGATTACGTACATGCGAAAGTTGATCACGCTCTATTAGCTCAGAGAGTTTATCTCCAAATACAGCATCACGCACTTCTTCGGGAGAGTCTTCGCCATGCAGTCTAAAATTCAAGTCGCCAAACCAAAATACATAATCATGATCGAAAATTTCACGATAATCCTTTACATGATAATGATGATTTTCCAATATCTGCTGATAATCTTCGATTCGTTCATCTAGTTTATGATCGTGTGCAGCTAAATGTGCTACCACAAAAGTCAAACCACAGCCGTACATATTTAGGCGTATGCTAACCGCGCCCTTATTTCCCCATACACCTCCAAGACCAGTGCGTGTAAATTCTGCTTCAATATCTCGTAACTGCAACAGATGCTCCCGTTTGATCAATAACGTTAGCAGTAAACCTTGCATTTGCTCTGTTTTAACAACGACAAAATCATATTCTGCAGTTGCTTCTTTTAGTTTGGTTACCCAAGGATCTTCTTTAAAAAGCCCAAGTACTTGGTTTTGTGGCTTAGAGTTTACTTCTTGTAAGCCGATTGCATAAATATCGGGTAAATCAGCTTTAGTTATTTCTTGTTGGTCTTGTTGGTGTAACTGTAGTAGATTGCTGAGCGATATATTATCAGGATATCGTGAACCCACATTCCAAGTTATAATATAAACATTTAAGTCACGAAATTTACTTGTACCGCTACCGCTTTGTGCCATATCGGAATTTTGAGCTGTTGTTTTTGGTCGTAATTCCATTTGCCTTATATGGTTTTTCGCACTACCACCCTCAAAATATTATTTCGCTATATTAAGTAATTTTACTTTTCACTTTATTAGACTTTTGTAAACCACGGTATACACAAAACACGTCGCAAGAGGCATGAAGTAATCACGATTAATAATTAGATATGACTAATTAAATAAGGACGGTGTTGTCAAAATCAGCTGTGCTCAGTGATGTGAACTATTCTATTATATGTATTACTGTTTTTTGGGCAAAATTACTACACATGTAAAAATACACATTCAAATTAATTTTTTGGCTTTTTCGTAATCATTCCCGATCAAAAAAACTTGTCAAGTTCTTGTCAATGTATCAGAAATGTATATGAAAATGATATCAAAAATGTATCAGCCGCTGATATCCATTTTTTGTATATCATTTTGATATATTTTTGATATCATTGAAAAACATGTCAATTTTGTATCAGAAATGTATATCAAAATGATATCAAAAATTTATCAGCCGCTGATATCAATTTTGTATCAGAAATGTATATCAAAATGATATCAAAAATTTATCAGCTGCTGATATGTCAAATTCTACGTTTTCGTTTTTGGATTCTATGGAAAGATAACTTTAGAAGACAAACGCGCAGTCAATTTTAGTGTAAAAGAAGTGAATTTTCTACTGAAATTAGTGAAAAGCACACAAATATAATTGAGTGCAAAAAAACCGACACTCCCTTCAGTTGTTGTATGCAGCCTGTGGTTGGGAAAACAAATGCTATGGAAAGCGGACGCGCAGCCGATTTTAGTAAGTGAATTTTCTCATGAAATAAGTGAAAAAGCACAAACATATAATTGAGTTAAAAAAACCGGCACTTCATTCATTTGCTGCATGCGGGCAATTTCTAAAAACTTGTTGCCGACGATCAAATACAATATTGCAAAATTTCAAAGACTCAAAGTTGGTTATGTCAATTTTGTATCAGAAATGGATATCAAAATGATATACAAATTTTGTATATCATTGATATACAATTTTTGTATATCATTTTGATATCATTTTTTGATATCATTTTGATATCTTTTTTTTGATATCATTTTGATATCTTTTTTTGATATCATGGTGATATACGAAAAGCGTTACATTCCGTATATCATTTTGATATCCTTTTTTTGTCAAAATTATGTATGTCACTGACAAATTTTGGATATCATTTTGATATATTTTTGACATACTTTTTTTGATCGGGTTTCCTTGTGCACTAATAGTCGGGAATTTTTGTATTTTCAGAACTGTTTAATATCCTATTCGCACTTGTCTGGTTAAATCGATTAAATTAATTTATATCTACTTCTTCTTCGAATATGTTATACATTACGATAAACATAAGTCCCTAATAACGAGAGCTGCCGTAAGCATTTCGTTTTTATCACAGCTCTCAGCGTCGCGTCTTTACATACTTTATAAAATTATATATATCGAAAATTTCACGCGCCTTGAAAAAAACACGTGTAACGGATCAAACGATAAGGCAACGCGAACGACTACAACCTAGAACAACCTGTACTCATCCACGGACAAAACGAAAGACAGTTAATTTATGTCTGGTTAAACACATGATTCAATAACAATGGTTATGGCAAGTTGTCAAAATAAACAAAAATGGAACCCTGATCTCGCCTTGCTATCTATCAAAAGACTAGAAAATTTAGACATTTTCGTAGTTTAAGAAGAAGCAGCATTTGTTATCGCTGCAACCAGGGTAATTCAACCATGGTTAAACACAAATCAGAAATCACTCTTGTCATTGTCTTTAAACTGTCGTATTGACATACATTTGCATTTAGCTCACCTTTTAATGCTATTTCTGGATAATATAGAACCAAAAGAATCGTGGAGGATTTAAATCAAAGTGCCAAAATAAAAATGGAAAAATAAATTAACATAAGTTGCCTTCAGTTTCAGTCTTTGCTACAAATCACTTTGCATAAAGAAAATGAACGCTTCAGTTAAGCTCTAAAACAAACACCAACGCAAAACACACGACCCAAAGGCTATACTGTTACTGTACATTTAAAGAAAATTACCGTACTATTGTACGGATCCCTAAATTACTATCCAAAACAGTATAATTAACATCACTGGCTGTGTCCGCAGCACAAAGCGTTGCCAACTAGCAGCTAGGATCGTAAGAAGTCAGGGCTGCGTGTTAAACCATGGCTGCCCTTTTTTTTTGATTTTAAGTGTCGGAAAGAGCAAAACAAAATATGATAATTGGTATTTTATAGGGGCATGTTGTATAGGTTGGGACGCCGTATAAGTTGGGACAGCCGTTTTTCTTGAATTTCCGATACTGGCGACACCTATGTTTCAACTGTCGAAGTAAAGTCTGTTTATAACCTAACGTTTCATGTGCAAAATATCGAAGAACTCTTGCTGATTATGTCCATACCAAACAAAGAGTAAATTGTCATATCAAAAAGATCTTTTCGATAGTTTCTGCGTGTCCGTAATTTGCCGAATTTAAACCAATTATTTCATGTAAGTGCGTTCAATGTGTCTTGTATTCAGTGTATTTTCATTGCGTGAAAGAGTAATTGAAATATATTGTAGTGGCAAATATTATTTTTGGGCTTTCACGAAATGGCAACTTTGTAAAGGTTGGGATACTGATGTCGTATAAGTTGGGACAGCCCTTTTTTTATTCTAAGGCATTGCGATACCATTTAAATTATATTTTTACAATATTTGATGTATGCAATTGTATTTATAATAATTAAAAAGCATTTATTAATGAATTTTTGAAGATTGTGACGCATTTATGTGCCATGAGTTTGGCAAGTTCACTAACGCACAAAAATCCGATCGTGCAATTACCGATTTCAATGCATTGGTCGCAGAGATCAAGAAAAATTGGCTTAGGCATTTGATCCACCAGAAAAGCTTATAAAATCCCAAAAAGCAGTTTGGCGAGGTATACCCAAAAAGTAAACGATAAAATTAAAGTCATTTCAACCATAGATGACGATGCATTGTTAAATCTGGTTGCTTCGCACGCCAATCCGTTGATGGCATCTTGTATCTCGCACAAGAAGTACCTTAAATATAAAATATGTGGAACATTTTCTTCACTTGTACAAACTGCGAATCATATTAGGCGGAGTGATATATTTTTACCCCAATTGTTTCTTTGAAACATTACGTTTCAATAAATATTCTAATAAAAATAATATCATGCAGATTAACATAACTTTTTGGCTTACTTTGTGATTTTTAAAAGTGTCGGCAAAAAAAGTTGTCTTCATTAAAATGGCTATAACTTTTGACTTGATCACTATATCAAATAAAAAGTTGTAGCCGATGACCATACCTTTTTATTGGTTTATTTAAATTAACAATTTTTCCATCCGTTTCAAAACCACTGACCAAAACAAAACCCGTCCCAACCTATACGACATTCCCCTACTATTTGTTCTGCTAATGTCTTTGACATTTAGGGATCAATTTGTAACGTTGTATTATATCATGGTACATTGTAAGGACTAGAACACGCATATAAAAATTGTCAGAACTAAATTTATTTTTTTACACCAAAAGATGCCCCAAAATGTCATAGTGCTTTGCATTTCGCACTTCTCCACAAACTGAATGAGTGGCCCATAAATCAGATTGTGGAAGAACTGCTGATTTATAATTTAAAATTTTTTTGTGCACCTCTCTGAGTTCTTAATGGTTGTGCTTAATGTATCTTTTGGTGTCTTAAGGTTACTTTACACCCCGACTCGACGAGCAATATTTATGTTATAGTTGATATTATAATTTTTTTTCTTATGTGAATTTAGTTCGACTTAATTTTATTGAGTCTTTGTAAAATAAGCGGCTATTGTATATGGCCTGCTAAAACTAAAGAACATTAAAAGAAAAATTCGAATTCCACCAGGTTTATGTTTCTTTTAAACGATTATTGTACTCCTACCCCCGGATTTGAATATTAGTCTCAGTTGACGGGTGTCATTTTAAATTATTAAAAATTAAAAATAAGCGGTTATTGTATATGGCCTGCTAAAACTAAAGAACATTAAAAGAATAATTCGAATGCAACTTGGTTTATGTTTCTTTTAAACTCCTGCTCCCGGAGTTAAATATTAGTCTCAGATGACGGGTGTCATTTTAAATTTAGCACTTACCTAATATAAAAACTTAAATTAAAATAAAAAAGAGAACGATAGTTCAATTAAAGATTCAAGGCACATCGTCCGCCCTTCCTCAGGTACATATTTAGACCTTGTAACATATAGAGCAATAGCATTATATGCGACGAAATACAATTAACATAAAATCAAAAGCACTGTAAAGATATTGCTGAATTAGTTTATGCCCATTCATCAGCTTCATTTCAAAAATTTCAGTTCTTAGCTAAAAGATGAGTAAGGATTAAAATGCATAGGTTTTGTCCATAGTAAAGACACATTAGCCGTATTCACGATCTTGTTGCATCGTAGCAAATGCAAAATTATTTCAAATTACAAAAACAAATTCTATTGAATTTTCAAAAGCAAGAGTCTTGTAAGCAATACCAAATTTGCAAGACAAAAACCTATTGCACGATTGATTTCCAATAGTCTATTGTGACTGATTTTATTTTTTTTTTTTTCATTTGTGATTGGCACAATTGCTTACTGACTTTTATGTTTTTGACAACCGTTTTTGTCACAAATTGAAATTAAAATGTAAGCAAATAGAATTAAATTTAAATTATTTCGTTTTGGTTTAAATTACATAGATTTCTGATTGTACAAAATACATATATGCATGTAATTAATAAAATTGTGGTTTTTTTTCTAAATAACGCACAATCATTCAGTAAAATTTATTTTAAATCAAAATATGATATCAAATAAATTTTAAATTCAAAAAGTATTTGACAGCAAAACAAAAAACAGCTGTTCTGAAACGTTTCCAATAGCAATTTGCAATAGTGTATGCTCACAGTTATTTACTCTTGCAAATTTGCATTTGCTACGATGAAACAAGATCGTGAATACGGCTATTAAAGAATTATTCACTTAAATTTTTAATCAAAATTTTATAATTTATCCCCGATTGTGTCCTTGAATTATTTTAGTAAAATAAGGAATAAAAGATCGAGTAGAAATCAGATCGGTGTCCTCAAAAATCACGCCAATTACGGAGTGGTAAGGTCAGTTTTGCCAGTTTGCATATGATTGAGAATCATACATTTTTTTGATAATTACCATGATACAATTAACATGGTAGCGCCAGCGTCAGAGGGCCTTTCTTGTTCTCTTATTTTATAGCAAGTTCTGTCAAAATAAACTAGCAAAACAACAACAATTTTGCTGTTTCCATTATGTTCTCATTGACAGAACTTGCTACTTTTTCGTCTCCGTTTTACTCGTTTTGACAATTTGGTGCTACCTCTATAATTGTATCATGATAATTACGTTATCAGAGTGAATTATTTTTTCAACCGTTCTCATCATTTAATCTGCATAGTTGATTATTGGTAAAATGTTTGCTTCTCTATACACGAAATAATTGGAATAACGTTTATATCGGAATTCGAAGTTTTTGTCAACATAAAGTTTTAGTATCCTCTTTTCAGACGCTCCATTTCTATGTCAAAATTGCATGTGATTTAATGTTAAGAAATTTGTTTTCATATTGACTAATGACTTAACTCAAAAATGTACTTACAATCTTCTGAAATAAAACTACATTACAAAATGGAACGTTTTTTTTTCTGACTTCAGCATAACCTCGGGCAGGTCTTTTGGGGCCGTTCACATATTACGTAAAGCAATTTTCTACCAATTTTGACCTCTCCCCCCTAGTAACGTAACAATTATTAATTTTGGTAACTTGAATTTGAATTTATTGTCGCAACAAATTATAAACGTAGTTGATGACATCTCCCCCTATGCAACACTTCGTAACAAGTCCTCTTTTCAGCAACGTCATTCGTCACATATACTTGTTACCCTTTTGTTTTACTTACAAAACTGACATTTTTGGAAGTACTTTTGAAGTTTAAATTTTGAATTAGTCTATTTCTGCTATATTGCATCATGTTCTTATGGATTCTACCCGATCAAAAAAACTTGTCAAGTTCTTGTCAATGTATCAGAAATGTATATGAAAATGATATCAAAAATGTATCAGCCGCTGATATCCATTTTTTGTATATCATTTTGATATATTTTTGATATCATTGAAAAACATGTCAATTTTGTATCAGAAATGTATATCAAAATGATATCAAAAATTTATCAGCCGCTGATATCAATTTTGTATCAGAAATGTATATCAAAATGATATCAAAAATTTATCAGCTGCTGATATGTCAAATTCTACGTTTTCGTTTTTGGATTCTATGGAAAGATAACTTTAGAAGACAAACGCGCAGTCAATTTTAGTGTAAAAGAAGTGAATTTTCTACTGAAATTAGTGAAAAGCACACAAATATAATTGAGTGCAAAAAAACCGACACTCCCTTCAGTTGTTGTATGCAGCCTGTGGTTGGGAAAACAAATGCTATGGAAAGCGGACGCGCAGCCGATTTTAGTAAGTGAATTTTCTCATGAAATAAGTGAAAAAGCACAAACATATAATTGAGTTAAAAAAACCGGCACTTCATTCATTTGCTGCATGCGGGCAATTTCTAAAAACTTGTTGCCGACGATCAAATACAATATTGCAAAATTTCAAAGACTCAAAGTTGGTTATGTCAATTTTGTATCAGAAATGGATATCAAAATGATATACAAATTTTGTATATCATTGATATACAATTTTTGTATATCATTTTGATATCATTTTTTGATATCATTTTGATATCTTTTTTTTGATATCATTTTGATATCTTTTTTTGATATCATGGTGATATACGAAAAGCGTTACATTCCGTATATCATTTTGATATCCTTTTTTTGTCAAAATTATGTATGTCACTGACAAATTTTGGATATCATTTTGATATATTTTTGACATACTTTTTTTGATCGGGTAATTGGCATCATTACAGTTGGCAACGCTGGTTGCTGTCAGTTAATGTTGCTGTTATCAAGAACGAAAACAACATGTGCACTTAAACCGAATAAAATTAAAAACATTTATATTAAGTTTGGAGTGTAGGAAGTGAAATGTCTGACAAATTGGATGAGAAAGAAAACTGGAAAGTGCTCGAAGCAGAAGCAATAGATAGCAATGAGCAGCTACTAATTTTCAATGTGAAAAGTCAGAGTATCGACTGGGCCGAACATGTTTTACGTATACAAGGGCGTGGAGCACCTGTTTATTTGCAAAGGCAGTTTCATTCGGTCAGTAGCTATAGGGCTCCCATTGGTGAACATAACAGACGAGAAGTTTTGATATGCCATGATATGATGGGGAATTACGGCGAAGATAGATTTTTTAATACATCTAAGAAATTTGATGATTATCGTTTCTATCACTGGGCAGCTGTTGATTATTTTTGTTATTTTAGTCATCGATATATTACAATTCCACCGTGTGGATGGATAAATGCGGCACACAAACATGGTGTACGAGTGTTGGGTACATACATTACCGAGGGAGAGACTGGCCGCAAATTGCTGCATGAAATGCTGGAGTCACGGGAAACAGTGAACAAAGTGGTAAATGCATTAGTGCAGATATGTGATCATTTTGGGTTCGAAGGTTGGCTGATTAATATTGAATGTCCAGTAGATCCGGGTGCAATGGAAAATTTATACTTTTTTGTGGAACACTTGCGTGCAACTATGCGAGAGCATATTGACGAAGGCGTTGTCTTTTGGTACGATAGCATTGTAGATGGTGGCGAATTGGCGTGGCAAAATGAAATCAATACAAAAAATATGCGTTTCTTTAATTCAGCCGATGCAATGTTACTTAACTACACGTGGAATAGCGAAAGTCTAGAGAACACAGCTAAACTCTGCACAGATCAGGAGCATAGCTATAGACGGGTCTTTGTAGGCATTGATGTTTTTGGCCGTGGTCAATTAGCTAAATTCCAAAGCAAATCTACTTTAGCGCATATTGTTAAACATCGTTTTTCAACGGGTATCTTTGCTCCCGCTTGGACATACGAAACATTGCAGCAATATAGTTACGATATAAAACAACCATTGGGATGTGAACTAGTAAACGATGCATTTTTACAGAGAAATGAAAAGTTCTGGTGCTCCTTGTGGGAGTTTTTACCAACATATCCATATTGTAAGCTGCCTTTTGAAACTGACTTTTGCTTGGGCTCAGGCAAACGCTCATATGAGAATGGTGTTTACGAAAGCGATGAACCATTTTTCAATTTAAATCGTCAGTCATTTCAACCATCTGTGCCTTTACATCAACTGGCAGAACATTGCTACGATGATGCTTTCCATGGTGGTTCCTGCTTGCGTATATTGCAAACGAAAGATGTAATTCGGCTTTTTGTTACCGATTTTAAGTTTCAACGAGGTGGTCTTGTCTTTGCTTATGCCTATAAAATAGATGAACCAAATCACGATGAATTCGATTGCGTTTTACGCATTTGTGCAGGAAACAATGCACGTGATTGCTACTTGTACCTTGGCGATTATGCGGGTTCCATAAGTGTTCAGCAGGGCCGGTGTAATTTATCGCCATTTAATTCCAAATATAGTGATCAACTGGTTGGTCCATTAGAATCAGCTAATATGAGCTATGAATTAGATTCCCATAAAGCGAATGGCTGGAGTGTGCGGTATTATGTTGCAGCTTTTGATGGACCAATACAATTAAAGGACATTGGCGTGTTATATCGAGAAAATAAGGATGTGAAGGGTAATGCTTATTTGGGTGCCATCTATTTAAATGAGTTTGATATCAATGCTTTTCATTTTCCGGTGGACAGCAACATAGCCTTGATACAAATTTATGGTAATGATTTACTCAATCTTCCTAGTTAGTGCATTTAAAAAGACATTTTTATACAGATAATTAAATAAAGGTGAAGCAAAGAATTTTAATAAAACTATATGAATAAATATGGAAAATCTTTGATTATTGAGAGTCGATAAAAAATATTAGAACGGAATTTTATTTCAGGAAATCCCTTAGGGCTAGTTTACATAGACATTCATAATCAAAGATAATCATGAATTTTTTTGCTTCATGATTAAAACTATATTTTGTTCACAAGGGCGTACGCAGGATTTCATCTAGGGGGGCCCAAACTCAAAATTTTGCGAACCTTTTTTTTTTTTTTTTTTGAGAAATTTCAATGTAAGAGCTGTGTATATTTTGTGCACTAAAATATTAAATAAAAGTTCATAATAACTTATGAAGGTACTCTTAGATAACTTTCTAAATAAAAATTTGCTTAGGTATGTTATCTTTTAAATACATTTCACATTTCTAAACTAATTTGAGGTCGCTGACTCCAAAAAACGCATTAATTTTTTTTCCGAGGAGCCGTTCTAGATATAATCGACACTTTCGATTTTTGAGGTTATAGGTCTAATTTTATAAAAAAATATTTCGAGAAACCCAATTTGATCGAATTTTTGTATACACTATTTTAAAGAAAAATTCTTAGGCTTCTTTTAAATGTATCAATTACTAAAATCCTCTTCAAATTGGCTGAGTTAAAGTTAAACGTTAGAACTGAGCGAAAAATTCATTTTCATAGCAGTTTTTTACAATTTTGCAATATTTTTTATATTTTTATTTATAAGTGTATTTAATTTTAAATATTTTAAGCCCAAACTAACTAAAATCAGATTATATTTTAAAATGTTATTAAAGTTTCAGTGAAGACTATTTTGATTTTTTATCGGAAAAATAAACTGGTACAATAAACTGGGTCGATTTTTATGAAGCAAAAAAATTGTATGATGTTTAAAATGCTTAGAATCGTACAAAGTACACGTGTGGTAGAGTTTTTGGAATTTTTGTTTCTTTTTCTTGACCAATTTTTGAAAAGTTTAAAATGGTCTGAAAAAATTTATCAAATACTTTGATTCATTGAACGATTTGAAGCATTTTAAGCCTTATACATTTTATTCGTAAGAACCTTCCTTTTGAGCAAACGAATGCTTTTCCGACCACGTAATTGAAAAACATAAATAAATCGACTTTTGGAACCGGATATTATCTATACTACTTGCACAAAAAATTTTGAATTTTTTAACGCAGCATTTTTTGCAAAAACATAGTCTTTAGTTTTAAGCAGCTTTGGGTATCTCTTCTGAGAAGAAAAAAAAAGTTATGAGCAAAAAACATATAAAAAACGAATAGTCCTACTTCAGTGAAACCTTAATAACTTTCTAAAATATTATCCGATTTTACTTTCAAATTGTTTGCAAGTAAATATATAAATAGTATAGTAAAGATAAAAAAAGTGTATTTGTATAAACTATTGTCCAAAAAATCGTGTTTTATTTGGCTTTAATATGAAAAGTTGTAAAAACTACTGTAAAAATGAATGAATATGATATATTTGTAACTCTAAAACTAGAGCTAGGGGGGGGCAGCTGCCCCCCTTCCCCCCCTTGCGTACGCCCATGTTTGTTCACATCCATGTGATTTTAAATTACAAGTACTATTTTACTTTTTTAATGCTATTTATATTAATACTTTTCTGTAGTATTTTTTCATGCGACAAATTTGTGTCAAACTGTAAATTAATTTTGTTTGGTCTCTCTCATTTTGTTGGTACTGATTAAAAAGAGTGCTAGTAACCACTTTTTTCATCCACCTCGTAGATTTCTTCACGAAAACTATTATTTTACTCCCAAAAGGAACAAATTGTTGAACATTTTACAACACAACTCTGTTTTTGTGAAATATTTTACAACACAACTCTGTTTGATTTCGTGAAGTGGCATCGTTTGCTCATTCATTTCATGATTAAAATAAGGAAATGTCTATACGGGGCGTTCCGCGTACGCGAAAACTCCTCTCTCAATTTACTCAATTAGCGTACGCGAAACTCAATTAGCGTACGCGAAATCCAGTGAAGTTTCTTCCCCCGGGGAACTTGATTAATTTATGTACTGATCCGCGGCCGAAGGCCGCCGCGAAGCCGGTGTTGGATGTTGGATCCTGAGCTGCGGCCGCAGGCCGCCCACTTACCCTTCTTTTATGTAAAATTACTGTTGTAACGAAGATGCGTCCCGGGGGAAAAAACTTCACTGGATTTCGCGTACGCTAATTGAGTAAATTGAGAGAGAGAGAGGAGTTTTCGCGTACGCGGAACGCCCCGTATAGACAGACTCTTAAAATAATCACCAAATATATGATTATTTTCATTATGAATGTTTATGTAAACTAGCCCTTATGTTTGATTTCGCATTCACACATCGATTCATTTTGTACACCCTTAATTGTGAAAAAGGGAAGAAGAAAAAAAAGCAATGAAGGTTCCCGTAATATACTCTTTGTTAAACCGATTATAACTTCTTCGTTTGTTAAATCGTTAGAAAAGGTGGCATCATGAAAAACAGGATTTTCACTTCACACCATTTTCTTCGTTAATAAGATCGAAACATAAAGACAGCGCTGCGGCAGAGCAAAACTTTCGTTAATTAAGAACGAAACAAAACAATGCTATTTGGGGTGGTCAGACTATCGAATTGCAAAAATTTTTTGAAGAGCTCGAATTTGTTTGGCATCACCAATTTTGCCGTCAAAAAAAATTTGTATGGATTTGATGAGTTTTTGATAGTGAGAACGCGCTTCATCAAAAAATTTGTCAAAAACTTTGAAGAAAATCAAAAATTTTTGATTTTTCGTTGATTTGACGAGTTATTTGAAAATGTGAACGCAAATACATTTTTTTGTATGCGTATTTTCATTTCAAAACAAGATTTCAACCAGTGCACGTCGCTCGGATGATGGAAGTAAAGAAGGAATATGATTTTTTTCTTATATTATAAGGGTTGTTTTCATTATTTTAAGTAAGGTTATGGTTGAAACAAAGCTTAAATAATTTAATTTAATTATTAAATAACTTCCTAGCCGATTTGCTTGTACATGTGTAGTTTAAGATGCAGCTACTAAAGAATTTTATGTACAAAAGTTTATTTCTTTTGTAAAATAGTAACAAAATAATTTTTATTTGTTTTTTCAATGGATGGAATAATTTATTTCTGCCAATAAGATTTAATTTATGGTATTTCCACTACATTTTAATAATTAGTTTACTTGTTTTTCATCGACGCTTCAATTTTCATAGCCAGAATTCATCCGCTATTGCGATGTTACCTCATCGGCGTACAAAGCAAAACCGAAATTTGAAGAGTGAATTGATGGTGTGTACATGTGTACACTCAAAACTCAAAATAAGTGATGCCAAACAACTTCGAATTCATCAAAATAAAATCGACAAATTAGCAGTGCTATTACGCCGATGAGGTAATATCGAAATAGCGGATGAATTCTGGCTACGAAAATTGAAGCGTCGATGAAAAACAAGTAAACTTTTATTAAAATGTGGTGGAAATACCATAAATTAAATCTTATTTGCAGAAATAAATTATTCCATCCATTGAAAAACTAATTAAAAATTATTTTGTTACTATCTTACAAAATAAATATACTTTTTTACATAAAATCCTTCAGTAGCTGCATCTAAAATTACACATGTACAAGCAAATCGACTAGGAAGTTATTTAATAATTAAATTAAATTATTAAAGCTTTCTTTCAAACACAACCTTACTTAAAATAATGAAAACAAACCTTGTAATATAAGAAAAAAATCATATTCCTCTTTACTTTCATCATCCGAGCGACGTGCACTCGTTGAAATCTTGTTTTGAAATGAAAATATGCATACAGAAAAATGTATTTGCGTTCACATTTTCAAATAACTCATCAAATCACTCGTCAAATCAGCGAAAAATCATAAATTTTTGATTTTCTTCAAAGTTTTTGACAAATTATTTGAAGAAGCGTTCTCACTATCAAAAACTCATCAAATCCATACAAATTTTTTTTGACGGCAAAATTTGTGATGCCAAACAAATTCGAACTCATCAAAAAAATTTTTGCAATTTGAAAGTCTGACCACCCCAATTGAAAAAAATTAAAAAAGGGCCCTTACACGAACAAAATCACATCATTAGTGCGACCCTCATAAATATTAGCTGTTTTTGACAAAAAAGAAAATTTTATGACTTTATTGCTGGTATGATTAACCATCTAAACGAAATTATAAGTTAACAATTCACTTTTAGCCAGTTGAAAAAAGATTTCAACAAGATTGCGAAGAAATGAAAATAGCTTGCGAGTATGATTTTTTTTTTTTTACAAGAAAGTTGATGGGTTTAATGACCACGAAATCTCTGAATTAAATACCAATCCATTTTAATCTATTTCAATCTAATGGATTGAAATGGATTTGAATAATAAAAATTTAACTCATAATTCGAGCAATTTTTTTTACTTTAAAAATGGCATTTACTTGATCTTTACAAAGTGCAGTAACAAAAAAGGTTTACATAAACTTAATTAACTGCAGTTGGATTAAAATGGATTAGACTGGATTGACATTGATCGCGCTTTTTTTTCATTCTTGGATTGAAAAGGACTCAAGGATTGGAGTTGGACTTTAATTCCTGTGAGAAATACCACTCCGTTTTGTATGTGTTGATTGGTAGTCAAAACATCTGGCCATGTACCAAGTTTTATAACACAAGCTGCTACAAAGATATAGCATTTAAAGTGTTTTATTTTTGGATTGGGGTACAACGCCCTCTTGCCCAATTCCCCTTTAACATAGTTATTAACCATCTGGAGCACAAAACAAATACATAGTCTGAAAACAGTTACGATTGTTAAGCGATTTAAAAGATACACGATCACAATCACACACACACACACTACTATTTTACATAGATAGATTTATTTTACTTACATCAATAATTTTTGCCATCAAAATTATTCTGGGTAAGAGCTGACAAAATCAATACGAACTTTAACAGATTTAGTAGCTTCGAGTTTTTGAGAGACTCAAAGCCGGTACACCATCGATCAAGTTCGTCAGTTTTGTTCAAATTTCTCTTGCTTGCGTGTGTAGCCGCTATTTTTTGTCAGTCATCAGTCAACCACAAAATGATTTTCGGTTGAGTGACACACAAAGGGGTATTGTATGCGCTTTTACGCATTTAATTGAAAAAAAAAAATGTTTGAAGTACCGGCTTTTTTTGATACCGTTTTAAAGATAATAAAATTCTGCGTCACAAACAATAAAAATTTTTGACCTAACATTACTAGTAAAAAAGTTATATGCGGTTGAAGATCAACTTTTTTTGCTTTCGTTCGCGCGCTGTGAAAAATTTGAATTTTTTGGCTTTTTTAAAGTACATTTTTATAAAAAAAAAAGCTTTTGTGGAAAAAGTTTTAATGGAACCTTTAACTTCAGGTAATTGTGGTTCTTACTACATAAAAGCTTTTTTGAGTTAATGTTTAAAAAATTTTGTTTTATATATATTAAATATGTGTTAAAAAATTAAGGTTTTTTATTATACAAGTGGAGTTAAAGTATTTTAGGTTGTGCAAGGTTTTCATCTTGTTATGATTTTCTTTGACTATAGACTGTCCATAATAAGTGTTAAAAATTTGGTTGTGCCATGTTTTGCTACTTCGGAATTATTAAACTCTTTGTGAGAGAACTCCAGTCGCTATAATCACAAGAAGCAAGTGCAGCCACCAACAATGCAATGACTTTTTTTCCTTTTGTTTTGTTTTTCTTCTTAAATTTTGATGGACCCTATTAGTTCAGGTATTTTTGTAATACAAAAGTGGTTTTTGTTTTGTGAAAAGTGTTTTGTTATATTTAAATTTTTTTTTTTTGTTCGTTAGTTTAAACTTAAGTTCATTTTGGCTATATACATAGACATATAGTCGTTCAAAAAGTGAGCTCAAACAAAAATGTTTTGATTTTAATAAAAAGTAGACAATTAAGTTACTTTTTATGAAAAAAAGGGTTGCGGGTTTTTACGCGGCTGTGAGAAATTTTAATTTTTTTAAGGCAAACTGACATGTCCAATATGTATGAAATTGGAGCAAAAAATAAATAAAAAGTTAAATACAGACATATAGACAGATAATTACCACCAAAAATCTGCAGAGGGTGTCAATAAAGTACGCTGAGTTTTTAAAAATTTTTGAAGGTCATTAAGAGGTCGCTCAGCGCCGTTTTATGCAAAATCTCGGCTTAGTACAGTTTTTATTTTATTACGATTTAAGAAACGGGATGAGTCATCCGATATATCAAATTTTTTGTCTTGAGTCAAGGTATATAAAAATATTATATCTCGAATTTAAAATCATTCATATATTGTTGTTTTAGATAAAAAACCGAAAGAAAACATATTTTCTATATTTCGGCCTGCTGTAAAACTCTTAAACTACATCTTGGAAAAACTGTTTTTCATAAGTTTATCATAAAATCATACAAGAAACAATTTTCTATTGCATCTTAACCCATTATATCCTGTTTTTATGGGTCTTCTTGACCCTTTTTTCCAAAAACTTGGTTAAAATGGGTTAAAATGTTCTACAAAAATATTCTCCAACAAATTTCACTAGGATTCACCAAAGACAGAAATTCTTAAAACTTCAGAATAATGCGTAAAAAATTTGATGACAATTTTCAATTTCCGTTTTTTTGAGCTATTAAAAAAAAATTTCACTACATAATGTACAACTGCATAAGTTTTCTACTTTTTTATGCACAATTAACTAAAAAAATAAGTTATTATAACCCTCAATAGTCTGGATGAATTAATAGCGTGTTTTGGTACCTAATACCCCACTGTGTGACAGTCAGCGGTTATATCTAGTGTATACCCCACTTAACACGTTTTGAAGCGAACATTCGATGAGTTTATTGAACATGTAAGCACTGAAGCCATCAAACACATACTGAAAGTTAGATTGTCCGTGTAAGACGCTCCTTTCGCGAATGTAAATAACGTATAAGTCAAAAGAAAAGTAAAGAAAAAAAAAACTTTTCTTAAAGAGTGGAGGAGAAAGATAAAGAAAAATTTTTCCTTATTATTGAAAGAAGAGTTAATTAAATGTTTAATACATTAAAATGAGTGTTCTCGCATATCAAACGGGTGAATTGGAAATCTTTCAAAATTGCAACAAAGAATGCGGCATCATAACAGCTTCTGACGACCAACAATATTTTTCATTGAATTGTCTCTTTTGCTCGGAAAAATTTCTCTACTTCGATGCGTTCATAACCCATATACAAACAGATCATGCATCTTTACAGAAAACCTCATTTCCACCGTTTTTTGGTGGAGATGGTGGGGCCAGAGCTGTGCCCAACAATCAGGACTATGAGGCCACACCGATGTTGGATGAAGCACAGCAAGCAATGTTGGAGCCGCAAATGGTAATGGTGAAAGAAGAACGTATGGACGATGTTGTGGTGGTAAGTAGAGTAGCGAGAAAGAGATAGCATTATTATTGTAAAGTTTTGCTTAAAGTTTAGGGATTTGGGGGTGGATAGTGTGCAGGTTAATTACAAGCGATATTTTAAATTTGATATTCTATTGTACATTAATAGCAGCACCCCTTTGTGGACGACTTAATAACGGGAATGCCATCAGAACGCGAATTGGCGGATGCTGCTGCAATGTCCAATGTAAAACATGAAACTTTTGGAACTGGTATAGAAATGCACGCTAGTGATGGTGGTGCCAGTGAATCTTATTTTGATAATGATAATGACTATCCAGATCCAAGTGACTTTATTGATAATGGCGATAATGAAAATGAACAGGATGCTGCAGATGGCAGTGTTAATGATGATGATGATTACAATGATGATGACCTCTTGGAAGAAGCTTTACTTGACGTAAGTTGAACTTGATTTGATATGGAATTATTAATTGAAGGTAATACAATATAATGCACGAAAATGCTTCCTTAAGTTCCTGATAGGGTTGAATGGTCGATAGAGTCAGTCTCCTTTAGGTAGTTACTTGTTTAATGAGTCATTTTAAGCAAAAATTTCTTTGTTAAACATCTTCTATTGCAAAAGCCGCAAACTAATTTAAATTTTGCCTCGTGACGGACTGTTATATGTGGATACAAACCAAAAGTAGCATAAGTCGACAAAGGTAAAATTGAGTTTTCATTCTATAATTCGTCTGGTTAAAACTACAACTAGACATCTACATTTTTCATGTCTTGAGAAAAAAGCGTTTTAAGTTTTTTGAAATTCGTTTTTTGTATGGGATTTTGCAGTTTTCTGCTTTTTATTCTTTATATAAAATGAATGGGGGCTACATTTCAAAAAACCGACTAGACTGGGGCATAGAGCCGTTTTTTCTTCATGTTTCTGTATACTTAACTCAAAACATCAGTATATGTAGATGTCTAGTTGTAGTTTTAACCCGACGAATTATTCACGATTTCGAAAGGCTTATTTCTGTTGAATCCCAGAATATCTTCAGAAAATTTTTGAAAAAAGGCCAGAAATTTTCTGACATTAGAAAGTATCACGAACATTTTGGAAACACATTGTGCGTGAAAAAATTTGAAAATAAAGACAAAAATCCAAATTTAATTTATTCCCTAGTTAATTTTTGGCTTTATTTAAACAATTTTTCTGGCGTTATTTCCAATGGTGTTTTGAAAAAACCCCAGAAAAGATTTTGGCTTTATTTTCAAAACGAAATGGAAATAACGCTAGATTCTTTTTGCCTTTATTTTCAAAAAAAAATCGACTGTTATTTCTTATGGCGTTATTTCAGGAACCTTACTTTATCGTTTAAATTTTTTCAAACAGTCAAGTAAGTTTTTTGTCATTTGTTTCACTGTGCCGTAATTCTTTTAACTGAAGAAGGGGTTTCTCAAAAAATGATGAGCATAACAATAACATTTAAATTGTGGCAGTAATAAAATTAAAGTTTTAACTTTAGGAAAATGTTTCGGCAGCAGGCAGTGAAAGTGGAGTGAATAACAAAAAGTGGCGGCAGAAACTCCGAAACGAGGGCAAACGTTACACTTCTTCGACTGGAAAAATTGTTCCAGAACGAAACGTTCGCAGCTTGGAACCTTGCAGAAAAAAGTGCCGGGAAAAAGTTTCATTAACCGACCAACACGTAATACACAATCAGTACTGGCAACTGGGTGCATACAATCTGCGCCAATCATTTCTTGCGGGATTAATTGAAATTGAGGAAACAAAAAGTGCTCGCAAAATTAAAAGTGCAACTAATACCAGGCGAAGAGAGCTTTCATACAAATATTTCTTGGAAGTGAATGGGAAACGAATATCAGTATGCCAAAAATGTTTCAGATTCACTTTATGTGAAACAGAGCAATTTATTAAAACATTAGTGAAGAAAAAATCTGAAGGCTCAACAACAAGATGGAACAACTCAAGAAAAATTTCTTCAAGAAAAGAAAATGAAGTGATCAAGTTTATAAACAGATTTCCATCTTACGAATCTCATTACAATCGTCGTGACACGTCGAAGCGATATCTATCAAGCGATTTGTCGGTAGCTGAACTTCATAGGCTTTATTGCGCTAATTTTCGTCAACCTCTATCTCTATCAAAATTTAGTAGCCTGTTCAACACACTTAATTTCAAATTCAAAAAACCAGTAGCTGACATATGCCATAAATGTGATTTGCTCAAATCAAAAATAGATGTCGCTAAAGAATTAGACCTTGAAACTTTAAAACTTGAACAGACTGAGCAT
Source organism: Calliopum simillimum (assembly GCA_951812925.1). Classification (NCBI taxonomy): domain Eukaryota; kingdom Metazoa; phylum Arthropoda; class Insecta; order Diptera; family Lauxaniidae; genus Calliopum; species Calliopum simillimum. The sequence goes on along the minus strand of OX638372.1, from coordinate 92,884,214 downwards.
CACTACCAAGCAGAACGTGCAGATGAATCAAAGAAACTTGATAAAGAAAAAGCTTTGGCTGATGCTTCAGTAAAAGTGTTTTCTTTCGATCTTCAGCAGTGTCTTCCTACACCATTTTTGCGAACATCTTTATATTTCGACAAAAGACCACTGTGGACCTTTAATCTGACTGTCCATGATTGCAGCTCTAATCAACCAGTATGCTACATGTGGCATGAAGCTTTAGCCAATCGAGGTGCGAACGAAATAGCTTCATGTGTATTTAGTCACTTACAAAATTTGGAATCCAGTGTCAAACAAGTTATTTTCTACAGTGATTGCTGTTCAAGCCATAACCAAAATTCCTTTATAGCAACTATGTTTGCAATTTTTATGCAATTTAAAAATAATGTTAGCATGATTGATTACAAGTTCATAGTTGCTGGTCACACTCATATGGAATGCGATATAGATCACGCTTTAATAGAGAGAAAAAAGAAAAACACTACTATACAAATTCATCATCCTCGAGATTGGTACCAATTTGTAAGGACAGTAGAAATGAAGAAGAACAAATTTGTAGTAAATGAAATGCACCAGTCTAACTTTTTAGATTTCGCACATGCAGCAAAAGAATTATTTTCTTGGCGAAAAGTGGACAGCAATGGTCAAAAATACAATTGGCGTAATATAAAGTGGCTAAGATTTAACAAGGAATATGGGACTATTTTGTATAAAAATTCCTTAACTGAAGAAGAACCTTTCAAATTGATAAATATAAGAAAGCGGGGTATAAATTGTATACAGCTGAAAGATTTGAAGACATGCTACCAATCGCCTATAAAAATAAGCAGTAAAAAGAAAAAAGACTTATTAGAAATGTTGTCGCTAGTTGATGATATTTATAAAAACTTCTATAACGATTTGAAAACGCAAGACATGTTAGATTACCATGCGGATTTAACTGAAATTGATGATGAAAATGACGATTAAAAATAGATACGTATTTTGTTGTTCTGTAAACTTTGAACTTTATAATAAGGGGATTCCTTTAAACTCGTAAAAGCCTCGAAAAGCACGTAAACCTCGAAAACTTTCGAGTCTGGTAATCAAAATTTAAAAATTTGTATGAAAAAAAAGTTTACCAGGCCTCGTAAACTTTTGAGGCAAATTCGATGCGTAAATAGCCTCGAAAAAGTACGAGAGCGATTGTTGTCAAATAAATGTATTTAAAAAATATTTTTTGCTTTGAAAATTGAATTTGAATTGAATAGTTTTCAAATTATATGACAGCTGATACGTTACTTACACGTTTTTAGAAATGTGTGTTCCTGAAAACAAGCTCGCAAACTTTCGAGTTTTTTATGGTTTACGAGTTTACGAGATTAAAGGTATCCCCTTAATATTTTAAAGGATGAAAAATTTTATATTGTATTTTTTTAAAATAAGGTGAATAATTTCAATAAAAAAACATTTAAAACATTTAATCTACAGTTGAGGAGTTATTTTTCAAAAGGGCGTAAAACCATGTTTAACAAATTTTCAGTAATGAGAAAAAACTTTTATGGTCTGTTTACAATAACATATTTATTTTTAATGTCTCCTGTATTATAGTGAGTTGACTTAAGATTCTAATCCCATTAACATTTTTGTTGTAACCTATTTGCAGTAATTGCAAAAAGTAAAAAACATTTGGATATAAGCCCTTTTGTTCTGAAACGTTTGGAAATAAGCCCTTTTGTTTCAAAACCGCTCTGATTTCACCATTTGGAAGTTTATTTTGATGTCTATAGGCATGGTATGTAAGCACCTATATAGCCTGGGGTGTATAAAAAATATTTAAAGTTTTTTTAGCCACTATTCAAAATACGTCTTTTTGTATCAAACTCCAAAAATTTCTATGAAACTATATAGAAATAAGCCCTTTTGTTCTGAAATGCGACTTTTGATCACGATTTTATCTTAGAAAAATGCATTTTTTGTGATGAATTTTGGACTAGAGGATGCATTTTAGCATGGTAATGGCGATGGCATCCTTAGGTTTGTTCGAGGTTGAAAGTGGTTTTACGCCCTTTTGAAAAATCACTCCTCAGTTGTCCTTTAATTTAAATTTTAACAGAAAATCTTAGGCATTTACAAAACTGTTTTTTATCTTTACGGGAGCCGTTAGGGAACACCACATTTTATTTTATATTGTTAAATATAATATTAATCTATTATTATTTTAAGTAATTATTTGAAGTTTAACTATTGAAACCGCTACGTTAAGATATAGCATAATGCATTAATTGTTTGGCCATCTGGCTTATTGTGTGTTACCATGAATTAATAAATTAAATAAAATTAAAACAATTTAAATACATGATTCCTTTCAAATTATTTTTAAATTTGCCTCTCCTTGTTTTAATCAATCTATTTACTACCTCTGCGATTAAAATATTAATATTGCACCAAAGCGCACAGAAATATCTATACAAAACAGATAATATCTCAAAACGTCGAATTTCGAATTTGGCTTGTTGCCACAGATAAAACTTTAAAACGCGATTGCCTTTCTTACAGTATGCATATAAAACAGTATAGTGATATCTCCTTTAGACATACTGCATTTTATTGAAACAAATAATTCCAAAATTTGTATAAACTTTCTTTGGTGAATTGTCAGCTATTGTCGTACATTACACACTTAGGCAAAATTTGTGACCGCTCCCAGTTGGGCCAATAGTCGTCGAAGACATTTTCGTTAACGACTATGTCATCTACAATGACTACATTCAGAACTTTGGGGACATGATAGATGACAAAGTCTTGTAAGATGTCGGCAAACAATTCAAAAATACTTCAGAGTGCGGAGATTTTAATTTCTTGAACAAAAATTTTAAAATTCATCATTCGAAGCATACATTTTTTAATTTTTATTAAAAATTATATGTTGCTAAAACACTTATTTCCGTTGGCGTTTCAATTGTCGATTTATCGGCGCCTTTTTTCAATATTTGGATTTTGGAAGCATCAAGCTGTCATCGAATCAAATCAGTTTGAAGGTAAATTCTAATTTCGTGAATAAAAGCATACATACATTTAGACTCTGGAGGTAGTATATTAAAATGACGAAGAGGATTTATCGAGGCCTTGGAGAAACAAAGCAATCAATCTTCGCTAGTGGTAATTCATATTGTAAACCCTTTTTCATCGTTTCAATATACTATTTATACACCAGGAGGAAATTAGGATTTTAGTCAGCATCTTCAAATGGATTTGATTCGATGACATGAATACTTAATTCCACAATTTTACACAAAATTGACATTAATCAAAATATTTGGACCGATGTTTTCGTTGATGAAAGTATGAAAAATTTGTCGCTCTTATTGTCATCAACGAAAATATGTAAAAATTGTCACCCTGAATGTCATCAATGACATCGTAAAGGAAACTGTCGCTCTTTATGTCGTTGATGAAATATGGGACACTTGTATCGAAATTTCTTTAACGACTGCCATACAAAAATACGCATTCGTCATCAATGATTTCATATGGTCGTGCACCTGTCATTGATGATTTCTTGTAGACTGGCCCAACTGGGCTTTTTTCTATCTTAAAAATAGAGTACAATTTTGAATTATATATATGAAGCAATCCACGCCAAGTGTACCAGCTGAAATTTTTTTTTTCTCCTATTTCGCTCAAATTTGGCAATATGGTATATCCGATGTGCAAGAACAGCAGTCCGGGAGGATTTGGTCGTAGTACCATTTGTTGTTAAAATACAGGGTGTTGAAGTTGGCGTTTTTAGTCATTTTCATGAAAAGGGTGTTTTTTCAAAATTTATAGCTTACATTAAAGTTTGTAAATTGATAAATCTAAGTTACTGGTCCCATTCATTTTGAAGTGTTCTTTTTATAAAAAAATATTTCTTGGTGAAAAAAATTTTTTTTCACAATAATTTTTTACCCTTGAAAATACTTTTGAATTTTCAATACTAAATGAAAATGTTACGAAGCTAAATAATTCAGAAAGACTGCAATTAATAACAACTAGGTGGCTGAAGTGTACTCATATTACAATTATCAATAAAGGGTGCCCCATCACTCACGCTAGATTCGAATTTGCCGCCATTTGTGCTGTAAAGTATTGCTAACCAAAAAAAAGAAAACCGTTTGACAGCTGACATTTTAGCGTTAGTAAAAATGGAACACTACGAAACGAAAGAACGACGCGTTTTAATGGTTTCATTGTTGAATATTATTTGTACTGTTTCAATATTATCATCCCCAATTGATCATGTCTCCCTGACGATTCCAGGTGACGATGTTAAATCGAAATTTCGAATACATTTGTACGTATATAATATTATTCAACAACAACGTGTTATTCCTTCGTGAAGTGCTCAATTTTTACTAACCTTATAACGTCAGCTGTCAAACTATATTATTTATTTTGGTTGGCAACACTTATAGAACATCCTTTTTATGAATTTGAACATATATATTTTTTTAAACGTTCTGTTGTACAGAAAAAATAACACCCATATTTCGACCAACACCATTATCAGGTAAATCAAAATCTTAAGAGACAAAAGTGTAATTTTTTTCTGGGAGAGTCCTTCCACACATATCGCTCATTGAATGCAACAACATCTAAACCAGTGATATCCAAAGCCTATGCCCACGGGCACTTGAGCTTTTGTGTTTAAATCCGGTCTCAGAATTGCTCTATCTCACACGGTTTTAGAGATATCCTAACCTAAAAATGCAAAAAAAACCGTTTTTGCTATTTTTGAAGCTGTTATATCAAGACATGGTAACTTTCAGCATGGTACTGAAGTTAAAAGTGACAGCCGTTTTCTTCAAAACCCAATTTAAATTGTATCGATATTTTTTTGTTCCTCCGAAATATCGTAAGCAGAAATAACAAAAAAACCTATTTTTTGAATTTTTCAACTTTTTAGGTTAGAATAACTCTGAGAATAAAAAAGATATCGGTATAATTTAAATTGAATTTTAAAGAATCAGACTGGCACTTCTAACCACTATACCACTTTTTGTGGCTGAAAGTAACCTTGACTTATAATATCACTTTAAAAAGAGCAAAAACGGTGTTTCTTATACGTTTATGTAAAAATATCTCCTTAACCGAAAAAGATACAGCAATTTTGAGACCGAATTCGGAATCAGCATCAACAAATACATTCAAAATGGCTATTTTAGTTTCTTTTTGATTTATTTATTTTTCTAGTTTCCTTGGAAAATCTATGAAAACTATCTGTTAACCAATGTTCCCAAAAATAACATGAAGTGCCAAGGTTTCGATATTGCGAAGAATGTTGTTTTACTCAGAAGATTAGGAACTAATGAATTTATAAGAAAAAAGTTGTACCATTAAGATATCTTATTTCAACGCCTTGAAAACATTAAAATTAATTTTTTTTTTAATTGAATTTAATTATACTTACTTGTTTTTAGTGAGTAAAACTGTTACTAAAAGCTTAGTTGTTGAAATTATTTTAAAGATAAATTAATGCATAAAAATACAAACATTTAAAAAAAATTGCTAGAGCAAAATAAGAAAAAAATCGGTTCTTTAATGTGCAAACACCTTAAAAAATTAACAAATTTTGAAGTTTAAAGTGCCGATAAAAAATATTGGGAAAGACTAGATTTATTATTATTAATGCAGAATTTGGCTCAAAATATTCTTACAAAAATGCAATTTAATTTTAGCAAATACCTTATCTGGTTAAAAAGATATAGCGATTAAATTAAAAAAAGTACTCAAAAACTCAAAAATTCCTAAAAAAGTACCTTCAAGCTCGTTGCGGAATATCTAAACGCAATTTTTTTTTGGTTCCAAACCACTTTTTGTAATCAGCAGGATCCAAGGATTCAGAAAAGTTGCGCGCACCTTGACTTTTTAACACTTTCGGATTTTGGACCACTCTAGTGTATAGCCTTATCAGATCAGTTTTAGTTAATTCTTGTCAGAAGCCTCACTCGAACCCTTGAAAGAAACGCAGTGCTTAACCATTTCGGCCACCGTCAATGTCAAATGCAACCGTACAAGAACGCTCTATGTATAGATCGTAAAGCTCACTTGGCGCCGTCTGTTGTGAAAAATTGTTGATGGTTTTTAGTTGGTAACACACTCTGGTTTTGAGACATACTACGCTAGCTACAAGTTTTATTATTACGTAGAAAATAAGCAAAATTATGTGGTTTCTTGGTTTTTTTTTTTTTTGAATATACTATAGTTAAATCAAAATATAACATTCTTGTTCCAAAAAATGTATTTTCTAATCGGATTATATTTGGGATTAGATAAGTTGTAACAAACAGATTTGTGTCATTCATTCTTAAAAAAAAAGTCATATGACACTGTTTGCATTAAATGTTTTGTTCCGATTTGAGTTGAAACATGAGTTCAACTTATTAAATTTTTTTTTAGACTACGATGTCCTCTCCTCTAAGAAACTTGATTCAAAATACAACAGTAAGTTACCGAACAGAAAGAGCTGCTGAATTTCATATTAAATCAGATATTGAGAAATTTGCATCATCTAGTTCGACAACATCTATTTTATCAGCAGAAAGTACTAAGAATAGTACATTTACTGAGGACTGCGAAGAATCACTTGATGATATCACTTATGAATCAAAAAATGAACAGGAGAGCCTCAGCGAAAAAGCGACTAGCACTCAAAATAAAATTATTAATCCAGTAATTTTGGTAAGTCCTCTCAGCAGAAACAATAATAAAGAAAAGTGCAAGAAGATAGCAAGAAATAGCGGAGAATCTTATGAAACACATTCATTAAACAAGAAGATACGGCAAAAAAGAAAAGTAAGGCCGACTTGCGGACAAAAATGTAAACTGAATTGTTCGACCAAATATACGGAAGACGAGAGGCTGAAGTTATTTTCCGCATATTGGGCGTTGGCAGATATTAAAAAGCAAAGGCAATATATTGCGAATTCTATGGAGGCTATCATTCCAAAATACCGCTATGTACGCGTTGGCGGTACCAGAAATTTACGTCGTAATAACCATTCATTCTTCTTTACTCTCAACAGTGAAAAAGTTCGAGTTTGTAAGATATTTTTTAAAAATACATTGGACATCAACGATCGTCCAATTCGAACGGTTATAGAGAAGCAGCAAGCAAGCATTTCAGTTGAATCAGACTTGAGGGGCAAGCACAGTAAGCGAAAAAAAATTTGAATCTGTAGGTTCGGCAAGGAATTCGTAAACACTTTGATTCTATTCCAAAAGTAAAAACCATTATAGTCGAGGATCCTCATAACGAACAGCAGCCATATTTTTAATGGATTAAAAGTATTTTATATCAAATTTAATATGTTAAAAAATATATCGCGAGTGATTTGCCTAAAAAAATTTCCGTCCAAGCTATGCTTAATCAAAAACGCGTTTTTTTTAAACATTGTACTCATTCGTTTAAGAAACAAATTCAGCCTTATTATCTAATTCGATTTCGATTACAACTAAATCGAATCGAGATTTTGTTATCATATATTTTGGTTTCCAGAATCGAAATTGAAAATTTTTCCAAAAAATATCCAAGTAGATGAGTGGTTGATTCGATGTTGGTTGAAAAAATTTTCGATTCTGGAAATCAAAATATATTATAGCAAAATCTACGTTTCGATTTAGTTCGAGTCGAAATCGAATTAGATGGTAAGGGCGATTATATACCAATCGAAAGTATAAAGTATAAAGTTTATTAATAAAACAGATGAGTGATAATCGCTAGTATCGACCTAAGATTTTCATATTCTGTAGGCTTTATATTATCGATTTAAATATAAATTTGTTTCTTAAACGAACGAGTGCAATGATTAAAAAAATGCATTTTCAATTAATCAGTCTTGATGGAAATTTTTTAAGCAACCCTAAAATTCGAATTAAATAAATAAATAAAATTACTTTTATTTTTAAGAAATTTTGTTCGCATATTATTTATGATCAATCCAATTTTATGAACTTTTGAGGAGATGGAATTAAAACTTTAATTTGATAGGAAAAATCATACAAAATCTGTCATATCATATTCTGTCATGTCTTTTATCTAGGGCACTAAAAAGCGTAAAGATATATGATCTTACTAGCTCCTAGATCTTACTGAGAGATACCTAAATGAAGAAGAAAGAAAGAAAAAAAAAAAAAAAAATCGGATATATTATATTTTGGCACTTTGCACAGATTCAATTCAAATAATATGTACATATGAACGTATTTTTACTTTTCTCAAATACATTACTAAACTAAAATGGTTCTTGGTTAATATTTTTTCTTAAGTGGATCATAATAATCGTAAGTCATATTGTTAAACTTGTGTTAAATTTGAAAATTTTTTTGTGACCATCAAATATGACAGATGGTAGCCACTTTATAAAAAAAAGATGGTATTGTGCGTCAATAGTGTCATAAGTCAAACTTTAAAACAAGATTGGTTTTGTGTAGAATAACGATTTTGTTGTGATGACGTTGTTGCATTCAATGGGCGTTGTTGCAAAAGCCTTTGAAAAAATTAAAAATGATGCTTTGCATTTCAGATGACGATATGTTCATAATTACTGTTTTTTATCAACAACTCTTTTTTAAACTTCAAAATATAGGTATTATCCTTTATAGCAAAAAATCTTATTTTCACCCATGATTTAGTAAAAATGAAGAGAAAAACTTGAAGAAATAAAATAAGTTACCTGGTGGGAACCACTGGCTTTAATCGAGGGGAAAAAACAAAACAAATGCATTAAATTGCAAGGGATTCTCTTATTAAAATTCATTTAACTTTCTAAAATGTTTTTCATTTACAATTTTTAGGGCAGCGACGTAACAATGCATATAAAAGATCGCAAAATGATTCAGTTCTTAATTGACTCGTATAAAAGAAATCCATTTTTATGGGATCAACGTCATCCAAAATTTCGCTGCCGCATGAGACGTGCGAACTTTCTTAATTATATTGTTAATGAGTTCAAAAGGCGTTTTAACGTTACTCTTGCCAAGGATGCAGTAACCCGTAAGTGGGACAATTTACGTACTGTTTATAAACGTGAATGCAATCGCATGTCAAAAGAGCAGACAAATATAAGTACTTTGTGGTATTTTAAAGAGTTACACTTCCTTAATTTTCTTTATGGCGGAAATCAACAAACTACAGAATCTATTATACAGGTAAGTTGAAATGAATCTGGATTTAATTATTTTTTATTATTCCAGATGTTTTTTATTATAATAAGTACAATTATAGCATAATGCAATGGGAGTACGGCGAAATTTTTGTCAGAATCGGTTAGTTACTTAAAAGTGTTAATTAATGGGCTTTATCATGAATACACATTTTCGAGAAATTTTCTCGGACTCCCTAGCATGCAACGCAAAAAAAATTTTTCTGGAAAAATTCACTGGAAAATAAGGTTATTGCCAATATTTCGGGAGGGAATATTTTGACATTTGTTGTCAGAGTGTAATCTCCAATTTTATAACAGGGTTAAATTAAAAATTTTGTGAAAAAGGCTTAGTAGGTTTCCAGCATCCGAATTTTCCGATGGTAACATTTCCGCAACTAGATCCACACTTTCAGGGTTTGATCTGCTGACTATAAAATAGCTATAGCAACGAAAATTTGCTGAACTGTGCTGCGTCAGTTATTGCGTTTTACATTTTGGGCTTACTGCTTGCTGTGCTTTTTTTCAACGAACGAAGTCAAAGCAATTCAAGCAAGCACATTTTTGTTTTTGTGCTCTGCTATTGCTTTTGTTATTGAAAAAAGCAAAGTTATAACCAAGCAAGCACAAACACGAAGCGAAGCGTAACTCCGTTTGTGCTTTTGCTTTTTATTTAACTCGGCTGTTTGAACTTCGGCTTTTCGCTGTACATAGCAGAAACAACTTTCAGGATTGCCACATGTTTTTTTTTTTTTAAATTTTCTTAATGTATGGTCTCAAAAAAAAAATTTAATTTTAGCCTTAAACCGCTTAGATAAACTTTTAAAAAATCCAACATATTTTTTAGGGTTGCCACCTGGTTTTTTTTAATAAAATCAAAATTTTTTTCAATAAAATGCTTAAAATCATCATTTTCTCTCTATAAATTGACATCTTGGGTCCAAAAACGACGAAACAAAAATTTAGAGTTGCCATATTAGGGTTGCCAGACGTTTTTTCGCAAAATTGCATTTCTTTGTTAACTTTCTTTATTGAATGTTATAGAATCGACCCAAAAACTCATAGTAAATTTTTTGGGGTTGCCACCTGGTTTTTTTAATAAAATCAAAATTTTTTCAATAAAATGCTTAAAATCATAATTTTCTCTCTATCAATTTTATTAAATTTCATTAAAAAACAGGTGGCAACCCCAAAAAATTTACTATGAATTTTTGGGTCGATTCTATAACATTCAATAAAGAAAGTTAACAAAGAAATGCAATTTTGCGAAAAAACGTCTGGCAACCCTAATATGGCAACCCCAAACTTTTGTTTCTTCGTTTTTGGACCCAAGATGTCAATTTATAGAGAGAAAATTATGTTTTTTAGCAATTTACTGAAAAAAAGTTTTGATTTTATTAAAAAAAACCAGGTGGCAACCCAAAAACATATTTAGATTTTTTAAAAGTTTATCTAAACGGTTTAAGGCTAAAATTAATTTTTTTTTTTTAAATGTATGGTTTAAGCTAATTTTACAAAAAAAAAAAAAAAAAAAAAACAGGTGGCAACCTTAACGTTTTTGTTTCCTATTGCTATTGCTTCGTTCTCTTTCGAAAGCATAGCGGCAGCGAAGCAAACATTTTGAAATTATCGACTTCAACTGTAGCAGCAAGCGATCGGATTTCGAAAAACAGCTTCGGCTCTGCTGCTGCTTATGAATTGAAAAAACAGCACAGCACAGCAGACAGTTCAATTTTAAATTTGTGCTTCGACTGTAGTGCTGTGCTGCGAATTTTTTCTATAGTCGCAGCACAGCAAATCAATAGGCTAAAAAATAGTTCAGCAAAATCAAACCCTGCACACTTTTTGATTACATACTCTTGATTATAATTAAAAGGTTCATAAAATAAACTGGGTTTTAAAAGTATGTGATTTCACCAAAGTCAATTTGACTCCAATTTACTAATGACGATATCATTGTTACTATTCACTATTCAACACTTTTTTATTTTTTGACATTACTCTGTCAGCTTCTAACAAGGTGGAGATTTATTTGGCCGAACTCGTAGACCATCACCAATTTTGTAATTTTACTTTGTTTCGGTTGTTTTTAATGAAAGTTAAGGTCGCTTTTACAATATCTAGTTAAAATTTAGCTTTCAGATAAATAAAAATTTTGTATAAAATTTAATGTCAAAGTGTCAGTCAAAGTTCCATTTAAAACTTAACTGAATATTTTGAAATCGGCCCTTAGTTGTTTATATTTTATTTAACCTTAGCTGTTACAACTGCGATGTCTACTTTTCATATTCAAAATCCACTAAAATTAATATAAAAAGCGCGTTTTTTAATCAGAAAGCACTAAATATATCGTACGAAAAATTTGCTTCTATTGAATGTCTTAAACAAGGGTGTCATCGTAGAACAAAAGTGAGCCAGCGCAGAATTTCAGCTCGTCTGCAACAACTTCAATATTTCAATATTTTGTAAGTTTCTCGGAACTACAACAATCACAACAAATTGTTTGTAAATATTTCTGTGGCGATAAGGAAAAACTGCTTAAGTCGATATTCGATAAAAATGCAAAGCAACTAAAATTCTATACATATAAAATTAAATTTAAACTGCTTTGGTTTTTAATCAAAAATCGACTTAAGCAGTTTTTCCTTCCTACCACAGATTTATAAAGTTTTTGTGACGCAAGTATCAAACTTTTGTTTCAACGAACGCTTTTTGTTAAAAATTTTATGAATATTTACAAATATTTATAGTTTTTTTCCAATGAACACGGCTATTATGTTTTTTGTTGACGATCAAAAAATATTTTTTGTGGTTGTTGTAGTTCCGAGAAATTTGCAAAATACTGAAATATTGTAGTTTTTACAGACAAGCTAAATTTTGCGCTGACTGTGCTTGGCTTAGTGATTTTGAAAAGCTGACACCCTTGATTTAATACATCTTTGAAAGACTTTTATAGCGTGTAAAAAAAATTGAGAAAAAGTATTGCGCCCTAACCCGCATTTTTCGCTTTTTAATCTTCAAAAAGCACTAAATCTGTTTTGAAATGCAATTATTTTGCACTATGTCAAAGTCAAATGGAAAATACCAGGGTTGCACTGTAGTTTTTTAGGAATTTTGGAAAAAAATTGGAAGTAAAAAGTATCCCCGCTGGAAATGGAATTTCCATTCTCAAAATATTCACGATTGCAAATTCATGATAACTCCCAATGAAATATTCATATTCGGAAAGTCAAAATAGTTTTAATAATAATAAATTCAAAACAATATTTTGGGCTATCAAAAAAAGAAACCTACGCAAATAAGTTGAGCTTATTTGGGTAGAAAATATTTTGACGGTTGAAGAAAATTGTCAAATTTGTGTTAAAATCAGCAAAAATTGTTTACAATTAATAAATTAAAAAAATATAAAGAAAACTTCAATCAGAGAGCACGGAAATAAGAATCTATATTGACTGTAGGTACTATTTATTAAATAACAGCTTAACTTACCCATATTAGGGAAAAATTATTTATTAATTTTATTTATTTAATTGCAGGAATCAACTCTACGTCGTCGATTTTCCTCGCTTTGGAATGAAGAATCAACAAATAAATTACTCTATTTAGTTTCACAATATCCTTGCTTCTGGGACAAATTTAACGTTAACTATCGGAGTAAAGAGCGAAGAGGCGAAGCATTACAATACATTGTATCCGAACTACAAGCATTTCTCCAGGTATCTCCAATACAAATTTCAAAACGTATGTCTCAGTTGCGTTTTGATTATAGCAAACAAAAGCAAGAACGCTTTCAATGCGAACAAAATAACAAAACTTTTATCCCCAATTTTACTTATTATGAACAAATGCAATTTATGGATCATGATATTTTACCATTCAAATGTGAATTTTGCAGCTTAATATTTAATACAACACGAGAATTTGATTTGCATTTGGAAACCCATAGTGCTGCGCAAGGATACGTTTGCTCTGTTTGTCATATGAGCTTCAATGATGCTGAACAATTTCATCGTCATAAGCGCACACATTTGGTGAAAGAGCTGAAATATCATTGCGAAATGTGTGCCGCAAGTTTTAAAGAAAAATCAAATTACATTGAACATATGCGGCGCCATACAAACGAAATGCGTTTCCAATGCAATGAATGTTCTAAACGTTTTATGAACGGCGCCGATTTAAAACTGCACATGCGCACACATGTCAATGAGAAACCTTACATTTGTGACATTTGTGGTAAACCATTTGCCAATAGTAATAATTTGGCACAGCATAGAGCGATGCATACTGAAGATCGTCATTTTAAATGCGATTATGCACAATGCGGCAAAACGTTTCTATCACGCCAATTTATGCTTGAACATATGAAAATGCACTTTACCGATGAAGAACATAAATGTGAAGTTTGTGGAAAAATATTCAAATCTTACAAGAATCTACAAAATCATAAACAAATTCACGATGCCATCAAAAAATATGTATGCAAAATTTGTGGCTCAGCATTTGCACAGGCAGCTGGACTTTATTTACATAAAAGACGACATAATCGCAATGGACTAATCGCACGTAAAACAAATATAATTAGCTAAATGAGAAACGGGTCAGAGGGAAGAAGAGAAAAACAGCGACTCTAACGTAAAGACGGGAAATTAATAATAAATAAGTTAGAAAATAAGTCACATTATGAAATTAAATAACATAAAGTTATAAGTTATTGTAAAGTATGAATTAAATTGCAATTGCTTGAAAGGAAAGTAAATGCAGGCTTAAAATACACAAACTTTATATAAAAAAAAAGTTTATAGAAAAACTCCGAAAGCAATAGTTTAAAAAACTTAAACCCAGCAATTAAGTATGTACTTGATTAAAGAACATAAGAACAAGATTTTTTTTTTTTGTCAGAATTCATTAAAATTTGTGTAATTTATGTTTTCAAAGGCTGCCAAATAAAAAATAAGACTAAGCTGGCTATTCGAAAATTTTAGTCTGCTCAAAATGTCTCTCAAAATGTTCTTTCCGTCGAATGAGTTTTCTTATCGAGATTAAGAATATTAAATCCTAATTGTAAGCCTTTCATACGTATTAATTTACTGGAGAAATGTTCATTTAAAAACTGAGTGTAAAGTGCAATTTTATGCTAATTTTTTCATCTGCTCAGTTGAATGCAAGATGCGATCGAGAAAAGTTATAGAACGTGGATTTATGTCGACAAACATACATAAATACATATGTTTAAATTTCGAAGACACCGTATTATTTTACTTTAGTTTTAAGCACGTTTTTTATGAAATCGAAAATTTAGTTGTAACAAACTTTGATGAGATGATGAATTTTAATGCTGCTGCTACTGAATGAAAAAAGTTTTAAAGTTTTTGCTATATATTTTAGTGCTGCTATCTTCTTTAAACTGTCTATTTTTTTTAGCTAATTTGTTAACTATATACTGTATTATTTTTTTTATTTATTTAGAAATTGAATTGCAATCCAAAGTTTGAATAAAATTGTCTTGTCACCCATATAACTTAAATTATACGTTAAAATTTCTTTGCAAGGATGACAACATGTGATATGTGGAATTTTTTCCGTAGTGGGGGCTCATTTTCTTAATTTCGACAGCTCTCAGTGAAATCTAGAAGCTGGCAAAACTGAATATCACTGCTCTTTCTGATCCCCCACAAGAGATTTTTTTGTATATAAAGCAAAAAAAATTCCATACAAAATTCTGGCCGTATTTCCATTTTGTTTTGGAATAAAGACAAAAACTTTTCTGGCGTTTTTTCCAAAAGTTATGTATGCATGTATGTGGTTTACAAAAAAGAAAAAACGGCGTAGAAAATAGCGGCAGAAATTTTATTTTTTTTTCTAAATAAAGCCGAAAAAATCTTCATATAAAATTCGGGCCTTACTTATTTTCATTTTGTTTCGGAAATTAAGGCAAAAACTTTTCAGAAATTTTTTTCAAAAACTAAGGCTTTGTTTCTAAGTTATGTGGTTTACAAAAATGACAAGAGCCAGACATTTTCTGGCATAAATTTTTGGTAATAATGCCAAAAATTAACTAGGAAATAACGCTAGAGTTTTGAAAAAAATGTTCTTGTGTTATTATATTACCAATGGCGTTGTTATCCTTGTTGTGAACCACATAACTTTTGGAAATAAAGTCATAATTTTTGGAAAAAACGCCAGAAAAGTTTTTGGCTTTATTTCCAAAACAAAATGGAAATAAGTAAGTAAGGCTAGAATTTTGTATGAAAATTTTGTTAGCTTTATTTTCCAAAAAGTTTTAGAAAATAACGCCCAATGAAATGCATCCAAAAAAATAAACGAAATAACGCCCAAAAAATATGAAACAACACCTAAAAACAAAAAAATGATGTAACGCCCAAAATATTTTCATATGCATAAATAAATTTTGGGCCAAAAATATTTTCATATAAATAAATTTTGGGTGTTATTTACAAAATGATTATCGCCCATATTTATATGAAAATAATTTGGGTGTTATTTTCTAATTAATTTCTGGCTTTATGTGGCGTTACTTCAGCGAGTAAATTTTTCTCATCCAATTCAAGTTTAAATTCCAATTCCTGATACTTCAAATTTTTTTAAATCTTGTTAAAATAAAGTTATATAAAGGTAAAATTTCCAATTTTTAAGTTTTGCGGCGTGTGTTCGAAGCCTCCAATTTTCAATATATTTTTTATGCACTTAATAGTTTATGTATGCATTTAAAAAACAAAAAGTAGGGTTTTTTAGCTGGAAATATTTCTTAAGAACCCAAAACTCTTAATTTACCCTCTGCGGCCCGAAAAGAAAATTGACAGTAATCTCGAGCTTACCTTAACCCTACAATACTAAGGTTTTGAGGTTGAATACAAGTATGATCTGCACAAGTCAATTTGTTTTGTTCCATCTTAAAAAGAATTTAAAGCTTATCGTCAGTCAGTCAGTAGCAGTAAAATTGTCTTCGTTTAAAAAAAAAAAATGTTCACCCTTATTATCTACTTCGATTTCGATTCGAACTCAAAATTTTGCTATAATATATATTGTTATCGAAAATTTTTGCAATCAAAATCGAATCAGCCTTGTCATCTAATTCGATTTTTATTGCAAATATTTTCGATTTCGATTCTGCATATCAAAATCGCCCTTATCATTCAATTCGATTTTAATTGGAACTAAATCGAATCGAGACTTTGTTATCATATAATTTGATCTTCAGAATTGATTTTTCAAATCAACATCAAATAAGATGATATTGCTGATTCAATTTTGATTGGAATAATTTTCGATTCGGGGAATCAAAATATGTACTTATACGATAGCAAAATATCGATTCGATTTAGTTCCAGTCGAAATCGAATTAGATGATAAGGTGAATAAAATATGAAAGCAAAATCTCGATAGAATTACATGATAAAGGTGATCAGCTATATTTTATTTTTATGCTTGCTTTCCTTTTAAGCTTAACCGTATAATAATTGTAATTAATATATTTAAATAAGCTATTTTTTTTGCCGATCAGAACAATCAATGAAGTAGATTTGACAAAACTTGGAAAATAGAAAATAATTAACCTGTTTGATGAAACTTTTTTGAATACCCATTATGTGACATTATTTGAGATCAAATCATGATAGTTGGGATATTTTTGGATCCGGAATGCTAGAAACACTTTAAAAGATAAGACAAAACAACAAAACCACAGCCTTTAGTCTCATATATTAGTGGAGAAGAATATGCAGTGATATCAGGCGTATAGAAACAAAAGTGAGATTCTCCACTTTTTTATGAACGTGCCATCTAGCTGTATTTGATGAAAGCATCTTCTATGGTCAAAAACTACCCAATCAAAACAAAGACAGCAACATTAGAGGTTGCCCCTTTTGTTTTGATAACTAAACATTTGACAACTTTACAACATGAACCGACAAAGTTTATTTGCAAAATTTTAATAATGGAGTACTTATGAAGTGTCTCCGAATCAAGAAAAAGAATTTATAAAAAATGGAAAGAATGTGACAATCTTCAATACAATACCATATGTATATGATTATTTCAAACTTACCAATGTCCACTTGATGAAAAAAAAAACATATTTAGTAATCTCCAAATTTCTTATCGTATTTGTCCATAAAGCTCTATAGGAACAATCCGTTTTATTCGTAAAATGTTAATAAGTTTGACTGAAAAAATCATTGACGTTTTTTAAAAAATTAGATTTGCAAAGCATGACGATTCTTTTTGTAAAGTGTTTTTCAAAAAATTGGTATGAAAAATGTACCGAATAAAAGAAAATTTAATAAGAGTTTTCTCTGAAGAAGAAATATTTTTTTTTTTTTTGTGAAGCAAGTCAGAAAATTAGTTTTTCCCTGAAACTCAGGGATACATTTTAGACCAGGCCAGTGAAATGTTACGCCTATGCCCACGGGCATTCGAGCTTTTGTGCTTAAAAGCTTTCCATATACGTATACACTTGCTTGCAGCTTATGCAAAATATAAAAGCTTTCAATGAGCTTTTATACATTAACGAAATACGCCAGTATAGAGTTTGGATATCACTGGTCTAGGTCTCCTCTATATACAAACCGTACCCAAATAGTACCTACATTTTTGGTTGGAGAATCAAATGAGTGGCATTTTTTGTTCAATGTAATCCAAATGTTGGGTTCAAAAAATATTTCGCTTAATTGTTTCTGATTTCAAATAATTTAATATAAAAAAATATTTATAAAAGTTTTATTAAAACCTGTTCATTGTTGGTGGGCTAAAAGATTCATTGAATGATTTGAATAAATTTTACTTATATATTTTTTTTTCTTGCACTCAATTAACTGGTAACATGTTCCTTAGCTTGAAATTTAACGATATCTCTTGCAGACGGCGTTTTCCTTTAATTTTGGGAATTTGATGGGATTTGAATATGACCACGATACTTTGTTTTTGGTTAACTAAAGGTCACTGATTTCGAGTCTGTCAACTAATTTTCCTTTTAAGATTTAAAATTTAACCATCGAATGTTGCGAATGATTTTTAGTATCATTTAAGATTGGCCGATCTTACAAGCAATTTTAACACTAGAATTTTGCCAATTTACACATTTAACTCGTGATAAATAGCTGTTTATTTGGGTAGGAAAAAAAAAATTGAAATGTTATGACTTTTCCTGAAATCATATTAAGCAAAAAATTTTGTGAGTAGTTAATGCGGCATAGGGGAATTTTTTGCAATACCTGAAACTGCCACCTTCGGTAGGCATTTGTCTACTCTAGTAATATAATAGTGATTAAATTTTGGAAAGTGACAGAATTTTGATATGTAACTTATATTATTCAATGTAAAGAGGAAATACAGGCACCAACATATCGACATCAAGACAAAAAATTTAATCGTAACGAAAAAAAGTAAAAGTGAAATTACTTTTCATTTCGGAAGCTGTTTGTTTGAAATGGTGAAAAGTATCTTTTTTGGAGAATTAAAGGTTCTACAAATACATAATATTGATTAGTATTTATGAAAAGTAACCGTTAAGGAAATATTCGATAAAATCGAAATTTTCTAAGAACATTTCCTAAATGGTTACTTTTCGAGAATACAAATTAATATTATTTGTAGAGCCTGTAATTCTCCACAAAAAAGATACCAATACCTACTTTTCATCAAAAAGCTTCCTAAATGAAAAGCAATTGAAATCACACGGATTTCGGAACAGGCTTGAGTACCACATTTTTAAAGCTTTAGCTCAAAAACTGTGGTATCTGCATACAGAAGCCGTAGTAGTAAATTGTAGATAATGAATATACGTTTTAACTTTTGGTCAAAAGACCTTTCTGTGTTCCTTGGTGGTTCTAGTGTTAAATACAGTTTTTCGTCATTTATCTATCCATATTGTTCACGATTTACTGTATTTCAAAAAATTTCAAGTGAATTCAAATTTGTTGAATTTCCTAAGCAGACTTTAACATGAATATTTTCATTTATTGGGTGTACAACTTAAAAACCGGAATTTGACGGTGGATGTCCGTACTAACAAATATCGTGAAAGCTCGAACTTTATATGTATATATGTCATTTTGAAGGTACATTTGACAGCTGTCAAAATCAGTCAACAAAACAATTTTATCTTGTGTGCATCATTATTATTTTTCACGATGAATAACTTGGAAAATTGGAGAAAAAGACAGCATTTGCAGGGGGGTTCTAGTGGGTCATTTTTTGCAAAGAAAACAGCTGCCGAAAGTCATCGCATTCTTGTAGAAGTTTATGGGGACTATGCTCCAGCTGAATCAAGCTGTCGTGAGTGGTTTAAAAGTGGTTATTTTGATGTCGAAGACAAAGAACGTCCTGGTCAGGACCAGCTAGGTGTGATCCATTATGAGCTGTTGCCAGGTGGCCAAACCATTAATGCTCAATTCTATCGTCAACAATTGATCCAATTGAAGCAGAAAATCCAGGCAGAGCGGCCAACGTATGCGACCAGACATGAGTCAATCATTTTCCACCACGATAACGCTCGGCCACATATTGCTGCCCCAGTCAAAAATTACCTGGAAAATAACGGAAAACAACGGATGGGAAATTTTGCCTCACCCGCTTTATAGCCCAGACTTTGCACCATCAGACTACCATTTGTTCCGATCGATGCAGAATGCCCTATCAGGAATACGCTTCACAAAAGTTCAAGATAGCGAAAATTGGCTCGATTCATTTTTGGCCGCCAAGCCGGCGCAATTTTTTTGGGGAATTCATAAATTGCCTGAAAGATGGGGAAATGTTGTAGCTTCCAATGGACAATACTTTGAATAAAATATATTGTAATATTTTTCCACAATAAAGCATCAAATTTCGCTAAAAAATTCCGGTTTTTAAGTTGTACACCCAATAATAATTTGCTAAATAGACTTTGGTCGAGTAGTTTTAAAACCATACATCAATCAAATTTCAACATTACCAAAAAATAAGATAATTGTAAAGGGTTAAACGTAACTAAATATTTTTGTCAACTAAAAAGTGTAATATTTTTATGTTTTTTTGTATAACATTAATTTATGATAATTTTGAAAGTAGCAATTTACTCGAATATCCATTTAACAGATAAGATTAGAAAATAACACACTTCATCCAGAGATAAGATTTTGCAATGTCATTTGCATTAACAAGAACAACTCTATTTTTCGGCAGTAGACGCGAATTTTATTTCATCAAAAATAAATTTTTTTTTGTGTATCATATTTCGTTTTGACCCAGATCTAAAATTAACTATAAAATATCTTTTAAAATTACGGCAAAGGGTGTGTATTCATATTCAATTCTTAGACCCAGACCTAAAGTTAACCTAGTGTTGTTAGCTTTATCTAGTATATTGAATCGTAACCAAAAAAAAAAAAAAAAAAAAGACATAGCCTTATCATGAAAGACAAACGAATCGAGTGATTGATTTTCAACTGCTTAGATTCTTCACGTTAATAGATGATTAGAAAATAAAATAATGATTTGAAGTTTATGCCTACAAACTTTATTCTTTGAACTAAACTGAACACATAGGTCAAAGTATAATGAGTGAAAATCAGTCACTTTGTGAATTCGTCATACATGATAAGGCCATTAACCGGTTCGATTTCGATATTTTATAGAAATTGATAAATCCACCGACAACTTGTCTGAATTTCAACTAATACTTTACTAACCCTAAACTGTCAAACTGTTTTCTTTTTTGGCTGTACACACTACCGTACAAATGGCGGCAAACTCAAATAAATTATGAGGCACCCTTATGTCTCTGGAACATAAAATCATAGAGATATGAAGCGTCTTTAAATTTATAACTTAAAATTGTCTTATTTTGAGTTAGCTTTTTGTCAGAAGTTCACAGAAATAAATCTTTCCTAAATATTTCAAAACTATAAAAAGCACCGTTGCAGAGTTTCTACAACAACAGATTTTCAAAAGAAAAGTTATCGTTAAAACAAGCTTCTTCAGTTAATTGAGTTCAATAGTTTACTTGAAAGAATTAATACTTTTAACGAATACACTATTTTATTTAAGATTTTAAAGCATTTACTTATACACTGAACCTTCTATCTTACTAGTCACTTAGCAAGCGTATTAATGGCAACAATTTTAAGCCGTTCTTAACAGAAAGAAGAAAAAAATCTACAAGTGCAATCCTAAGCATCACATTTCCTTACAACTTGGCTATAAATTTAACAGATTTATTGTAAATAATGATTTTGTTTTTAAAACTTACAAAATCGAAACTTGAATGATTCTGTATTTTAAATCAGACTGAATTGAACAAAATATTATTTGTAATCGGAACATAGGTCCCAAAAAATGATTTTAAGTTTACGTATTTCGTTTTAAAATTCACTTTCGGCGTACGTTTTTGCCTGTGAGTTTTTTTATTTAAGTATAGCTTAATATATGTATCGTATCGTAAATCTGTTTATGAGTTCTGTACTAAAATTTTACTTAAAACAATAATAGCTACTTTTCTAATATTAACGTATTTTAGAACATCATTATAACATTTTAATGTATTGTATTTTAATAAATTATATTAAAGATTAAAAAACCTACGAAAAATATTAAGTTAACAATACAGATTTAGTTTTGTTCTATATTTTTGCATTTATTTTCGTTTTTTTTTTTTTTGATCAACAAAATTTTGCAAATTTTTAATTGGCTGTAGGGAAATAGGCGTAATCTCTCCGTACTTAATAACAAATTATCTCAGCCAAACAAGAAAAACTGGCGCAATACTCCATTAAAAGTTGAAAATGTAGTTCACTTTTTTTTAGCTTTCCCTATAGCCCTTCTTTTGACTAGCATCGATGTTTGAACGTTATATCAATTGACCATGTTGATTAACTTTGATGACTTTCACCATATCGCTATTTTCAGCTAGAACTTCATCAAAACTTTTGCCCTTTGTGTTGGCAAACCATCCTAGATTATCAATAATCAGGTGGTTCACTGCACAACCGTCGCATTGTAAAATAACAACACCGCGATTGTAAGCAGCTTCGCTGACTAATTTACTATTGCGTGTGTTGCATAGTTTACAGCGATATACCAATTCCACTTTGCGTTCTATGCTGCGAAAACGCTTAAGTGTTGTCGGTGAAATTGAGCCATTTTGAGATGCAGGACCAAATTGTTTGCCGTTAAATTTTGTAGCATCAAGTATTGATTTCGGTATCAGTAACGGTTGGTTTGGACCTCTTTTTTCGGTTTTTGTTAATCCTGTTAAACTGGTAGCTGGAATTTGTCCGTTGTTTTGCTGTGCTCCATCAACGGGTTGAGTGATGTTAATGAGCGCGTTTTGGCCATTTTGCCGTAATGCTGTTAATGCTCGAGTACTGAAGAGGTTACGCAATGCGTTCATAATGCTAAAGCATTACGTTGTTCTTTCGAAATTGTTTTGTCAAACTAAGTGTATTTTTTTGTTATTTTAATTTGCTTGCTAATTAGAACTATATTTGGAAACTACGTCGTTGATAAATTTTGGCGAAAACAATGCGAGATATGCCAAAGACAGCTGTTCTTGATGACAACTAGAGATGAGGATAAACCGATGATTTGGTCGTAGCTAGGGATGTCATCCCAGAATCCAGTATAATATTTTCTTCAGAAAATCCCGGTATTAAAAGCGATGGTTTTGTGGAGCAGAGAACAGCACCTTAAGCACAATATACCAAACACGAAGGCTCCTTTGCTTTGTGCTTGTATAACCACTTTCTTAATTTAACATAGGTATCTGTGGACTTTTGACAAAACAACCTAACTCGATATAAGACAATTTTCCAGGACTTCCTCATTTTGCCTGTTTTTTGGCTTCATTGACTCCACTATGGCACTTCAATCGATTTTAACGTTTAATTATAGAGATCGGCGCAGGCAAGTGAGAATGGGCTATTAAAGCATTTGGTTTGAATACAATCGAGTTTGGGAGCCAAACTAGAATTAAGTCTCTTGGGGAAAATGAGGGTAATTTTTGGTAGTTTTGTAACACCTTGTCAATTTATTTTTTATAAAGAACTATCGGAAATTATCGATGACACCGCTTTCGATAGTTCTCCGAATCTAGTAAAACGCCATCAATGATGTAAACTAAAAACAGCTGTGAATCCTGAAAAAAAAAATATAAATGTGAAATGTACAATTTACGAAAACTTGGCATTGTTGCAAGAGTTGTAGGCGCACAATTTCAGAATAGATGTAGGAACCTATCAACACTGCCAAAACGGCACGCAAGTAATTTCAAACGTCCAGCGCTACACAAATTGTCATCTGATTATATGCAGGAGCTGCAAACGAAATTTTTACAGCATGGTACAGATATAAGCAATGAGGAATGGCAACAAACTCGCAATACACTTATCAGCAACTATAAAAACATCAATGAAAGCAATGTCGATGCAGTCATATTAGGTCTGTGCAATGATGCTGAACAACTGAATGCGGCTAGAGGTTATGTGGCGTATTTGAAAAGCGAAAAACATCAACCCAACATGGCTACATTGGGACGTTTATTAAAAGTTTATCATTTAAAATTTCAATCAACCAGTGTAGATTCTCTCTCAAAAGAGGAACAATTAGAGATACTGGATATTTATATGGATATACGACAGAAACACGATATTCTTGATGCCACAACATGTGAAAACCTAATACATGGCATAGCTGCCACCGATAATTGGTTAGATGGAGTGGAGCTGTTAAAAATGATAAAACTTACTGCAACGCCTTCAGTAGCAGCATTTAATGTTCTAATAGTGAAAGCTTTTCGTGTGGGTGACTTTGAAACTGGTTGGACACTGCTAGATGAAATGCTGCAAGAACATAGACAACCTAAATGTGATGTATTTATAACGTATTTACAAACGATAGCAAAGGATAAGGAAACATTTTTACAAAAACTTGAAATGCTTCTAGAATTTATTGGTAAACATGAAATTATTATAACGTTGGCTGTATGTCAGCAAATTTCCCAAATAGCTGAACAAATCCCAAACTTGCTGCAAGTTGGAACAACGCAATTAAATAGAAATGGCAAGTGTAGTGTTTGTGGCAATCACATGAAAAATGTTTCCATTAGCGACGAAGAGTTTAACCAATTAAGTGAATCATTTCTGAATAAGGTACTCATACGTAAGGATGTCTTTCAGAAATCCACACCAGAAGAAATTGAGCAGTTTAAAAAATACATAGCTGATACTGGTCCCTATGATTGTGTCATTGATGGGCTGAATGTGGCATATTCCATGGGAGCAAAAAAGTTGCCTAGTGTTTTCGCCAACTTGGTAATAATTATAGTTTATTTTGTTTCTGCAATTGTAACTTTACCCTGCAATCATCATTTTCTTTTATAGTTAGCTAATGTTGTAAAGTATTTTAACAACAATAATAAACATGTTCTTATACTCGGACGAAAACATATGAGTAAATGGCCGAAGGATACTATGAGCTTCATAAGAAAAAATGCAAGTGTTTTCCTTACAAACAATCTGTGAGTATCTTAATCAGTTTTCGGTGAAATCGTGGTGAATATGCACCAATATGATCCAATATGTTTCATTTTCCAGCATTAAACTTTTTTTATTATATTAATTTTATTTTCTCATTTCCTAAATTTTTAAAATTTTTCTTTATTGCAGCTCACAAGATGATCCTTTTTTATTGTACGCTACTATTAAAAGTGGTCAATCGACTGATTTTTTTTCACGTGATTTAATGCGATCGCATGCCTTTTTACTGGGGTCGGAATTAAAAATTATATTTAAACGCTGGCAACAAGAACATCAGTACTCATTGGTTACGCAGACGCAGAGTGGCAAGATTATTATAAAGGTAAATGTGCAAATACGACACGCGGGTAGAAAAAAATAAATTTCCAATAATTACATACTTCTAGCCCAAGGGAAATTAGTATTTTTCTGCGTAATAGCTCCAAGCGAATTTGTTCACCAGAATAATAATATTTATTTATGCAAGACAAATGAAGTGTGAAAAGTCGATGCCGAAATCGTGCGCTTGTAAAAAGCAATTCAGTCGCAAAAATCTCGCTAGCGCCTTCTTCTACAGATAAATTTTAATCCCCAATTATGAGCTATGAAGCTCATGAAATTTCATATAACAATAGGTAAGAATTGCTTTCGCACGACTTGCAGTTTAAAAGATAAACCAATTTTACATTTGTGATATAAATGCTACAGTCTGTTAAATAAGAGCGTGGTCATTGTTGTGAGAAAATGAAAATACCCATTGCGAAAATTCTTTTTAATATTGATTTATTTGATCGAAAACTTCAATGCAAATACATTAATAGCAGGTCCAATCACCCCCAGCATCAATTATAGCTTGACATCTTCGCGACATACTTTGAACAAGATTTTGCGCATACTCTTCTGAAAACGACCTCCAAATTTTGTGAATGCGTCGAACCAGCTGTTTCAAGTTGCAGGGTCCAGGGTCCAGGCATGCCTGATGATAGGAAAGGCCCAAAAAGAGGATTCATCAGTGAAGATAACGTTGCCCCAGTCACGATCCAAATTGTCTTTGGCCCATTCAAGACGTTTTTGGACATGTTTTTCACTGAGCATCGGTTTTTGCAAAGTACTTCGGTATTTCACACTATTTGCAATCAAATGATTACGAATAGTTCCGTGGGAGATATTCAAACCTTTTTGGGACAATTTCGAAGCACCTTCACGCAAAGTTAATGTTGGATTTTTCGAAAATAGAGCACAGATCAGTTTTTCCTGTTTTTCCGTCACTACACCGACAGACCCGCGATTTGGAAAGTCATCGACATTTTTTACTTCTTTGAAGCGATTCACCCACTTACTCACAAACTGTTTCGACTTTTGCATATACTTCGCAGCCGCCGCTTGGGTCATTTTGGGACCTTTGGGGTGCAAACACAAAAAAACGGCTTCAAAGCGCGACGCGTACGCGGTACTCATTTTGGAAAAATGCTGAGAACGCATTGAAAACAGTGGTCAGCTGATTCACTTTCACGAAGCATGAAGGACAATACTGCCCTCTGTGTGAGAAAAAAAAATTACAGCATTATACTTTACCGATCGCGAGTAATCGTGACCACGCTCTTATTTAACAGACTGTAAGTGCGTACTAAAATGGCTTACTTATTAAATTGCACATAGTCGTACAAAAAAATTAAAAAATAATTGGATTTTCTATAAACGTACGCAAACAGTTCTTACCTTTTTTGTAGGAAATTTCTTGAGCTAAAAAATGGAAGACAAAAATCTTTAGCGAGCTTTCGAATAGATTTTTTACATTTAAATAAATTCGGAGTTGACATTCGAATCATAGAGTGTAAAAATTAGAGCACCAATTGTTCGAATTTGAACAGATTTATTTACGAATCAGACTTCAGAGTGACCCTCCTGGGCTATTCCTTTTTAGGTTTAAAGTTTTACTACAAGTATGTATGTAATATATTATAGTTATCGGAACTAAACTTTCTTTTAATAAATTTTGAATGTACATATAAATTTTACATACGAGCTTTTTGAAAGCGGAGTAAGTCCATATCGAAGCAAAAGTTATGTTATATTGTGAATTGGCTGAAATTTTGTTAGGAATGAATAAAATTAAGTTTTGTTCCCACGAAAAGCTTACTTGATGGTGTGAAATTAATGGCATTAAGTTTAAAAAATGATATCGGTCAAATAGCCGATTATTAAGGCACATAAAATATATGACATTCCTTTTTAGTCTTAACCCACTTTCAATATAAACGATTCATACATTAAACATTTATTTGTTTAAGTATTTTACTTTATAAATAAATTTATCTATATCAAAGGGGTCAGCGTAGAACAAAAGTGAGCCAATTTTGGCTCGACCAACAACATCAATATTTCTGTACAAGAATCACAGAAATAATTTTTGTTGTTTTTTTTTCACGCTCGTCAAAATTTCGCGTTCTTGTTGCTTTTTTTGTGTACACACAAAATCGATCTCGAACCAACATAAAACAACAACAACGACTACGTCGCATCAAAAACAAAAACAACAAACAATATTGGTATTAATGCGTTGATGCGCAGCTGCGAAAATGCAAGTCTTTTACGCACTAACGACTGAACGGTCAATGTGAATATTTCCATCTTGAGAAATTGCACAAGTGGTGCGAAATTTTCGGCAATGTTTTTGTTGTTTTACGCACTTCCGCAACGACGCACTTCCCTACTTTTTGTGTGTCCTAGTCCTTAGAAATTTTGAAAATTGTTGAAATATTATTGATGTTGTAAACGAGGCATGAAAAAACAACAAAAAATTGTTTTTGTGGTTGTTGCAATTCGAATCTGAAGTTGTTGCAAAAGCGATAATTTTTGGCTGGCTGCGCTGCATGCGCTTGGCTCAGTGATTTGAAAACGCTGACACCCTTGATCTATATATATAAAAATGTAGTGTGCGTGTGCTTGTCGCCTTATAACTTTGAAACCGCTTAGCCGATCGTTACCATTTTCACACTATGTATTTGTTTTGCACTAAAGGTGGTTTATAGCTATGCTAAAGGGGAATCGGGTGAGGGGGAGCTGTAGCCCCCATACAAAAAAAAAAAACAACGTTTAAAATGCTATATGGCATTTCTCAGAAACTTTTAACCTATAGTTGTCGTCAAGTTTTGATGTCACACACGTAAGATGTCAAACACGTAAAATGCATTTATTTCAAATAGTAATGATTTTTTGTGAATTTTTTGTGAATGCACATACTTGTTAATGTTTGAACAATATGTGCGCGGGCCAATATTCACAAAAAATCATTACTATTTGAATTAAATGCATCTTACGTGTTTGACATCAAAACTTGACGATAACTATAGGTTAAAAGTTTCTGAGAAATGCCCATATCTCTGAAGATTTTGCAAATTTTGTAATAAAACTTGGTATGTAGATAGATGTTTTTGCTACCAATCAACATGCAAAAAGGAGTTGATTGAGCAAGGGGTTGTTGCATCCGTCATACAAAAAAATGACTTTCAATGCTATACCTCTGTTGGAATAGCAGCTCTTGCTATAAAACTTGGTACATAAATATAAATAGTGTCAACCATTAGCCTTGCAAATTGCAGGAATCGCTCATGAGGTTGTTGCGCACGCTATAGGAAAAAATTAGTTTAAATGATAAATCCCTGTTACGGGGCAACAGGGCCATGAGTACCAGTAATAGAAGTATTTACATATATTTAATATCAGTTATAGATACACTGTGTTTCGCCAAACATGCTTGGCTTAAATTTACTTTAGGGAGTTTTGGTTTTTTCTATTCATGCACGTTAAAATTGAATTGAATTCCTTAATTTTTCGCCCGGATTTGGTAATTTTTTTTTTGTGTTTCTTCATGCGAAAGAAGTTACTTTGCAAGGAAGACTTTCGCCCAGAATTCGTAATAGGAATGCCACTTAATCAAAAAAAAAACTCAAAAGCTTTGGTACATAAAACAATAATTGCTAATGTTGAAACTAAATGGCAAATAATCTTTTATTTAAAAATCGAAACTTTATAACACGCATATATATATATATATTGTTTTCTTTTTTTTTTAGGAACCAATTCGTCATATGATTTATGCACATAAAGTCAACACTACTTGGCACATACCTAGTAAATTAGAGTATTCATCAAATCCATCTGAAAATTTTGAAGTGCCTGAAAATTGGCTTTGTGTTAATTTTCAAAAAAATTAATTAAATGTATACATTTTGTATGAAAAACTTGTGTTAAATTATTTTTATTATTTGTGTTTTTTCAATTGAAACCAAACAAAATTTTAAGTTTTAAATTTTTATTTAATTGGAATGGCTGAGGAAGAAGGTGATGATGCTGACTGGGACAATCCTATTTCAGTACAAGTATCTGCTGCTGATAACTCATTAAAGAAATTGCCACTAGAAGAGAAAAAACGGCTTAAAAATTTAGAAAAACTACAAAAATATGTAAAACAAATGGCTTATCGTCCGGTTCCACCGCCACCAAGAAAAAAACGCAATGAACTTTTTGATCCATCAAAACGGATACTACTTGATACGTATTCACAATATAAGCAAGTGTTAATACCAAAGCAGCGCGGACAACGTTTAAAACGCAATATTGCACAATTTACGGCGATTTCCACGGAGTAAGTTAAACGCACTTTATTATTTAGTATATCTATCCAATGTATTTGTTTGTTATATATAAGCTAATTCTAAAGCGGGCCATAAAATTCTTTACAATTTACATAGTTTCGCTGTTAAGATACTATCCCTTTCTTTTCTGGCAAATCTTATTTTCAAAGTGAAATTTTTTTCATGGTCTGATGTTCCTGCCGAATATATTTTTATTAATTGTTTAAAATTTATAGTCTTATATATCAGTAAATCCAAGATTGATAACAGAAATATTTTGACTGAAGAAATCTGCGTTTCTATATTCGTGTAAGGATATAGAAATTTCTTTAGTTTTGCTAAACATATCGATACCTTAGAGCGCTATAGTCCTATCTCCACTTTTTGCGATTTTGGGATTTTTGCAGTTATGGCAACATTGTGGGCTTCTTTACCGTGTGGAAAACTGTGTGATGTCAAAATACCACTAAAACACCAAAATATTTGAAAATTAAAAAAAATTCTATCTCCAAATTGTAATTTTTTCAAGAGCGCTACTGTCCTATCTCCACTAAATATTCAAATAAGTCACGTTTTTAAAAAAAATTCTTCGTTTTTTCGCGTTTTCTTAGCGTTTCATGACTTTTTGCGACATTTTAGTGAACAAATTCGGTTACACTCAAGGCTCCACTCTTGTTTGCCGGAACCAAAAATTCAAAAATTTAAAAAAAAAAAAAAAAAAAAAAAAATCGTTTTTTCGTGTTTTCCACGCGTTTCATGACTTTTTACGACATTTAAGTGGAAAAAATTCAAAAAATGTACTAAATACGTCGTTTTTTTCAATAGTAGTGGAATTCTATATAAGGGAAAAAGTAATGACATACTATAAATTGACTGGGATTTCGTTAGAAGTTAATCAAATTGGTTAAAAACATTGAATTATGTTAAAATATACTAAAGGTAAAAATATTGCATATTTCGTTTTATCAAAATAGCAGCCAATCCTAAATAACCACTGATTGAAATCTTCTTTTTGCATTTTCCAACAATTGTAAAAATGGAGATAGGACTATAGCGCTCTAAGGTATCGATATGATCTCTTTATATCTTCTGAATAATCTCTTTATATCTTCCGAATAATCTCTATATCTTCCGAATAATCTCTTTATATCTTCTGAATAATCCCACTAGGCATTCTGAATATTTCCACTGAACCTTCTGAATAATTCCACTAGATTTTCTAAATAATTCCACAAGATAATCTGAATAATTGCACTAGATCTTATGAACCATCTCACTTGATCTTCTAATTAATCTCAACAGATCTTGTGAATAATTTCACTAGATCTTCTGAACAATCCTAAAAGATCTTCTGAATAATTTCACTAGATCTTCTGCATAATTTCATCAAATCTTCTGAATAATTTTACTAGATGTTCTGAATAATCCCAACTGACCTTCTGAATTATCCCTACTGACCTTCTGAATTATACCAATAGATCTTCAGGATAATCCCAATAAATGATCCTGAAAGCTTTCACTAGATCTTTTCAAGAATTTCACCTGATTTTCTGAACAATTCCACTAGATCTTCTGAATAATTCTGATAGATCTTCTAATTTCCCTAGATCTTTTGAACAATCCCACCAGATCTTCTGAATAATCGCATTAGATCTTCTGAATAATTCCACTAAATATTTTGAATAGTTCCACCAAATCTTCTAAATAAATCTGATACTTCTTCTGAATAATTCCATTAGATTTTTTATATCTTCTGAATCCCGTTACACCTCTAAATAATAATACTAGATATTCTGAATAATTCCACTAGATATTCGGAATCATCGCACTAGATCTACTGAACAATCTCACTTGATCTTCTAAATAATGCCAACAGATCTTCTGAATGATTCCACTATATCTTCTAAATAATTTTGATAGATCTTCTGAATAATGCCAATAATTTAGCTAGATATTTTGAATAATCCCATTAGAGCTTCTGAATAATGCCACTAGATTTTCTAAATAATTCCTCCTGATCCTCTGAACAAACCCACTAGATCTTTTCTAAACAAACCCATTAGATCTCTTCAATGATTCCACTACATCTTATGAATAATTTTACTAGATCTTCCAAAAAATCCCACAAGATCTTTTAAATAATCTCTATAAACTTCCAAATAATTCCATTGGATAGTTCTCACGTTCTCTAGAGAACGTCTAGGGCTACAGACTCCCATAGTATGACGATTTCTGTTCAGATTCTGCTGAAATAAGGCCGCTTTCAATAGTCTTACCCAATTACCTTAACATATCTCCTAACACAAAACTTATTTACGTTTTAAATGATTTTACAAAAGCTAAGCAAAGAGTTTTCTCTCAATTTTAGACAACTTGAACAAATAATCAAGAGTCAAAAAGGTAAAGAAAAGAAAAAGGAAGAATTACTTAAACGTAAGCAGGAATTGTATTATGAAATGCTAACGAAACTTGAGCTTCAATGTCGTACACAGTATCTAAACGTGTTGCTTAAAAAATTTGCTAATTTCATTGGCAAGTTAGCAACAAAAATGCGTATTCCCCCACAATTGATAGAGCCATATGCGCGAATGCAACGTGGTATATTCTGTAATATACTGTTAGCAATTGGTGTACAACCAACAAATCAATCATCAATTTACTACACCAGCCAAGAAGCGCTTAAATATGAGGTATGCCATAAATTAGCACACGCTTTGCTAAGTTTGATCATAAAGGCTTTGGATTCAGCTGCTACAAAAGATCCAGAAGATGATGCGCCCTCTGAAGGTGACTTTGAGATGGATAATTATATAAAAGACCGTTTGATGTGCGCAGCTGAAAAGAAAATAAATAATGAGCGGCTACGTAGAAAAGTACCGCCAACACAACCGACACCTGGCACCCAAAGAAAAAAATGTCAGTTTTATTTACATAGTGATTATTGAAAATTTTTATTGTTGCAGTATTAGATAAAATTATATGCAGAGTTTTCGTAATAAAAAAAAAATTTATGATTTTTAAAGGGTGTCCCATGATTCACGCAATATTTGAATTTGACGCAATTTGTGCGGTAGTGTTACAAACCAATAAAATGAATTAGTTTGACACCTGACAGTTTAGGGTTAAAATAAAAAATTAATTAAAGGTGGAGATTCAGCAAAATTATCATTGAAAATTTATACAAAAGAGTGCGTATTTGCTAGCTGCCCGTGTGCTATTCCATACATTACTCTATCCTATGTACTTTATGCTTCTACAAAAAACAAAAAAAAATAATAAAGAAAATACAATTTAATTTAAATCATTCGTGAACTATGGGACACACTTTATATTCATATAAGTATAGTTACTTGATAATACATATAAAATTCTAAAAATTTAACACTAACTTTCCAAGGCTCTATTAAAATCGAATATTTTTTTTATAACACCATTTTCATTTTCCGCTATTTCCTCTTTGAGTAATGTGCGTAAATTCTGCAAATTTGGCATCGATGTGTAGGCGCAATTACGTACATTTAATAATGATTTGAAAACTTTCTCCCAAAGTAATTTCTTCAAGTAACGCGGCACATGTGTTTTATGCATCCAAAATCCATTTGCATTCCTTTCGACATCCATGTATTTGCCAAATAGTAGCACATGTATTACACCAGCTAAACCATATAAATCTAATTGATATGTCCATGGACGATTTTCGCGCATTTCAATGCATTTCATTGCATTATCTTTGTGAACAAAAGTAAAATTTTGGCCGTTTTTAAAGAAACGCGTATCAATGGAAACACCAAAGTCAATGAGCATCAGTGATATATGATTGCGATCGTATGATAGTCTGTAAATATAGAGTAGAAGGAAACCTTGAGATGAATGTACCTAAATATTTTAATAAGTTATGCATAATACTTTTCCATAAGTAAGAAATTATCGGCTTTAATATCGGCATGTATAATTCCAGTAGCATGTAAATGATCAATAATTTCGAGTAGTTGACATGTTAAATGCATGACCACATATTCATCTACATTTTTCATGGTGGCCTTCTTAATTTTATTGCAGACGGCTATTAAAGAGCCATATGTTGAAAACTGTGATATTAAAATGCTGGCGTTATTTCCAACTAGCGCATAATCAACGATCATAAATGCAGCAGCCTATCAAAATAGAAATAGAATATTCAATACTTTTTTTATATTTAAATTTTTTTCAAAACGCCTACGTTGATACGGCAGAAAATAGGATACGTCGAAATACGACTTTGATAGTAAAAGTTTTCGTTACAATAAACATACCAACTCATCCACAGGCAAACGACTGCGCAATTCCAAGCAGATGTAGTATTCCCAGTAATTTGCAGGACGCTCTTGTTTCAGAGCATATTTCTTTCCAGTTTTACATTCTGTTGCGCTGAAAATTAAAAACAAAATTAAAATTTATGTACAAAACGGCGTTAGGAAATAACGCCAAAAAAACAAAAACGAAATAACGCCCAAAAAATATGAAATAACTCCTAAAAACAAAAACGAAATAACGCCCAAATTGTTTTCATATAAATTTGGGCGATAATCATTTTAGAAATAACGTCCAAAAATTTGGGCTTTATTTCGTTTTTTTGAGCGTTATTTCGTTTTATTTTTAAAAAATGAAATAACGCCCAAAAACGAAATAACGCCCAAATTATTTTCATACAAATAAATTTGGGCGTTATTTCCAAAATGATTATCGCCTAAATTTATATGAAAATAATTTGAGAGTTATTTCGTTTTTGATTTTGGGCGTTATTTCATATTTTTGGGCGTTATTTCGTTTTTTATTTTGGGCGTTATTACGTCATTTTATTTTTTGGGCGTTGTTTCGTTTTTTTTTGGGCGTTATTTCGTTTTTTTTGGGCGTTATTTCGTTTTTAAAAAAAAAGGAAATAACGCCAAAAAAAAAAAACGATATAAAAGCCCAAATTTTTGGGCGTTATTTCCAAAATGATTATCGCCCAAATTTATATGAAAATAATTTGGGCGTTATTTCGTTTTTTTTTTGGGCGTTATTTCCTAACGCCGTACAAAACAGTTAAAAACTGAATTCAAACAAACCAAAAAATTGCGCCATAAGATCCTTCCCCTATAAGTTTAAGCACTTTAAACTGAGTGTCATTCACTTTGACAATGGAATCTTTGTGCAATTGCTTCACTCTACCAACTAGTTCACATTCAGGCAACTGTTTAATATAATTCACAAAATCAACTTTTTCCAAGAAGGCATTAATCAGATCTGTATTAAAAGGATTAACATTTCCGTCTGAACAGATATTTTCAATACATTGTTGCGTTTGATTCAAATCACATTCAGGATGTACAAAGTGATTGCTGCCTTCTTCGTCTTCGATTTGTGCAGGCTCGTTATGCCAGACATGACGTTGATACTTTGGAGTTTTCGGTGTATGTTTTACATAAATACTCATTTCATTGTCATAATCATCAGCATCATCAGAAGCGTGCTGTTCATCAATTTCTTCCGAGCTATCAATGCGAATTATTTTTGGTTCTAATTTTTCCGTTGGAGTTTTAAATTCAATAGCAAATGAGGAAGCACTCTGTTTTGATGAATTTTTTTGGTGCTTAGCCATTTGGAGGGTAGCTACTTCATCAACACTTAAATCAATGCTAAAACGCAGTGAATTGCTGCTTAGCTCTGCCGCAGGTGCAACTGCAGTGAGAGTAGTAGCAGCAGCATTGAGGAAACTTATCTTTGAAGTTTTTTGAGCAATAGATTTTCGTGCCTGTGATGAAGCTGCTAACGGTAATGGCGGTGATTTAAAGATTTTATAGCTTGAATCAAAGGAATTTCCACTTTGTGATTGTCGTTCATCTTTGATATGTAACGATTTATCTTGAAATTGTGTTTGACGTTTATGTGTTTCTTTTGAGAGTAGCGTTGAATTCCTTATCATGCTGAGATTTGTGGCAAATTGTGCAGTTTCTGCGTTATATTCAAAGAGTTCATCCGTTGGTTTTCCGTTAACTGCAAAAGGAGATGCATGCATTTTCTTTGAGGAGCCATAAGCAAGAGCTGGTTTTATGAAATTATCAACAGCTACGTCGTTTTTCGTTGTATTTCCATCAATTAAAGCTGATGTTGATAATGGCGCTTTTGCAACTTCACTTGTATTTATTTTTTGCATACTTTTGTCTTGGACATTTTCACTCAATTTTAATTTGGATAAATTAGAAATTGGTTTTTCAGCGAAAAATTTGGAAAATGCAGACTCTGGTAATGGATCTTTTATTGACGAAAAGCCTTTCATAAATGAATCTGTTAGTATATGTTCTTTACACTTAGGCTCTAGAGGAGGAGGAGGTGTATTTTGATTTTGTTTCCATTTTGTGGCAACGTTTTGTGTGGGTTGAGAATCCATGACGCTAGAAATATCTAAAGGACGTGTGCTTTGATTTTGTTTCCATTTCCTTTCAACATTTTGTGTCGCCGGCTGGGAATCCATAACAATAGAAAAATCTGGTAATTCAAAAGAATCATGCAGCGCAGCAGCTTGTTGATCGCGCAATTTGGAGCTGCTGCTTCTGCTGACAAGCAACGGCTGAGAGTCTTTTATAAATGACAACACTTTTGGTTGCATTGTTGTTGGTTGTGTTTCTGCTATAAGCGAAAAATCACTCATAAATGATAATTTGGGTGGTGGCGTAGGTTGAGTTTCTGGCACAAAAGATGAATTATCATTATGTTGTCGCATAAATGACATTTTCTCACGTAACTCGGGCGTATTGTAGTTACATTTGAGCTTAGCAGCAGTGGCACCACCGCTTACAGGTGAGTTTTCCGAGTCAAAACCTAGCAGCTCATTAGTACTTAACATAGAAGTTTGATTGTTTATGGATTTTAAAAATTTTGGCGGTGTTTGTGTAAAAAAATTAAATGAATCATCAATTTTTTCAGGTAGCTTTATGGGCGGTAACTTGGACAAAGTATCAGCATTTTCTTCGTCTTCAAATTTAAGCAATGACGGCGTGAAGGTTTTAGGCAATGTTTCAGTTTTGTCATCTTGAAATTTAACAACGTTTTGTTTCGATGTGTACATAATACATGGTATGGTTTCGGTTTTATCTTCTTGAAATTTAATAGGTCGTACCACATAACCAGCAGCAGTGGTGGTATCTTCACGTTCATCAAGTCTTGAAAAGTTACCGACGTGCTTGTTATAAGCAAGAGCTGTAGCGGTTGGATCTTCAAAGATTGCAAAATAATTTGAGGCCAAACGTGGTGCTTCTGTCGCTGCTGAAGATGGTTCGACTTGTGATGAATTTACTATAACAATATCAGAAGTATTTTTTGCCGGCAGCGTCTTGCACAAAAATTGTTCAGAGCGTGTTGATATTTCACATGATTGTTCTTTAACAGTTTCTAAATTTGTTGTGTGCTGTGTTGTTGCTCCCAAACGTCCACCCATTGACATTTTAGTATCTGTTTCATATTCAGGTGAACTAATTGATTTTGTAGTACCATGTTCCGAAGTTTCTAAAATTGTTGATAGCTGTTTTGTTACTACTGGAGATAATGAAGTTGTTGACCCCGTAGCTGTTGCTACTTCAGCATTCGACTCAAGCAGAAAAGCTGAAGGTAAAACTTCTGGAATTGGTTCTGGTTCAGTTTTTTCTTTTAAGATTGTACCAAACATGCGCGGTGCAACTTTTTGCGTTGGAATTGGTGTGCTCACCGAATGCGATTTAATGAAGCAAGTAAATGCTTGAGTGTTGCAAGTCTCATCAGCTTCAAAAAAGCCAACATTTTCCGTTGTTGTTGGCACATCTACTTCAGTTTCGGTATAAATTTCAAATGGAATTTTATTGAAAATATTTATAGTTGGTGGTGGGGCAGGCGCCTTGAACTCAAAGCTATTTTGCAGAACAGCAGTTGGTAAAATTGATGTTTTAGAAGCTGTTAGCGATGATGCCTCTTGGGCAACATCTTTTTTAATAGCTGCTGCTGCTGCTTTACTTGTTGAGGGTGCATCATAATACTCATCATAAATTTTAAAATTTTCCATTGATTTTTGTAATTTTTTTTCATCTGCAAAGTTGGGCAGCGTATTTTGCTTAGAATTAACAATAGAGTCTGTACGCAAGACAGCGTCATTAGTTAATTTAGGCACATCTATATCGGCGCTTTCAACGAATGCTTCCATTGCTTGCACTTGTGGTGCATTTTTTTTAAACATTGACTTTCTAGCTGGGAAGAAACTTTTACGTCTATTAGATGTTGGCACATCTTGTGGCATACAAATAGTTTCCTCCATTTCAGTTGCAATGATAATTGTATCATTTGCATCGTAGCGTAGCTTACGTTCTCCATTCTGCCAACGCTTATAGAGTATTTCTTCAAACTGGTATTCTTGCTTTTCGGCAATATTGTAAATATCATTATAATTTACTGTCATAGCATTTATCTTTTCGGGAGCACAAAAATTATCTAATGAATTGGCGGTTTGTTTGCGCGAGCTTTTGGCAAAATTCGGATATTGTCGCAATGGTTGTATGCTCTCGTTGTTATTTTGCCAAACGGCATCACGTCTCTGTGTAAAATCATTTGTTATACCACGTTTGCGAAACCAATTATATGCTAGCAATTCTTCCAATTGCAATTCCATATTGGGACGTGGATACAACTTACATTTGTTATATTGTGGATAGGAGCGTGGCTTTGCCTCATTCTCAATTGTCACTGGCGTTGGCCAATCAGGTTGAGGACGATTTTTAGATACAAAATTTGGAAACGGTTTGAAGGGTTTTTCAATAACAATTTCTTTCGTACTAACGTGCTTTTCACTTGTTGCTGCTGTTTCAGTTGTAGCATTATCCTCCAATATATTAAAACCCAAAATTGTTGTGTTCTTTGTAAATAATTTTCCCTTTTTCTTGTCATGCGCTTTATTCCATGGGCCAGGTTCTTTTTGATTTTCCAGATCCCGTGTGGCATCGATAATGCAGCGTGTAACTGATTTCTTTTCTTCTTCTGGGTTTTTATCATCATTAACAGCGACTGGTGATGGCAATAAAAAGTTTGGATTTTGATTTTCATCGGTGAACACAGTTACCGGTGCATTGCAACGACGTGTGGATGTATTTGCATCAATCTGAAGATAAGTGGGAATAAATAAGAATTTAAAAGGTAAATTTTACATATATCAAACATACCTGCACTGTTCCTGGTACGTAGCTTTTTACAGCCGTTCCCGTGCGTATGCTACCAACTTTTTTGCGATGACTGCGCAAGGAAGATAGCACTAAACGCCGCTCATTTAGCTCTTGATTAGCCAATTCAGTTTCATTAACATCGTCTTTGTAAAGAAAACGCTGCGATACGATAAAACAAAAATGTTGATGCGCCTCTTGTAATTCTTCTAATGGCTGGGCGCGGCAAGCAATGCCGCGTCTGAAGATTTCATTCGCCTTTTTGTAATTACCGCATAAATCATAACAATATGCCCAAGATATATAGAGATCGGCCACCATAGTACCAATACCTTCGCTTACAAGCTGCTGATAGCACTCTGTAGGATTTTTATGCATATCGATCTAACAGTAGGAAAGCGTTATATACAGAAAAGGATTAAAATTTTGTCCTTGAAATTAAATTTTTATTTTTTATTGATTTAAATGTTTCTTGCATTGGTTTCGAATTCAGTGAATTATTAATTAAATAAATAAAAATCTATACATAAATAGGCAAACGAAATCGGTTCAGTCCGTTTCTATACCTCACAAATCTCTTTTTTTTGTTGGAAAGGTTGTGCTCCTCTTCACAGTGCATAGGACTATAGTTATTTTTTAAGTGGGCGGTGCCACGCCCCTAAATGGAAAAAGCGCTCTTACAGCTAAGCCGCTGCATCGATTCTAACGAAATTTGGTATGGCACTAAGGAACAATAATATGACCATTATGTTTTTCAGTGGGCGGCGCCAGGCCCCTCAATGAAAAAAACGCTGTTACAGCTAAACCGCTGCATCGATTTCTTTGGTATGAAGATAGCACTAATATTAACATTATGTTTTTCAGTGGGCGGTGCTACGCCCCTAAATGGAAAAAATGCTCTCACGGCTAAACCGCTGCATCGGTCTCAACGAAATTTGGTATGGAGATAGGATTGGCACTAAGGAACGATAACATGACCATTATGTTTTCAGTGGGCAGTGCCACGCCCCTAAATGGAAAAAAAGCTCTCATGGCGAAAATACTGCATACGATTTTTATGAAATTTGGTAAAGATATAGAGTTAGCACTATATAGCACGATAGCATGATTGATTTTTATGAATTTTGGTATAGAAAGATATCAAAAATTGTTTGCTCTTTAGTAGGAGTTACACGCCTCTAAATGGAAAGTACGATATTGTAACTTAGCGGCTGCACCGATGCAGATAACCCGAACCCAAAGGAAGAATATTAAAAGCTTTTTGTGTTTTATAGACCAAGGAAGGGGATTAAAACTTTTTCCTTTATTTTATGGTCAAATCGAAATGGTCGAATTTCGGCCACAAGGCGAACTCTAGTAATAAAAAATCCATCATGGCAGAACTCTGAGCATTTCCAGCCCGCAAAGTACGGAAAATGTTGGTTTGACTCATATTTTAAATTGGATGTTGGGATCTATTGGAAGATCGGATTGTAGCTTAAAAATTTTTTGGTCTACATTTATGTTTTCCTAAAGTTACTTTTCATATCTGTGAAAATATGGCAAAAGTTGCTATCGCATGTTTTCATAATTTTTCAGGAGAGCAAATTTTAATTTTTAATTGATATCAAAAAATTACAAAATCCGGCTTTTCAAGTACTTTTCAAAAACTGCTCATATATACCGGCATTTATAAAATATCTGAACTTGAGCTAATAGGTCTCAATAAAAACTAAAACACTGATGGTTTTAATTATATTCATTTTTTATAATGTACAATATTTGCGCCGTCTGCTAGTCGGCATCATCAGAGGCTCTTAAACGTTCATATAACAATTTAGTTAGAATTACATACCACAAAACACATTTTGAATTTTAACATACATTATAAATGGAATATAAAATATTACATCAAATATTTTTGTCAAAAAACTAAAATTATTTTTACTAAGCACTTGTTTGTCGTCGGCTTGCCGTCTTGAATCAATTTCGTTCGTTTTTGTTTAATA
The DNA here is from genome assembly GCA_951812925.1 of Calliopum simillimum. Lineage (NCBI taxonomy): Eukaryota > Metazoa > Arthropoda > Insecta > Diptera > Lauxaniidae > Calliopum > Calliopum simillimum. Next base: position 92,843,719 of record OX638372.1, on the reverse strand, counting down.
GTTGTCTGTAAAAATGCGCGCAACTGTCTGTATCAGTTTTGTAGCTTAGACGCTTGTTTACGATGTGCAGTTTTTTTAGAATGAATCTCCTGGAGAAGATTGGTTCTTGTTGCTATATTTTAACATCTTTAAGGTTGGGTATGTGTCCTGCTTTTTTGCAATGTGCAGCTAGCGCTGTTTTTTTGATCCATTTGTTTTGTCTTTGATATGACATCTGATTTTTGAGCCGAAATTCTTGTTTTTAGATGTGTTTTGGTAGTTCCTACATACACCTTATCACATTTGTTGGTTCCATTCTCATTGAACTTTATTTCATAATCACATTTGATTTGTCCATTTTCTCTAGTTTGCTTTTTGTTTTACTAAACACTTCCCTTAAAGTATTATTAGTCTCATAAGCTAAATTGCACTGTGTTTTGTTGTAAATGTCCAATTCTTTAAATTTGCAAATAAAATCAAGTACGTAGGTGATAGATTTGTAAATTAAACTTTCGGTGGTCGATTCTTTACTTTGATTTGGTATGTGTTTTCGTTCTTTCATTAATTTATCAATTGTCAGTTTTGGGACGTTCTTGTCAATTTTGTCCTTAAACTCTACGGCATCACGAACATTGAATTTAGACTCTTTTGTCAAATTTTTTAAGATATTTCAGGCGAAATAACGCTCAAAAAAAACGAAATAACGCCCAAAAAATAATATGACGTAATAACGCCCAAAATAAAAAACAACGAAATAACGCCCAAAAATATGAAATAACGCCCAAAATCAAAAACGAAATAACGCCCAAATTATTTTCGTATAAATTTTGGCGATAAACATTTTGGATATAACGCCCAAAATTTATTTGTATGAAAATAATTTGGGCGTTATTTCGTTTTTTAACAATAAAAAGAAATAACGCCCAAAAAAAAGCGAAATAAAGCCCAAATTTTTGGGCGTTATTTCCAAATTGATTATCGCCCAAATTTATATGAAAATAATTTGGGCGTTATTTCGTTTTTGTTTTTGAGCGTTATTTCATATTTTCTGGGCGTTATTTCGTTTTTTATTTGGGCGTTATTACGTCATATTATTTTTTTTTTGGGCGTTATTTCCTAACGCCGATATTTCACTCATATTTACAAAGCTCATATGACGGGGGATCCTCGTTTCTAAATTTAGATTCTGGAACCCAACAAACAGTTTTATTCTTTTCAGTTTCACGCTTGAAAAAAGTTGAATTTCCAAATGTTTTCATTACCAATTTTCAAACGTTTGGAAAATTTTGTTTTATAGAATTTGTACAATTTATTTGCAAGGTTAAAGTGAACTATTAGAAAATGCTTCTTTCCAAGTTTTAGTAACAGTTTTCCAAACTTTCGAAAAATTTTTTATTTTATTTTTTTCAATGACTTATCGAGCTAAGTAAAACACAAGGCATTTGAATTATAACTGGAACGTTACGTCAGTTGATAAGATTGTAGACTCATAACTTGGAAGTCATAGGTTCGATTCTCAGTAAACATACATTTTTTTATTTTTAATTAAATTTGAAAAGAATATAAAAATATTGAATAAAAACATTTGGAAAATATTGTATTGTATAAAAACGTTTATGATAAGTTTGTTCCAAATTTTTTTCACAAGCTTGTCAGGAAAGGTATCATTTCGATTATTAAATAATTAAAATTCCAAGTTTCCAAACATTTTTAAAGTTAAATTCCAAACGAAATGTTTGCTTCAATAAGCGTATAAGTTGCTTTCCAAATGTTTTTGTTTGTTGGAGACTTATTCGCTGAGCAAATCTGTCTTAGTGGTGTTTTTTCTTTATGGGTTTTTGGCAGTTCATAGATTTTATTATTTATAAAAGCTATATGCCAACCTTTCGATGGCTTTATCTCTGAATATAGATACGATCGATTATATTTTCTTTGTTAGAATTATAAACTTAAATAGAAAAAGTTTGGTTCAAGTTAAATTTAGGAGCTTCAATACACTTAAGGGGCTGTCCATAAACTCAGTGACGCTAAAATTAGCTATTTTGAACCCCCCCCCCTATGTGACGGTAGCTTCATATAAAAAATAAATAAAATACAACAAGCGTGACGCTTGCTCGAAAGCCCCCCCCCTCTAGGAGCGTCACAGAGTTTATGGACAGCCCCTAAGTCAATCCAAGTATCGGGCGAATGAAATCACCTCAAAATATAGCATTTCATAACCCCATGCGATCTTTTGGAGTTACAATATAAGAAAAAATTAACACTTTAAACTTTTATTCATACTCACAAACTTAATGTACAACTTAATAAGGCGTCGATCCTGATGGTAACGCGTTTCATGTTCAAAATACGTCAAACATTTTGTTAGCACTTCTTCCAAACCAGATTCTTTGCCACCCGATGGAAAACTTTGCTCGATCCAAGTAACGTAATCGTACCAAACTTCCAAAGGATCATCTCCGTCGTAATTATGAATTGCCTGCTCAAGTTCCTTGCGCTGAGCCTGTAATTCTTGAGGCGACTCAACTCGGAGGGACGCCTGCAGAATACTTGCATTACGTCCAGTTGCAAGTGGTTGTATATTTTCTTTTGCATCATCGAAATCCATTTTAATAAAATCGTTTCACCAAATTTATGTATATGCAATACAAATTTTTTTTTTTACAAATTTTCAAGCGCCTTTTTCAAACTTTGTTTTTAACATGAAGTTGGCTGTATTTCGCATAATATTTGATATGACACAAACACTGAGCTTCGTTTAATATGTGATTTCGAATTAAGGAGTTGCCACCTTAATACTTTTCTTTGACAAGGGATTAGGTAAAGGAAAAATTTATGCGTTTTTAACCTTTTTCGTAATAAACTGTCAGTATGGCAAAGCTGTTATGAATTATTTGAAGCGCTGATTTTAAAACGCATTATGAAAAAGCTAAAAGCCATTTCAATAATTTAAAAGAAATTAAAATAAATTATTCTAAAATATAAGTGAAAAAAGTGCGAATAGTGTTGTGATTTAGTTAAAAACAAAGTTGTGCGCGAATTTTTTGCGTTCTGGTTTTAACAGATCAAAGTTTGGTTATTTCACCAAGCTGGAACAACAAGGCAATTGGTAAGTGTTAAATGTTAAGAAATACTTAGCTCCCGTTGAGCTAATTCCAAGACAGCTCAAACACTGAATGAATTAACATAGGTATCCATAAGACTGGTTAGTTAGTTCAACAGTGGCTCGAAGTTTAGTTCCCCGGGCAAAATTTTTTCTTCATGTTTCAAGAACTTTACGGTTTTTGAAAATGGTTTGCGATTCATTAAATTTACATGGTGCTTATTTACACCATAAAGAAACTTGTTCTGCCAGGGGAACGAAATTCGCAATCAATGTAATGTTTTTCATACTCTGCACCAATCTAGTATCCATAAGAGCATCGCCCAATGGTCGAAATTCGAACACAATTTAATTATCTTACGCTGTGTAGCATTTTCCTGTTCATTCTGTTCTAATTTTAACTTTCTGCAATTCCTACAAATACCTTCCGAACATAGAGAAAAAGGAGTCACAAGTTCTAACTTGGGGTATTTATTTATAGATTCCATATCTAAGCGGAAAAACCCCTACTGCCGCATTTTAAGTTTTTTACTTATATGGAAGGTGCTATGGGAGGTGCTATACCTTCTTCTCCAAATTCATCTATTATTTGCTCAAAACTTGCACCGATCATCGCAAGTATTTGTGTGGAATTTGATTGCATAGTCTCAAATAACACTTTTAGTATAAGATTTTGAAGATTTCTCTTATATGGGAGGTACAACGCCATGTTTTCCAAATTCAGCAAGGTATTGTTTAAAAATTTCTGGTATTTACGTCTACATATTTTAGTTATTTTGTCGTAAATAATTCTTTTAATATTGCATTTAGAAATGTTCAGGACAAAAAAAAAAAAGGATACTGTCAACCTTATATACTTTTCCATACCTGCCACGCCTTCTCTGTTTTACAAACAAAAAGCCAAACTAAATATGCCCTAAGTGCAAGGTATCAAAAGAAACATGCTCCTTTGTTAAACATTTCTAATACAAGATTGTAAATCACAACATCTCTCAAGTGGAAAATAAATTTTGTCCAAGGAAACTCTTTGCACGTTTCTAGCGTTTGAGACGAAAGAAGTATTAGAATATTATTGCAAATAAATTCGAATTGTGCCTTTATTTGGCGGAAATTCAAATCATACCCATTATGCGCTCGATTTTTTTAACAAAATCCAAAAAACACGAAAAATCCTTTAGGTGCGATTTTTTACGCTACATTTTCGTGTATTTCGTTAAAGTTTAAAAAATACATTTTCATTTCGTTAAATCTACTTGCTACTTCAGTTATGGCAATGTGTATCCGTTGTGAATAATATCCTGAACATTTTCCATCAGTAGCAGTCGCTTTGTACTGCACGTTCTAGAGTAAAATTATAATCCTCATCTACTGACATTTGTCGCGTCAACAGCGCCAATATACCATCAACTTGCGTTTGAGTCACTTCATATACACTTTTTTGACAAAGTTCTGGTGCAAATTCAAAGGGAACACCTTGAACGTAGGGAACTGGCGTTGTAGGGTCGTTAGGCCTTGCTACCGACGGCTGAGCTGCTGCTGCAGGATTATATGCGCCTGGATATGGCAAACCAGGATTGCCGAAAGCTGGCAGCATTGGTGGATACAAAGGACCAGCGGGTGGCCTTTTTTCGATAAAAATGAAATCATCTCCACTGTTCGCTTGCGAGTTGGGACCTTGAATCACTTCCTCTGGTGGTGTATCTGGTGGACTTTGTCTCTTTTTTGAGAAAAATGAAAGCATTTCTTACTGTTTGGGATTTTCTAAACTATTGATTCAAGGGTTTTTTTCTTTTTAAACCACTGTTTTTAGAATTTATAATTATTTCGTAGTTTGTTGTGTTTTGGTAAAATTGCGATTTAATATTCTGACGTTTTTAATTAATGACAGTGTTGGGATGTGTTCAATATGTAAAGTTATGTGTCATCAAAAGATGATTCTGTTCATTTTTCCCAGTAGGAAATTCAGAGCAGAAAACAGTGTTGCAGTGTTTTTTGGTCATATAACACAGCCATAAAAAAATAAAAAATGTGCAGTTTTATGTACTTTTTGACGCTGAGTCCGACTGCATCCTCAGAGTATACCTGCAGGATTTCGAGATATCAATGCTTGAAGTTGAAGAAAACGCAGTGTTTACTCTTATAGCGTAGCTACAGGACAAGTTCAATTTTTTTTTAATGGCGTCAAATGGACACACTCTTTCTCATGAAAATATACTTCGAACTTTTCCAATAGGACTCTTACTTTCCGAATTATGATCCTTTGAATAGAAGGAATTTCAGCTACCATACAAAAGACTTAATTATATTAGTATCGAAAAACCGATTTATGGCCAAAAGCACTAAAAATTAATTACAATCTGCTGCTAGGTATGAAATCTGTTAGTGCCAATAACGGGATGCCCTGATATAAAAAATAGACAAGACCACGCCCCCAAAGTATTTTGAAAAAAATATTTATTGGAAGGCTGGTTTTTGTTACTAGATACATTAATCACGGAAATCAAATCATCAGACCAATTTCGCGACATCCAAAAGAATTCGACAAGCATATTATATATACATAGATCTTTGCATAGATTAGTCGAGAATAACAGGAAAAAATTAAATGTAGCACATGCCAAAGTTCTAGTTTTATTGTATTTCCCTTGTTATGCATTGCCCTGCTGTTGTAAATCGTCGATGTTATACTTCTCTTGCATAGCGCCTTCGTTTGCAAGAATATTTGGCGGGACGAAACGTAAGCTCAAACTAGCAATGACATTTGACACATGCTTGTTTGGTAATAAGCTCTCGTTATATTGCAAATTCATCTTCACCTCGGCATAAGGGAGCCTTGGAAAAAGAGGAATCGCAAAGGCTCGCAATAGGAGGAGTAGTTTCATGTTGGAGTTATGCTCTCCGTGGGAGTTAAAGGATTGTATATACGAACCGAAAATTTGTATTGATCGTACATTGTATTTGGCATAACTTACTTGTACTAAAACTCTCATAAACTAATTTAGAACCATAAAATGAAATGGAAAGTCTAAAATTCAAAAAAAAAAAAAATTTGGTGAGGTGTTGGTAAGCCAATATCTAGTTCGAAGTGATACATAGTGGATAAAATATGGTGCGTCGTGCACTCTACACCTCCATTGAAACCGAAAAAAGAATAGTTTCAGAAATATGACAAATTAATTATATTGGGGGCGTGATCTAATCTGTTCAATATATCTATGCAAAGATTGCAGTATATATGTCCGATTTTTTGTCTAGTTGTTTTTTTAACTAGCTTAGCTAGAGGGAAGTAGGAGATCATCCGATGTGCGGCACACCCTAAGCAGGGGCAAAATGGGATATAGATGGCGGCAAAATGAGAAATAGATATTATATTCTTCTATATTACGTGTATCTATTGAGGATCTTTTCTTTATAGTCACACCCTGTTCCACTGGCCTTTTTCTTCACTTAGGCAGCTCTCAGTAAAATCTAGGAGCTTGCAAAATCGAGATAAAAGACATGACAATTTTAATGTTAATTGTTTTTTTTTTTAATTTTATGTGTTTTAATTTTAAAAATTGGAATTGAAAATCACTGAGTGGAGGTTTTGAACCCCCGTCGCTCTGTACAATCCTTAGACCGATACACTATCGTTTCTTTATGATAATGAAATTTAGAAATTTTTACCATACCAACTTAGTCTTTGTCCTACCCTTTTAACTATGTTAGAAATGGAGCATGACTTTGAATTATACACCATAAGGTATTTGAGTATAAATATGCACAAAGTTAAAATTATTTTAATATTTTTCCATGTAAAATTAAATGCAAATTTTTCAATATTAACAACGACAAAATACGCGGTCACACAGAGTTATTTGTAGACAGTGCAATTTTTGAAAAACTATAAACTGTTTTAAAATATTCTGAAAAAAATCAGACATATCTTTATATTACATAATAATACGCAAAACAAAAATAGTGATGAGCATAATTAGTCTTGGTCTTGATTCTTGGTTTTGGCCTTGGTAATTTTGCAAAAAATGCTGATATCATTGCAAGACCAAGATGCTAGGGTCTTGGTCATGCTCACTATGATTATCAAGACCAATACTGCTTTTTAGTCTTATGAATTTGTAGTTAATAGGTGTGGCACGCCCCTTTCAAGCATAAAATCTTGTATAAACTCGAAATTTCGCATCTTAAAAACCCAACTGCTTTGTAAAAATAAGGTTTGGAAATTTTGAATACTCAACAATCTTAGAAATTTTTTCAAGATGACCGAGACCAAGACTAAATGCCCACGGTTAAGACCAAGACCAAGACTCAATATCAAAACCAAGACCAAGACTCAATGTGCAAGAACAAGACCAAGACCAATACTGCGATGGTCTTGGTCTTGGTTTGCTCATTACTGACAAAAACTTGTCTATCTTTTTTTACTATGTTAGAAATGGAGAACGACTTTAAATTATACACCATTAGAAAGGTATTTGCGTGTAGATGTGCAAAAAGCAATAAAAAATTATGTTGGTGTTTTGACTTTAAGCCCGGTAAAATTAAATACAAATTTTTCAATATTAACAACGAAAAAATACACGGTTACACAGAGCTGAAAAATGATAAAGCACAAAGAGAAAAACAAAAGGCATATCACTGACTTCATGTTTTTTGTTTTGTTTATATTTCACTTGAATTATACTAGGGATGATGCTTTTCTATTTCGTACCAAATAGCAAAAAAAAGCACTAAAAGTGTCCAAAAAGTACTAAAATTATTTAATACATTTGTGGTCGAATTTTGACCACTGGGCGATTCTAGTAATTTTTATTATGCTACAATCGAAACATTTCCTTGTAAATAACATTTGTAGGATTAGTAAAGTGCACAAAGACTTAAAAGGTTACATTGGATACGATTTCGTACGAAAATTATGTCGTACGACCAAAACATAAGTATTAGCTTTGTTTGACGAACTTAGATCAGAGTAGAGCAGAGCAGAGTAGAGCAGCTTTTGAAAACTGTCATATGACTTTTAGAGCAGGCTAGAGTAGAGTAGGGCAGAGCAGAAATTTCGAAAAACACAAAACAAACAACTTTGAGAAAATCAGCAAATATTTAGAAATATTTACATATTTTTACGTTAAAAATGAAATATAAATATCAAAATTGATGATAAATTTTAAAAATACTAAGGGGATTCCTTTAAACTCGTAAAAGCCTCGAAAAGCACGTAAACCTCGAAAACTTTCGAGTCTCGTAAACAAAATTTAAAAATTTGTATGAAAAAAAAGTTTACCAGGCCTCGAAAACTTACGAGGCAAATTCGATGCGTAAATAGCCTCGAAAAAGTACGAGAGCGATTGTTGTCAAATAAATGTATTGAAAAATATTTTTTGTTTTGAAAATTGAATTTGAATTGATTATTTTTCGAATTATATGACAGCTGATACGTTGCTTACACGTTTTTAGAAATGTGTGTTCCTGAAAACAAGCTCGTAAACTTTCGAGTTTTTCATGGTTTACGAGTTTACGAGATTAAAGGTATCCCCTTATTTATTTGGTTTTGAATTTTCTTATGAAAATTTGCTGCTCCAAGCTGTTCTACATAAAAACCTAGAGCAGAAAAGCAGTTTGGAGCAGACTCATCGAACACTTTTCATAGTAGAATAGAGCAACCTAGAGCAGAAAAAACTTTCATCGAACACTTTTGACTGCTCTCACTTGCTCTAGAGTACTCTAAAGCAATCATCAAACAAAGCTTAATAAAATTTTATTAATTTTTCAATATTCTGCGACCGAAATATTTTCGTATGACACTAATATTATTAAAACCCTTTCAGGGGTTCCCAACTTATAATAATTTTTATAAAAGATATATCTCAATCTTCCGATGGCTATATCTCCGAAAGTAGGTCCGACAAGAACTTTTTGTTGTTGTTGTGACCAATTTTCAGAGCCCTACTTGAGCAAAAAGAAAAGAAAAGAAACAACAACAGTTTTTAAAGTAAAATTTTTCTAAGTTTTAATTTTCCTTTGCTTTAATTTACAAAATATTTTGTGAGTAAAAATGGAATAAGTCATACAAAAGTATAACAAATTTTTAAATTTATTATAAATGAAAGTGGAATAAGTCCATTCAGACCAAAAAAACTCAACTATTTTCTATTACACTTGTAAAAATTTTTACAGCATAACAAAATTTGATTAATTTACAGTGGTAAACACTTAACACCGGTTTAATAACGCTTGCCAATATCTTTAATATCTCAGCTTATGAAAAAGTGGACTTATTCCACTTTCAAAAAAACCCATTCATTTATCGCTTTTATCGCTTTTATCGAATTACTTCTTAACGGTTATTTTTTTTTTTTGCAAATTACTTTTAGATAATGTAATTCTCCACAAAAGAGATATTTGCACTTTTTATCGTGCGACTCATTGTTCATAAGTTTACGCAGTTTGCAAATTAACACAATTGAGGAGTGGCCGTACCAAAAGGCCTAAGTACCATTTCGAGGCAAAAGTAATGTAATAGTTTTTATGTGCTTTAAAGTCGGTTGTTTGGCTGTTATAATTTTTTCAAAATAATGACAAATTTCCAACTATCAGGTCAATTTTTGGTGAAAACAGAAAACAATTTCATTAATTTCTAACAAAATGTCACCTGTTTCATATAATGACACTACTTTTGCCTCGAAATGGTACTTAGGCCCTTTGGTACGGCCACTCCTCAATTGCTTCTGCGCGTCAAAAGACACGCCTAATATACGAGTTAGATTACCACTCTGGAATCTAGTTTTCGTAAATAAAAACGAATGATCCAAACATGCGAAGTGCTGCTATCCCTAAAAGTGTCAGAAACGTATTTGGGGCATTGTGAACTTAAAAAGGATAGATTGACCAAGCGATTTGATTTTTCAAAAAAATTAGTTTTAGCCGAATCTGGCATTATTCGCCTCATATGCGTCCTGTTCAAATCTATTGTCTTCTGCAGTTTAATCACATGCATACTTTAATACGTAGGTGCAGGAATTCGAACCCTTGTGCTCCTTTTCGAAGCATTGTCGAATGTATTTCAGACTCGATTTTACCTGAATCAAGTCATAAGCAAACCTAAGAAAGGCAGAAAAACGGAACTAAGTACAAATGAATGACAATTTTTTTTAAAATAGTTTTTTTTTTCCTTCTTCATTTTATTCTTTTTACAATGACTAATTAAAACTATTGTTAAGTGTTGACCATTTTTTATAAATTATTTACAATTCAGTTGAATTTGTATTTGTTTTGTTGTTACATATTGCAGTTTTTATTTATTGTATGCTCATATCCCCATTTGGTGTTTGCATGCATCATACTCTTTCAATAGTTTTCTTTTGAAATCTCGTTGATTGTCCGGGCGTTAGTAAGTGTGGCCCACAATGGTGATTGTATGCTGGCCAATGAATAATGCTCAGCATCTAAGGATGTGGATTTCTTGATCTTGGGACGTTTTCTAGAGGAGGATGTTTTGCTGCTACAGCTGCTGCTCGAGGTGGTTAACGATGAATCAATGGATTTAAGCTTACGTTTCAGCGAGAGCTTTGACCTTTTTTCAGGTTCAACTGAAAAAGTAGTTTCTTGTTCGGTTTGCTGAAATGCTGAATGCTGGTGTTGCTGTTTTACTATTTGTTAGCTCGAAAAGGACATTTTCAATGATGTTGTTTCCAGCGGTGATTCAGCATTTAGTATTTCTGTTTGCGTCTGTTCAACATCGCTGCGTTCCTCCATAACCGTGTCCAATTCAAGCGAGGGAAAACCTTGACTCAGGCTTCGTTCAGGACGTAAACTGATAGCTCGCGACGATCGGTAATCTAGAAAAAAAAAATTAACATGTAAGCAATTTAATCTTTCAGTCTCGGAGTTTTTGTAAAATTGAAAAAAATTTAATAAAAATGTATACACTGAAAAAAAAAATCTAGCGATATTTATACAAAAATTCTTGCAATAGAGCACAATACATTGACATCAAAAATAATAGATTGTGCTTTTCATATACTATACATATATAATATTCCAGAAACTTTCTTCACCAATTGAAAAGTGACCGGACCAAAGGGCCCAAGTACCAGGCAAAAGTAATGTCATAATATGAATTGAGTAACATTTTGTTAGAAATGATTAAAATTGTTTTCTGTTTTAATGAAAAATTTACTTGATGGTGTGAAATTGATGGCATTACGTTGAAAATATGATACCGGTAAAATAACCGATTATTATAGCAAATAATATGAATGACATTACTTTTGCGTAACGGTACTTAGGCCCTTTGGTACGGGCACTCCTCAATTATTACCATAAGAATTCTGGAAAAATTTCTTAAGTAGTTTTTAAAACTTATGTGGCTGTCCAAAAATATGTGATCAGTGATCAAGTGGTTTAGTTATCACTTACATATATGTTAAGGCTGTGCCATAATTCGCGCAAGAATTGAACTGAATAGAAAAGACATTTTTTCCATTGTATTTTTTTTATTGAAATATAAAGTACATAGAATAGGGTTATCTATAGGATATCGGACAGATGACCTCCACGGCTAACTGGCAGATACGGACTCTTTTGGGCATGATCATTTTGCATAAATGTGGCTGAATATCGTTCATGCAGTGTTGAACCTCTTTCTTCAGTCCATTTTTACTAATCCTAAACTGTCATCTGTCAAACTGTTTTCTTTTTTGGTTGGCAACTCTACCACACAAATGGCGCTAAGTTCAATTCTTGCGTGAATTATGGGACACCCCTTACTATCATTGCGGCAATTATAAAATCGTATACTGGTTAATGTAATGTTTAAAAAATATATTTTTGATGAGAAATCATCGACTTATAACAATTTAATAAACGATTTTTAATGAACAAATACACCTTTTCAAAGACATTGAAGTTAAACTTTGTTTTTGTGTGTCGGAAAAAAGTCACAACAAAAGCTTTTGAAATGATTTTCTGTTAAACACTATTTCTATATACAAAAAAATGTTTTGTTTGACTTTTTTAATAAAAGCGTCAAGGTCTGTTTAAAAGAATGGTACACATTTAAATTGACATCCTTTAAGTTTGCTTTGTTTAAGTCGCAAAAAAAAAAAAAATTTAATGGTAACCATTGAAATATGTGACCGTCCATTGGAAAAGGTACCTTATCTTCACTTACAAAATTTAGCAGTACTGCTATAAATAAGATATAAAACCAATAAAAGCGGTCTTACCGAACCTCTACCCTGTAAAAATTGATCATTGATAAACTCTAAACTTCACTTGGTTCACTTGTATGGTCTGCCGTCTGATCCAAAAATAGTAATCTTACTTTCATTCAAGAAGAAGACATTTTTCCAAAAGAAAAAATCTTTATGGCAGTAAGTTTTAGTAAACAGCAACCGAGCCTCTTGATGCTTCTTCTTTATTAAAGAAAAATATTAGACCAAATGTAAAACATGAACGTGGTTCACTAATAGTTTGGGGCTCTTTTTCAGCAGCTGGGCCTGGAATACTACATTTTGTTGATGGAAGTAAGGATCGTAAGATTAGTTTGAACATTTTAAGACTAAATTAACTGCAATGTAAGGATAAACTAGGTCAATGTAGTGATATGTATTTTTACCAAGCTAACGATCGCAGGGTCCAGATATAAATGCTTTTGAAATCTTGTGGAATTATATGGACGTAAAAGTTCGCCAGCACAATATTTCTTCAAAAACTGAACTGAAAAGGGTATTGATGGAAAATGGGAAAAAATTTATCCGAGATATTGTGAAAAACTAATTCAAAGGATGCCAAAAGGACTAAACATAACAATTAAAAACAAAATAATGAAACGGGGATCCCCCACATATGAGCATTGTAAATATGACAATTTTCGTGATGCCCTAAAGTTTAACGAAAAAATTGGATATACAATTATGAGGACGTAGTGATGGTATCTTTTGATTCCGGTGGAGTTTCCGATCAAAATTATTGAGAAAAAAAAAAAAAATGGACCAAATTAAGTACGTTCACAAAAATCAGCAAACAATTATTTGTGGACATTTTGAAGTTCTGTATTAAGGACAATAGGTATTTCAAATACAAGGACAAGACGTACGCGCAAAACACATAATTATGGAAAATATTCTTGACACCTGTATGGAAAAATTATATATAACACCTACATTAATGACGAAATATGTGGATGATTTATTTACAATAGTTAGGGAAAGTGCAATCAAGAAGACGTTAGATATATTTAATAGTTATAACAGACAAATTAACTGTATAATGAAAGAAGAGTATGATGGTAGTCTTGCATATTTAGACGCGCTTTTACGAATGTAACGTTCGCAACGCAGGATTAGCCCATATGTTCCTTGGCTTATTGATAGACTTTTCACAAAATAATTTGACTCTGATTATACCAATTTTATGAACTTTAACCATTATTTGCAAGAATCGAAAATTCCATGCATTTTTCAACTTAGAAATTTATAACAATTACGTGAAAATTTTAATAATGCAACATTTTTTTCGGACCTAATACACAAAATTTGTTTAGCTGCATAGCGAAAAAAACAAAAATTCACAAAAATAGCACACTTAAAATGTTTGAGTTCTTCATCAAAGATTTTTTAGAGGTTGCTCCCTGTCACAGGACATTGATTTTAGAAATCGAGCCTAAAGTTACGTTACGTTTTGTGCAGTTTCAAACAACTTATAGCATGAAAGTACGCTATGCCTTTGTCAAATTTGTCCTACAAGACATAACACAAGAGCATAAAAGTATGCTAGTATTTTCAAACGCATCATATTTAAAATTATCATTGGCCCTATGCTCCTCCTAGGAGTTAAAGGAGAATACATACATATTTAAAATTATACAAAAAAGTAGCATATTTTCAAGCATAATGTTCAACGGGTGACATGTTCGAAATTTTAGATTTGTCACTATTTCTAAAATCAATGTCCTAAGGAAGAGATCAATTTTCCTAAAAGTTTTGATGATGATGCAGTATTCAAACATTTTTTTCGTACTAGTTATTTTAGTGAATTTTTTTTTTGTGTTAAGTTGCCAAACAAAAATGTTTTCCATACAAATTTTGTGTTTTTGGTCAAAAAAAAAAAAAAAAAAAACTAAATAAATTTTAGCAATATTAAAGTTTTCACCAGAGTCAAAATATTTTGTGAAAAGTCTAACAATAAGCCAAGGAACATATTTGAATGGTTACCAGAAAATCCTTTTTTTATTGCGTGGTGAACGACAAACCTTAGTGTTAAGTATGTTGTTTAGATTAAAAAATTGTTTTTTTTTTTGACAGTAGATATTGTGTTTCAGTACCATTTAAAAAAAGTTAAGTGCTTTTTAAATTGATTCTCAAACATTAATGACACACAAGCTGATACATACAACGGAATAATTAAAATAAAAAAAAACTAGTAAGAGTGGTACTTTTGACCTGGTCAAAAATAAGATACCCTACACTGCAATATTTAAAAAATTTTGTTTGTAAGGGAGGTGCCACGCCCTTTCGACCGAGCTCACTAAGTTGTTGCGCAGATTTTACTCTAACTATAACTCACTCCTCTTCACCTTATGGTTAAGAAGGAAGCAGCCTGTGCGGCCCTCAGACTACCTCATTTCCAACAACTTAAAGAAAGCAATCTAAATCCTGTGAAAAATATTTCCAAAGACAGACGGACATGGCTACATACAAAAACTAAAGAAGAAACGTATGCTGAAGACCTATAGATTTCAAAAAGTACCAGATCGTCCCGATGAAAAGCAGCTGGAGGCTTAAAACCAAGCCCGAAAGTTATATAATGATTTCCTGACTAAATTTGACTGTAGCGTAATGGACGATGAAACACACGTTAAGGCAGATTTCAAACAGCTACCGGGACACGAATATTCCAAAGTGTTTTTTTATGATCACTGTTAATTTTGTATCTATCTCTTCGTAATACTCAGTTATCGATTTTCTACCTTGACTAAGGATACTCAATTCATTTTGTAAAGTTGTGAAGTGCATTGAAGAAGGATAAGGTTGCATTCGCGGATCCGTTAATTTTATTTCTAAAATGTTAACATCCTTCAAGGTAATAATTTATTGCAAATTTAGCGACTTCACGATACGTCGGATATGTATTATTGTCCCAATTCAATTATTTACTCGCAAGATTGTTACATATCTGACTCGATCCATCCCATTTTTTTAACGATTTTCATAATGATAAAAATAAAAGTACATTTTGCATGCTTAATGTATAAATTATAAAAAAAAAACTTAAACTAAAATATAAAGTTTAAAACAATTCTCAAAACGAATATCAAATGCATTTTTCAACAAACCATTACAACACTTAAACTCACTAAGCCTATGAATTGGACTAAATCTGACCAGGCTAACAGCATGGTCCTGCATATCGTAATTTCGTCGACGATCACGTTCGCGTGCTAATTTCGCACGTCGTCGTAAGCAACATATAACGATTAACGCCAATATCGGGAAACCAAAAATGCACGAAACGATGGGTATCACAATTGATTCTGGTGAAACTGTAAGAAAAAGAGAAAATACAAAACAAATATTACATAAGCACTTTAATAAATTTGGCATACATTTTTAAGGACTAACGAAATTACTCGTATATAAAAATAACGAAAATTAGGGCTTAAAATTGTAATCTAACTAGTGTTGATCAAAATCACTCTTGTTAACTTTTCCAGACCAAGACCAAGATGCTGATATAATTTAAAGCCGAAGACCAAGACTACTATGGCCTTGATCAAGACGAATACTGCTATTCGGTCTTGGTCATTTATAGTTTAGCGGTGTCACGCCTTTACGGAATTTAGCATTATAAAAATCCAACTGTATACAAAATTTAGTAATTTTTTCTATAATTTTTTATTTCTAAGGTCAAGATCAAGACCAGGAACAAAATTATTATCAAGACTAAAACCGAGATCAAGACTGAATGCCCAAGACAAAAAACAAGACTCAATATAAAAACTGAAAACAAGACTCAATGTCGATGACCAAGTCATTTGTAAAAAGCTCTGGTGCTATTTTCCAACAATGAAAAAATCCTTGCAACCAAATTCCACAAAAAATTGTAAAATTAATAAAATTAATCTTCTGGAATAATCAAACTCAATAACTGATAGCCAATATTTTTCACCAAAGTAAGGAAAATAAGGTTTTCCAAATTCAAAAGAGAAGGGATTCAGAAACATTTACATTATAGGCTACAATAGTCGGGAATTGCTGCAGAATCTAATTCTGATTGAGGACATACAATGGTTCTTCGGTTCTTAATGTTTATCAAATAGGAAAATCACACCAAACCAATACATGGGTTTTCCACTCCAAGATAATTCTTTTCCACATCATATTAATCGTTTTTTTACCCTACACCCAGGGTATATTCACTTTGTCCTTCCGTTTGTAACGCTGAAAAGGAGGCGTGGCAGGTATGAAAAACTATATATGAATCGGCAAATATTAAAAGGGCGGAAGTCAATAAAGAGCAAAAGTAATGTCATAATATGAAATAGCTGTCATTTTGTTTCTAAAATTAATCTCTGCTTCCACAGAAAGTTTACCTGATGGTGTTGGAAAAATAATATCGGTCAAATAATCATTGAAACAATGGCCGGAATCACGCCCCCTAAAGACTAAACTAGTCATATCTCCCAAACTAGTCAACGCAAATGTATAAAATTTGGTATATACAATGAAGCAAAACACGCCAAGTGTACCAGGTTTAAATTTTTTTGTCTACGATTTCGCTCAAATTTGGCAATATGGTAGATCCGGTGTGCAAGAACAACAATCCGAGAGGATTTGGTCCTAGTACCATTTGTTGTTAAAATACAGGGTGTTGAAGTTGGCGTTTTTAGTAATTTTCATGAAAAGGGTGTTTTTTCAAAAATTTTTAGCTTACACTAAAGTTTGTAAATTTATAAATCTAAGTTACTGGTCCCATTCATTTTGAAGTGTTCTTTTTATAAAAAAATATTTCTTGGTGAAAAAATTTTTTACACTTAAAAATACTTTTGAATTTTTTTTAAAAAAACCCCCCTTCGATTTTTATTAAAAGTACTTTAAGCTAAAGCATGATTTATAAGCTTTAAAATGACGTATGACTCAAGATGGGATTCGGACGCTACATGGGCATTTTTGGCTTTTGAACGCCCGCTGAAGGCAAAAATCTTTTTTAACTCGAGAGGAAAGCATCTTACGTAAAAAGTGTACTAGGCAAAAAATGCTTAGAATCGTCTCAGAAATACGTGTGATTTTTTTTGGAATTTTTTAAAAGTTTTTTTTTTTGAATAATTTTTGAAAATTTTTTTTATTAAAAATTTTTGCAAAAATTATTGAAAGAAAAAAAATTTTTTTTTAACTTTTCAAAAAATTCCGAAAAGAAACCACACGTATTGCTTGTATGTACTTTTGTTACATCAAATAACAATAATTCTGAGCGTTAAAAAATGCGACATAAGACAACTTTTAAAAAATGCAACGATAGATCTGAAAATTCTCGCTTAAATCAAGTACACCACTTCTGTTTTTACACGGTTTTGATTTAACACGGGTTAGAAAAAAAAAATTTATTCCGTTTTTAAACGAGTTCATTCGATTTAGTACGATTAAAAAAGCTGTTTGATTGAAATTTAAACAAAAAAAATATTTTTACTAACCTTATTCTTTTAGAAATTTAATTAGGGAATTACTGTTACTATTTTTTCCGGATATGGAACTAATTCCTTTTTTTCTATGTACATACTTTAAATCTTTTTTACACGGTTTTATTTGGAACGCATCTACCGTGTAAAAACAGAATTGGATGTATTGAAAACAGACGCTACACCTTTTCAAGCTCAAAATGAGAATGTGTAAAATTATAATGAGAATATATAAATTGATATTGAGAATTGTAAATTCATATTGAGAAAAGAAAAATTAATGATGAGAAATGTAAATTCATTTTAGGAAAATATAAATTGATAATGAGATATAGTAAAATGATAATGGGCCCTGTAAATTGATAATGAGAAGTGGAAATTCTTATTGAGAAAATAAAAATTAATAATGAGAAAATATATATTCACACTGGGCCTCAATAAGTTACAGGTGCGAGTTTAATCTCAGGGAAAACTGAATACGTACGTCGATCAAATCTTATTCATATGTGTCAAATAGTTTCAGTGATATGACAAGTTTGATTTTTTTAGAAGAAGGGGGCGTGACCCCGCCCATTTTTTATTAAAAATTTTTTTCCCAGTGCCAATTACATATTTACCGAGCCTCATTCCCCTGAGTCCAATATTTCCAGAGATACAAGAATTTCGCTTGGAGGGGGCGTGGCATCGCCCATTTTTTTATTGGATGCAAATAACTTTAGCATTGTTCATACACATACTAAATCTCATTCACTTATCTCAAATAGTTTCAAAGATAGGACTGATTCTTGCGATTAAGGCCCAATTTTTCCATATAAATAGCGTTTTTCCGACCTTCAACGGCCTTGCGGCATGGTCAAATATTTTCCGATCGGAACCAAAATTTTTATGATTGAAACTTACTCCAATAGGAAACTTTTTAGTCCCTGGGAGCAAGGTTTTTTCATTTTCAAATTTAACGATAGGTCTAATAAATATGCATACATATATACATTTCTTCTTTATGCGGAAGTGAAAAATGTGTGTGTATGTAAATGAAAAAAAAAAAGCATAACTTTGCAAGAGGAACAGATAGGATTTTGTTGAATCCAACGAATTTTTCATCAAGAATTAATAATATATCGACGTACGTATTCAGTTTCCCTTGAGATTAAACTCGCACCTGTTACTTATTGAGGCCCAGTGTGTATTCATAATGAGAATATGTAAAGTCAAAATGAGAATATAAAAATTCAAAATAAAAAGCTGTCATTTTGTGAGATAGATGCAAAATTATTTTTATTAAGTGCATTAAAGTTCAAAATATCTACTCTTCAGCACTCATGTTGTTAAATGCAACCGCATCCGCAAAAAACGTGGTTGAGTGTTGTACAGCTCTCCATCATTGCAGCCGCTGCTCGCACACACCGGTGCAGTATCAGTTGGTATATGAAAATTCGATTTGACATTCATCTTAATTTTAGCACAAATGTTCTCAGTAGGAATAAGCATAGGCGAATAAGGGCTCAGAAACAAAACTGTTGCTTCTTTTGCCGAATGCTCCACCACTGCTGCGCCTATGTTCTAATGATTTGGAGCGTTATTGCAAACTATGTACATATAATTAGGTTAGGTTAGCGCGGGAGATGGCAGTTGCCATCATAACTTAGGCCGCGATAAGGCCCATTGTATACCCGATATATAACTTCGTTGTGAACCATTTAGAAATTTTTATAAACTCCAATATGGATTTGGGACTCTTATGAGCTATATCTTCAAGAGAGTCGAAGAAGTGACTTTCGAACACCTTGTAACGTCGGTTAGCCAACGCTGGGCATTCACAAAGGAAATGAAAAATGGACTCTTCGACGTCAGAATCTTTACAACTTCTACAAAGATCTCCTACGTCAGTAAGGCCCAGTCTAGAAGCGTGTCTGCCTATAAAATAGTGCCCTGTAATGACACCAATTAAAGTTCTGAGACTTTGTCTATCTAATGAAATAATTCTACGTGTTCTGTTAGCGTCATACAGTGGCCATATCGCCCTCGACGTAAAACATGTAGTTATGTTTGACCATCTAAAATTAGCCCACAAAATACATTTAGAGTCAATGTTGGCTCTTATCAATGCAAGTGGTTTCATAATATAGGTTTCAGAAATTATGTCAGTTAAAGACCCTTTCCTAGCAAGTTCATCAGCATTTTCATTACCAACGAAATTACTGTGTCCAGGAACCCAACATATTGTAAGATTACATAGCTGCCCTACTTCACATAAGGATTTCCTGCAGCTAAGGACTAAACGAGACTTAGTAATATTGGACCCAAGGGCCCTAATGGCTGCCTGACTATCAACGTAAATAACAAATGTGTCACAACATTAATTAATTTTGGGTTTAATAATTTGGCATGCCTTCCACACAGCCAGAATTTCCGCTTGAAATACACTGCAGTAACGGGGTAAAGCAAAAGACTCGCTGCTATTCAAGTCTTTGGAAAAGACCCCAGCACCTACACCAGACTCCATTTTCGAGCCGTCAGTGTATATTTCTTTGGAATTCAGAATCGGAGTCCAACCGTTTCTTTCAGGTATTTTCACTTGAAAGTTGGTTGAGAACGTTAAAGTGGGATTGATTTAATCAGTCCCATTGTCAATATCACAACCAGGGAATTGTGCAAAAATACTGCCATGGCCATAAGGTTTCGACTTCCAGAAGCCCGATTCCTTCAACCTGATGGCACCTTTTGCTGCAACTCCTTTAGCGTAAATATCAAGGGGCTCCAAATGAAGCAAAGCGTTGAGAGCATCTGAAGGTACAGTGTTAACAGCTCCGCTAACTCCTATACCAGCCATTCTTTGAACTTTTGATAAAATTGCCAAAAAGGTTTGCTTGCTTAAGGCTTTCCACCAGACAAGAATTCCATAGGTCAGAATTGGCCTAATGATGGCCTTATACATCCACAAAACATATATTGAGTCTCGTGTATTATTATCTCTTTCTCGCTATCGCTCTATAACCATTCCAACCTTATCACCACATGTATTGGTAGTGAATGATCCCCTCCTACGAAATATTCTCATTTCGTTTTTACATATTCTCATTATGAATTTATATCTTCCCATTATCAATTTTTATTTTCTTAATAAGAATTTCCACTTCTCATTATTAATTTACAGATTCCAATTATCATTTTATTATTTCTCATTATCAATTTATATTTTCTCAATATGAATTTACATTTCTCATTATCAATTTATTCTTTCTAAACATGAATTTACAATTCTCAATATCAATTTATATATATTCTCATTAAAACTTTACACATTCTCATTATGATTTTACACTTTCTCATTATGATTTTACACTTTCTCATTTTGAGCTTGAAAAGGTGTAATCTTTAAAATGATGATATCTCGATTTTTATCTTTTTTTCCTTGTAGGTTAAAGGGACCCCGGATGTTAATGCAACCACTGCTTTCGGTAAGTTCTTAATTAGTGCGAACCTAATAACGAACATAATAAAGTCAAAATTTAAGCTGGAAAATAAATAGCAGTTTTCATCATGTCAACTCCATCTTTGCTAAGAAGAATCGCTCTTTTTTTATATGTGGCTGTTGTTATTTTATTGTTGTTGTCACTAAAATTTTGACAAGCTGCATAACTAGCCCACGAAAATAAGACGAAAAAAGAGCTTCTGTGCGAAAAAATTCCCAGTGGAAGTTTTTCACCGGAATTGTCTTTATTTATGCATGATACACAAACTGTGAAAAGTCCATTGCAAAGTCTTGTGCGCATAAAAAGTTATTCGGGCTCAAAGATAGCTAAAATCAGTTTTTTGCAAATATCTCGCTAATGCTAACTTTTACAGAAAAATGTTTGTCTCCAATTTTGTAGCACAGGGAATTTTCTACAAAAGTGCGTTAAAAGTATTTGCGTACAACTTCTAGTTTAGGAGATCATCCAATTTAAAAAGTTGTTAACAGTTATGATATGAAATACTACCTATGAGTTCATATTAAAATATCTTACTTTTTAAATTGCAATAACTCTTTAATGAGAAGTTGTACAAACAAAATTAAAATGCCGTTTGAAAGATAATTTAATTTTCTATATACCGTACAAATTTTTTTTTTCGAACGGCTCATGACCTTAAAAATATTCTTGAATAACCGTTAAGGCTTCGAAATTACTGTTTTTTTAAGGATATCTGCGAATTGGTAAGTACTACGATAAAAAGTAATAGGACCAAATTTGTAACCGTTTAGAAGATATTCCTAAAAAACCCTTAAAATGCGAAAAAACCGGTTTCTATTGAATATGTTCTATGCGGTTACTTCTATGTGTACACATATCGTTTATTTTTTGTAGATCTTGTAATTTTCTACAAATTTGGTCCGATTACTTTTTATCGTAGTACTTACCAATTCGGAGATATCCTTAAAAAACCAGTAATTTCGAAGCCTTAACGGTTATTCAAGAATATTTTTAAGGTCATGAGCCGTTCGAAAAAAAAAATTTTGTACGGTTTATAGAAAATTAAATTATCTTTCAAACGGCATTTTAATTTTGTTTGTACAACTTCTCATTAAAGAGTTATTGCAATTTAAAAAGTAAGATATTTTAATATGAACTCATAGGTAGTATTTCATATCATAACTGTTAACAACTTTTTAAATTGGATGATCTCCTAAACTAGAAGTTGTACGCAAATACTTTTAACGCACTTTTGTAGAAAATTCCCTGTGCTACAAAATTGGAGACAAACATTTTTCTGTAAAAGTTAGTATTAGCGAGATATTTGCAAAAAACTGATTTTAGCGACCTTTGAGCCTTAATAACTTTTTATGCGCACACGACTTTGCAATGGACTTTTCACAGTTTGTGTATCATGCATAAATAAAGACAATTCCGGTGAAAAATTTCCACTGGGAATTTTTTCGCAGAAAATGTCTTATTTTCCTGGGCTAAACCTCTATAATTGAATCAATTTTTTTTTTAAACTAAATCAAATCATATGAAAGAAAATTTGAATAAAATTTTATTTTTTGCAAAAATGATGATAGAAAGGATGCAAATCGTAATAAATTTTACAAAATTAATTTCTCAATCAAACAAAGTCCACTTTAATGTGCAGCTGATGTATCAGTTGAAGTGAAATTAATCAAGTGCATATTTTTAATGAGGCTTTAGTGACAGATGATAGCACTGTGATTATTTGTGAATGACACAAATCAAAGTTTTAATTACAATTGTGATACAAAGAACGTTCTTAAATAATTAAAAAATGTTTAAGGGGACATTAGCTTTTGTAATTGAAACAAAAACCACTTTTTAAAAATTTTATTATGAAAAAACTATTATATTTATTGACAAAATTTCTTTTGGAGATTGTTAAATATTGTCTAAAAAATATGAAAAATTTTTATTTTTTATTTTTAGTTTCCCTTGGCTGCTGTAGAGGGCGTCATCCAAAAGTTACTTTTTAAACGGTAGGACATATTGTAGACCTCCTGTAGCAGAATTTTTGAAAAATTCAGAATGGATTTTATTCTTGAGACTCAAAACTATACAATAAGCCTCTAAAATTCATACTTTTTTATATTTTGAAGTTTTTGTATGAATATTTATGAAAAATGCGAAAAAATTGAGGGACTTACCCTCAAAAAATGCCCCGTAAAAAAAGGGGGGAGGTATTTTTTAAAACTTTCAGAGACTTATTGTTTAATATTTTTTATGAGTAATCGAATGCTTTCTGGTTTTTTAAAATCGGTCGAGTAGGTTCGGAGAAAAATGTCCTATCAGTTTGAAAAGTAACTTTTGGATGACGCCCTCTACAGTAGCCAAGGGAAAGTAAAAATAAAAAAAAAAAATTGTTTTCATATTTTTTAGACAATATTTAACAATTTTTTAAAAAGTGTTTTTTTTTGTTTTCAATTACAAAAGCGAATGCCCCCTTAAAGCAGAATTCGAAATTCAAAACACTTTAATTGTGCTATATTACTATAATTTCGAAACCTTTGAATTTATTAAAATAAATAAATTCGGTACCTATCATCTAAGAAATAATTTAAAGGATTGAATCAATATTTTTTGTAGATACCATAATTTGTTTTTTAATTTCTTTCCAATTATTTTTAAAATCTTCTCTTCTTATAGGAGCTAAAATTGTATGTTTTTTTGTTTTTTTGTTTCTTTGTACTTATTTCTGTGCCAATATTTTTTCTCGAAAACGGCTACAGCGATTTCAATGAAACTTGGAATAGTGTTAGATATTAGCAAACAATGAATAATGAGCTAGGTTTGAACTTTGTAAATGCTCACCAGAGGGCGTGGCACTGCTCTAAATTTTAAATTTGATTTAGTCATAACTCGTAAACTATACAAGGTATTTGAATGAAATTTGGTCAGCGGGTACGGCTTAATATTGCCTTGTAACGGACAAAAAGTGGGCGGGATCGAACAAGTGCCAGGCCCACTTTTCAGCCCTTGAAAATTTTGATTCAATATTACTCGAAAACGACTCCAACAATTTTTATGAAAATTTAGGAGATATTACCTCTGAAAACAAAGATTCATATGTGATACGCCGTTATATTGGGAAAACTCGTTGAAAGGCGTGGCACCGCCCACAAAAATATAAAACGGTATAAAAAGAAAACTAATAAAGCAAACATTCTGATATTAACTGTGAGGAGCCTAATTGCAATAGGGCATCTCTGATTTGAAAGTGGGCGAAATGTCGCCATTGCGCGTGGAACCTCCCATACAAGCAAAATAAGTTAAATGCTATTTCTCGCAAATGTTACAAGATATTTTAATGAAATTTGGTATGTAGGTACTACATATCAATGCCTTGCAATAACCGAAAAGTGGGCGGTATCGAAGAAGTGCCACGCCTCTTTTTTAACCATTGAAAATTTTAATTCAATATTTCTCGAAAACGACTTCAACAATTTTAATGAAAATTTTAAATATTTTTCCCCTGAAAACAAGTATTAATATGTGGTATGCCGTTATATTGGGAAAACTCGTTGGAGGGTGTGGCACCGCCCACAAAAATTTAATACGATATAAAAAGAAAACTACTAAAGCAATCTTTCTGAATTTTACTGTAGGGAATCTTCTTTTTATGAGGCACCTACGAGCTGAAGGTGGGCAAAATATCGCAGGTGGGCGTGGAACCTCCCATACAAGTAAAACAAATTAAATGCTATTTCTCGCAAATGGTACAACATATTTTGATAAAATTTGGTATGCGGATCTGGATCACGAGTATCTAAAGCATAACGAAAAGTGGGCTTTGTTCAATAATTGTCACGCCCACTTTTTACCAAAATAAAAATTTTAGTTAATAACTCATGCACAAAAAAAAATGGAATGAACATTCCGAGGCATGATGATACGATATTTCAGCCCCCATACAAGAGACGAAATATTTTGGGTGCGTGGCGTATCCCATTTATTTATTTTATGTCATTCTATTTCTCTTAAAAAATTTGGAGTTCTTGATATTTTTCTATACCATTCGATATTTTCCGAGTTTTTTCTTATTATTTTTCTTATCGGTTAATTTACCATTTTGAAAGCATTGGAGGTGAAAAGGTACGAGTTTCATAACAAAAAATAGCTATGAATAAAAACATCGACTAAAATAATAAGATCAGATTGTTGACCGAGTAGGGATCGGTCTCCAGGTACTTATTTATTAAAAGAACAAAAAGAACTCATGTTATGATGTCATTTTAAAATGGTCGTAGTTTTTTAAAGAAAAATCATATTCCTCCCTTTGAAGATACAAAAAACCAATTTTTAGAAAAATAAGTCCAAAATTTTCTTAAAAAAATTGCTATTTTTGTACCAAAACAGCAATAAATTGCATTTGTGAACCAAAAACTACTATAAACATAAGATTTGTCTAGTCATTCTCTACAAAACAGGTTGGGTTTTTCCGGAAATTAAGATTTTTTTTTGAATCTTATTTTGTTGACCTCTTTTTTACGAAAATAGGCGGGAGGACGGGCAGCAAAAAAAAAAAGACCACAGATGGTTTTGTCCAAGTGTGATGAAATCTTTAAAACACCATCCAAAGTTTGATGTATCCTTACCAAAACATTTTTCGATCAGATGATTCGTTCCTATAAAAGTAACTATGTATTGCAAAAAAAATGCACCATAAAGAATATTGTTTTAGAAAAAAATATTTTCTTAACCCTTTCGACCCGGCTGGGACAATATATCCCAATTTACATATATATATATTGTCCCAGCCGGGTTGAAAGGGTTAAACCACTTATATTGGCCCTATGCTCCCCTTGGGAGTTCTGGAGAATACTACCCGGTGACTGAGAGAAATTTCTTGCTTGCAAAAATCTGTTCCATTGCACTCTGTCGACTTCTTAAGGGGGGCTTCTCATGTAAAATTTTCAAAAAATCGATTTTTTTTTTTTCATAGGTTGATAGAATAACGTCTTGGGAGTATATTCCCAAAGTTTCATGACTCAACTCTAAATATTATGGAAAATATGATTGATTGAACCAGCGAGCTCATGTAAAATTTTCAAAAAATCGATTTTTTTTTAAAACTTCAAATCGTTTTTTCTCAAAACTATGGCTTTAAAATCGCGGTACACGATTGCGAAAAAACTACTTAACCGATTTTTGATTTCTAAAAAGTGTTTTGCAGATTATAAATTGAACGAGTGCATGAATGTCTGAAATTGTGGAAAAAAAGTTATTTTATACACTTTGGGCTCCACTATGTACCGCAATAAATCCGACTTATTAAATGTCGCCACACGCGAAATTTAATAAGTCCGCCATTTTGTCATTTTAGTTTTTGAAAAAATGCTTTTTTTATAGTTCAAACATGTTCTTAAATATATGCAAAAAATTATTTGTGTGTGTTTTTATTTTCCGAGTGAAAAACAATCCCGAAAAACAACTACCTTTTGACGTGTTACATGAGAAGCCCACCTTAATTGATATTTTAGATGTTTTTTGATACGTCTCACAGTGCACAGTGTCAGATTTTGTCAATCTGGATGCTCTTAATCAGAGGTGTGCACACAAGTAACGTAAGGGAGCTAAAATATTTAATCGGCTGATTAAAAGAGCTAGCTCACGAAATTTGCAAAATGTAAGTCCCCAAGCATTCTTCGAAAAAAATGAAAGCATAAAAATTTCAAATTCGAGGGATGCAATGACAACAACAAATCAATGATAAAATAATAATTCCCGTTGCTCTACGATCGCAACGAAAAAGGTTTTAACTCACTTGACTTCAAGCTGCATGAAATTGTTGTTGCGGTCGCTCGCATTGAATTTTATTTTTTGAAGTTCGTAGAAAAGTAGCGTATGCAATTGTTGTTGCAAATTTTATTGTTGTTGTTTCCTGATATTCATTTTTTGGTTTGCTTCAAAACTAGAATTGGACTGACACTTGCGAACAAGTAGCGTGTTATATACGACAGGATATTTGTACTTTTTGTTGTTGTTGGCTTGTGTTTAGAAAAACTTAACATTTGAAAAAATCAAAAACTCAAGCTTTACGTTTATGACGTAAGGCTTCAAAATCAAGTTTATATGGGAGCAAGATGAAAAATTTTTGCTCCAGGTGCACACCTCTGCTCTTAATGGACAAAATGAAAGTGTTTGAAATTTAATGATTTTTGAGTATATCTAAGATAAATGTCCCCTTGTTATATAAATCTATATATAAATAGGCAAACGAAATCGGTTCAGTCCCTGTTTCTATAGCTAAATCTCAACCGATTTGTTTGATTTTTTTATTGCTCGAAAGGTTGTGAGAAGGAGCAGTGCATAGGCCTATATGTTTTTTAAAAGTGGGCGGTGCCACGCCCCTAAATGGAAAAAACGCTCTAACAGCTAAACCGCTTCTTCGATTTTAACGAGATTTGGTATGGAGATAGGGTTAGCACTAAGGAATGATAATATGACCATTATGTTTTTCAGTGGGCGGCGCCACGCCTCTAAATGAAAAAAACGCTCTCACAGCTAAACCGCTGCATCGATTTCAACGAAATTTGGTATGAAGATAGGGTTAACACTAAGGAACGATAATATGACCGTTCTGCTTTTCAGTGGGCGGTGCCACGCCCCTAAATGGAAAAAACGCTCTCACAGCTAAACCGCCGCATCGATTTTAACGAAATTTGGTATGGAAAGATATGAAAAACTGTTTGCTCTTTAGTAGAAGTTACACGCCTCTAAATGGAAAGTACGATATTGCAACTTAGCTCCTGCACCGATGCAGGTGACCTGAACCTTAAGGAAGAATATTAAAAGCTTTTTGTATTTTATCGACCAAGGAAGGGTATAAAAACTTTTTCCTTTATTTTATGGTCAAATCGAAATGGTCGAATTTCGGCCACAAGGCGAACTCTAGTGAACTTAAATAGGAATAAAATAAAACCATCAGCTAGATAAAGGCTATCAAACATAACTTATAAGATTGTTCACAAAAACTTCATTTTTCAACTTGCATAATACTCGCACTTTAAGTGACTAGAACTAAGTCGTTCGTGCATTGTTTTCCAAATCTTGCTTAAAGTTTGCACAAAGGTTACTATTTTTTACATGACTGAAGTGTTATTATTAACAATTGCACTGAAATCAAAAAAAAAAAAAAAATAGATTTTATGTTATCTCTCGTAATCACGCCCATTTTTTGTCAGTAGTATTCAGTTATTACTGAAATGGTAAATACATATTTTCAAGTTGATATCTTCATTACAACCAATTTTTTTATTTTTTTACAATAAAAAAAAAAAAAAAAAAAATGGTAAATTTGTGTGGGAGGTGAAAGTAGATTTTGCCTGATTTTTGTCCATTTCTGCACCTAACCTCCGCATAAAGAATTAAAGTTCATATACAAAATTTCAACTCGGTATCTTTGAAACTGCGGCTGCAATTGAATTAAGAGCATCCGGTGCCGTGCCTGAATCCGTTTTAAATAGTCGTAGCACATCAAATTTTTTTTCCAGATTCTGTTTACTTATCATTCAAATGATGTATAAAAAAAATTGTTGGTCGTGACACCTCCAGTAAAAATTGAGATAATCCCTTTTTTAGTTGGGCCATTTTCCCCATATAAGAAAACAAAATTTTTAACTACAACAAACAAAAATCAAAATAATCAAATTCGATGTGTTTTGCAATGCTGAACGCGTATCCAACCTCAGAATTGATCTATCGTGTATAGTTTTTGAGATATTTTAACCTAAAAACAAAAAAAAAAATCGTTTTTTGCCACTTTTTTAAAGCAATATAACTATTTGACATATCGTTTTTTCGTTAAATTTGATAAGGCACTTGAAAGTCCTAATCTTTAAAAACCGGAAAATGCAAATTCTTAAGAGCAGTAAAAAAAGACTTTTTTTTTAAAATGCTTACACTTTGACACTTGGTGTGTTCGAAAGGAGAGACAGAAGAGTGGTGGCGTTACTATGACATTGATAGTGGTCTGGTCTGTTATGCCTTTGAACTTCATAGCAAATTCAATAATCATAGTTTAGCACAAATAGCGTATTTTCTTAGCACAGCTGGAAAGCTCAATGTCGCGTTAATTTAAAAATAGTTAGTTAAAACCTCCAGAAAATGAAGGAGAAGATAAGGAAATAATTAGGAATAAATGAAAATTAGGAAATAGGGAAAGTTGTATTACCATGCTCAAACCGGAAATCGAACTCGGGACTTCTGGATTGCAAGCGCAGTACACTACCACTGCGCCAAAAGGCCGGGACTTGCGTGCATTACTCAAAACCGTACAGATAAGTAGTACAGATTCATTTTTCAGATAGGGAAATTCACAACCCCGTTCTTTCCCATTTACTTTAAATATTTATCTGAATATGCAGTAATCTCCTAAACTATAAGCTAGACGAAAAATTTTTTTACATCTTTAAATAGGAAATTTCCTGTGTTACAAAATTGTGGGGAAAAATTTTTCTGTAAAAGTTTGCGTTAGCGTAATATTTGCAGAAAACTGATTTTAGCGACCTTTGAGCCTGAATAACTTTTTATGCGCACAATTGACTTCAATGGACTTTTTACACAATATTAACCATGCATAAATAAATATAATTCCGGTGAAAAAAATTCACTTGGCATTTTTTTGCACAGCAGCTCTTTTTTCGTCTTATTTTCTTGGGCTATAAGGTGACATCACTGTGCGTCTGGACATTTACCGATTTTTTCTATTTATTTCGATACATTCCGACTTTTACCGATATTTTAGATGTTTATGATACTTTTGGATTTTTACCGATATTTTTGACGTTTTCTGATACTTTAGAACTTTTACCGGTTTGGGATGTATTGTCCCAACCTATTCGAAAGGGTCAAATAAATCTACATTGAATTCCCTACAAGATGAGATTTCTAGCAGAAATATTTCGCCCTTTGAAAACTACAAAAAAGCCATTTGGTACAAACCATGTGTAAACGATCAAGAAATTTGTTCATGGCATCTGATTTGGCTATAAATTAGCATAAGCAATAGTTGCATAGTGGAAAAAATTACTACAAAATATTTTTTCAAAATTTAAAAAAATGGCGGAGATATGGGACTTTGAAATTTTTAGGTTAGTTTTTTTGAGAAGCTGTAACTTCGGTTGCATTTATCCAATTTTAAAATTTATGGTGTTAAATGATTTGTCTTAAAACAGGCTTTAAAATAAAAACTAGCAAAATTTTTTTTTTTTTTATATTGGGTGTACAACTTTGCTTCCGCCGTTTTTTTCCAAAATTAAAAGGTTTATTGCGAAAAAGTGCTTACAGATGTATTATTCAAAGTATTGTCCGTCGCTAGCGACAACTTTCTCCCATCTTTCCGGCAATTTTCGGATCCCGGCTCGAAAAAAGGAGTCCTCTTTTGACGCTATCCATGAAGCAATCCATTTTTCCAATTCTTCGAAGGATTGAAAATGTTGATCTGCCAGGCCGTGTGCCATCGAACGGAATAGGTGGAAGTCAGAAGGGGCGACATCTGGGGAATACGGCGGGTGGGGCAAGACTTCCCATTTCAGCGTTTCCAGGTACTTTTTGACCACTTTTGCGACGTGAGGCCGAGCATTGTCGTGTTGGAGGATGACTTTGTCATGTCGCTCTTGATATTGTGGCCGCTTTTCTTTTAGCGCGCGACTAAGGCGCATCAGTTGCGTTCGGTAGCGATCTCCTGTGATGGTTTCACCCGGTTTTTTTTTTCGAATTGTAACAGAAAAGTAAAACTTCCCGCAAATGGCGAGAATTGGGCACATAAACGGACATTTTCGAGCGTGAATAATACAAAAACAAGAACAACTGTCACTGAAACGGCGATGACAATTCGTTAGGCACTGTCCACACTCACTTTAAAGGCATTATCATCTATGTATTTCAACCAGCCTCAGCCGGTACAGCCACCTATCGGAAAACGGCGGAAGCAAAGTTGTACACCCAATATATAGTTTACACTGAAAAAAAAAAAATTTAAATTGAGTTTCCCAAAATACGTCCTTTTTAATATTTTTTATTTTTCTTGTAAAAAAAGCTACAAGTGTAACTTACCAGTCCTCCAAAAATTGGAGTGGGCCTGCCAGTGGTTCTCCAGAAAAACAATAAAATGTAGCATCTTCCCCAATTTTTCAGTACATTTTTTTAATTTAAAATTTTTATTAAAAAAATTTTCAAATGCAGAAAATAGTTTATTGACTGTGTTTTTGCTTGTATAGTACTATTATAAGTACCAACGCACTTTTTTCAAATTCAAATTAACGTTTAATTAAAAATTTCAAATTCAAAAAAATTGTACTGAAAAATTGCGGCAAAAGCTACATTTTATTGTTTTTCTGGAGAACCACTGGGAGGCCCACTCCAATTTTTGGAGGACTGGCAAGTTACACTTGTAGCTTTTTTTACAAGAAAAATAAAAAATATTAAAAAGGACGTATTTTGGGAAACTCAATTTAAATTTTTTCTTTCAGTGTAAGCTATATAAAAAAAAAAAAATGTTTGCTAATTTTTATTTTAAAGCCTGTTTTAAGACAAATCATTTAACACTATAAAATTGAAAATTGGATAAATGCAACCGAAGTTATAGCTTCTCAAAAAAAACTAACCTAAAAATTTCAAAGTCCCATATCTCCGCCATTTTTTTAAATTTTGAAAAAATATTTGGTAGTAATAATAATAATAAATAAGTCTTCTACAAAATGTTTGTTTTTTTATCCACCTTTCTGTAAAAAAAATTTAAAAAAAAAATTCTTTGAGATAATCAACTTTTAAGATTTTTTGGAAATTAAAATACCTAACGTTTTACACGCTACAAGAAGCTGAAAACAAAAATTAAAAAAATTTATTTTTGACAAAATGGCGGGACGTAGAAAAAAAATTGCATCGATTTTTCGCAAAAACACCACTTGGACACTTTAAAGTTCCATAATTTGCAAAAAAAAAGAATTTTTCGCAAAAATAATAATGCTGAGCACTTAGAACAGCTCTAAGATTTTTTATAAAAAACTGAGAACCAAACCCAATAAATTTTTTTTGTGAACCAAAAACTTCTAAGGAGAGAACGTTTAGTCATTCTCTACAAAACTTAACTTGAATACATCAGCAATAAAATGAATTGTTCAAAAGTTATAGACACTTAAGGCGATTTGCCCTTTTAAAGCTTTAATTGAAAACCGGCTGCAAAGAGCAAAGTTTTTTCTTAATTTTTTTTTTAATTTTATATTTTTGACACCTATTTTACGGAAATGGACTTGTAGCAAAACAAATTTTCACATATTAGCAATATAGCGTATGGGTCCCCATTTTCTATGGACTTCAGAGCGCTCAAAATTCTGTAGCTTCGAGTCAGATTAATTCTATTATGATCTATCTCTATTAAAAGCTCTTGATGACATACCAACTTTGAAGAAAAAGCGTTTATTTCCAGAGCGTTTATGAATCTTTCATGAGCTTCAAAAATCAGACAATGAGCCATTATGATTCATATAAGTAGTTGGCTCCGAAAGATAGCAGATTAAAAAAGGAAAATGTGAAAATTTAATAGAAGTTTTTAATCTTAAAATGCAAATAACGCATAACGATAAATTAAAGCATTCAAAACATTTCAAAAATTTTAACCGTAACCAAAAATCAAAAATGACTTCTTCAATATTAAACCGAAGAATACCCAACCAAACTCAATGAAAGGGAAAAGAACAAAGTTTTTACATTTCCTACGTGTTATAGTGCAAAAACTTTATTTTTCCACAAATTAGCATAAGAATTTATCATTATTATCATCATCATCATGAACGTCTCTGAAACGCATAGAAATTCTATTCACACAAGAATTCGAGAGAGAAAAAAAATGAAAAAATAAAAAATTCCAATTGCCGCATATAAATGAAAGACTTTCAATGCGAAATTCCCGCAGCAAAGACTTTTCCCCATGTAAAATTTTGTTTTTTTTGGTCTTTTCAACACCAAGTCAACAACGGTATGCATAGGCAATAACCAACATCACTCCCCTTCTCCCCATTCTGTCCATCATTGCTCACATACATATCTACGCTCTTACACATACCTGTCGGATAAACAATAATCGTTGTGGCGCGATTTTTATTCCCTGCTATAAATGTGGCCACCGTCTGGGCGGGAAATGTGCTGCTGCTACTTTGCTCCTGTCGTGTTGATTGCATTGAATTCGCGTTATAGCCAACACCGACACCGTGTGCCGCATTTGCTGCAGCAACGGTTATCGCATCGGCATCGGGTGGCAACGAATATTGTGCGGTGTAATCGGTAATGTTCGTTTTAGCGACTTTAATTAGCGTATTTTTAACTATTGATTTAACGGTCGCATTTAACGTATCCAATTTCGCGATATAAGTGGGCGTAGTAGGCGTGGCAGATGTTGAATTGCTAACGAAATAAGTGGTGGAGTTTGATGTTGCAGTTGTTGTTGTTGTTGTTGGTATGATGTTATAGTTGTTGTTGGTTGTTGTTGTTGCATTCATTGTTGTTATGTTATTAAATATTTTAGTAGCGTAATCCATCATCTCACGTTGTTGTGTGTCGCAAAAATTTTTGAT
Organism: Calliopum simillimum; assembly: GCA_951812925.1. NCBI lineage: Eukaryota > Metazoa > Arthropoda > Insecta > Diptera > Lauxaniidae > Calliopum > Calliopum simillimum. The sequence continues at coordinate 92,809,906 of OX638372.1, read as the reverse complement.
TTTTTTTTTTTGATTTTAAATGATTTTTTTTTTTTGTAAACTTTCTATTGATTGAAAGTTTTAATATTGAGATTTATGCCCAATATATTAGCTACATATTTAACTATTTTTCATGAAACATTATATTGCATTTTGTTTTAATTTTATTTCATTTTGTTGTTATTGTTTCACACACACACACAACGAACATACACACTTCACGTCAGTTGCCCATCGTTACGTTGTTTCGCGCGTTACCCGTTACGTATTACGGTACTTTGCGTCGTATCCTCACGTTACACGTTATAATTTCAACTGATGATTTTTCCTTAGCACCATTTCCTTTTATAGCCAAAGTATTTCCAGTCAACTTTAAGAGAAAAATGTGTGCATTGCTGGGAGCTTAGCAGTTTTAAATTATATGTTGTTCTCAGTAAATGTGCTTGTTGAGAGAGAGTAAACATTTTTTAGGGGAACCTTCATAACGTATACGATATTGAAAATGTTTTCTCTTAAATAAACTACAGCTGCTTTGAAGAAACACTTGAAGTATTAAGTAAATATTTCGAAAAACGTTGTCTTATACGTTGTTAAATTTTTTGGCTAATGCATTCCATCTGAAGAATTTTGTTTTTACCCCAAACTAAATCTTTTCCTTATCATATTGATTTTTTTCCAAATCACTTTTTTAAATCAAATTAAACTTTTTCCAAATCATATTAAACTTTGCCAAAAATACACTTAAAATAATATATCCTATGGCAGCTATCGTTATTAAGCTTGGTATATAAGTAGATGAATATTGTGTCTTCAAAAACCTTCCAAAATTTGAGGGTTTGCCAAGCAATTTGGAAAAAGGTTAACTTGATTGGAAAAAGTTCAATTTGATTTTGAAAAGGTCTAAATCGAAAAAAAGATCAATAAACTTGGAGTTTAAAACCTGTACAACTTTCTGCACAACTTTCAAGTAACATTTCCTCGCAGAAATGATTGTATGGAAGGTATACAGAGCCAAAACGACCACATAAAATAGAAGAAAAGTAAGAAGATATCTCTATTATTTCCATCCAAGAAGAAAGTCACATCAAAAACATAGAGAAAATCTTCTTAAAATTCTCTGTTGATATATATATGAAAAAATCATAAAACTAAGAAGAAATCTCGTTGTTTTCAATACGATTTCATCTTGAAACAATGTTTTTATTCCATTGAAAATTATGTGAAAATCATCTTAATTCTATTAGAAATCTTTTTGAAAAACAATACGATTTCTTCTTAATATTATAAAGTTTTCATAGAAAAGGTTATTTTAAGAAAATTTCCATATGGTTTTGATGTGACTTTCTGTTTGGATGAAAACCATAGAGATATTTTTTACTTTTTTACTTTCTTCTTCTTTGATGTGACTTTCTGTTTGGATGAAAACCATAGAGATATTTTTTACTTTTCTTCTCTTTTATGTGGTCATAATTCGGATACTAGATTTTCTTCCGTAAGCGTCGTAAACATTTTTAAATGTACAATTGCAGCTTGTTCGATGACATCCAATATTATTTCTTTCTGTAAGAATAAATTGATAGTAAAGATGGTTCTTATATTAAAAGTTAAATCAATTACATTGCCTTTTCTTCTCTGCTGCAACCTTATGTCATTTTTTATGTTGTATATCGTATAGAAATGATGTAAAATTCTTTTCAAATTTTTAAGAATATTTTTTAGTTAAAGTCATTGAGATTTCTCTATGGAAAATTCATATAGTTTACTACTTTTACTAGGAATTCATTGTAAAATAGGTTAATACGACAAGCTTCTTGTTTTTAGGGGTCATTTTTCGCTCTGTGTAGACGTGAACGTTGACCGTTGGGTTATACTCGTAGTGATTTGAAAATTTGTTTGAATTATCACAAAAAACCCTTTTAGCATAGCATTAAGAAACTTTTGCGGCAATGGGTGGTACCACGCCCTCTTTTCCGAATTCACTTAGTTTTTGCTATTCCACCTACTATTCCTAGTATTAATTTTTTTTTGCTCGCGTTATCGTGAATACTGATCATAAAATCGCACCTTAAATGCTTTTTCTTTTTTGTATTGGCAGTAAGCGTGTGAGTTGACCGATATTGCTGATATTCAATCCCACGATTTTACTTTTACGACGGAGGCAGTGTACGAAATTTCATCGAAATATCTTGCTTAGTTTTCCCGTGAAAAATATTTCCACAGACAGACAGACCGCCAGCCAGACGGGCAGACAAACGGACATACATATACGAAAATTTGCTTTTTCATACCAGCCACGCCTCCTTCTCTGCTATATAAACGGTAAGACAAAGTGTAGGGTATAAACATATGGATCTTATATGTTGGATCTCACTTTTGAGTCTTATTTTACTGGACTATAATGTTTCTAAGAAAAAAAAAAAAAAAAAAACAAAACAATTACTTATGTTAAACAGATATGGTGTACAAACCGTCACGGGATTTTTTATTGGACACAGTTACATGTCTTCAATATGATATTAGTTCAGGATGAATTCTGTCGAATCTGTCATGAAGAAAAGTAGACAGCAGAATTAAATTAATTCTTTTTATCGGGGTTGTCACTATCGACCTTATAGGATACGGTGATTTTTGGCGACTAGATCAAAAGCCTAACATCTAAATCTAATCGAAAAATATGTACCTATGGCAAAATATCAAGTTATATTGAAAAATTGCGATAAAAGTCAAATAAGACGATAAATGTTGGAAATATCAAAAATATTGACTGAAATCGAGCAGTATCGAACAATGCGATGTTAACGAATAAGTGTTGATAATAACGCAAAATATTGAATAATCAGGCATGTCTTGAAATCCGATTGATTTCTGTCATTTTTTATTTGGGAGGCTTTTTGATGAAAACGGTGAGTCGACCGATAAAAAGTATAAGTATCTCTTTTGTGGAGTATAACAGGTTCTACAAATTCGTTAACATCGCATTGTTCGATACATTTATCGTCTTATTTGACTTTTATCGCAATTTTTCAATATAACTTGATATTTTGCCATAGGTACATATTTTTCGATTAGATTTAGATGTTAGACTTTTGATCTAGTCGCCAAAAATCACCGCATTCTATAAGGTCGATAGTGACATCCCTGAATATCGTGAAATTTAATAAATATATATATGTATAATTTTAATTTAATAATAGCACGCGATCTGTAAAAAAACGTATCGATCGAGTTTTTAGTTAAAATCTAATTTTTGCATTGAGGAATGGGGGAACATATTTTTGGCGGGTTGCCTATCAAAATGTGGCCGCAAATATTTTCAAATTGCGATAACTTGTGAACCGTGAGTCGCACGAGAAAAAGTGTCCGAATCTTTTTTATGGAGAGTCATATGCTCAACAAGTAATTTTTATTATATTTAAAAAAAATTTACCGTTTAGGAGTTATTTGTTAAAAACCGATTTTTTTACGTTTATTGTTTATTGCTTAAAAAAAATCGGTTTTTAATAAATAATTCTTAAACGGTAATTTTTTTTTAGCATATAATGAAAATTACATGTAGAGCATATGACTCTTCATAAAAAAGATTTTGACACTTTCCCTGTGAGACTCACGGTTCATAAGCAAACCAGCAAAAATATGTTCCCCCATTCCTCAATATATGTAAAAATTAGATTTTAACTAAAAACTCGATCGATACGTTTTTTCACTGCCGGATCTTAGACTATAGGTATTGTTCTTGTGCACATGTATAGCTTCATATATAAAATATTCTCCTTGCCTATGGAATTAATTGGTATTTTTTCGGAAACAGAACATTTTATTGATTATTGGAAAAATTTTTTTAAGTGAATAAAATAAATTCAAGCAACTTTATTCAGCCCTATAAATATATAAAAGTAAGGCAAATGTCATTGACTCGTATCACTTAACAAATGCGTTATTTTCGACAAAACAATAAAATAAATGAAAACACAAATAGTCGGAAAAAGTGATATTTTTTTTTTTTTAAATTGAAAAGTTCCAATTTTATGTTTCTCCAAAATATTTCGCATTTTTCTGTAAATTTATTGTTTGACCTTGGTTTTCATTCGCTATATTCAATCATCATTTCTTTTTCTTTTTCGATGCAATTAAATTGTTATGATTGAGAATTTTATTTTTGTTTTCTTAAAAAAAAAAAAAAAAAAAATATTTCGATATTTTGACACACAAACATTAGCACGAATCGACGACCTCTATTTATAATTGCTCTTATTGGCTCTTTAACAAAACACACTTTCAGTAAGTGTATGGCTGTATATTTTTGTAAATAAACAATTATGGTCTAAAATTATTCACTATGAAACTAAAATTTCTTGATTATTTTTCCAACACAATTAAGAATCTCGTTTATTGTAAAATTATGTTTTTTTTTAGCGAATAGTTTAATGACTTTTTTTCATATCTGCAGATTCTATTTTATTAGCACCTAATGATTCTTTGTTTTATTATTATTGCAAATTATATATCAGAAATTCATTACATTCATTAAATTATTCATGTCATCAACGACAATGTCTGTTATCATGAAAAAAGTAGAAAATTCCAAAAAATTTTGAAAAATTTCAAAAAAATATTAATAATTCAAATACTTTAGTTTTACGTAGTTTTAAATAATATGATATGTGATAGAGTAATTTAGGGTAATGTGGATTATGCGGGTAATGTGGTGCACCCTTTTATTTCTCATATTAAAGACTGTACAACAATTCTGGTTATTAGTGCAAATCAAAACGCGAAAAACATATTTTTTTCGCTCTTCGGCTTTTCTTTTTTGCTAATTAAACGTGTGCAATTTCTAAGCATATGCTGTGAGGTCAAATTGACTTTTTGTAGTACTCGGTGAATAACTAAATAACTTCCTCAGAACTCTGTTTTCTAAAATTCAAATAACTCTAATGCAATTTTGGAACTATATTATTTAACGAAAAAATGCATAAGCAAGTCTGATTTTACATTTCTTTTACATAATCAATGATTATTTAAAAAAAGTGATGTATACGGGTAATATGGACTACCCCATATTATTACCGTATATCAACTTTGATATTGAAATTGAAAAATCATAACACACGTTTTACCTAATAATTTTTTTTTGGGTGTAAAACTTAAAAATTTCTTTGATCTAGTTTTCTTTGAAAAATATGTCAGTTATTATTTTTAACGACAAACATGTTGATTTGTTGTGGGTTTGATCAAAATGAGTGAAGAGAAAGAAGTACGTCTTAAAATTATTAAAAATTTTCAAAAAAATCCAAATTGGTCCTACAAAAAATTGGCCAAAGATTTGAAGGTCTGCCATCAAACTGTTTCCAATGTACTTAAACAGTTTCAGGAGAATTTGACCATCGATAGGAAACCACATGATTTTGGCAAAGGCAAGAAAATTGAAAGCATATTGAAAAGATCTCCAAACACATCTGCTAGAAAAGCTGCCCGGTTAGCCCAGTGCTCTGACTATTTGGTGCGAAAAGTTAAAGCCAATGAAGGTTTGATAACATACAAAGACCAAAAAGTTCCAAACAGGAATGCTGGAAAAAATTTTGGTGCCAAAAGTAGAGCTCGGAAATTAAAATCGAATTTCATACAAAAATATTCATGTTGTATAATGGACGACGAAACGTATGTACTGCCAGATTAAACGCAGCTTCCGAGTCAAAATTTTTATGTTGCTGATGCTCGAGGAAATGTCGAAGAACAATTTAGAATCCAAAAGCAGACAAAATTTCTTAAAAAATTCCTGGTATGGCAAGCTATATGCAGTTGCGGCAAAAAAGCAAGTTATTTGTAACATTGGGCTCTATAAATACCGAAATTTACATCAATGAATGTTTGAAAAAAATACTTCTTCCTTTCATAAGAGAGCACAATGTGTCCACATATTTTTGGCTCGATTTGGCATCATTTCACCACGGCAAGGAAGCTCTGGAGTGGTACCAAGAAAGGCCAATCCTCCAAATTGTCCGGAGCTAAGAACAGTGGAGAGATATTGGGCTCTTGTGAAAAAAACTCAAAGCGCACAAAAAAGGTGTCTCAAAATATAGAAGATTTTAAAAGGAGGTAAGCAAACTGTTACAAAAAGGTGTCTGAAACAACTATCAAATCTCTAATGGAAGGCTAACCAAAAAAATTTCACGAGTTCATAAATTGTGGTTAGAACTATAAAAGTTATATATTCTGTAATTTGTAAAATATTATCAATTAAATAAAAAAAAAAATCAAAACTCTAAGATCAACCGTTTAAAAATTATTGAATTTTACATGTGTTAAGATTTTTTCGATTTACTCTTTAGACTTTTATAGGGCTATTCTGGCTAAGACAGCAGAAAGTCTTTCTGAATACATGTCAGAATTACTTTCTAAGATTCCCGAAGACATTCGGTATTCTGGCGCAGAAATCTTTAAGAAAAAGCTCATAAATTCACCACAAAAGCTTTCGAGGTGAACTTGTCAAATTGTGCAAACTAACATGGTTGAATTGCTCTGGTTGCAGCGATAACAAATGCTGCTTCTTCTTAAACTACGAAAATGTCAAAAATCTTTGTTTTGATTATTGACTTTTGACAGATAGCAAGGCAAGATGCCGGGTTACATTTTTTATTTTGACATGCAAAATAAGTTCTTCCTGCGCGCCGCCATATAATATTGTGCAGAAATTGTTGCTATATGTTTTTACACAAACTTTTCTTTTCTTTTGTAACTATTAGAACAAATATTAAACCAAAATAGTTATAATTTTGTTTTTCCCTTTATCATTATCACTCATACAAACAAAAATTTAACAACTGCCAAATCTTAGGCAACAATTTTACTTTAAAAACTGTTGTTGTTTTTTTTATATTTTTTTTTGCCCAAATAGGGCTCTCAAAATTAATTACAACAACAGCAACAGAAAGTTCTGGTCAAATCTACTTTCGGAGATATAGCCATCGGAAGATCGGGATATAGCTTTTATGAAAACCAGTAAAAGTTCAGAATCCCTTAATGGATTTTAATAATATTGGTGTCATATGAAAGGTATTTTAACTGGCTATAAAAACGATCTGCTAAAGTTTTAAATCCGAGTCATAGTTTTGGAGAAATGGCGAATTTTCGAAAATTTTTACCAGTTTTTTTGTTTTTAATGCACTATTTTTCCAAAAATGTCTTATTAACAAAAACGGCATATGAAAGGTAATTTAATAAGCTACAATACTGAACAAAAAATTTTCTAAATCTTGCTCGTAGTTTTCGAGATATTACGATTTTTCTGAAATTTAGGCCGATTTTTTTTTCCCACAGTAATTTGGCATAAGAGTAGGAGTAAGTGGGCGGCTTCGGCCGCAGCTCCGGATTTAAAACTCCCAGAAATCCAATACCAGCTTCACGGCGGTCTTCGGCCGCGAATCAGTCTATATTATATCCATCAAATAGTTTGCTAGCAAAATTCCTGAAAATTTCTTTGGCTTACTTTTTTGTTTTCCTATAAAAAAATGTGCTAATGAAGGAAATGAGGTATAAATTGCATATCAAATCGAATGAAATTGATTAGGATTTCATAATTTGTTACAAAAACTATAGGTTAATAAGACATTTTTTGGAAAAATAGTGCTTTAAAAATAAAAAACTGGTCAAAATTTTTGAAAATACGTCATATCTCGAAAATGTTGACTCGGATTTAAAATTTTTGTAAAACAGTTCTGTAGTGTATTAAAATACCTTTCATATGCCACCAATATTATGAAAATCCAGCCAGGGGTTCCGCACTTATATCGGTTTTTATTAAAGCTATATTCCGATCTTTCGATGGCTATATCTCCGAAAGTAGATCCGACCAGACATTTTTGATTATATTTTCTTTCTTAAAATTAAAAGTTTAATAAGCCAAATTAGGTTTAAAAAGAAAATATTAACAGTCGATAATCTAACATTAAGCCCAGCTGTTTTATGATAAAAAATTATAAACAAGCAATAAAATAAAATTTTTCATAATTCTGCACTTTTCACATAATAAAAACCTGACAGCAAGCAACTAATAGTTTTAAGATCGCTCTAAGATCTCCTACGTAGCAGGTTTTAAAAGTCGTATTCATAAAGACGGAAAAGAGCTTTCGAAATGCTGCCAGAATACCAAAACATCTTCGTTGCTACTTTCGTAGCAGTGAATACTGTGGTGAGCTGTTTGACAGCTCTAGTACTGTCGCCAGAATAGCCCTATTAGTTAACAAACCATAGCAGTCTTGGTCTTGGTCTTGGTCTTGTCCTTTCACATTGTGTATTGGTCTTGGTCTTGGTTTGCTCATCACTACATCATATGCAGCGCAACGCATGCGAATAACCCGTGTGTTACATAGAAAAGTATTGTTGTCTAACCTCAATCAAAAAATTGGTATGACAAATGTACTATCGGATTAAAGGATATTTAACGAAGATATCAAAAAGAATTACAAAAAGGTATATTAATAAGACCTTTTTCTTACTAAAATGGTCATCAAAGTCAAAAAATGGGGAAAAAAAATAAAAATATCAATTTTAAAGGTCCAGAACTTTGCGAAATCCTTTTAAACCCTATAAACCATATACACTATCTGAAAGCTTTGACAATTAGCTTAAACTTTGCCATAGAAATGTTTTCCCTAAAACGTTAGGGTGATCCAAGAAAATTTTTTTTTCTGAAAAGTGGCAGAAAATCAGTTTTAACCCTATAACTCCTTAGGGGTACATTTTAGACCCCCCTCCGGGTGCAATTTTTTGTAAGCCTAGGCCTCCCCTATTACCTCCCAGAAGCTTCGTAACCTTATGCAAATGTAACAACATATTTTTAATTGAAGAATTCCAAAAATACTTATTAAAAGGTATTTTTAGTATAACTTTTGAAAGGGATCTGATAGGATTTCGCTAAAAACAGATTCTGAATCAGCAAAAAAAAGCAAATTTTTTCATATCAACCGATTTTAGCGACACTTTTATACGTAAATAATTTTCTTCCGTATCACCGTGAGTATAGCATTTTGAAGCTTCTGCTTATATGATAGGTGCCACGCCCTGTTGTCCGAATTTGCCCAGTTTTTGCTTGTAGCTTGCGCTTACAATTCGTAGTATTTATGTGTATTTTGGTTACATTATCGTGAAAAATACTACAAAAGTTACATTTTGAATATATTTTTTGTATGGGCGGTAGGCGTGTCCGTTGATCGATTTCGCTCATTTTCAATCCCCCGAGCTAACTTTGACGACAGAGGCTGTGCACCAAATTTTGCTTAGTTTTCTCAAAAAATGTATTTCCACTCACAGCCAGCCAGCCACCCAGCCAGACATACGGACATGGCTATATCGACTCAGGAGGTGACGCTGATCAAGAATATTTGTACTTTTCTATATCTGCCACGGCTCCTTCTCTGCGTAACAAACGGAAGGACAAAGTGAATATACCCTGGGTGTAGGGTATAAAAATTCAGCAAAATCAAACAAATGCTGAAATTGTTGTAATCATAGCGCAATTTTATTATTTTTTAATATCAAATGCAAATTGTATGGTAAAACTAAAAAATAACCTTAGATTTTCTATGGGAAGATATTTTTAAGATACGAGCATTTATATCAGAATACTCCAAGCAACCTTTCACCAAATTTCAGCCCAAACCATCAAAGCTAAGTATTTGAAATTTATAATCGCTTTTAAGTTAACAATTAATTTCTTTGCTGTATGTAGAAATGTGAACTACACCATGTTCCAATGTGGCCACATGTAAATTTTCTCCATTAATCATCTTCGTATTTAAGTGTGGATTTTGCACTTCAGTTATTAGGGTACTGCAAGCAGTCGACGAGTCGCCAGTTGAGCTTAAGTCTCCCTAAAAAAGCATAATTAAAATTTCCAGATATTAAATTAATAGAATTTCTGCAGTAATGTAACGTGAGTGACATTTTAGATGCAGTTTAAGTTTAACAGATCTTCCAAGTAGATTACAATTATTTGAAACGGATGTTTTGATGTATCAAGGAAGGGGTCATGGTCAAAATAAAGGGTTACTCACGCTACATCTACTTCTACTTACCACCCAGAATGCATTTCCAGGCAAAGCATTACCATCCCAAGCGTAAGAAACAACAAGTAATGAGTTGCAAAACTCTGTTGGCTTTTGGGAATAAAATCAAAATAAATTGCTCGTATGTTCACTTAGTTGAAATAAAGACAAACTAACCAATTTGTCGGCAGGATTTCGATTACTCAAAAAAGTACGTATGCCACCATTTGGATGTTTAGTTGATTCAAAGATTCCACCATCTTTCATATCTCCACATTCCGTCATGTTGAACCAATTAAAGTGTACACAATCGATATGATTAAGCTGTGGTAATAACATCCTGAGACGTTGTGCAAATGTTAACAAAAATATTTCTTTCTGATGATCTATTGCCTTCCATACTCCTAGGCCTATGCCGACTACATGTATATATGCCTGTTTGCAGGCTTTAGCAGCCTTCGCTTCACTCTCCAACAAAAGTGTATCAAAAGAGAGCGCGTAGCGTTTCTTCATTATGACGTTATCGAAAATATTGGTACTTTGGGAGATTTTGCAAAAACGCAGAGAATCTCTATTGATTACATCGCTGTAAAGAAAATCATCATCTTCGTATAATTGACGCCACAGAGAACGATAATCTCTTTGCTTGTCATTGGCAATTGTATCTCCATCATTAGCACATCTTGTTCCATATCCATTCTCTTTTGTATTTTGCTTCTTTGTAATGAGTATATCCTGCCATTCCATAACATCTGGATGTTCAAAACGTCCACCAATAATTCCAACGATTAAACCTTCAGTTTCGATTTTATTTTTATTCTGTTCGATAATACCGACATTTTTGCGATTACCATCGTTGAGAAAATCGGAGTATGATGAAACAGACATAAGTGCTGAGAGCTAGGCATTTCAAAAAAAAAGGAAGACATACTTTAGAAGATAAATGACATATAATCTTTAAAGTATAAAATATAGGAGCTAGATGATTTTTGTAGAAGTTGTAAAGATCCGGATCATTGTCTTTGTGAATGCCCAGCGCTGGAAAACTTACGTTATAAGGTGAAAGACACTTCTTCGACTTTTTTCAAGATATCACTTAATCCCGAGCCCATTTTAGAGTTGTATAAAAATGTCTAAATGATTCAAATATATTGATAATTCGGGTATACAATGGGCTTAAATGCGGTGAAAGACATAGGAGATACGTACGTTGTGTCTTGATATTGGTTGCTGGAGCATGGAGGGTTGGCTTTATCTAATATAGCTGCTTAAAGGTCTACTATGCGTTAAGCTGACCTAGACAATTATATAAAGCTAACAGAGGCGATTGTGAGATTCTCACTTCCCAACTCGGTGACAATAAATTGCAACTTCACATCAAGGACATATACGCACTAGACCGGCCAACGAATGAATAATATTTGACAAGAAATACAGCATGATTACGATATATTTCGTGGAAGTATAAATGGGCGGCATCACTCCTTGTTATTCGTCATATCTCTGATGAAAAAGATTTGGCACAAATGAAAAGCCACCGGGACAAAAGTGATGCAAAGCACAACGAGCAATGGCAAGTTCTTTATAAATACTTACCTTTATTTCATCATAGCTGAGCACATTTGCCAATGTTAATGGTGGTTTTTCATCCAAACTACCTACAGTCAAGAATCCACCCTGACCTCTTTGTCCAGACAACAATAAGTATTGATCTTCTGGCTTGAAGAATGCAACACAGCGTTGCGTCAAAAGACGTTGTACAAAACCAGTGAGCGTTAGTTCGGGATAGACTTCCAATTCATGTTTATTACCTACAACAAGTAAGCAAAAATTTCAAAATGAAAAATTTTTGGTTCAATTTCAGCTTTAAAAATCTGCATAAAATCACTTTATTATTTAAACTATTTAAGGAAGATAATTTATGTAGTTGAAAATTATAAGCAATAACAAGCAGAATTTACTCGAATCGTCGAGATGCTGTCAACAAAATGATCTTCATGATTCAAAACATAAAAAGCTTTCAGGAAAAGAAAAAAATTAACAAGAAAAATGGTGATACACAAACTAGTAGGGGCGTTACTTTTAGCCTGACCAGACATTAAATACCCTACACTGCAGTATTTTGAAAATTTTACATGTGCGAGAGGTTCCTTGTCCAAATTCACATAGATTTTGCTCAGATCTTGCACTTAGTGAAATTTGGTTAGATAACCTCAAAAAATGTTTTCAGTATGGCATTTTGAAGCTTTTGCTTATATAGGAAGTGCCATGTAAACTTTATTCTATAGATCTTTTCCTATCATATGATATTAAAAACATAAAAATGTAACTACCGTAGAAAAAGTTATAACTTTTTGAAAATGAGAGTGTTTTTTTGGTAGTTTGTACACTACATGCATGCCAACCAAGAAAAAATTAAAATCAAACTATTGTGACCTGAAAAAAGGTGTCAAATTACTCCTGAGTACTTACTAAAGAAGAAAAAAGTTTTGAAAAAAGGTTCATCGACTACTTTTTTAAAAAGGTGAAAAAACGATGCATTTACTAAAAAGCACAACAAACTAAAACAAAAATGGTAATTTTCGAAGTGAATTTGGATCTGGCCCCAGAATTGCTCTATCACGTATAGTTTTGAGATGTTGAAACCTAAAATATCAAAAACACGATTTTTGAGTTTCTATGGAGGAAGCACGAATCACAGCCTCTATCGGGAAATAACGCTGCGCGGCTAAACCTTACCACCGAATCTTATGAAAATAGGAATGGAGCCAGATCGTCTATATAAACTCAAAAATCGTGTTTTTGATATTTTAGGGTACAAAATCTCAAAAGCTATACATGATAAAGCAATTCTGGGACCAGATTCAAATTCACCTCTAATCAAAAAATATCGAAAATTACTATTTTGGTTTTGGTTTGTTGTGCTTTTTCACAAATGTACCATTTTTCGACCTTTTTTAAAATAAAATAGTCGATGGACCTTTTTTCAAAACTTTTTTTTCTTATTTAGTAAGTGCTCAGTAGTAATTTGACACCTTTTTTCAGGTCACAACAGTTCGATTTAAATTGTTTCTTGCCTGGCATGTATAGAGTTTAGTATGCAAACTACCATAAAAGCACTCATTTTCAAAAGGTTATGACTTTATCTATGGTCGTTATATTTTTATGTTCTTAATATTATAGACTGATTCGCGGCCGAAGGCCGCTGCGAAGCCGGTGGTGGCTTTTTGGGAGTTTTAAATCCTGAGCTGCAGCCGCAGGCCGCCCACTTACCCCTACCCATATGTAAAATTACTGTGGCTAGCAAACTAGGTGTTGGATATATCATAGACTGATCAGCGGCTGAAGGCCGCCACGGAAACGGTATTGCAATTTTTGGGAGTTGTAAATCCTGAGCTGCTTCTGTTGTCAATAACAAAATATCGTTATGGGGACTATGTCCGTTTTTTCCTGGGGATTATGTCCGAAACACTTGCGGACATAATCCCCATTGAAAAAATGGGAATTATCCCAGATAGACCTGAATTTTTTTTTTTGGAAATTTACCAATTTCTTTTATATATTTCTTGTATCAGAGGTTGTTTGACAAAGAATATGGTGATTTTAGAATTTTTTTGGAATCGGTGACGTCACAATTAGATGTCCTTCCAGAAGGACGTCAGTCTTATATGCAAGCAAAATTTTTATCATTTTTGTTTATAATTCTCTCATCAGTATCAGTATCAGTTACTTAGTTTCCCATTTTATCGAGTCTATATGAATAAAAAAAACAAAACCTTCAGTATAGTTGACTCTTGAACGCTGAAGATGAAAGTTTAGCTTCAAGCTTTTTGGTGTTTTGTCGGTTTTTTGTTGAGATTTCAGCCGAAAATGTACTTCCTCATATGTCTTTTTCAATTCTTCTGTATTCTGAAGCAAATGTTTCTTATCAAATCCGCCCAAATGTCACTACAAATGTCTTATCAATTTGAAGAGTCCTCATCTATAACAAACCACCGCTTTGGTATGATTCCAAGCTGGATGTGAAGATGATCTTGAAGCACAAATTTGTTCCTATACCTAATCGGGGCTTTCTTCTTTTCAACTTTTTGATTCCATGACTCCCAAATGATAGGACAATGCTCTCAACGACTGAATGTTTTTAAGAGAGCATGGCAAAAGCATGAAATCTCTCGTTCAGGAGGGGATTAACCTCGGTAAAACGGTCATTGCTACTCAGGTTGTTATTTTGACAAGGGTCTAGGTAAATGTATTGCCTACCACAAATTGGTATCAATCCCCTGAGTAAGTCCTCCATCGGCATAATTTGGTGGTAAGATAGCAAAATCGACCCCTCTTTATCCTATGTCATCATCTTTTCCCTCAAAAACTGCAAAAATATCTTCCAATGGAAGCAGTTTTCTGAGTATGAAAAAGAAAATTTTATGACGCGGATTTGACTGACGTCCTTCCAGAAGGATTGTCGAAATAACATCCATTGCTGATTACAAAAGAGTCAATATTTTATCTTATTCATTATTAGCAGTATCTAGAGAGTTGAGACAATAAGACAATCAAAACAATACACAAAAACAATTAACAGGTAATTAGCCACAAGCGGCGAAATCGGAGTAATCGCTGATAAGAAATAGGCATAACATATAAACCACACTGCTCACTTCTGAATCGACAATTGAATAAAACAGCAACCACTTCCCTTCCGTTAGGGTGTCAACTGCAGTTAGAAATCAAATTTAAGTCCACCGACAAGTTTAAATGAGAAGAAAACATCAAAATGCCGACCAAAGTCCCGAATCCTTCCAGAAGGACGTCAGGGCTATCTGGGTTATGTCCGAATAACTTGCGGACATAATTCCCATATCGTGAATGGGGATTATGTCCGTGGGGATTATGTCACGGCACCGCCTACCGCCTATACAAAAAATATATTCAAAATGCAACTTTAGGAGTATTTTTCACGACAATGCAACCAAAATACACTTATATATTACGAATTGTAAGCGCAAGCTCTGACAAAAAACTGGGCGAATTCGGATAAGAAGGCGTGGCACCTCCCATATAAGCAAACGCTTCAAAACGCTATACTGGAAGCTTTTTTTGAAATATTCGAACCAAAGTGTACTCAGAAACTAAGAATTATATATGCAAACTCTCAACAAAAATTGGGTGAAATCATAAAAGGGGGCGTGGCACCTCCCATATAGGCAAAAGTTTCAAAATGCTATACTGAAAGAGTTTTTTGAGGTAATCGCACTAAATTCCACTCAAATACTAAGGACTATAAATGCACGCTCTAGGCTAAAACTAGACAAAGAGGGCGTGGCATTTCCTATATGAGCAAAAGCTTCAAAACGCTATACTGAAAACGTTTTTTGAGATAATCGAACCAAATTTCACTCAGACACTAAAAACTATAAATGCAAGCTCTGAGCAAAACTGGGTGAACTCGGACAAGAGGGCGTGGCACCTCCCATATAAGCAACATTTTCAAAATACTGCAGTGTAGGGTATTTATTTTTTGGCCAGGCCAAAAGTTACACCCTTACTTTTTTTATACCCTACACCGAGGGTATATTCACTTTGTCCTTTCGTTTGTAACGCAGAGAAGAAGTCGTGGCAGATATAGAAAAGTGTATATATTCTTGATCAGCGTCATCTCCTGAGTCGATATAGCCATTTCCGTCTGTCTAGCTGGTTGGCTGGGTAACGGCTGTGTGTGGAAATACATTTTTTGGGAAAACTGAACAAGATAGTTCAATGAAATTTGGTACACAGCCTCCACTTCTTGTATTACCCGGGGTCGAAAAAGGAATTAGTGCGTATATCGCTAGCAACTTCGCTAGTTATATTGGGCCAACTGTCTCTTTGAGAACGGTTGGGTAGTGTTTTCTAAAGAAGTTATCTTTTTAATATAAAAATGTCGTAGAACAACCTTCACATTAAAAATCGGGAGTAAGCAGGCTTTTCGAAATAAGTATCAATGCAGGACATGATAACTAAAGTGCCAAAATACAAAATAAATTCATCTTCCAGTGAATACATTCATGCTATGGATGGTAAGGAGGTGGTTTGAGCGGAACCGAAGTCGGACCCGAATATTTTAATTTAAATATTGTTCCAATTTTTGCATTTTTTAATTTTAATTTTTCGGAAGCAGAATCGAAACCGCAGTTAGAACCATAATCGGAGATAAAAAATATATATAATGGGAACTTTCATTTCATTTCTTTTTTTTTCATAAAATTCAATGGCATAGAAAAATAAACGATATCGTGGCTGCGAGAACAAATGTGAGGGATTTCCCGAAATAAAATATTTTTCTTACATACTTCCAATGCTTTTTTTTATTTTCAACAATTATAAGTTGATAATTTTAAATCAACCTTTGATTCAGAGCTTCCGGAACCAAAGTCAGTGGTAAAAATTAATCGGACATTCCAATCTTACGATACCAGAACCGAAGCTCCGTAACATCCCTTATTTATACTCCATTGAATTTGTGTAAAAGCGAATAATTGATATTAAAATAAAATTGTTTTAAAAACAAGAAAAGAAAACAAAAAAAAAAAAAAAAGAAAAGCAACCAGGCATGTTCTGAAATCCGATTCACTTCGGTTACTCGGTTAAATTTTCATAGCCCACACTAATGTATATGGGGAAATCTCAGCAAGTGTGGACTTCGGTGTGAATGGGTCTCGGTTCGCCGAGTCAGCACCCGTTGCATTTCCCATCCATTCCAACATGTCTGGGACACTTATTGGATGATGTTAAATACAAAAACATGCGTGTGCTACCGCCTGGAAGCTTTATTTTTTATTTTTTTTGCCGATATTCGAGCAAAATCCACAAATTTTGAGTGTGAATTGAATAATCTGCTTCCGTTATTGAGCCATAACTTTTGAGGCGGTTCAGCAAATTGTTTTGGGCTTTTAGTATCTTTAACATGAATGTTAAGACGTAAGAAAAACTGCATCCCGTTGATGTGCCTAAGGTAGAACGCTAGATATGGGTCTCCAAAGTTGTGTGAATGGTTTTTACCCAAATTTGGTAATTTTCGGTTTCTAACATGCTGCTCTGGGGGTGATTATTTTTTCGCAATATTTCTCATGAAATATGATTTCTTAATGTTATGACTAAAAGTTATGTCCAGATAAAAGGGTGTGCCACCACTGGTTCGGTGGTAACACACTTGAGAAGAAGCTCAAATGTCGATTTTTCATGCGAAATTACGTCTAAAAAAATGGTATTTTGAGGGGCACAAAAATCCGAGGGCACAAAATTGTCTCAAACCTTGCGAAATCATTGGAACTAGGGCCAATGAATATGTAAAAAAATCGCCCCTCAGTACATACTTGAACAATGGCTAATATATACAATGACTGTGTGTGTGTGTGAAGCATTATCACTCAGAAACTACAAAGCCAATTGAGCTAAAAATTTGGGAATGAGTATATCTCAGGTATGGAAATGTGTTTATGCTATACACGAAGGTTTCCGAAGATCATCCGAAGGTTTCATAGTCAAAACGAAGAATATCTGGGTACACAGGAGGAAAATATCTATTGCGAAATTTCATCAAGTTTTAATTGATAATTTTCTGGGCCACCCGAAGTTTGCCGAAGGTCACCCGAAGGCTTAATAGTAAAAACGAAGAATATCTAGGTATACAAGAGAGAACAAATCCATGGCGAACTATCAAAAAACTTTAACTGATAGTTTTTTAAAATATTCGAAGGTTCCCAAAGGTCACCCGAAGGCTTCATGCTCAAAACGAAGAATACGAGAGGAAAAAGATATATGATATATCAAAAAACCTTAACTAATAATTTTCTGTGACACCCGAAGATTTCCGAAGGTCACAAAAAATTATACGATCATTAGATATGAAATATACTTTACGACCTTTTCTCACACCTACCCCAGCAATGAATTTCAATCCCATGTGAATCGAAAAAATTCGATTTAAAAAATATTTTTGAATGAAGGCCACTCTAAATAATTTATTTTTTTTTTTTCAGAAAGCTTCCTTTCAATCCTCCTCCATACTTGATTTCATGAAAATCGGCGCAGCAATATGACCTTAAAATTTTTTTAATACTATGGGCCACCCTAGCTATACATAGATGCTAAATTTTATTCTTCAGAAATATTCCCTTCAATTTCCATGCTTATTTTACCTAAGCTGTGCCTCTTGATATAAAAGACAAATTCCATGTGAATTGAAAAAATACGATTTAAAAAATTGTGTGAGAGCCACCCTGTATAAAAGTTTTATAGTTAAAGCTGTGCAACTTAATATAAAAACCACGTGGTGTAGAATTAATGTGAATCGATTAACCGGTATGTGAGAAAATCCGATTTAAAAAATATTTTTGTATGAGGGCCTACCTAAATATACACTCTTGCGGAATGAAAAATACTTTATAACCGATTTCCATAGCTACCAAATACATATAAAAAATTTCATAAAATCGGTCGAGCCATTTCAGAGGAGTTCAAACACAAACACCGTGACGCGAGATTTTTAACGATATTGGGCGAGGCGATCGAAAAAATTCAGTAACGCTGGCTGTAAAATACTTCTAATGTATTTCAAATTAATAATTCAAGGTCCAAAAAAGGGTGCCACATGTTTGAAAAATAACTTCTTTTTTTCGAAAAGTCCACACTTGCTGAGATTTCCCCATATACGAGATCATTAGAGTATATAATGTTACCGATACCTCTTTTTTCATTTCCAATTAAGTGTTCGGATGCAATATTTATATACACGTAGGCAACAATATTTCGATTTTGCTATATTTTATTTTTTTGGTGGAAATCGCCCCACAAAACAATTTTGCGAAATACAAAACAACTTTTAAAGTATAGAACATTTCTTTGCTTAAAAAATTATACAGACAGAAGCCTCATTTACAGAACTGTTCTACATAATACAGTACGGTTGGTCACCGTATGCATAGTGAACGTACTCTAACACAGTCATTAATCAAAGTTGTCAGAATATTAAATTACAATTTTACCAACGCCCAGCTTACAAGGAATGACGGAGCGTTGTTAAAATACTCAGGAAAAGCACAAATCATTTTAAATCCAAGATAAGAAAAAATTAAACAATAAAATGCTACCAAAAGGAAAGTCCACCTGAAGAAGTGACTCAAGATCACGACGAAAAAGGACCAACCGCATCCGGTATTCAAGACGCCTCTAATATTTCAGAACGCATTCTGTGCTTGCAAAAAGCTGCAGTGAAACTTAATCAATCACCAGTGTTGGCTGAATGTTTACTATATCGTAACCAATCCCAGTCTATGGTTGCACCGCGAAACCTAAGAATGGAACTTCTGGCAAAAATGCAAAATGCTTATTCAGCTGAAAAGTAAATAATTTAGAAATGGTCAACACATAACAATTGTTTTAGTTATTCATTGTGCCATTATTAAAAGAATAAAGTGAATAAAATTTCTTGCCATTCATATGAAATTCTATTTTTCAGGTCCATAAAGTGAGCCATACAGGTGTGACGAATTTCGATGTTTTTTCGTTGGGAATTCTCCAAGCTATTTTCGAGCTTTTCAACAGTAATTTCGAGCTGTCTGGGAAATTTTCCTTTTTCCGGAAAAACGGAAAAATTGTTCTGTATGGCTTACATTATTTTTCAGCCGGACGAATCTGCGGGAAGAGTTAGCGATGAAATCTTTTAACGCAGGAATTTCGAGCTACTTTCGAGCTAATTTTGAGCTAAAAGCATTTTCCGGAAAACTCCCAGTTGAATGAAGTGTTTTCCGGAAAACCTTAAATTTCCCCGGAAAATCCCCAAACATTTTTAAAGGGCTTGCTTTATTATTTTTTCAGGCAGACGTATCCATGAGAATATTTGGTGATCATAGCATTTGACACACGAATTTTGAGCTAGTTTCGAACTTATCAAAAACGAAAAGTGTTTTCCGGAAAGCCCCAAACTTTCCCGGAAAATCCCAAAAAACCTTTTTTTATTTCGGTACCATGACTTAATCCCCATGGACATAGTCCCCATTTCGTAAATGGGTGTTATGTCTGCAAATTATTGGATATATTGCACACTGATCCCCGGCCAAAGGCCGCCGCGAAGCCGGTGTTGGATTTTTTGGAGTTTCA
This sequence comes from Calliopum simillimum, assembly GCA_951812925.1. Taxonomy (NCBI): domain Eukaryota; kingdom Metazoa; phylum Arthropoda; class Insecta; order Diptera; family Lauxaniidae; genus Calliopum; species Calliopum simillimum. The sequence continues at coordinate 92,789,747 of OX638372.1, read as the reverse complement.
GATCCTAAGCTGCGGCAGCAGGCCGCCAACTTAAGTTTCTAAAATGCATGGCTTTATTTTCCTATTTGCCTAATGCCAGACCATGTGGCGTCTTTTGGATCCGAAAATATTATATTTGTATATAGTATTTTCTTTTCATCGAATCGATAGACGCCGCATGGTCTGGTATAAGGCAAATAAAACCCTAAATTTAAATAACTCAAAAGCCACAATTTTACATGATGGCGTGTCTGGGGCTGTTCTCGGCTTATGTAATGAGGAAACTTAAATGTATGGCTCGCATTATGGATAGACATGAATATCAGTCACATTTTACAAAAAAAAATTTGCACCCAGTACTTAAAAAATGGATTACCACAAGATGACTTCCTATTTTCAAAAAGCAATGACCCCAAACACATATCCTGGGACACTTCTGTACAATACCAAAGACATTAAAACACCACCGCAATATCCTTTTTTCGAACCTAATAGAAGTTTGTTGGTCTTATCTAGTGGAAAGATCAGAAAATACCATATTTTATAAAAAAAAATGTGCTCAAACCAGTACTGCAAGAAAAATGAGACAAAACACTGAACGAAAATGTCGTAAAGGTATGGAATCTATGCAAAGCTGTTTTAATGATGTCTCCTTAAATAATGGCTACCATGGTTATTATTGAAAAGGTCTCTTTTACTTGATAAATAACCTCAAAGTAAAATATTACTAAAAAGCAAAATACTTTTGTGAGCTTATAAAAAAGGTGTATGAATCATTTCTTTGCTGTAAAGTGGTTAGAACATTTTATTTTAATTTTTATGAAGTGGTATCATAGTTAACACTCCACTGACTCAAAGCTTATAAAAAAAATACTACTTTTCTAAGAATAAAACGGCTAAAAGTTGAGTATAAGTTCGAATTTTTGAATATTTCTTGTATGCAAAATACTTCTGTGACTCACTGTATATATAATCAAAAATCATTGTCCAAAGGGCTGTTTTGAATTATAGAAAAGGGTAACTTATTGTGCGAAAAAGGGTTCAGGAAGAAATGCCGGTATAGACCCACAGTTGGTAAAAAAAGTGGAGCACCTTTTTAAGCAGAATCCCAACGCTTCAGTACGAGATATTGTCGCCTGAGTTCTCTTTTGCCCCATACGCCTATTCGTTAAAAAGGCAAAAGCACATAAACTGTATCGACACAAGCACAAGTTATTTGATTTTGCTTTTTCAACGAAGTTGCGTATGGAGCAAACGAGAGTTCAGGCGACGATATGGCTGCCAGGGCAGATACCTAAAAATTTTCAAAAGAAAAAAAAGTAAGCTGAAGACCTACAGAGTTCAAAAAGTACCAGACCGTTCCAATGAATAGCAGTTGAAGGCTCAAAAGTTAAACGATACTCCTGCATAATGGACGATGAAGGGTAGATTTCAAACAGCTACCGAGACACGAATTTTACACCTGTTCGGAGAAGGGGCAGGTACAGAATAAATTTAAAGAGAAGATAATCACAAAATTTCCCAAGCATATGGCCTGCACTTCCGGTCTGAGAAGCAGTTTTGTTTGTAACACAGGGCACAATTAACTCGAATGTTCATATTGATGAATGCATTGAAAAACGTTTTTTGCCGTTTATTCCTGCCGTTTATTCCTGTTCTTGCTTGATTTAGCAACCTCTCACTACTCTAGAGCCACCATAGAATGGTACAATAGCAATAATGTAAATTTTTTTCCCAAAAATAATTTCAGAAATAAGTGGCGAAGGTCGTACGGTACTGTCGACGAAACAACTGTACAAAACTTAATGGAAAAAAAGGAAAATATTTTTACAGAAAATAAATATTTGTTATTCAGGCCTATCACTGAATCCATCATAGATACGAATTTCGTAAAATCTTCGAAAGTGCTGTCATTGAATTCAAATTGCTACGACGTGGATTCAAAATTCGTAAGTAGATTGGGATCCCTTACTCCATCCGAAACTCAATTTTTTTTTTTTTAATTTTCGACGACTAGATGACTAGCGAAGAAATATCATAATTTTATTTAAGAAGTACTTCAAACTCCATGAATTTCGAAATTACGTTCGTAATTCTATGAAATCAATAGCTATGTTCCAATGGTAGTGGATCTGATCCGGATCAGATCTGAACTCATTCAGTAAATGGCAAACCGTCAAGAAATAAGCCAGTGTTACCAAATAAAACCCGTAGTTTTTAGAACACTTCCATGAATCCAAAAAAGGTTTCCGAACGCATTCATGGATCCAAAATCTGAGCTGGTTCTGAATTTGTTTTTGTTTTGCTTGAAAGTGGATCTGAACCGGATCAGATCCGCTACCGTTCCAACAAAGCTAATAATATCATTTTCGTAGATCTCTCGAAATTCGTATCTACGATGGATTCAATGATAGGCCTGAACAGTTTTAAGGTTATTTAATTAATAAACAAAAATGTGAAGAATACATTTTTACGTTTCGCCGATTTTCATAGAATTCAGCCAACAGTGTGCCAACATGAAACCAATTGACTTGTTCTGTTGCCATTGCCGATACGATTCTCCGATGGCAACCAAACTGCGAGTTATGTTGCCATACGCAATAGGGGCCAAAATAAATTCATAAAACCTTGATACAATACGGTAGGAGAATATTTTCAAATTAAAAAAAAAAAAATCACAGCAAGAGTAATATCGTAAATATCAGAATCGTAAAAATAGAAAAAAAAAAATTATATACACGCAGCCCTGATTCCTAACGACCCTAACGTATTTTTCTACCATGACTAAAACCCAGCTTACAAGTGATGACCTCTGTTCTACGTTAAAATACTGAGAAAAAACACATCACTTACAAATTCTAAGATCAATAGATAGATAAGAAAAAATTAAGCAATAAAATGCTACCAATTTCTTCAAAACAAAATGATGAAAGTCCACCAGAAAAAGTGACTCAAGATCCAGAGGACAAAGGAAATGAACCAACTGCATCCGAGATTCAAGGCGCTTCTAACCTTACAGCACCCGGACCGTCAGTTCGTCAGATTTCGGTAGAAGATATCGGACTGAGACTTAGTCATTCACCACTTTTGTCCGCACACATACTTTCAGCGGAAGAGGAATCCAAAGATTGGAAGTTCTGGCAATAAAATGCAACTGGGAAATAGGCAACACTTTGCAAAAAAATTATTTAGCCATTTTGTCATCGTAAAAAGATTAAAATAAAATGATAAAAGCAATGTACTTGAAATTCTTGTTATTCATTTGTAGTTTTTTTTCGATTACAATAAGGGGTAAGCTATTTAGCTCAACAGCAAACTGTTGACATTTCCATAAACAGCGTTTCTGCTGGAACTAATTCGATATCCTCCCGCCGCACAGTGGTCTCTTTTGAGTTTTCTCGTTGCAAAAATCTTAAGTTTTAAACGTTATTTGAGAAATTTTTGTCTGATTTCAAAAGGTAATTTCTGCAACTATGTCATATTTAAACTTCAAGTACAAAACTTAGCCATAATGTAATTAATAAATCGGATGAAAGTCAGATATTTTAAATGAAGGTTTTCTACTTTCTTCTCTCTTTTAAGGGCGTGGCAGTTACCAAATTTTCAAATCTCATCCATTTAAGTGAAGCTGTTTTAAAAGTATGTTGCATTTTGTTTTTGAACGACATGCTTCCGACCATTTTTCCAGTGAACATTATTTGTCACAGTACCTTTTAAATGTGTACCAAGTCCCATATATCTGCGTTACAAAGTTTCAGAGACATGATGCGAAAGATTTTTCAGGGACGTAGTATCGCCCACACTTTAAGTAAACATTATTTTTTCAGGTGTTTTTTACACATCTGCTAAATCTCAACTATCTACGCGAAATTCTTTCAGAGATATGATGAATTATTTTTTTTGAGGGGGCGTGGCACCGTTTTTTCTGTTGAAAGTTATTTGTCCCAATTCCGTTTACACATGTAGCAAATTTTATCTATCTGCGTGAAGTAGTCTCAAAGATATGATGAATTAGTTTTTAGGGAGGTGTGTCATGCCCAATTTTTCAAATAAACAAATTACACTAGTTTACAGCCAAAATTCCCAGCGAATGCCGTTACTCATTTTATATGGAAAATGGGCTGCTGATTCCGAAAATCGCATTTTTTTTTTTTTATTTCGTGTCGTTTTCGAGATATCGGTCATTTTCGGTTTTTGGACCAAAAAAAAAAGATAGTTCCATTAAAATACAAATATCTCAAATGCCAATGTTTTTATTTAAACAAATAATATGTCATATTAAAGGTAACTTAATTACCTACAAATGATATCCACTTCACTTTTTGGTTGGTTCGTTAGTTTCGGTGAAATAAATTGATTTCTAAAAAAAAAAAAATTTTTTTTCGAAAAAATTAAGAAAAAATCAAACTCAACTTCAAATTTATACAAGAAGACATAACTTTTTTATAATATTTTTTTTTTTTGTATCATAGACTATACATTTGTGAAGAAAATAAGATATCATTTAAGAAAATCGATGGAAAAATGCAAAAGTTGTATACAATTCATTGATAAGTTACCAAAATGCGTTTTTCCCTATTTTTCCGTTTTTTTGTAATAAACTGTTCGAAAATTTGAAACTTTTTGTAAAAGAAATTAGAAAATCCAAAAAATTCTTAAAGAAGGCATTAAAAGGAAATACCCGTGCCTCGCCGTTTTTCTCTAGCACGTCAGATTTTTTATTAATCGATTTTTGAAGTTTTTTAATCCACTGTACATGAAAAAACAGAAATAACGCATTCTTGTGTTAAATCGATGAATTTAACTATATGATCCTTACATCTGAGGTGTATTATGTGTTCAGTAAACTTATGCAGGATACTGCGAGGAATATTTTTGTAGACAATTTTAACCCTCTAAAACCCTCACATGTGGGTCATTTTGACCCCCACATGAAGGTCATTTTGACCTACATGTGGGGGTTTGAGAGGGTTAAAATTGTCTACAAAAATATTCCGCGTAGTATCCTGCATAAGTTTGCTGAAGACATGATACACCTCAGATGTAAGGATCATATAGTTAAATTCATCGATTTAACACAAGAATGCGTTATTTCTGTTTTTTCATGTACAGTGGATTAAAAAACTTCAAAAATCGATTAAAAAAAAATCTGACGTGCTAGAGAAAAACGGCGAGGCACGGGTAATTCCTTTTAGTGCCTTCTTTAAGAATTTTTTGGATTTTCTAATTTCTTTTACAAAAAGTTTCAAATTTTCGAACAGTTTATTACAAAAAAACGGAAAAATAGGGAAAAGCGCATTTTGGTAACTTATCAATGAATTGTATACAACTTTTACATTTTTCCAACGATTTTCTTAAATAGTATTTTATTTGCCTAACAAATTTATAGACTATGATATAAAAATACAAAATGATTTTTAAAATTTTTTTTTCTTGTAAAAATCTGCAGTTGATTTAGACATTTTTGTAATTTTTTCGGAAAAATATTCTCTTTTTTTCAGAAATCAATTTATTTCATCGAAACTAACAAACCAGCCAAAAAGTGGCGTGAGTATCATTTGTAGGTAATTTAATAACCTTTAATATGACATATTATTTGTTTGAATACAAACATTGGTTCTTGAGATATTTGTATTTAAGTGGAACTATCTTTTTTTTTTGGTCCAAAAACCGAAAATGACCGATATCTCGAAAACGACACGAAATAAAAAAAAAAAAAAATGCGATTTTCGGAATCAGCAGCCCATTTTCCATATAAAATGAGTAACGGCATTCGCTGGGAAAAAAAATTTTAATCATTTGTAAACTAGTGTTATTTCTTTTAATTTCCACGAGAATGTGTATCATGATTCTGGATTTGCCTTTTTATCCGCAAAACTGAGATCTGATGGAAAAATATCATTTACGCGTTGTTTTTATTTCGGACCTTAGATAAATTTTTAGTATTGAGTAGTGTAATTTAAAAATCAGCTAACCGGTTCGGTTGCCATTGATAATACGAATTTTTATACCCTACACCCAGGATATATTCACTTTGTCCTTCCATTTTTAACGCAGAGAAGTAGGCGTGGCAGATATAGAAAAGTATATGTATTCTTGATTAGCACCACCTCCTGAGTCGATATAGCCATGTTCGTCTGTCTGTCTGGCTGGCTGCTTGGCTGTGTGTGAAAATACATTGTTTGGGAAAACTAAGCAAGATAATTCAATGAAATTTGGTACACTTCCTCCGTCGTCAAAGTTAGCTCGTGGGGGTGAACATCAGCAAATGTTAACGGATACGCCTACTGCCCATACAAAAAATATACTCAAAATGCAACTTTAAGAGTATTTTTCACGACAATGCAACCAAAATACACATATATACTACGAATTGTAAGCGCAAGCTCTGAGAAAAAACTGGGCAAATTCGGACAAGAGGGCGTGGCACCTCTCATATAAGCAAAAGCTTCAAAACTCTATACTGAAAGCGTTTTTTGAGATAATCGAACCAAATTTGATTCAGAATTATAAATGCAAGCTCTCAACAAAAATTGGACGAGCTCAGACAAGAGAGCGTGGCACCTCCCATATAAGCATAAGCTTCAAAACGCTATACTGAAAGCGTTTTTTGAGATAATCCAACCAAATTTTACACAGACACTAAAACTATAAATGCAAGCTCTGAGCAAAAACTGGGTGAACTAGGATAAGAGGGCGTGGCACCTCCTATATAAGCAAAATTTTCAAAATACTGAAGTATAGGGTATTTATATTTTGGCCAGGCCGAAGGTTACACCCTTACAGGTTCTTTTTTATTGAAACCTGAAGTATGGAAAACACATCAAGCATATGACTTCCATGGCTTAGCTGTCACATACGCATTCTTTTTTGCAAAATTTTCCATGATCATCTTGTAAAGCGTATCCCATAATTCACGCAAGTTTTGAATTTGGCGCTATTTTTGCGGTGAAGTTGCCAACCAAAAAAAAAAAAAAAAATTTTGGCAGCTGACAGTTTAGGGTTAGTAAAAATGTAGCACTACACAAAAGAACAATGAGTTTTCATATCATCAATATTTTGTACGAAATTTGGGAACTGCAGAAGCCAAACTTTCATAATTTTTTAAATAATCTTGATCAATGAAAACGCGTTGTTGTTTCGTGTTGTGCGCTCCATTTTCACTTACCCTGAACTGTCAGCTGTCAAATTGTTTTGTTTTTTAGTTGGCAACACTTTGCCACGCAAATGGCGGCAAATTCAAACCGTGCGTAAATTATACATGGCTTCTTTTTATGAAGCGCAAATGTTCGATTACTTTTCCAAGCAATAGGAGATAATTATGTCAGCAAATGCTGTAGACTGCAGTGCAGTTTTGCCTTTTCTTGAAAACATAAAAATAAAATTTAAACACAAATAGAGCAGGTATATTTATAATTATTCAGATTATTTTTTACAAAGATCCAATAAATATTGCACAAACTTATTGCATAAAATGATTAAATATTGCATAAATTGTAAATAATTTTACATTTCTACATATACACACATATTGAATATACAAAAACATATTTAAAAGCATATTTATTTTAGAATTTTCTTAGCATATTCTGCAATATGAATAATGCCATGCTGCTCCGATGCAATATGTAAATTCGAACCATTAACCATAAGGGAGTTGATATGGGGATTATGTAGCTCAGTAATCAAAGTACTGCAAGCTGTTGAGGAGTCCCCGGTGGACTTAAGCATTTTCTGTAAATGCATACACATATTTAATATACTTAATATAAATAGCTAATACAATTTTTCTTTTACATACCATCCAAAACTCATTACCCGGCAGAGCATTGCCATCCCAGGCATAAGATACAATAAGCAACATATTATCTTGTTCTGGCAATTTCTAGTTGAAGAGAGAAAAAATTATTAGTGTTAAGAGTTGCAACATTTTCACAAAAAAACAAATTTTTATTACAAAACATTAAAAACAACGCAATATGTACATACAACATGGCTCACCAATTTATCAGCGGGATTACGTTTTGCCAGGAATGTTTTGATGCCACCATTTGGATGAGTTTCACATTTAACCGTACCGCCATTTTTCAAATCTTTCCATTCAGTCAGCTTAAACCAAGAAAACTGCACTACAGCAATGTGCGGCAAAGACGGCACCAAAGCTTTCAAACGTTGTGCAAATGTTTCCAAAAATACCTTCTCTTGACTCTCACTAGTCCGCCAAACACCCAAGCCGATACCAACTACGTGTATGAAGGCCTGTTTACCAGCAGCAGCTGCTCTTGCTTCACTTTCCAACAGCAGCGTATCAAATGAGATGGTATAACGTTTTTTCATCAGCAGATTATCAAAAATGTCATCTTTATTTTTGGAATCGCTAAAACGTTTACCATCTTTTGTAACTTTTCCAAAGAGAAAATCATCCTCTTCATAGAATTGCTTCCAAATGCGACGATAGTCCTTCGCTCTGCTGTCAACTGTGGCATCACTTTGTTCGCCATAGCCGTGCTCTTTGGTGTTTTGACTTTTGGATATAATAATATCCTGGAATTCCATGACATCACGCCGTGTCAGACGTGCACCAATCACACCAATAACTACGCCATCACGTTCAATTTTTGATTTGTTTTTTTCGATTACGCCCTGATTCTGGCGATTGCCATCATTAATAAATTCTGAGTGTGATGATACGGATAAAAGTGCTGAGAGCTGGATAAAGGATAATGCATTGAATATAAAATTAATTAAATCAAATAAGTAAAAGGTGTCCTATAATTCAAGCAAGATTTGAGTAGAAAACACATATCCCTCACCTGCCAACTGTCAAACTGTTTTCTTATTTTGGTTGGCAACACTTTACCGCACAAATAGCGGCAAATTGAAATCTTGCGTGAATAATGGGGCACGCTTTGTGATTAAAATTTTTCAAAGTGTAGAAGAATTTGTCAAGAATAATTTTATTTTTACACTTACCTTTATTTCGTCAAAACTCAGCACATTTTTCAACAACAATGGAGATTTCTCGGCATCGGTACCGATGTCCATAAATCCGCTAACACCACGCTCTCGCGTTATCAAAAGATATTTATCATTTTTACCAAAAAACGTAACACAACGCTGAGCAAGAAGACGTTGTACAAAATCGGTTAATGTGAGTTGGGTGTAGATTTCAAGTTCACGCTTATTTCCTAAGTTAGAAAAAAGGGGTTTGTCATTTTTCATTTTTAAGAGCAAATTAAGAATTGAAAAAAAAAAAAAAAATAATTAAGAAGAAATTTAATTAAGATAAGTGGCGGACAGTCTTGCTGTTTATGGGTCTCAGTCATCTGTATCAAATTAGTTTCAGAAGTATAATGAATTTTATTTTTTCTTAAATGATGGATATGGTGCTGCTGTGAATTTTTTTGTCCTAGTACCTTTTTCATATGCACAAAAACTCATTCGTCTGCTTCAATAACATTCAAAGATATGATGAATTTTGTTTTTAGGGGGCGTGGTATCACCCATTTTTCTAGTGGATGTTATTTGCTCTGATCATTTTTACACCTTTACTTATTCTCATCTATCTGCGTCAATAAAGTTTAGCGATATGACAATTTTAATTTTTTCAAAATACGCTATTCGCTCCGGTGCTCTTTTTATAAGCACCAAATAGCACCACCAAATTTCCCATTCTATTATCCATTGTCATTTGATCCGGTGCTCTTTAAATACCTATATACAGAATATCATCCATCTACGTCAAATAGGCTCAGCGATATAACGAATTAAGAAGGGCGTGGCAACGCCCATCCATGTAAACTATTTCAACAGAGCATAACAAACATTTTGAAAAATGACGTACATATATCGGTTGAATATGTAATAAGCAAGTCCATTGTTGTTGTCCATTATTAAGTTTTGGCATTTTCTTAATATCAAGTTAACATCCAAGTGCTTTCATCACTTTTTTCACCGATTTTGTTAATTGAAATACGGTTTTCGGAGCACGTAAAATGTCATTCGGATCTAATTGCAGAGATATAATGCGGTTACATCTTTTATGAAAACCGGTATTGGTTGGAAACCTTCGAATAGATTTCACAAATATTAGGGTCATATTAGGCATTTTACAAGCTACAAAATTAATATATTAATATAAATTTTGAATCTGAACTACAGTTTTCAAGATATAACAATTTTTCTAAGATTTCGATTACTTTTTTTTATAAAAATTACATACTTTTTAAAAGAATTATATAATTTATACTTGAATTCGCTTCTTTAGTAAAGTTTCTATAGAAAACAAAAGAAAATAAGACCCACGAAATTTTTAATAACTTTAACAAACAACACATTTACAAACTATTCCTTCCAGGGGCTTCCAACTCACAGCGTTTTTCGTAAATCTTTTCAGAAATGCCATTAATAAAAATCAGTTTTTAATTACCCGCAACACATTTAAATTACTGAAATGACAACACTGTCCAAAATTTAACGACGAAAGCTTTTCTCTCTCTCTCTCGCTTGAGAGCTTTGAAACAGTGATGGAAAAGTACATAGGTACAATTATACCTTTTTTCGACTTTACAAAGTGAAAAGTACTTTTGGTGTTATTAGTTCTGTTAAGGTACAATCTACTTTTGGCCGAATTATTTTTAATTTATTTGATAAATAAAATTTATTGCTCAAGATTTTTAAAAGTCTAATGAAAACGGTTCCTGTTTAAGTTCCCTATTTTATAATTGTGAAAATAATGAAGTTTCGTCATATTAAACAGAAAGTTTCAATCAATGTTTTACCTGGGTTGCTATATATTATTCTGGCCTAGGCAACACTAATGTCAATAGCTAAAATCTGGCAACACCATAATAAGGTTTGACATTTTTTAGCATAAACGTACTCACAACGTTTTGGTGTACAAGTGCTATTTGTTTTGTTTACAGTGAGTTACGAAAATTAATTTTTCCATTGATAATTTAAGCGGTTGATAAATTATGGGGTTTCCAACAAGAACAAACGTTTTTTACAACTAAATATTCATGCAAAATCGAATGTATTGGAGTGGAACTAATGCTCTAGTATGCCTCTATCTCAGGGTATGTCACATGACGATCTTGCATTATCAGTTCAAGCACGGCATCAATGTTCTCTGGCACAACATCCGTTTTTGGACGACCTTCACGGAATTCGTCTTTGAGCGAAGGTCGGCCACGATTGAATTCATTAAACCAGTTTTTCACAGTGCTATAAGATGGTGCTTCATCGCCATACAAAGATTTAAGTTCATCGATGCACTCTTGTCGTGATAATCCACGTCGAAAGTTGTGAAAAATGATCGCACGAAAATGTTCACGAGTTAGTTCTATTTGATTTTTTCAAGTCACTGCAAACAACACAAATGATGGTCGTACGTCAAAACGTTCGGAGTACTTTAATGCTAAAAAATGTCAATGTTTATTATGGTGTTGTCAGATTTTAGCTATTGACATTAGTGTTCCCTGGGCCAGAAGTATATATAGCAGCCACTTAAATCTATATCTGAGATGGAGTTCAAGCGAACTTTAGAATAGGCGCCTGATATATGTATGGTCTCAAACATGTCATGATTTCGAAGGTAATGAAATGAATTTCTCAAGGCTGAAAATTGTTATACAGATGCGTCCCTCTTTTTTTTTAATTATTGCCTCCCTCTTGATTAAAAAAGTCTTTTGCCTACTACGGTGCTGACTGACCAGCTTTATTCTTACTTATATATAAGCTAAAATGGTATGTTGTGAAAGTGTGATAAAGCTACAGGATAAAAAAAAAAACAAAATATAACTAAAATTAACTTGCATGGTTTTTTATCCTTTGTTTCAAAAAATTTTTCTAAAAATTTAAAGCTTTGATTTATAGCCTTTTTTTGCTAATTGGCTAAGAAGGCTATTAGCTGCAATAGCTAAACTCGATTATTACACAGGCCCACAAAAAAAAAAAGTACCATGCGCGAAAGATCAGACCACCTGAGCTTTATGTTTTCGGGGTCGCTGAATCCGAATATAGTGCCAGATTAACGAAGTTGGTTCGCGTTTTTTCAGAAATCAACAATAATGCTGAAAATTACTGATTTTTGCTGGTTTCTGAAAAAACGCGAACCAACTCAGCTATTCTGGCAGCATATTCGGATTCAGCGACCCCGAAAACATAAAGTTCAGGTGGTCTGATCGCTCGCGCAGCGATTTTTTTTTTGGTCCTTTGCACAGATCAAAAAAAAAAAAAAAGTGCTCTGCGCAAAAGATCAGACCACATGAGCTTTATGTTTTCGGGGACGCTGAATCCGAATATGGTGCCAGATTAGCGAAGTTGGTTCGCGTTTTTTCAGAAACCAGCAAAAATCAGTAATTTTCAGCATTATTGTTGATTTCTGAAAAAACGCGAACCAACTTCGCTATTCTGGCACCATATTCGGATTCAGCGACTCCGAAAACATAAAGCTCAGGTGGTCTGATCTTTCGCGCATGGTACTTTTTTTTTTGTGGGCCTGTGTTATTATTATAACTGACTGACCGACATAACTGTTATTTATATGCTTTATACGATTTGTATAACCATTTTCAGACATATGAAATTCATTTGATAACCATCGAAATCATGACATGTTTGAGACCATATATCAGCCGCCTGTTCTACAGTTCGCTTGACCGACGTATCGTTTTTGTGTGCCCTTAACTACTATAACCAACTGTCACAAAACCAGCTTTTAGAAACGTAAACAGTTTTTTAAGCGCTGGCTCTCCGTCTTTGACTGTTTAGGTACAATTATTAGGTACATTCAAAAATTTTAATTTTCCATCACTGCTTTGCGCAATGTTGTGAAAAACATGAATGAACTTCGCCATTGTTGTTTTTTCTTCATAAACATAAGCAAAGCAAAAAAAAAAAAAAGCATTTTGACATATTAAGCATAGCACTCACCATATTGACATTTATGCTCCAGAAAAGCTAAGTACAATGCCAAGACGCGCTCATGGATTACGGGGTAAGCGGATGCAACTTGTTTTTGTATAATGGGATATCGGTCTTTAGGTTGGCTGATAACGCGACAGGTGTTTGTACCAAACTATATTCACGGTGGGGAGAAACAAGATGTAAAGTGACGTTCTTCCAAAGAATTTCATCACATCATTTGCCACTCACCTCCACAGGGAAATTTGATGACTTTGTAATAAATTCTTTCAAGTCGATTTTGCTGCCATCGGGTTTTTCAATGTTTTGACCTTTTTTGAGTAGACACTTGCCAAAGTCAGTGAACTTTAGTGCACTACCGGCTTTTGGCCAAATCTGTTCAAACTCAGAGCCAAACATGGACATGCTGATAAGACGATTGTTTACAAGATGTTGTGCTTCGGTTTTCTTAATTTTATCGAACGTTGTTTGATCTTTTTTTCACAATTTTTCTACGAAATGCAAATTTTTACCATGAATGAAACTGGGATACTGAAAATAATTGCCTATTTTGTTTTTATTTATACTTTTCTTGAAATTATTTCACAATTAAGTTTATCAATTTCTTTTTGTTTTTGTTTTCTCTCTTTCTCAGAAACAATAATGACTGCCCTGTAGGAAATTGCGTGCGTTAAAAGCTTCATTAAATTATGGCAAAAATTGTATGGTGGCATTGCCATTCTATAACGAACTCAGTTCTAAGTGTAAAGTTATTTTATTTTTGAAAAACCCAATTTAAAGTACGATAACTTGGTCATATTGTTACCCATATCCATATTTTGACGACGACTCAATATGTTTTCTCTTCTTCTGTAATTCCAAACGTAACATTTTTTATTAATAAACTACATTTTTTCTGCTAGTGATAGTGCAGTGAAATTAAACTCTAAATAGATTCCAAAAAATTAGATCTTTCACTTCTAATTGAATGAGCAATTTCGAAAAAGGTGACATCTCCGAACTTTTTTCGATATTGACATTTTCGCGTTTTTTTAATCTACGCATATAATTCCATATTATGTGTAAAAATGGTATTCATATCAGGAGTCGAATCGCCGCATTCGTGAACGTACGACTCCCCAGCAAACATTTTCAATCAAGGAAGAATCGTATTCGATTCGCCTAGACGATTAAATCAATCGTCCGCGACAGTCGTATTCTGCTCTTCCGCGAATGTTCAGGCGTGAGAAATTGTCCGGCCGAATACGATTGTTTTAGAAGAATCCTCTAACAACTCCCCGAAATGAATCCGCAAACGATCCCCAGGAAGAGTCATCTGGCGACTCCCCAAGATGAATCTGCAAATGATCCCCAGGATGGGTCAACAGACGACTCCGCAACATGTTTTTCAAAGCGAAAAAAAACTTGAAAAAACTTGAAAAAAAAAATAAAAAAAATAAAATATGAAATGGCGACATAAAAATAATTTCATAACAGATTGCTAATTTTTGTACAATAAACTGTCAAAATTTATGTGCCGTTAAAAATATACCGTGTAGTTTGACATTTTGCTTCGTGAAAAATACCGGGCCTCAGAAATATTGCCTTTTAGAAAAAAAAATTATTAATTTTTTCGAAATTTCTCAGGAGATGACGTCATGTCGTAGTCGGCCATCTTGTATCGTGTAAAACTCGTCTGAAGGAGTTGTTGGTTATTCGTAAAGAAGTTCGATTTCAAACCATCATCCAGAAGAGACTTAGTCGAATCTTTTTTATTCGTTTTGGGCTTTTTTTTATGAATTTTTTTTTTTGCACCAATCGATGGGGAAAGGTCGAAAATATATTTTGGTCATAACCAGATTTGATTAAGGGCCCTCTAAGTGACCGATTTGGGCCCATTTTTGTAAAAAAATTTTATTGCACCAATCGATGGGGAAAGGTCGAAAATAGATTTTGGAAATGTCCAGGGGTGTCTCCGACCCCTCTAAGTGACCGATTTGGGCCAATTTTGGTGAAAAAATTTTATTGCACCAATCGATAGGGAAAGGTCGAAAATACATTCTGGACATGTCCAGGGGTGTCTCCGACCCCTCTAAGTGACCGATTTGGGCCCATTTCGGTGAAAAATTTTTATTGCACCAATCGATAGGGAAAGGTCGAAAACAGATTTCGGATATGATCAGAGATGTCTTCGACCAATCTAAAATACCATTTTGGACCCATTTTTAAAAATAAAATTATTGCGCAAAACTCACCTGGAAGAGTTGTATATTCATTGCGGAGATGTTTGATTCGCAATGATCTTCTAGAAGAGTGTAAGGAGGAATCTTCTGTTACTCGCGCTGAAGTTTTGTCGCGTAAATTTCGCCTGGAAGAGTTGTATATTCATCGCGAAGATGTTTGATTCGCAATGATCTTCCATAAGAGTGTAAGGAAGATTCTTCTGTTACTCGCTCTGAAGTTTTGTTGCGCAAAACTCTCCCGGAAGAGTTGTATATTCATCGCGAGGATGTTTGATTCGCAATAATCTTCCAGAAGAGTGTAAGGAGGAATCTTCTTTTACTCGCGGAAAATTTTTATCGCGGAAAGCTCGCGTAGAAGAGCTTTAAATGCATCGCCAAAAATATGGAAGATTGTCCGCGATTGAAAATGTTTGCTGGGTCGTGACGTAAAATCATGTGTTTTACATGTATTTCGTATTACTAAATACATGATTTTACGTCACGAGTTGTACGTTCACTGATGCGGCGATTCAGGCCCTGGTCTCTAAGTCGTAGAAAGAGCCATGTCTGTTTGAAATGGTTTTCGAAAAGGGCACATCTCTACTAGAGAAATGCCACATATGATTTTTAGTTTTATATATCATTTTAAAATCGTCGTAACTTTTGAAGGAGAAATCCAAAACATAGCTTATTTTGTAGATGAAGAATTGTACTAAACGATATGTTTGGTAGAAAAGAGCTAAACAATCTATTGTGTCCTCTACATAACCTCAAAAATTGTGTTTTTGAACTTTTAGGTTATAATATCCCAAAAACCATACGTAATAGAGCAATTCTAAGATCGGATTCAACACCGATAAATTCATTGCAAGTGACGATTTTTGTTACGGTTTGTTTTCAATTACACCGTTTTTGATCTCGTTTCAAAAAGAAGTCTATGAAAATATTTTAAAAACTTTTTTTCTTAGCCAGTAAGTATTCACAAGTAATTTGACACCTTTTTTTTTTTTTTTTTTGAGTTCACGACAGTTTGATTTAAATTTATAGCATACATGCTTTTGTACCATGCTCCTTAATAAATTTATATTAATTATAGTACAGTCATTTGGTAGTTTTACCTGGAAAGTTTTGCGGGATTTTTGCAGATGAGTTATTTTATAGATTTTGATGTGCTCTTTCAGTATTTCAACTTTGCTACCTCGAATCATGTTCGCTCGCGCCACCATATTGGAAAAATGGCGCCCAAAATCAGTTTTTTACAAATATCTCTTTAACGGTTACATTTAGAGAAAAATATTGTGGAACAATATTTTAGCTTATAAAATTTTCTATAAAAATGACCTCTCAATTGTTTTCGTACGACTTATAACTCAGGAGATATCCTAATTCAAAATTTGAAAATATGAATAGGCACAGTAATGTGTTGAGCTTAAAATTATGATAACTCATGAACGGTGAGTCACACGTTTAAAGTAAAAATATCTGCTTATAAGGAATTAGTTGCAATACAATCTACACTTGATTTTTTTTTTCAGATGACCTATAGTTTAGGAGATATTTTTATAAAAACCTAAAATTTAGAAAAAAAACCGTTTTTTTTAAATAGCTCCAAAACGGTTCGTTCTAGAAAAAAAAAATTTTATGCACTTTGTAGAACGTTCAATTCCCTATAAGAGTCTCTTCGAACTGTTTTTTTGTCCGACTTACCGTTCATGACTTACGTTCATTCAAAACTGAACTTAGTACTGCCCGTAGTGCAATTATCTTTTATTGAATTGTTTCGTTTATTTTTAAATATCTAAAATATAGCTTTATTGATGCAGTTCAGTGAAATAAGACTTTCCGATCTTACAAACAACTAATTTTCGCGTCTTTTAAGACTGAAAAACTTTCAAGTGTTGTTTTAAAACTACAAAACGAACCAATTAAAAAATGATGGATCCAATATTTGAGATGCAGTATAATTTAAATGGACTATATCTTCTAAACTACAAGTCGTACGAAAACCTTTCTCACAATTTTTATGTATGAACTTTCCTCAGCTACAAAATTGGAACATTTAACAGAAATGGAAAAAAAAATTAAAAGGAAAATGTTGATATTTTGCCAAAAAAATATAGGTTGTGTAGTACACTGAAAAAAATTAAGTTTCCTAGGACTATTCTGAACAAATTTTTTTATTGCTATTTTTCGAAATTCGCAAAACGAGTTATTCGAGCCGTTAATTTTGAAAGTGTGGTAACGAGACAAAAGTAATGTCATAAAATGAATTGGGTGACATTTTGTTAGAAATGAACAAAATTAAGCTTAGTTTTCACAAAAAGTTTACTTCATAGCGTGAAATTGATGGCATTAAGTTGAAAAAATTAAATCGGTAAAATAGACGATTATAATAGCGAAAAATGTGTATGACATTACTTTTGTTCCTTTACGCATCTCTTATTTTGAAAGTTGAACTTTTAATAATTTTATTTATTTCGGTTTAAGTAAAATGGGTTACAATATGGACATTTAATTTATAGTCTTATTTCCAGTTATAGACACAAATAAGTTATGTATACGTACGTATAATTCCTAATTAATAATTTTCTTTGCATAGTCTGAAATGTGAATGACTCCATATCGTTCCGATGCAATATGCAAATTGGAACCACTGATCATAAGCGAGTTTATATGTGGATTATGAAGCTCAGTGATAAGAGTGCTACATGCAGCTGCGGGATCGGATGAATTATTTAGACCACCCTAAGGGATACATAAAAAAAAATAATTTGTTATACATATAAGTAGGAGTATTTCTTTTGACGCTTGTATACAATTGTGATAATGCTGAAATTAGGATAACTCAAAAACAGCGAACCGGATTATAAAAAAAGTAAGGATACGTATTTCTTTTATGCAGAATCACATGCTATACAAACAATTTTCATTTAATATAAAAAAATTAACCGTTTAAGAGTTATTTAATAAAAAGTATAAAGTGGTGATAAACGTCAAAAAATCCTTTTTATTAAATAACTCCTAAACGATATCTTTTTTTTTTGTTTTTTGCATTATATAAAATTTATTTGTATGGTGTGTGATTCTCCTTTAAAAAATTCTGCACTTTTTATAATACGACTCATTGTATATACGTTTCAAAAGAAACACGAATATGGTGCCGTTTAAATTTTTGTTTTGACTTACCAACCAAAACTCATTACCCGGAAGAGAATTACTATCCCATGCCCAACTCACTATTGGAAGCATATTGTCCTGTTCTGGCGATTTCTACATAATTAAAAGATTTTTTTTTTCTCGCTAAATTCAAATAAAAATAACAAACTGACCAATTTTTCAGCGGGATTTCGATTTGATAAAAACGTTTTAATTCCACCATTTGGATGCTGCTCACATTCGATAGTGCCACCATTTTTAAGTCCCCGACACTCTGTCATCTTGAACCAAGAAAAATGCACAATACCAATATGTAGCAAATTTGCCACCAAAGTCTGCAAACGTTGTGCAAATGTTTCCAAAAAGACCTTCTCCTGACTGTCACATGTTGCCCAAGCACCCAAACCGATGCCAACTACATGTATGTAGGCCTGCTTCTGTGCAGCAGCTGCTCTTGCTTCACTTTCCAATAGCAGCGTATCAAATGAGATGGTGTATCGCTTTTTCATAAGTAAATTATCAAAATACAGTGTACTACAATAAATTTTACAGAAACGTGGATCTTCAACATTTGCCATAGAGTCATATAAAAAATCCTTTTCTTCATAAAATTTCCGCCACATATGACGATAGTTTTCTGATCTACCATTTGGAATAGACTTTTCATCCAAACCATAACCATTCTCCTTAGTATTTTGATCTTGAGATATAATTATATCCTGATACTCCATGACATTTTCTTTGTGAAAACGACCACCAATCAGACCAATCATTACACCCTCTCTTTCGATTTTACTTTTATCTGTTTCAATGCGTCCACAATTGCTGCGATTGCCATCATTTAGAAATTCCGAATATGAAGAGGTTGACAAAAATGCTGAAAGCTGTACGTAAAAATAAGACATTTAACATTACATATGAAAATTTTGTTTTGATGTTTTTCTCACTTTCATTTCGTCATAACTTATTAATTTGTCCAATGTTAATGGTGGTTTTTGCTCCAAGGTGCCTATCTCCAAAAATCCTTCTTCACCAAACTCTCCCGTCAATAGGTTGTAATAGTCTTCCGGGTCACAGAAAGAAACACATCGTTTCACCAAAAGTCGTTGAACAAAATCAGTTAACGAAAGTTTCGGATAAATTTGCAACTCTAGGACGTTACCTAAAATTTCAACGAAATTAGAATTAAGTTACCAAAACAGAAATGTTTTCCAATTTGGCTTTAATAAATAATTCGGGGCACACTGCTTCACACAGAGCTAAAGATAACTCTGAATTTGGGCAGAAATTGCATAATAATATCATAAATAAGAACGTGCAATATCAAGCAAATTTCATTTGACACTAAAATAGTGTATTGATCCCCCAAATCGTTTTGAAAGTTTCCAAAAATGAGGAAAAAATCTCCACATATGGCAATGCTGATATTGCCGAAGTGAGTAAGAAAGATTGAAGCGGATTCTGTCAGCACAAAAAAAAGCTTTGTTCGTTTATTTGTTTTGCTTACTCTTGCGAAAACAATAAACTTTTAAGGCCCCAATCACACTTATAATTCATATGTTTTATTTGATTGGCAAAGAGATATTGCACCGATACTTTTTGATTGCGCTAGGGTTAACATTTTATGGCTGCGTCAAACGACTGTACAGTTTAACATATTTCATCACACAAGATATTTAATTACAATATAGTACGTACGAGCTTTACTAAATTACGAAAAAAATCTTACTCATTAGGCCGGGTCAAAAAAATCTACGAAAAATTCTAAAAAACTTTGTATAATAACATTTGAATTTCTTCTTTTTTGTATTGTATTTTAAAGTAGTGCATCCAAACTTCAACGCAATTTACGACGGTTCGAACAAATTGTCCCGGCCCATTACTAAACATCTTTTTGCAAAGTAATTTCAAAATTTTGGGAGAGGATAGAAAGCGCTAAGCCCCATCCTGGTCGAAAAGTGGGACTCAACAAATAAGTCCCATACCCACTGATTTAGGGCGATTTTTTTTACCTCTCTACACCAACACCAACCTGGTATTTTACTGGCTCTATTCCTTAATAACCCACTGCTACTGCCAGGAACCAACCGGCTAATCAAAGCTTTACTAAACAAATTTTCTTAAGACATCCCCTGTGACTTAAAAATTGTTTGTTGATCCAAACGGCACCGTTTGCGCGGATAGCTGCTTGAAACCAACTTCATTTGACAGCCCAATTTCGAGGGAAAATCTTTTTGTAAAATTGCGTATTTTCAAAAAATAAGTTTAGTAATAAATAAAGTTCGAACACAGTGTGTAAAAACTCTTAAATCTCGCGCAAATTTAAGCCGATTTCTATTCCAAAGACCACATTTGAAAATTTACCTATAGTTTCTTATCAAAATTTTTGCTATATTTTAAAACTAAAAACATAAAAAGGATGTTTTTTCATAATATCTATTTGTTTTGTTTTAGCGGAAATACGTTTAGCCATGGAATAATTATTTGCAAGCAAAACTATAATAAAACAAATTTCCTACATTTATTTAGTACAGTCATTTGGTAGTTTTACCTGGAAATTTTTGCGGGATTTTTGCAAATTAGTTATTTTATAGATTTCGATGTGCTCTTTCAGAATTTCAACTTTGCTACCTCGAGTCGTGTTCGCTCGCGCCGCACAGTGATGCGATTAGTACATGCTAGATGTAAAAAACCATTTTTTTTTGCAGTTTTTTATGTTTTAGGTATGGGAAAGTACAAAAAAATTATTTCAGAATTTTTGGGCAAGTGGGTGTGGCACCTCCCATACAACTTATATACATTTTGGGCTGTATCTTAAAAACGGAACGACCTATGGTTACAAAATTTTAAGTGTATAAGTTTTATGTAGTTTCTTAAATGTATAAATCATTTCAGCACGATTAGACAAGTGGCCGTGGTACCTCCCATACAACTGAAATATAAATTGCACGATAATTAACGAAAAATCTGCAATAACGAAATTTTAAGTAGACGTGTAATATCTCTTTAACGGTTACATTTAGAGAAAAATATTGTGGGGCAATATTGTAGCCTATAAAATTTTCTATAGAAATTACCTCTTAATTGTTTCCATACGACTTATAACTCAGGAGATATCCTTATTCAAAATTTGAAAAAAATTAGTAAATTGTGCATTCCCGCTTAGGAGTAGGAACAGTGATGTGTTGAGCTTAAAATTATAATACTCTTGAACGGTGAGTCACACGTTCAAAGTAAAAACACCTATTTATAGTGAATTACTTCCACTACAAGCCTCATTTTTTTTTCACATAACCTATAGTTTACGAGTTATTTTATCAACAAACCTAAAATTTAGAAAAAAACCTTTTTTTCAAAATAGCTCCAAAACGGTTCGTCCTAGAAAAAAAATTGTTCATGCATTTTGTAGATCGTTCAATTCCCTATAAAGATTTCTCCGAACGGTTTTTTAGTCAGACTTACCCTTCATGAGATATCGCGACTTGAAAATCATTTAAAATTGTACATAGTATGGAGCATAGAACAATGTTCAATTTTGAATGAACGGTAAGTCGGACGAAAAAACAGTTCGGAGAGACCCTTAAAGGGAATTGAACGTTCTACAAAATGCAATAATTTTTTTTTTTTCTAGAACGAACCGTTTTGAAGCTATTTTGAAAAAACGTTTTTTTTCTAAATTTTAGGTTTGTTGATAAAATATCTGCTCAACAATAGGTGATGTGAAAAAAAAAAAAAAGTATGTAGCTTGTAGTGGAAGAAATTTCCTAAAATTAGATGTTTTTATTCTGAACGTGTGACTCACCGTTCATGAGTTATCGTAATTTTAAGCTCAACACATCACTATGCCTACTCATAAGCGGCATGCACAATTTACTAATTTTTTTCAAACTTTGCATAAAGATATCTCCTGAGTTATAAGTCGTACGGGAACAATTAAATGGTAATTTTTATAGAAAATTTTATAAGCTACAATATTTTTCTCTAGATGTAACCGTTAAAGAGATATTTGTAAAAAACTGATTTTGGACGCCATTTTTCCAATATGGCGGCGCGAGCGAACACGACTCGAGGTAGCAAAGTTGAAATTCCGAAAGAGCACATCGAAATCTATAAAATAACTCATTTGCAAAAATCCTGAAAACATTCCAGGTAACATCATTTTATTCTCCCAAATGATTGTACTAATTGGAGTCCAAAGTATCTGTGTGTCTCTTGGATCTTGAATTATAGCAGCAAAACCGTTTTTTGAATCAAAAAATTTCAACTTCTTATGGGACTTCCAGAAGGAAAACTTTTCACTGTAGAGCAATGAAAGAAAATCTAAGAATGTGGGAAATAAACCCCTTTTAAAGATTTGTGCTGAAAAACTACCAATAATTTTGTGGTTATTGAGATAAAATAAGAAAACTATAAAAAACACCTATTTCTGTCGTTTATACTTTCATTCAAGCCCCGGAAGGGCCATCTTTTAAGGGGTTTTGATCGAAATCAAGTATGCAGTCTTTGTTATAAAGCCTGCTCCTAAGATTTTCTTTGATGCAACCTTCTATTTTGCAATTATTTCAAAAAAGTGCTGTACCGTAGTCAGCAACCAAACATTTATTTCCTAATTCTTGTAAATGTTGCCTATATGCAAATTCGTAGAACAAAAGTGATTTAGAATCGCGAGTTTTATATCATAAAAAAATCTGCATGTTAAGGGTTAACAATGTTAACTTGACATTTCAACGTTAATCAAATACTTATGTAAGTACATATGAATTTATTTTGAATTTTATCGATTTTTAAAATGTGTCATTGCTTACAATACTCGCGCTTATGTTTATAGATTGTTTGTTTACATACCAAAAAGACATTTATGCTCCAAAAACGCTAAATAAAGTCCCAACACACGCTCATGAATTACAGGATAAGCAGATGCTATTTGCTTTTTTATTTCTGGAAGACGTTCCATAGGTTGTCTTTTGACACGGCATGTCTCATAACCAAACTGTTAAAGATTGGAATTGTGCAGAAGACTAGCTAATTTCATATTCTTTTGAAATAGTTATCTTTTACTCACATCTATTGGGAAATTTGACGATATTTCCATGAATTCTTCTACATCAACATTGTTACCATTGGGTTTTTCCAAATTCTTACACTGCTGTAAGAGTTTTTTCCCATAATCTGTTAACTTTATATCACTCTCAGGTTGAGGCCAAATTTCTTCGAATTTCTCACCAAATGATGACGTATTTTCATTATGTTTATCATTTTGATTTACCTCCACCTCCATATTTTAATAACAACTATAAAGAACAGCAACTGTTGAAGAATGTTTTCATATTGCCGGTTTTAAGTGATTTTTAAATTCTTAAAGTTCGTTAACTTTGATGTATTCGATCCGATCGATTCCGCTCTCTCTCTTATCTCAGTAATGATTGCAAACATATGAAAGCTTTATGACCCATGTAGCAAAATACCCACATCAATGACCATCTTTTTTCGTGAAAAAAGCGAAGCATATCTGTGGATTTTCGACAAAACAACCTAACTCGAAATTGGCAACTTTTCAGGAGAGCCTAAAAACTGATTAACTACTGCAGCGTTGAATCTCCTCTTTCCATACATTTTTACTAATCTTAAAGTGTCAGCTGTCAAATTATTTTTTTCTTTTGGTTCATAACATTTCACCGCACGAATGGCGCTAATATCTCTGGAACAAGAAATCATAGAGACATGGCGATTATACCAATGGAAGCGTATTTAAATTGTATTTAGGACTAAAATCCTGGAGAATTGTCTTATCTCGACTTAGGTTGTTTTGTCAAAAGTCCACAGATATAAAGCCTGCTGACACAAGCAAAGTTAATTGCTTTCTATGTTATCCTGCCATGTGTCTACGACTCACTGTTTGAAAAACATTGACCAAGGTAGTGATACCTTCTGTAGACTATGGCATTGTTTAGAAGTATCTTTACAAATTGCCCGGCACACTATGGTTTTTTTTTGACAAAAAAGTGTACACAAAAATAATTCACTACAAGGGCACATTTTCTTAAAAAAAAAAAATAAACGCTAAATTAAAGGTTATACATTCCAGCAACTGATCCATAAAATAGTGACACGGGTCGAAATCTCTTCAATTTTGAAAAAATCGGTTTTTCTGTTTAAAAATGTTTGTCGCATTAAACGCAGGAGTGATATATGAATAAATTTTTACGCATTAAATCAAATCAATTAAGATGAAATGAATTTAAAATGGGCGGTGCCACGCCCCAAAAACAAATTCGTCATGTCTCCGAAACTATTAGACGCAGATAAATAAGATTAAGTATGTTTTTAATAGGCACAGAAAGAAGAATATTAACTAGAAAAATGGGCGGCGCCGCGCTCCAAAAATTTAAATCTCATCATATCTCCGGAACTATTTGACCCATATGGAAGAATTTCGGTTTAAATACAAAAATCATTAAGACAGGCAAAATACGTGGTGCCACGCCCACAGGCAGAGCTTCATGAATGAATTTGTTCCCTATAGAACAGAATGGCAATTAATAAGGATATGTTCATTGTTAAGTGTGGTACCGCCCTTTTTTTCAGCAAATGTTATTTGACTCACTACCCTTTATATATATACCGAAACTCATCCTTATAGCTGAATTAGTTTCGGAAATATAAGTTTAATATTTGTAGGGCGTGGCACCGCCCACTTTTTCTGTGGATGTTATTTCTCTCTGTGCCTGTTACAAACATACCGAATCTTATATATCTGCGTCTAATAGTTTCGGAGATATGACGAATTTGTTTTTGGTGCGTGGCACCGCCCATTTTCACTTTGAGTCCAATTCATCTTAATTGATTTGATTGAATGCATATAAATTTATTCATATATCACTCCTGCGTTTAATGCGACAAACATTTTTAAACAGAAAAATCGATTTTTTCAAAATTCAAGAGATTTCGACCCGTGTCACTATTTTGTGGATCAGATGCTGGAAAAAGCGGGCATTTTTTCAGACAGGTGAATGTATAACCTTTAATTTCACGTTTAATTTTTTTAAGAAAATGTGTCCTTGTAGTGAATTATTTTTGTGTACACTTCTTTGTCAACAAAAAAAAAAAAAAAACCATAGTGCGGCGGTCTGTAGGATCCATTTTTTGAGAGGGCGACAAACTACTTACATAGAAAATCCTTGAGAATACAAAAACTTAATTTTAGCTATTTGTGTGCCTGTGAGAGTGTGGGGTGGAAGGTATCATCACTTTAAAGTTTAAATGAGTTTTAGCGGAACTTCTTGCACTTTAAATAATTTTTATTAAAATCACTCACAATCGATAAAGAAATAAATAAAATTTTTTTTTTATTCCAACATTAGACACGTATAAAAGTACAAAAAAAAAAAAAAAAGAATAGACGTAAAACATCGCACGGCAATTGCTATAATGAATTATTTCAATATTATCTTAGCATAGTCTGAAATATGAATAACACCATGTTCTTCGGATGCTATATGCAAATTACAACCGCTGACCATATCCGAATTTATATGTGGATTATGCAGCTCAGTAATCAGTGTGCTGCATGCAGCTGCAGGGTCTCCAGATGTGCTTAAAGATCCCTGTTAAAAAGAGAAAAAATGATTAACTGCGTAATTTCTAAATTTAATTTTAATGAATTTATGTACTTACAAACCAAAATTCATTACCGGGAAGTGAATTACTATCCCAAGCCCAACTAACAACAGGCAGCATATTATCTTGCTAAAAAAAAAGTCATAAAATGTTCAAATTTACAAATAATAAATGAAAAAAAAAACTTACCAATTTATCTGCTGGATTACGATTAGACAGTAAAGTTTTGATACCGCCATGTGGATGTTTCTCACATACAAAAATTCCATTGTTTTTTAATTCTTTCCATTCGTTCAATTTGAACCAAGAAAAATGCACTACAGCAACATGTGGTAAATTTGGCACCAACGCCCTCAAACGTTGTGCAAACGTTTCCAAAAACACTTTTTCCTGACTGAAACTAGTCTGCCAAACACCCAGACCGATACCTACGACATGAATATACGCTTGTTTACCAGCTGCAGCAGCTCTTGCCTCACTTTCCAGCAGTAGTGTATCAAATGATATGGTGTATCGTTTTTTCATCAGCAGATTATCAAAATAATGCTCGTCTTGCAATATTTTGGAAAACCGGGTATCTTTAACTTTGGCCATTTTATCATATAAGCAATCATTTTCTTCATAAAACTGACGCCATATATGACGATAACTTTGTTCCCTGCCATTTGGAATAGCATTAATATCCAAGCCATAGCCATTCTCCTTTGTATTTTGATTTTTTGTTATGACTATATCTTGCCATTCCATTGCGTTGGGCTTTTGAAAACGTCCACCAATAAGACCAATGATAACACCCTCTGTTTCAATTTTACTTTTATCTGTTTCGATGCGGCCACGATTTTGTCGTGTGCCATCATTAAGAAATTCGGAATGAGATGAAGTTGAGAGAAATGCTGAGAGCTTTAAATAAAAGATTTGTGATTTGGTGAAACTATACATTTATACCCAGTGTGCCAGACGGTTCAAAGCGAATCGTTTTTTTTTTTTTTTGGAATTTCTCCCGCAAACGGATCAGTAACGGATCCGTAACGGGTAAAAAAGCGAAGATATGAACCGTCTGGCACACTGGGTATACTTTTTTTTTTGCTCCATACTTTCATTTCGTCGTAGCTTATTGTATTGCTTAATATTAGCGGTGGTTTTTCTGCCAAAGTGCCTATTTCCAAGAAACCATTACAACCAGTTTCTCCCGATAATAGCATATATTTATCATATGGACCACAGAAAGCAATACAGCGTTTTTCCAAAAGGCGTTGAACAAAGTCGGTCAATGAAAGTTTCGGATAAAGTTGTAATTCAAGCTCGTTACCTTTAAAATATAATTTAAACTCTTGAGATTTTCAGCAAAATCAAGCAAATTGTGATTTACTAATTTTTTATAGTTTTGAAACACTTAATTATAATTTTGCCTTATCCAAAATTTTTTCCCCACTTACTAGAGATCGCTTTGTGACCGAAGTTCGAAAATTTCAGTTTGAGATCACGCCATTGTTAGCTAAAGTAAAGAAACTCTCAATAGTATCCATGTCTTCATATTTTAATTTTATGGGCGTGATAATGACATAACAAAAACTTTTTATATCAAAGTTTTTATGGCAAAACAAAAAAAAGGATTTCAATATCTTTCAGTGGATTAAAAAAAATTTATGAAATGGCTAAGTCAGTTTATATTAGCTTTACGAGCTTGGCAACGCCCACTACAAAACAGATATCACTTAGTATCTTTCTTTAGAACTTAGTCTATTTTCATACTGAATTTCATAGAAATCGGTGAAGTGGCTTAGCCGTGACAGAATATTTTGTCTTTAGGGGAGTGGCACCGCTCACAAAAATGAATTCATCCGAATATGATCTGATTAAGGTAGTTGAAAAGAAAATGAAGTTCAGTTACTGAACCATTTTATTTTAGGCGTTTTATGTATTATGGGCATTTCCATGGTGTCGAACGTTACCGTCAATACACTTAAATAAAAAAAAAAAAATCAAAATAAAACGTATTTTTATTTTGGCAATGGGCTTAACTTGTAGCTCTTAATTAGTCCTAAATTTGCTGCTAAGGTTACTTTTGGAAAGTTTTTCGTTTTCAAGATAATTGAAAAAACCAAGGCGTTGGCAAGGGACAACAACAGAAATGGTTTTGAGTTAATATTTCAATGTGATGTGACTAATTTTAGCATGTTGTGCATTAATAGCTGTGTTCCAATGGTAGCGGATCTGATCCAGATCGGATCCATTTTCAAGCAAAACAAAAACAAATTCTGAACCAGCTCAGGTCTTGGTTCCATTTTCTGGATCCATGAATGCGTTCGGAAATCTTTTTTGGATCAATGGAGGTGTTCAGAAAATTACGGGTTTTATTTGGCAGCACTTGCTTATTTCTTGACGTTTTGACATCTGGTGTCAAAAAATTATTGAAAATTTTAAATTATGGTGATATTTTGTTCGACCTTATGATTTTAAAATTTTTTATCTAAGTTTCTTCAGGCTCTAGGTCAGTTCCAAATAAAACTCTTTTTTGTTTTAATGAAATAAATTTGTTTTTGTTTAATTTTTTCAATATTTCGAACTCCTTCGGTGTTCGTCTTCAGGAAAATTTTAAATTTTAATCAAAAAAGAACTTGACTGAAGAAAGATCTTTGGTTATATAAAATTTAAATTAGAAAAACTTCATAGCATGTCCGTTCTTAATTATGTTTTTTAAATTTTATTTCGGTTTTTTTTATTTACATGAACTTATTTTTTATTTATTGAAGCTTTTCATTTCACAGGCGTTGTCCTGAAAATATGTATATGCACATAAGTAAATATACCATCCCTCCTTAATGGGTTTCTTTGTCGAATTGCAACTGAAATTTTACATTTTTCGCAAGTTAAACTTGCCCTTTGCAGTATCAACAAATATACCACAAGCACCTGCACCAGGCAATCTGCTTAAACGACCACTAATCAGCAATGACATACAAGTTTTGTTAGCCCCTGAATTGTCTGCACGATTACAGCAAACCCAGGGAAATGTGGAACTTTCCAACCGCGTTACCACCACGCCATTAGAAATTTTTCAACTATTCCGTTTACGCGTTTACGAACGATTTTTTAATTATATAAATTGAAATGATTATTCAATTTCTTATTTCTAATTTTATAAGTGAATTTGTCATGACATTATTATTTGACATTTGTATCTTTTTTTGCCAATGCTACCAAGTTTTTAAAATTGAATCGTTGTGCGTTCCATTGAGTTCAGATCTGATCTGGATCAGATCCACTACCATTGGAACACAGCAATTGTCTCTTAAAAATGGTTTTAATTTTGCTCAAAAATGATTTTTTTTTTCATTTTTATTTTAATTTTAATTACGGTCGCATGGGACATTTTTTCGACTGTACAATATTAAAATCTTACAATTGACCAGGATGTTGCTTCACCTTTTCATGTGAAGTTGATGTTGCATCACCAATTTTTCCAAAGGATTTTATTTGTTCCGATCCATTTTACTTATATCCCAAATCTCATTAGTGATGAATTAGTTTTTAGGGGCGTGGCAAGGCCCATTTTCCCAGTGAACATTATTTTTCCCGGCGCTGCTGTACTCATTTATCAAATCTTATTGATATGAGTTAAATATGTTCAAAGACGATGAAGTGATTTTTTGGGGGTGTGGTGCTGACATTTTTTCCAGTACACATCTTTTTTCTTGATGCTTTTTACATAAGGACCAAATCTCATCCAAGTTAATAGTTTTAGAGATATGATGATTTAATTTTTTGGCTCATGGTTTACTTTTTGTGGAAATACCTTACAGATATGTATGAGAAGGGCTACAGAAATTACACTAAGCCACTCCACTCTCCCATAGCACGATCACCTCATTTGAACATTAAGGAGAAATATCAAAACAGTCTTTATGATTCTTTATTAGCACCGTTCCGACTGGGTTTCTTTCGCTCACACGTATGAGCGTCCTCTCTGTTGTTAAATTAACTTTAAAAAGCTCTCATGGGTGAAGCTTTCTCATTGTTTGGTCATTTTATGGCTAAGCCATTATGACACTTAGTTGCATGTTGCATATTATTTTGTTATCGAAAATAAAGTTATCTGGAATGATAACAACGCTCAACGAAAAATAAAGTTATGTTTTCAAGTTAGTTTATTTTTCACCAGAATTATTTATATATAGTACCTATATAAAAAATAAAGTGTGAAAAGTGCGAAATCGTAAACGCATAAAAAGTTATTGAAGATCAAAGGTCGTTGAATCATTTCTTTGAAAATACATCGCTAACGCTTACTTCTATAGAAAAATGTTAGACGATAATTTCAGGTAATTTCCTAAAAATGTGAAATATTATACTATTTGGCTTAAGAATACTTCAGGTAACTAAGCCGTATGTGGTTCAAACTAAACTTCTCTTGTTAAGCTTATAACTTTTAATAAAAATGGTCGCTCGTGCCTAGTTTCGGAGATATAGCCATCAGATGATCAGTATATAGTTTTATGAAAATCGGTTTCAGTTAAGAACTCTTTGATGGATTTTTAAAATATTGGTGTTATATGAAAGATATTTTAGCAGACTACAAAATTAAGTTCTGGTTTTTAAAGTGTGGCGATTTTTGAGCAGATTTTTTTAGAACTTATACCGGTTATCATAAAAGCTGTTTCCCGATCTTCCGATGGCTATATCTACGAAACTATTAGCTCTTGAGGCCTTATTTTGCTAAACAAAAACAAAAAAAGGCCTAAAGCAAACTTATTCATAATTTTTCGCTTCAATTCGCAGACGTACAATAAAAGTAACAATACCGTTTAAGTTAATTGCATTTTAAACAAAGCAGATAAAATTTTTCGTGCGACTCATGGCTAGGATTTTTAGGAATATATTTGAAACGGTGAATTCTACAATAAAAAGTAGAACCTAGTTCGTGAAGAACCACAAGAACTACAAAAAACAAGTTACTTATTTTTATTAAAATTTTCATATAGGAGATGTTCAATAAGAACCGACTTTAACGAAAATTCTTAAACCAGACTATTACGTCAAAGATTCTATATGAAACTTCAATCAATGAAACAATATTTTGTTTGAAAATTCAGATTTTTTTTTTTTTTTTTTAATACAAAACGATGGGTGTTATCATACCATATCATATTAATTTTGGCCAATAAATCGATTTCCCTTAGACCTCTACTACTCGGTACAAAACATATTTTATTATGTAGACCTGACTTTTCGAGTTATTGTGCATAAATAATTTTTCAAGCTCTTTAATTGCAAAAATTAATCATTTACTATACACTTGCACCACAAAAAAAACCATCGGTTATAGAACAAAGAATTAAAATTTTTAAAAACAACAAAGAATATTAAATGACCTTAAAAAGTGCCAAAAAAACTTTTGGTTCGGCATCTGTTCCTGCTGTTTAACCTACTACCTACGCATATCGGATACATACCATACTGACATTTGTGTTCCAAAAAAGCCAAATAAAGTGCCAAAACTCTTTCATGAATTACAGGATATGCTGATGCAATTTGCTTGCGTATTTCTGGATGTCGCTCTTCAGGTTGACTTTTAACGCGACATGCATCAGTACCAAACTAAAGGAGATTATTATATGAAAAAGAAGTTTGCTTTAATTAAGTATCCCATAAATATTACTCACTTTGATGGGAAAATTTGATGACTTTTGCATAAAGTTTTGTAAATCAACATCGCTACCATTGGGTTTTTCAATACTTTCACATTGTCGTAGAAGTTTTTTGCCAAAATCTGTTAGATATATCCTTTCACTTCCAGGTTTGGGCCAAACTTTTTCAAATTCTTTTCCAAATGTTGTGTTGGTATTGTCGTTGTGATGAAATTCTTTACTTTGTGTTTCACCCATAATGCTTTGTTTATGTTTTGTTTTTCAGTGCAGATAAAGTGCAAACATGAGTCAACAATTTACGTGTGTATTCTTTAGATATTTTCTTTGTTTATCTTGCCGGCGTTTAATTTGTAACAAATACAGTATTCCAGTTTCGTTTGTTTCTCTTGTTAGACTGTTAAAGGTCGGGCGCACACTAAGAAAGACTGTTTGAGAGTCAGCAGTATGAGCTTTTTGTAACCTTAGTGCAGTGATGACCACGTCATAGCACGGTTGGGAAAAATCCACATCGTTCGCAAATTATTTCAAGAAAATTGATGAAATTCCGTATTATGTTCTGTTATTGACAATCATAATTAAATAATTATCCACTGTGTCTAAAAGTATTTGAGGTTTTATTCTGAGTCAAGTATTTAGATGTGAGAACAGTAAAAACCAACATGCTCACCTTAAACATTTTTTTATCGAACTTTGAAGAGTTTTTGATCACGATTATAGACGGAGAGCCAGCGCTTGGCTGACCCTCCACATAGTATCAAGCTGCATTTTTTTGTGGGTGTTCTTCCAATAATACAATAGGTATGAAGTTTTTTTCTAGTGAAATCTTGAGAGCTGGTGCCTTCGAGAGATATCGGGTGCAAAAGGTCGAGAAAAATCGTTTTTTGCAAATATCTCGCTAACTGTTAAGTCTACAAAAAAATGTTGTTGCACAATTTTGTAGCCCAAAAATTTTCCAATAGAAAGTGTAAAAAGTAAAATCCATAATTTTTTTTCTTTTAGTCGGTTTATTTTGTAGTTCCAAAATATGCACTAAAATTCGAGACCGATTTCAATGTCCACAAAATTGAATTTTGGAAAAATGATTTTTCTGCTTAAAAATGTTAGTCGCATTAAATGCAGAAGTGATATACGAATAAATTTATATGCATTCAATCAAATCAATTAAGATAAAATGAACTCAAAGTGAAAATGGGCGGTGTCACGCCCCAAAAACAAATTCGTGATATCTCCGAAACTATAAGACGCAGATAGATAAGATTCGGTATATTTGTAAGAAGCACAAAGAAAAATAATATTTACTAGAAAAGTGAGCGGTGCCACGCCCATAAAATATAAAACACATCATATCTCCGAAACTATTTGACCCATGTGAACGAAATTTTGACAAAAATTATCTGCTGAAAAAATTTGCGGTGCCACTCCCACAGGCAGAGCTACATGAATAAACTTGTTTCCTAAAGAACAGAGTGCCAATTAATAAGGATATTTTTTTTCAGCAAATGTTATTTGATTCACAAACTTTTATATATATACCAAAATTCATCCCTATAGCTCAAACAGTTTTGGAGATATGATAAGTTTTATATTTGTAGAGCGTGGCACCGCCTACTTTTTCAGTGGAAGTTATTTCTCTCTGTGCCTGTTAGAAACATACCAAATCTTATCTATCTGCGTCTAATAGTTTCGGAGATATCACGAATTTGTTTTTGGAGCGTTGCACCGCCCATTTTCACTTTGAGTTCATTTCATCTTAATTGATTTGATTGAATGCATATAAATTTATTCGTATATCACTCCTGCGTTTGATGCAACTAAAATTTTTAAACAGAAAAATCGATTTTTTCAAAATTCAAGATATTTCGATCCGTGTCACTATTTTGTGGATCAGATGCTGGAAAAAGCGGGGATCTTTTCACATAGGTGAATGTATAACCTTTAATTTCGCTTTTAATTTTTTGAAGAAAATGTATCCTGTAGTGAATTATTTTTGTGTACACTTCTTTGTCAAAAAAAAAAAAAAAAAAAAAAGCCATAGTGCGTCGTCAAAGTTAGCTCAAAGGAATGAGAATGAGCAGCCAAATCAGTCAACGAACACGCCTACCGCCCATACAAAGAAAATATGCAAAAACGCAATATTAAGAGCATTATTCCTGATAAAGAAACCACAAATACTGAGAATAGCAAGTAAAAGCTCTGAAACGAGGGCGTGGTACCTCCCATAAAAGCAAAAACGTTTTTTTGAGATAATTCAAGCAAATTTCACTCAGACCTTCTGACCTTCAAAATTGTGGTATCTTTTGTGGTTATCAACTTAGAGCTTTTGAAGTTGTTTACTGTTGTGCTTATCATCCATAAAAACTATATATAATGGGTAAAGATGATCCGGAAAATTTAAAATTTTTAATTTATTTATTATTTTTATTTATTTAATTCTTTATTATGTCTATGAACATAAATTCTTACAGACTGTAGACTATATACGATTTAAAGTAGATCTTACTTAATTCTTTGACAAAGAAAAATTACTACTTATATTGTTAAACGATCTTAGTGATCTAACAATAGGAGCATTGACAGCATAAATAAAAACGTTCTGTATTCATAAGCGCTGTTTGAGGAACATTAAAATGTATTAAATTAAGCAGTTCTGGACAGTCAATACTACCAGACACAATGTTAAACAAAAAAAAAGTAAGGACAAGACATTTCTCCTGTTTTCCAACGTTTTCAAACCAATCAAAAGACAACGAGCATTATATGACGGAATCACAAGGAAACTAGACTAGTAAAAAGAACTGTAGAGTGTATTGATCTCTGAAATATGACCTATTACGCCTTATAAAGCCCAACGTCGCAAAAGCATTTGGTATAATGTAGTCCAAATGCGAAACAGGCAGCAGAATAGTATTTGAAATGATGAACAAAAGTGGACGTTGATGAGAACGTTGATCAACTTAAGAAAATGATATAGCTTATTTTATCTTTATAAATTATCGCACCATGTAAACATCCATACAACAGGGAATTCTAACAAAACTGCCAACGATGCATTTATGCTGGCAATGTAAAGTTGTAATTTTTAAGGATTGAAGGATTGATATCTAAGTAAATTATTTGGACGAAAGAAGTGATTTTTTTCTTGAAAAAAAAAAAAATGCCTTTTCAGCCATCTCCGTAATTATACAAGTTTTTGTCGCTATTAAAAAATTTAAACTAAAAAAAAGAAAAATATTTTTCGGTCATTTTATTGATTTTCTTAAAATTTTTTTACATTAGACATAGCTCTTTAACTACTTGAAATTTTTTTAGCATATTCAGCAATATGAATAACTCCATGTTGCTCTGTTGCTATATGCAAATTAGAACCATTGACCATCAGCGTATTAATATGCGGATTATGAAGCTCAGTAATCAATGTGCTACACGCAGCTGCAGGATCTCCTGATGCACTCAGCAATTTCTGTTAAGGAATAGAGAAAGAAATTAAGATAAGGAAATTTAAAAGATTTCATATGAATAACATACCACCCAAAATTCATTGCCAGGTAAAGCATTACTATCCCAAGCCCAGGTTACAATGGGCAACAAATTATCATGTTCCGGCGATTTCTAAAATAAGCGAAAAAATTATTATTATAAAAAGGTGTGACGTAAATGTAAAATATGGACTATGCTGTGCTCGAAGCAATACAAAGAAACCCCAAAATTATGCAACGCATTTAGCTGATGCTAGAAATAAAGCAGTTCAGTATTGTTTTGATTGCAGTGCACTAAAATAATGATATGGGAATAAGTTTCTGATTTTGTTTGCAGCGCAATCCAGAGATCGAATTCTTAATAAACTTACCAATTTATCTGCAGGATTTCGATTTGATAAAAATGTTTTGATACCACCATTCGGATGTGATTCACATGCAATAGTACCACCATTTTTAAGATCTTTCCACGCTGTCAATTTAAACCAAGAAAAATGCACTACAGCAATGTGTGGCAGATGCGGTGCCAGAACTTTCAAACGTTGTGTAAAAGTTTCCAAGAATACCTTTTCTTGGCTAGCACTAATATGCCATACGCCCAAACCAATACCCACAACATGGATAAAAGCTTGTTTGCCAGCAGCAGCTGCTCTTGCCTCACTTTCCAGTAGGAGTGTATCAAATGAGATGGTGTAACGTTTCTTCATCACCAGATTATCAAAATAATATTCATCTTCGAGGTGTTCAGTGAGATCAGTACTAAAGCGTTTATCGTTTGCATTGACGGCAATGTCAGCATATAAGAAATCATTTTCTTCATAAAATTTTCGCCAAATATGACGATAATCTTGTGCTTTACTATTTGGCATGGCATTGCTCTCTAAGCCGTAGCCATTTTCTTTTGTATTTTGTTCGTCTGTTATAACTATATCCTGCCATTCCATTACATTTGGTTTTGCGAATCGTCCACCAGTTAAACCAATAATTACACCCTCAATTTCGATTTTACTTTTATCTTGCTCGATAATACCGAAATTGTGGCGCTTACCATCATTGAGGAACTCAGTATGAGAAGATACGGATAGAAATGCTGAGAGCTGTAGAAAATAATTTAATTTGTTAACTGTTAAACCTTTCAGTGGGTATTGTTGTTTTATGTTTAATCATACATACTTTCATCTCATCATAACTGAGCACATTCTCCAGTGTTAATGGTGGTTTTTGCTCTAAGCTTCCAACCTCCAAGAAACCACCGATTCCAAGGAACGTTTTCTTCTCCGACAATAAGACATATCGATCCATTGGGCCGCAGAAGGCAACGCAACGTTTTTCCAGCAGACGTTGTACAAAGTCCGTTAATGTTAGTTTAGGATAGAGCTGCAATTCAACTTCATTACCTAAATTTTTTATAATAAAAAAAAATTTTAATTTTATATATTGTATATAAATTTTGGTTCTTTCAGAGAACATTGGATGGACTCGAAACCATTTGAAAACTGAAAAATGCGCCTAGAATTGGAAAAATTTTTTGGTTTAAAATTTATGTAAATTACAATACTTTATTTGGATTTTGAGCCGCTAAAACTGAATCTGCCATTTATTTCTCCGTAAGTTCTGTAGTTTTAGAGGTATATTCAAGGTGGAAAATTTTAAATAAAACTAGCAAACGGGTTGCCTTTGGCCTGGCCAAAAATTAAATACCCTACACTGCAGTATTTGGAAAACTTTGTCCGAATTTACATAGCTTCTGCTTAGATCTTGCAGTTGCTGTTCTCAGTGTCTGAGTGAAATTTGATTGGATTACCTCAAAAAAACGTTTTCAGTATTTGCCTTCACAGTTTTTACTGCCAGAGTGAAATTTTGTTTGATTATCTCCAAAAATTTTTTCAGTATAGCACTTTAAAGCTTTTGCTTATATTTGAGGTGCCCTCTTGTCCAATTTCGTATAGTTTTTGCTCAGAACTGGTACTTACAGTTCTGAATGTAAATTTCTGTGTAAAATTTGGTTCGATTATCTTGAAAAACGCTTTCTGTATAGCATTTCGAACCTTTTGCTTGTATGGGAGTTGCCACGCCCACTTGCCCGATTTCATCTTGTTTTTGCTCAGAGCTTGCGCTTACCGCCCGGACCTTCCATAAATCTCAAATGTTGAAATTTTGCATAAAACTGTCCCTATCCATCCGCGGAGCGAGTCAGAATATATGTACGGTTCGCTTTTTTGATAGCCCCTTGAATTATGCGAATTTAACCGAAGTCAATGTATAATATATAATTGTTAACCCATTTTGAACATTTGTACGATTTTTCGTACAGCAACTTTAAAAATTTATAACAAAATAATGGGAAATAAAAACTGAAATTTTTATTCATTAAAGTTAAACTTAGTTAATTATTTATTGAAAAAAATTGCATTATTAAATTTTTCCTATTTTTTATTGTAAAATTTTACCATTTGAAAAATCTCCTTTTTTTAGGGGTTCATGATAATGAAAAAATGATAATTGAAGTCCCAATTTTTTTAAACATTTATGCTTTGGTTTTACTAACAAAAGAATAAACTACCTTTTTTCATAATTTTTTTTTTTGAAAAAATAACTATCCGTGAAAAACTGTACAAGCTGCCAGACTAGTGTACGAAAAATCGAACGCTGGTCCATTTCTGCGGAAACCTCACTGTTGGTTTTCATGTGAAATAAATTGTTCCTGCTACATTTTTTAGTTTCACTAATAAAAATTTCAAAAATTTTAATAAAAAGAGTAAAAACAAAAGTTATTATATTTGAACGCAGCAGAATTGGACCAAATAATTGAAAATTAGAGTGATGATAAAGTAGGCCAGCAACTCAAGCGGAGTACAGGTTTTGACGCTGATGTAAGGGGTATTCTTTTGATGTCCGGTTATAGGAATGTCCAAGCTATCAATGGTTATAAGAACAGAAAGCCTTAACAAGGCCGGCCTACTTTTTTTAAATGCAAACATGAGACAAGCCCAAACGAATTCGTTATGTTTTCGACGGTGCTTTTGTTCATCTGAAGGTTATATGTACCAATTCTTTCCATATGGAAATGGTGGTGGCTATAATAAACAAATTGGATTATTGTCTATTTTTGAAAATCCTTGAAATTTCTTCACTACAGGCACAGTTAGTATACATGGTGCCGAATTACGCACCGATAAAAATATCCAAAAAGATCTACTGATTACACAGGCCCACAAAAAAAAAGTACCATGCGCGAAAGATCAGACCACCTGAACTTTATGTTTTCGGGGTCGCTGAATCCGAATATGGTGCCAGAATAGCGAAGTTGGTTCGGGTTTTTTCAGAAATCAAAAATAATGCTGTAAATTAGAGATTTTTCCTGGTTTCTGAAAAAACGCTTCGCTAATCTGACACTATATTCAGGTTCAGCGACCCCGAAAACATAAAGTTCCAGTGGTCTGATCTTTCGCGCAGGGTACTTTTTTTTTTGCCTGTGCACAGGACTACAAAAAAAAAAAACCTGCGCGAACGATCAGACCACCTGAACTTTATGTTTTCGGGGTCACTGAGTCCGAATATGGTGTCAGAATAGCGAAGTTGGTTCGAGTTTTTTCACAAATCGGAAATAATGCTGAAAAAAATCTCAAATTTTTCAGCATAATTGTTGATTTCTGAAAAAACGCGAACCAACTTCGCTATTCTGGCACCATATTCGGATTCATCGACCCCGAAAACATAAAGTTCAGGTGGTCTGATCTTTCGCGCAGGGTACTTTTTTTTTGTGGGCCTGTGTTATGTTTCTGAAAAGCGAAATAAAATTTTGCTAACAGGTTGGTGCCACAACTAAGAAGTTACAGTCCTCACAAACTATCAACCTATAAACCCAATGGCATGTACAGCCCGATATGATAAGGAACAAACAAATAAGGTCCTAGTAGAAATAGCACAGTCAATATCTCATTACAACCATTACATGGAAAGCGTGGATCTTCACGATAATGCGATATCAAATATATAACAGAAAAAAAGAGGTGGTGGCCATAATTTATATCCAGACATGAAACCGCTTTAATTAACTCATGGAAATTGCACTGCTTTTTTTAAAAAATAATGGCTTCATATGGCTATGTCCTGAATAGACTTTAGAGCGATGATATGTGAAGAACTTCTTCTCATCCAAGAAGACGATGAAGTACTGCACCCTACTGGAGTACCAAAAATGAAAGCATTAAGTCATTAGGGATGCAGATTCGAAATATGTGTATATGTGCAGAAAGTGTGAAAAACATACTACTTATATCTATCAAAAATGTCTTGACAAATACCCACCTCATGCTCAGCATCTGCATATCTCAAGTGCGTGAGGTAGTGTGGGGAGCAATGGCGCCAATTCAGATCAAGCCATATATGTTTTATGTACAAAT
This sequence comes from Calliopum simillimum, assembly GCA_951812925.1. Classification (NCBI taxonomy): domain Eukaryota; kingdom Metazoa; phylum Arthropoda; class Insecta; order Diptera; family Lauxaniidae; genus Calliopum; species Calliopum simillimum. The sequence goes on along the minus strand of OX638372.1, from coordinate 92,750,337 downwards.
TTCGAAATCAATTCGAAATATATGAAATTTAAGTATATACCTTGTAGGGGCAGAGACCCACTTGCCCCTACCAATTGTCGCCACTGGTGGGGAGGGATCTTAAAATTTCGGATAGAGGTTTTCGTTCTCAACTTTTGATAATTACTTGCATATTTTTATAAAAATATGAATTTTGGGAAGGGGTTTTAGCCCCCAAAATACCCCCTGCCTACGCCACTGATAAATATGTATCTTTTTAAAATATAATAAGGAAAAAAAAACATACTTTTTTAATAAATTATCGATTTTTTCTTCAGAAGTTTAGTACAAATATGATTTTGCAGAAATGGACCAGTGTACGATTTTTCGTACAGGGCGTAACTTTTAAAGGGGCGGTAAAATTTTTTTTTTTATTTCACTTTTGAGGTGAGGACGCTTCAACTACTAATTATTCAAAAAATCTTCAAAAAATTCCAAGCGGTTCTGGTACCTGTTCAAAATGGGTTAATGAAGTATGCAACATTATTCCAACTGGGTATGCGAATGCAACAATTTCCATCCGTGAGAGAGAAAAAGCTTTTCTCTCTGAGAGGGAAACAAAACTGGTTGTTGTGATTGCAGTGTTGCCAGGCGTGGTGATTTTAAGCATTTTTGTTGAATTCTTTAAGAACTTTAGGGAAAATGCATTTAAAAAGTTGCAGAGTTCTAAGTTAACTTTCGGATTTTTGTTCATTAATTCCAAAATTACTACCATTTTAACTATTTTATTGTTCTTCCCCTTATTTCTTATACCAGCCATCTTTTCCAAAGTAGCAAAACAGATTTTCTAAATTTATTGAGGTCTTTAATCTCTGAGTGTCTTTTGCAGCTTAAGTAAGTTATAGCAAAAAAACTGTTTTTTTAGCTAAAAATTTCAACTTCTGCCGGAACTTTCAGAAGACACTGTAGAGCAACGATTCCAAGAGCAAACATGTAGAAAATAAACACCTTTATAAGGTGTGCGCTGAATTACTCCCACAGTTTCGTGGTTTTTGAGATAAGTTCGAAATACTGTCAAAAAACTCTGATTTTTGACAATTAAACCTTAATTCAAGGCAAAGATTTTATTTTTTACGATCTCAAAAATGCTCGTGACGAGTCGTGCGATATATCAAATCTTTCGTTTCGATTTAAGGTCTATGAAATTTCCGCGATTCGATTCGTAAAAGGAATTATTTTAGTTGGAAGCAAATTTATCATTAAAATATATCTGATGATGAAAAATGAACCCAAACATATTAGCCATACAGTCTCAATAATTTGTTCTTTAAGTTATGTGAACAGTTCGAGCCATTTAGTGTTAAAATACATACCATATTGACATTTGTGTTCCAAAAATGCCAAATAAAGTCTCAAAACCCTTTCATGAATTACAGGATAAGCAGATGCAATTTGTTGCTTTATTTCGGTATGACGTTCCAAGGGCTGAGATTTAACACGACAAGTGTTAGTGCCAAACTGTTGAAGAGAAGTAACAAGATATAGGAGTAAAATATGATTTGGATTGTGTATAGATATAGCTTACTTCGACAGGAAAATCTTCTGATTTCTGCATAAATTCTTGTAAGTCAATATTGCTGCCATTTGGTTTTTCAATATTCTCACATTGTTGTAGAAGGTTTTTACCGAACTCTGTTAATTTCATTTCGCTCCCATATTGAGGCCAAACTTTTTCGAATTTCGCACCAAACGTTGAAGTGTTGTCGTTGTTGTGAAATACTCTGCTAAGGGATTTCCCCATATTGTTTTGTTGGATTTTACGACAAGTATGTTAGTTTGTAGAACTGTATGTTATTAAGTTTTCTAAGACAATTAAACGTTGTTTACCTCAACGGTGGAACACTGAAATGAAACTTAGCAAGCATTTTGATATTGTTTTGACTCTGTTATGATCGGCGTATGTACGTACATATGTTACGCTCAAAAGTGACTAAGAGAGAGACTAACGTAAGTACATACATATATATGGGTTATTTCACGTCAAATCATACACCATTCTGCTTTTACAGCTCCTATTTTTGAAATTTCTTGCAGCAAAACTTTTTATTGGCGACGCTTATTGGCGACACATTTATGGACACGTTTTTGGACACTTTTTTGGACGCTTTTTTGGTGACACATTTATTTTTTCTTTTTGCTGGTACATTTTTCGATACTCCTTTACTGACACTTTTTTGGCGACACATTTTCGACACTTTTTGGTGACACATTTTTCGACATTTTTTTGTGACACATTTTTCGACACCTTTTGTGGTGATCCATTTTTTGGCGACACTTTTTGGTGACACTTTTTTGGACGCTTTTTTGGTGACACATATTCGACACTTTTTTGGCGACTCATTTTTCGACATTTTTTTGGGTTACATTTAAAACACTTTTTTGTGACATACATATTTATTTTTGGCCACTTTTTTGGAGACACATTTTTCGAAATTTTTTTTGTGACAAATTTTTCGACACTTTTTTGTTGACACATTTTTCGACATTATTTTGGGATACATTAAGAACACTTTTTTGTAACATATATATTTTTGGACACTTTTTTGGCGACACATTTTTTTTGGGACACATGTTTCGAAACCTTTTATGGTGATCAATTTTTTTGGCGACATAGTTCTCGACACTTTTTTTTGGTGTGTGGTTTGGAGTGGATTGCCCCATATACGCTTACAGCATTTAAGCTGGTATTGATCTTTTCACTCTTATAGCCACGTCGCACAATGGGAGGGTTTGTATGGAACGGCGGTCATATATAGTAATAATAGAGCTAGGCTATTGAGATTTGGTACAGATGTTTTTTACATTAAAATAATAAAAATCTGTGAATATGAACAAAATCCGCCTACGGACACGCCTACCTCCCATACAAAGTTGGGGCTTGGTCCGAATTTTTTTTCAAAATGGGTATCAATTTTCAATAACTTGACCCCGCTTATTTCAAAAATGTTAAAAATTTTGCGCTATCTTTTATAGTTTTCAAGATATGAGGAATAAACGAAAATCTACTTTATAAAAAATAGATTTTGTTTGTTTGTGTATTTGTCCCTTATTAACTCGAAAACTAAGTAACCGATTTTAAAGAAGTTTTTATATTATGCTAGTACAAAAAAAGGCTAAGCTATATACTAAAAAAGTGGGCGGTACCACGCCCCCCAAAAAATTGACTAATCCCAGTGTGCCAAACGGACTCGTTTCGGATCCGTAACGGGTTCATATTTTCGTTCTTTTTATCCGTTACGGAATCCGTTACATATCCGTTACTGATCCGTTTGCGGGAAGGATTCCTAAAAAAAAAAAACGAATCGTTTTTTCTTCTTTTATGGATCCGTTTCGAACCTGTAACGTACATCAAAAACGAATTCAAAACGGATTCGATTTTAATAATGTTAATGCTGCTTATAAAAAAAAAAAAGAAAACAGGGTGAAGCGCTTATTTTTAATTTAAAAAAACAAAATAAAAAAAAAAAAAAAAAATTACTAGCCCGGCCGGGAGTCGAACTCAAGCTCCCGGGGTATTACTCTTTCATACACGAGACGTTAGACAACTAGGCTACTAAACGATATGATGTTTACTTAACTGATGTAGACTTATTTGATGTTGAGATTTAAAGTTTGTATATTAAACAAATTTCTGTTGTTTTTTTATAAGTATTCTGTGTTGTTTTTCTTCCCTTCTTTTGATAAAAAATGTTATACTCAAATTTGGAATCAAAAACATTTTACAAAAAATCATACGCAATAAAATAAAAAGAAAAAAAAAAAACAAATCAAAAATATTTTTTTTTTATCATAAAAATTAAATAAAGCAAATCCGTTTTAAGTTCGTATTTGAAGTATTTACGGAATCGAAACGGATTTGCCCAGGTTCGAATCCTACCAGAGGTGGATTTTTACCCTTTATTTTTCTTCCTTTTTTTCTTTTTATTATTTTTTAATTGCTAATAGGCGCATCAAAACGGTTTTTTCTGTAAATATACAGCATTAACATATTTAAAAGCAAATCCGTTTTGAATGCGTTTTTACATAAGTTTCGGATTCGAAACGGGCCCGCACTGCGGAATTTAATTTTTTTTTATTCGCTAATAAGCGCTTCAAAATGTTTTTTTTTTTTTATCCAAGTAAAGCGTTTTGAATTCGTTTTTGATTTACGTTAAGGGTTCGAAATGGATCCGTTACCGCGGATTACGTTTTTTATACCTTTATGAACTCGTAATGGATTCGAAACGGATCCTCATCCGTTTTTGTGCACATTGGGATCATATCACCGAAACTCTTTGACGCAGATAAATGAGATTTGGTAAATGTGTAAAAATCATCAGGACAAATAATGTTCACTGGGCAAATGGGCGGTACCACGCCCTCAAAAAAAAAATTCATCATTTCTGAAAATATTTGACGAAGATATATATTATTTGGTACATATTAAAAGACCACCAGAACAACTAATCCGCACTAGAAAAATGGGCAGTGCCACACCTACCAAAAAATTAACTTATCAATATCTCCGAAAATCTTTAATGCAGATTGATGATGTTTAGCCAATTTGTTAAACATATTATGACAAATAATGTCCACAAAAAAAGTAGGCGTTGTCACGCCCTTTAAACATTTTATTTATTATTTTCATAAAAACTATCAGTAAAAATAGTCCGCGCTACAAACTTTTTCATTGTAATTCTTTTGGCTCAAATTGGCAATCAAAAAAGGAGGACACAATCAAGTCGAAACTAATGTATACAATAATAGAAAAAGGAAAATATTAAGTTATTTCATTGTTTTAAATTTATTTTAATCAGTTTTTTCATTTAATTGCAACAGCTCTTGAGCTTCTGGTGATAACTCTTTATATTTTTTATCACGTTTTACTCGGATTTGGCTTATAATCGGATCAGAAGAGATCAGCATGTAATGCAAAACGTCTTCGTTGTTTGCTACTCTAGAGCACAATCTGCTGTTGTGTAACCTAGCGCTTTTAAAAACTTTGTTTGATGCTTTCTGAGCTTCTTCGGAAAGACTACCAATTGGTAATTTGACTGGGAAACCTTTCGTGTGGATTACAATGCATTGTGTGATAGATGCATACGTTAGCCATCAGCACCACAACCATTATTATAACGAAGTTGACTGAAAGTCAATTTGATTTTATGTGACCTAACAAATTATCCAACAACAAACAAAGGTTACCAAAAAACAATAAAAAATTTAGTTTATAATTGAAGTATTGAGTCGGAATTTTTGTACGATTTCTGATAGAAATCATCATTTATTACTAAATTCAATATGTTCTTGGCTTATTTTAAGAAAGGGTGAGTCCCAAGGGGGATTAAAAGGAGGAAATATACCCCTTACCTGTCACCCTTCTCTTAAAAAATATTTTTTTTTGGAATTTAAGAAGACTGTAAGCTTAAAATTGATAAATATATTGTAAAACGTTGCAGAATGTAAAGAAATAAAAATATTTTTTTTTCTCAAAAACTGCTACAGGAAAAAATTCATAGAAAAAAAAGTTCTCAAAAAAGGCAGTAGGGACTTTGCATTTCGATTAAGCATACTTGGCCACATATTATATCGGAAAATAATGAAAATCAGAAAATGTGTTTTTTTTTTTTTAATGTCAAAGTTTGTACAATTTATCGATTTTGGCTTTTTGAGCTTAAATTTTCGAAAAATCACCATAATTCACCTATCATACATAAAAACTCAAACAAATGTTTTTTTAAAAGCTAAATGCTTGTACTTTATGACAAAATGCTATCTTGATATATTTCGATGCAAACGAATTAAAAATAGCGTTCCAAAAAAGTCAACTTATTTTGTCCCGTCAAAAACCACAATATGAAAAAGTTTATAAAAAAAAAAGTTCTCAAAAAAGGCAGTAGGGACTTTGCATATCGATTAAGCATACTTGGCCACATATTATATTGAAAAATAATGAAAATCAGAAAATGTGTTTTTTTTAATGTCAAAGTTTGCAATTTTTCCATTTTTACCATTTTTTTTTAAATATTTGAAAAACCACTATAACTCACATAAAATCGGCAAACAAAAAAAAAAATATTTTTAACAAAGTAGAAACAATATACTTTCTAACGATATGCTACATTAGTGGATCGGGCTTAAAACAAATTAACTAGAGCGTTTATCCAGCAGTTCCTAATTTTAAAAGTTCTGTCGAGCATTTTTTCTGTTTAAAGTCCAACTTTGGGCTCACTGTGTTGCTAAGCCAAAACAAAATTTTAAACTTTTATAGTTTTTTTTCCGTCCCTAAGTATTATCTGACGATTGGCGTAAACATTTTTTTAATCCATAGCACTTTCAAATTCTACCTATTTATGGCCACAATCTCCCATTGTGCGTCGTAGCAATAAGAATTACTAAATGAAAGAGTGTTATTCTGGTTATTTTGGCACGACCTGCATCGCAATAATTTGTTCATTTATGACGTATTTCATCAGGCAAACCAAAACCCTCTTGTAATTATGTGTGCATATTTTCTTTTTAAGGGCGTGGCACTGCTCCCTGTAAAACAAAACGTTTTGATATCCTTCCTTGGGGGTGCAATAAAACACGAAAATTTTGCAATTAAGAGCTGGACACCGTCCACTTAAAAACACAAATTTCTTAAAAATCGTTTGTTGATTTCGATTTAATCACAATCCAGAGTTCAAATTCTAATTGTAATTTTTGATAATGAAATTTATGAAATTGTAATAAGTTCTTGCATCAAAGTAAGTGAAGTCTCTTTTCTTGCCACTTAATTTTGACATAAAAATAAAATGAAAACTTTGTAAGTTGATTTTAAAAGTGCATTCGAGTATTTCTTTGCGTAACCGACCAAGATTCGACTTGACATTTCCGATTTTTATGAAAATTGTTGAAAAGTTAGTATTTGACACACATATAACTGTGGTAAAATGATTTTCCGAAAATTTCCAAGATGACGGCCATAGAAAGTTCGATCCAACTTTTGGAAAATTCATAGCTCGCACGGTGCTGTCACCCCATACAAATGAACGGCATTTTTACAGTTTTGGCCCGATTATTATGAAATTTACCATACTAGTGTATTTTTTCAATCTATTTTCAAAAATGCAATTAATTTTTATCTGCAACAAACCAAAAAAAAGTTATTTAAGTAAATAAAACAATGGAAGTTGGCAGCATAAAATGTTTGTGCATACTTGTAGGCTTTATTTTTCATACTACGTATATTAGAATAAATAAATAATAAATAATTGAATAAATAAATCTGTACACTTTCTTATTAACTGATTCACTTTTTGTAGCGCTAAGCGCTGAAAGCCAAAAATCAAAAATTTCTTTTAATTTCATGTTTATATTTGCACGCAACGACACACAATAAACAATTAACAGTAACGTCAAGCAAATTAAGTTATAGCATGTAAAAGTATGCTACAAAAAAATTCACAAATTTAAATAAATTTGAAAAATATTGCATACCTTTAGAAATGTAAATGCCACAAAATCACGGATTTTTACGAAAAAACGGCATATTCAGATTGATATATAAAGCAAACGGGGAAAAACGGGGTTGTGAATTTTCTCTATCTTAAAATGTCATGCCTGGTCTATCTTTACGTTTTTGGGCAATGCCCGCAAGTCCCGTCCTTTTCTTTTCTGCTCTAAAGAAATTTTGCATTTTCCGGTTTTTAATGTTTGAAAATTTTTTCATGTAAATTCTAAAATAACTTTAATTTGGCTTAATAAATTTTGCATAAAAAAAATATTAAAAATAAATTGGTATGTTGTCTTCTGTTTGCTTTTTATTTTATAAGAATTGCTTCTGTGGCTTAGGAGCAGTAATTATTTATAAAAAGTGCTGCGATTAGGAAATTTTCGTAATTGATTTTTTTTGGAAAAAAGTTTGACTTTAAACAGCTGTAGAACTTACAAATCAAACTTGTTTTCAAAAATATTGAGGAGATTTCTTAATGGGACTATTTGCAGTAGGATGACATTAAAAAAAATTTTAATTTACACAAAAATTTTTTACGCAAATGCCTTCTATCGCAGCACTGTGGCTCGTCAGGTTTTTATTAAATTTTTGATTAAATTTTCAGGGTTAGTGTAATAAAGTACGAACTTTTGAAAAAACACGACACTGAATAAAAATTTTAATTTAAGGTGAAAAAAGAAGCATTTTCACTTTTTTAAAGCCAATTTGGGGCTTGGTGGACCCTTTTTTTTTTCTTTTAAATATTTTTATTCAGAGTAATTTTTTTTTTTCAAAAATTCGTACTTTTTTACACTTACCCTGAACATTTCATCAAAATTGGATAAAAAGCCGACGAGCTATAAATTTTCAAATAAGTATGTGAGTATCCAAAGGTTGGATCGAACTTCCTATGGCCACCATATTGGAAATTTTCGGAATTTCGGAAAATCATTTTACCACAGTTATATGTAAGTATGTCAAATACTAACTTTTCACCAATTTTCATAAAAATCGGAGATATCAACCCAAATCTTAGTCGATTACGCAAAGAAACACTCATATGTAATCCCGCCACAAAATGTCATTTGGTGTAATTGAGTGCACAATGCATGGGACCACAACATTTTTCGATCAAACAGAGCCGCAAACTAGCACTGTAACATGAGGATAACAAAAAAGGCAACGGTAAAATAAAATTCAGAACTACTTACTACAAAAAACTACTATAAAAATTTTTATTTCCGAAAAAAAAAGATTACGATCTTGTGATATGTATTGCATTCAGCAAAGTATGTAGTAGTTAATAATAAAATTTGATTACTGTTGTAACATTTCCGTTAAAAATGAAATGTTATATGTCTGAATCATACGACTGCGCGATGATGCAAATGTGATTGCAAGTTTAAAGGAAATCCAACTGTGTTATAAAACTTCAAAACGGAAATTAAAATTCTGCAACTGTTCTACCTTTGTTAACTCACCCGATTACATCAACTATATATATATATATATATACATATGTATATATACTTATGTATATTACATTTTGGTACAGTGTGTACTTTAATCGATTCGATATCTTAGTTTTCTTAAAACCCATTTTTCTGACCTGTGAACCTCGTCAACAAAATGTTGAGATTTCTGGTTATAAACGTACCAGTAAAAAAAATACTGGTCCTGAAAAATGCTCCTGTACCTTCGGTTCCTGTGGGCCAATTATGACAATTTTACTTTTAGAATGTGCAGTTCGTCCGTATCATTATCTTGTATACAGGATACAGGTTTATGGATATTTAGTGCTTATCTTCCTTGTTAGCCGTTTTTATGGAGTTCTCTCCTGACGGTTATGACATTCATTGGTGCACATGATGTCTGTGCACTTTTTTCCGAGATTTTAATTGCACTTGAAGCTTTATTTGATGTATCAAGTACAGTATCTTCCAACAGGATAACAATATAACACAAAAGTCAAAAATTATCACAGGATAGTTACAACACCACACTCCTAAGACCCTTGGTTACCCCCTCAGTCCCAAGATCGTAACCCTAGTGAACATTTGTAGAAAATTGTTGACAGCAAAATCAGAGAAAGGACCATTTCTATCAAGAAGAATCTAAAACAGGTGTTTAGGGAATAATAGAGCGAAATCTCTCCTGATATTACGAAAAATCTGATCGATTCTATTCCTAGAAGACTGAATGTGGAATTTATGACTAAAGGAAAACAAATCAAAAATTAATCTGTAATATAAAGTTGGTTTTCGTAATTATATTAAGATCTGTTTACTTTTTTTTGACACGTAAAATCTGGTAATTTTTTAGTTTTGGTGAATTATTACTGGTTATGTTTTGGTTTGGTTTTATATTAATGTTTAGTTCAACTCTCCGTAAATGACTTGTGAGTTATGGATTATTACTTTTTATTTAAAGTCGATTGCTTTGTTATTGTACAATGACATTTTGAAAATTTGGAAAGGGGAAGAGCACGATGTACTAGTGCACTTTACGGAATAAAGCAGAAAAAATCCTTGCGACCTTGAACCTAATTTGAAAAACAGCAAAAACGTCGTTTTTTGCACTTTAAGTTTAGGATACCTCGAAATTCTGACGAGATAAAGGGATTCTGTGGCCCGTTTTGGAATCAGCACAACAAAATCTATTGGAATCGTTTTCTTATACTAGGAAAAATTCACTTTCCAGGTTTGTACGCACATCAGTTAAAGTGGTGCAAAACTGTCAACATGTTTTCGAAATGGTTTTTTGTTCATTATTTTCTTATGGTGTGAAGTTCGGTAAAATTGTTCACATATTTGAATAGAGGAAAGGTTAATCTTCCGTTTGGTTCCTATTTCTTGTTGGTCATGTAATCAGAACGGACGCTATAACAGTACTAAGTCAAAAATAGCAAACATGTTGACAGTTTTGCTTCTTACTGTATTTCAATTTGAAATTTGTTAACTTTTTTTAGAATATTCAAAATTGCTCTCTTGATATGTAAAATAATGAAATGGACCTTACGGCAACCAGAAACCTGATTAAATTCCACAAATTCTTTTAAAAAATTGTCACAATTGGCGCACAAGAACCGAAGTTTTGAGCTTTTTTCTGAATCTGTCCTTTTTTAAGCTTGAAAACACTAAATCTCAAAATTTTTTGTGACAGCCGATAGATCAATAAAAACTGGTTTCGAGCAAAATAAAAAAAAACCTATTTTGTTCAATCGATTTAAGTACCATTTCAAAAAGTTCGACGTGATCGATGGTGGTCGACCAGTCAAAATGTAACATTTTGCAGACCATATTTTCTCAACTAATTTGAGGTTGCTGAGTCCGAAAATCGCATTTATTTTTTTTTTTCTAGAGACCGTTCTCGAGATAATCGACCTTTTCGATTTTTGGGGTTATAGCTCTATTTTTTCTAACATATTTTGCGAAACCCAATTTCGATCGAATATGTTTTTACATTATTATAGAGAAAAATTCTTAAACTTCCAAATAATGTACCAATATCTAAGATCCGATTCAAATTGGCTGAGTTATAGCAACGAAAAGTTCAATTTTATAGTAGTTTTTTACACTTTTTCGTGTTTAAGCCAAATTAAACAGGTTTTTTTTTGCCAGTAGCTTATACAAATATATATTTTTTATATCTTAGTTCAATAGTACATTTAATTAAAAATATTTGGAGTTTAATTTCAGCAAAATCGGATCATTTGTTAAAAAGTTATTAAGGGTTTAGTGAAATAAGACCATTTCGATTTTCATAGAAAACACAAATTATTTTTTAAATTTTTGTTTAATAAATTAATTTTTTCTATGAAAATCAGCAACCTCAAATTAGTTTAGAAAATATGGTCTGCAAAATGTTACACACACATATTAATTATTTGTAATGTAGTGTTATTAAATAGCTGAATTTTGGCATAAAACTTTATTTTGATGTTCTTAACTTTAGAAGGTAATAGCCTTATTCAAAAAAGACAGTAGGTTGAAATTTTCAAAAAAAGCTTTTTTTCGAGATTTTATTTAAAAAATATATCAAAACGAAAAATTATGCTGTAATTTTGCAAAAATTGGCTTCACATATTTAAAAAAAAATCCTTGGCTAAGTTTTATGATATTTATTTTTTGTAGATTTTCAAGAGTTAATCATGGAATTTCCAAAATGCATGTTTTTGAATTAGTCTAATATTTGCTCGTATATTGAAATTACAAGAATTTTCAATGATTAAAAAATTTCTTGACAAGGGACAATAAAGGATATCACTTTTTGAACTATTTATTGCTGCTAAGTAAAACAGTTCTAGAAACAAAATCCTTTTTTTTTGCGTTATTTTCATTTGGTACTATCTTTTGATTGTATTAAATCTTAATGGAAAAACTCAAAAATTCTTCTGTTGTGCTTGGAAGTTTTTTTTCCCCCTATTATCAGAAACCTTAGCATGTTTAGTGCAATTTCTCTTAAAGATTTATGTTTCTGCCAACACATAATGAAATCTGTGTTAGCAAAAATGATTTCTCAATTTCCTGTGTCACAATTTCATTGAGTCGTTTACTTTTAGAAGAAGCTGCTCCTTTTATTTAACAATTAATTTCATTTTCCAATTTATTTTCCACAATACATTCCACATAATACAACATTTTTTCTTCTCAAATGCATTAAAATAAAAACGTGTAAATAGGGGGAGAAAATAGCACGTCCACAGCACAAATACAATGAAATGGGAACAAATAAAAAATAATACAAATAATAAAATTAATTATGGTCGATGCAGTACGAATATGAGATTTGAATGAAAGTGTTATGATTTAAAAAAAATATCCCTTACGAGACAAATGCTAATAAAGTCATGTCTCATAATATAAGTTTTAGAATTAATGTTATGGAGGGTACTTTTTCAACTTCTGCCAACATATGTGGCAAACTTTATTTACCAGTTTTAATGCTGTAGGGTATGAATACCGGATATGGTGGTGTTTTTAAAATGAAGTAAAATTTGTTTTGTGTAAAGAAAAAAAAAGTGAGCAGACAATAGAGATATTGCACATAGGAGTGGGCCTTAGATAAAATTATATTTGGAACCAAGAACAATTCCTCAACGCGAAAACAATAGATTCTTATCAATTTTGTTGAGTTCTCGACTTTGCAAAAGGTTAGGTTAGGTTAGGTTAGGTTAGGTTAGGTTAGGTTAGGTTAGGTTAGGTTAGGTTAGGTTAGGTTAGGTTAGGTTAGGTTAGGTTAGGTTAGGTTAGGTTAGGTTAGGTTAGGTTAGGTTAGGTTAGGTTAGGTTAGGTTAGGTTAGGTTAGGTTAGGTTAGGTTAGGTTAGGTTAGGTTAGGTTAGGTTAGGTTAGGTTAGGTTAGGTTAGGTTAGGTTAGGTTAGGTTAGGTTAGGTTAGGTTAGGTTAGGTTAGGTTAGGTTAGGTTAGGTTAGGTTAGGTTAGGTTAGGTTAGGTTAGGTTAGGTTAGGTTAGGTTAGGTTAGGTTAGGTTAGGTTAGGTTAGGTTAGGTTAGGTTAGGTTAGGTTAGGTTAGGTTAGGTTAGGTTAGGTTAGGTTAGGTTAGGTTAGGTTAGGTTAGGTTAGGTTAGGTTAGGTTAGGTTAGGTTAGGTTAGGTTAGGTTAGGTTAGGTTAGGTTAGGTTAGGTTAGGTTAGGTTAGGTTAGGTTAGGTTAGGTTAGGTTAGGTTAGGTTAGGTTAGGTTAGGTTAGGTTAGGTAAGGTTAGGTTAGGTTAGGTTAGGTTAGGTTAGGTTAGGTTAGGTTAGGTTAAGTTAAGCTAAATTAGCTTAGGGTGGCAACAATAATGCCACAAAAGACCACTAGGTTCCATAATAATGCCACAAACTCTCTTTTAAAAATAAACTCTGGTCCTTTCAGTATGATGTTTGTCCAAGCTGAAGGATCCTTTTAGTACAGCATATCTTTTAATGTCACTTTAGCGAATTTTAGTTAGTTCCTTTAAAGGGTTGAAAAACGTCTGGCCAAAACATTTTAGACTAGTTTTTGCGAAAGCACGGCAGATACATGAAAGATATTTAATTTTTTTCTCATCTTCAGGCTTGTGACAGTTTCTGCAACAGTCGTTAGAGATTTTGCCGAATCTAAAAGCATGATGCTCAATTATACAATGAGCAGACTCCTTCAACGAAAGTATATATATGGTATATTCTGCTTTGTGAAAACGAGGCCAAAAGTGCTTTGTTATAGCTCTAGTAGGGGAATGTTCCCAGCGTCCATTTGCTACTGTTAGCATTTGTGAGCTCTTCAAAGAGAAGAAATTTTGTTGAAGCGGTGCTGAAATTTTAATGAGTTGAGCTCCTAGAAGAGCTCCATTTTTTGCTAATAGAGCTGCCTTTTAATTTTCTAAAATTTTCAAAATAACTATCGACGTATAGAGCGATTTCTTTTCGTATACTTTTTCTTTTAGGTAGTCGACCGCTTTGTTTATCGCGAAATTTTCAGATTAGAAAATGCTGGATTCATCTGTTAATTTAAATGATTGTTCTTCGCGTAAGTTGGAGACATAGAAGCCTACTCCAACCCCATTTTCTGACTTAGAGCCATTTGTGTTAATGTTTATAACGTCTGCTGAATCGTCAGCTCGAGATTTCCAGAACTCTCTAGACGGGAATGTGACCAAAAATCTTTTCTCCATAGAAAGTAGACTTTACATAAGCTCCGGCACCCAATTTTTTTGAGGTTCTCTAATTGCATTGGTATTTGCAGTATTTAAACGCTTTCTAAAAAACTTTTTCTATATTTTTGTTATTTTTAAAACCTAATATTTTTTGACTTTTTCAGCATTTTCCGACTTTATCAACATTTTTCATTCTTATCAAAATTTTCCGACCTTATCATATTATTTCGACTTTTTCCAAATTTTCCGACCTAATCAATATTTTCCAATTTTATCTTAATTTTTTTTTTTTATCAAAATTTTTCGACTTATACAACATTGTCCGACTTTATCAATACTAGAATAGCCAATTCGATCACAAATGTATTAAATAATTTTGGTACTTTCTGGACACTTTTAGTACTTTTTTTTGCTTAGTATTTGGTACAAAATAGAAAGGTTCATTTATCATAATTTATCAAAACATGAAATCAGTGCTATGCTTTTTGCCTTTCTCTTTGTGCCTTATCCTTTTTTCAGCTCTGTGTGGCCGCGTATTTTATTGTTGTTAATATTGAAAAATTTGTTTTTAACTTTACCTGGCTTAAAGTTAAAATATTAACATAATTTTAACTTTGTGCACATCTACACACAAACATCTATCTAATGGAGTACAATTTAAAGTCGTACTCCATTTTAAACATGCTAAAAAAAGATGGACAAGTTTTCGTCATGCGAATTGATATATAGATTTTTCGGTTTAACAACATGCTGAAACTTTATCAAAATTTTTCGGTTCAAATTGTTACATTTAATTAATAAGCCAAAAGACTACTGCTTCATTTAAGGTGTCCCGTTTTATCGTACAAAAAAGAAATAACACCCTAAAATAAGCAGCAACAAAATTTGTAAAATGCAGCGACAAAACCTTGAATGTCCTTCAAACATTTATTTGTAATATCACATAAGTACACAGTGGATGTACGTCCTTCAGGATTTATGTGGATGTATTCTTAAAAGACGTTAAATGTGGTACATACCCAGCAGAAAATTTCGATGCGCATCCCCAAGATGCAATAGCGATGCGCGTCCTTCTCGCATCCAAAGAGCTGATTTGTATGCGCATATTTTCTGCGCTATAGGTAGCGAGAGCGAAGCGCATCCAAAGAGCATTTCTGAATGCGAGAGCGATGCGCATCCAAAGAGCATTTCTGGTAGCGAGAGCGAAGCGCTTCGTTCCAATGACACGCCAATGTTAATTTCAGCGCTTTTGGCAACGAGAGAGATGCGCTTCACTGCTGCTTTAGAGCGCTTCAGAAGCGCTATTGATGCGCTCCATTCCCCATTGGGTACATTCATACACACTTACATACATACGCACATACATACATCCATATGTGAGATTTTTTTCTGCTGTGTCTCTTTGATTCGGATTTAGCAACAAAATACAAAGTACCTAAACGAAATCAACATTGTAGAAACAAAAAAAAAAAAAAGTACAAGTGAAACAGGGTATAATTGGGTTCAACAGATTACAAAGAAAACTTTCGCATTTCTTTGCTTAAAAGCTGCGGCTAGGTGCAAACAAATTTTCTTTTGAATCGGTATCTGTGGACCTTCAGAACCCATAAACCATTGTCCATAAAATTGTATGTGGAGCCGTTTTTGAGGAATTCCAATTTTAATTAAATTTTTCAAACGAATCGAAGAAACTTAAACCAACAAACAAACCAAGAATAGTAATTTTAGATGCATCTGGTGCACAATCCGATTCCAGCACCAGAATTCGGCTAGCTTGTCAGGACTGCGAAATACTTATACGTTTTCAATGCACTTGTAGATTAAGATGTTTCAAAATCCAGATAAGCTAGCGAATTCTGGCGCTGGATTTGGAAACAGCATCGCATAATACATCTAAAATTAGTATTCTTTGGTATTTTTGTTTAATATGAAAAATTTCATTTAAATTGGAATTCCTCAGAAAACGGCACCACACACGATTTTGTGGAAAACAGGTTATGGTACCTGAAGGCCCCAAAATACAAATTCAGAAGAAAACGCGCGGGTATTTTGTTTTTGAATTAAAATCGTTTCCACCTAGTCGTGAAGCTTGAACTGTTCGAAATTCTATCATACGAACATTAGTGCATAGTATGCACTGCATACCTGATCAATTCAAAAATAAGTTACTGGTCTTATTACTCGAAATTGCCCTATATGTGACATTTGGCCTCTTACGAAAGTTTCCATCTTCTTAGTTTTTGCTCCTTTCGTTACTTTTTTCGTTCCGCTTTTCAACGTAAATTACTTTAGACATCTTTTCAACTTGACAAATTTTCACCTTTTTTTAAAAAATAAGAAGAAAAATTGTTAAAGCAGCTGATAAAAAAAAAAGAAATCCAAACAGCAGGTGAAAAGTGTAAGAGTAGGTAGTTCATACACATATTGAAAAAGTGAAAGAACATTTTTTTTTTACAAAAAATGAAAAATGAAATTCTTGTCGCATTGATTGATTTATCGACTAAAATATTGTGAGTCTGGTAGTGAATTTTTCAAGCTGTTGAATTTATGATTTTTAATTTTTAAAGAGGTAATTTGCATGTATGGAGGCGCAAAATATAATTTATATAAAGTAAAGTTCAAAAATAAATTTATTACAGAATTATTCATAAAAAAATTGATTTGCATAAAAAATTTAAAAAAATGTATTCGCCATTTCGAAATAGAAACTGAACCCACAAAACAAATATTACGGTGCTAGATCCTCAAAAAGATGATATGTATGGTGGAAAAATTTTAACTACGTTCTACAGAAGCACTTGAATAGAACAGACCTGCGAAAATGTTCCAGATGTCCTATTGGACCTATTAGACGATTTTATTACAAACAGAAAGATACAATACAAAATATCATGGTACTGATGGAAAGCAAAAAATGATACACACTGAAAGACTGGTGGAGTTGAGAAGTACCTGTTGTGAACTGAAAAGTTTGAGAAATTAACGAAACCATTAGAAAATTTGTACGATTCAAAAGAGCTAGAAATATACCTACCAATGTAAAAGAACTTAAACGGACGATAAGGTTCGTGTATATCACAAAGTAAATTCTACGAAACTGCTAGTACTTAAGTACAGAAAGTTGTGCACGTACAAGAAGTACACAGCAGAAACTAAAGAGATTTTACAAGAAGGTTCGCCTTGTTGTTGCTAGAACCATTGCAGCTCAGTTATGATCAGTAGAATGTAATGATAATTTATGAGTTATTGTGAACTGATTTATTGTGATGTGAAACTAAGATTTTCAATTTAAAATTGATTTTATTTTAATTGAACTTTTAGTCATATATTTGCAAAGATCGATTTACATATAAATCTATCAATGCATTTTTCTAACACATAATTATGACAAATCAAGGAACGGATTAAAAACACGGCTATAGTGACATATGTTTCGTCTTTCGCCACAAAGACTCATCAGACTATTTTTGTTGTAATTATAATTATATTTATTTCACTAAATTAATTATAATTGAAAAATTGCAAGTTTGAAAACTTTTTGTGTTTTTGGTCTGGGCGGGAGACGAAAGAGAAATTGGAAATTTTAATTTTGATTGCATCGCAATCCAAAGGTGAAGCTCTTAAAAAGCGAACACAATAGTTTAAAGACTAAATTTCGTAACACAAAAGAGACCTTATCTTCTATGACAAAATTGTACAGAAAAGCTAAAAAGGGTACATTTCATAGGTTGTGCAGTTAAGGTTGGGTTTACTGTTTAAACATGTTCTGAACGTTCTACAATTGAATCGGCCATTAATGTTTGGGTGTACTTTTCAATATATCAATAATCATATATTTTTAATACAATTATTTTCTTTGAATAACCGCAATTACCAAACCATAACTTCCGCTTCTTGCTGAGACAACGTAAGTCAAGAGCAACTTTTCAGGTGTTTGCATTATTAACATTAATAAACCATGAATATTTTTCGATATTTCAATGTTTTAGAACGCTAGCTTTATGTTCAGATCAAAAAAGTTCATTAAAATTTGTTTATTTTTGAATAAAACAGTTTTCATTGATTCCTGTAATATTTTGATTATATGACTTTTGAGGTTTTTCAAACGACAAATTCAATTGATTTCAAGCCTATTATTATCAAAATAAAAATTCCAAAAAGCTTCCAATTGACCTTAAAAAAGACCTTAGCTTCTACTCTACAGTTAATGACGATTTATCTCGCAAGCTTTGAGAAATTTTTTCATAAAATTTGGTATTTAGGTACCGAACATGAATACCATAAAATAAATGGACGCGTTCAAATATGTATCACGCACATTTTTTGATGATCATGTTTTTGGATCTTATGTCTTTCATTTCAATATTTAATATAGCTATAAAAGTAATAATATAAGATTTGAAATCTAAACAAACTTAACCAATAAGATTTGAGATTTTCATTTCTTCACTCATTTGCTTATATTTCAGGAATACTTTCTCAAACTTGGCGAGCTTTGAACTTCGGTATGTGCAAACTTTTCCGATTTTTGGAAATCCGAATCCAACGGTAAGTAAAAAAAGAACCTGAAAAGAAAAAGAACCTGAAAAGAAAAAGAAAAACCTGAAAAGAAAAAGAAAGTTTGTAACAATTAACAATGGCATCATCAATTTCATAAATAATTTCACAAATAAATTACCGCAATATCATAATTTCAATAAAGCTGTATAAATGATAATAAGGTCATCATAACTAGATACCTCTTAGTCCTAATAACAATGATAAATTTATAGCATTAATTCGTGCGTCCAATTTCGTTTGACGGCCATAAATTATTGTTAATATTGTTGTTGTAGCTATTGTTGTTGTTGTTATTGTACAAACAATAAATCATGACAATTCGCAAATTGGTCGTATTAATTTGGTATTATAACATAAATCATTTATCTGCGGTGCAAATAGCAGTGATAATTGTATTAATGGTTATCATGTGACAGAGAATGAGAGATAAATTCATGTTGGTGAGCGAAACACAATGTAAGATGATTTACATAAATTTTTGCAGAATATTTTTAATTTGTAGTGATTGCAAAGGATTTCAAATAAATGTTTTGTATTAAATGTTGTCACAAGAACACAAGCGATGCTTTAAAACAAAAATGATGACTCATATTGAGGTAACTATTCAGTAAAGTGTGCGAAGCACCATGTGTTATAAAACAACAACAGCAACAAAACTACCACCACCAAATTTTAATAATTTTAATTTTTACTAAGCTCTATTATTTAACTATCGTGAATACTGAATAAGGCCGCGTCGGCCTCCATTAACAAAAAAAAAAAAAGGTTGGAAAAACCACCCTTTATTAGAAAGCTTGCCTTAGAGTATCTAGAAAAGATTTTTTTTTTCACCACTATAGAAGAAATCAAAATCGGCTCGGCTAATGGCAGATTGCTTTTAATCAATTACTTTTTAATTACCTGCGTAAACCCTCTTTATTCAAAGTCAACACTTTGACTTTACTGCACTGCACTGCAATCAAACAATTACCAAGGTACATTCTAAGGTGTAACACTAGTTTCTTGTGTCCTTAGCTCTGTTTCACACCATTTTAAGTAAATTTACTTGACGAAATGATCGATCTTCCATCACTCAAATGAGGTACAAAGTAGGTGACGAATATGTACTTAGTTCTAATAGTAGAGTAATGTTGAACAACTGAGGCAACATCTCCAAGACCACCCCTGGAAATAGTAGTTGACATTCTCAACTATCGGCTAGCATGAGAAATAGTGACTTTTTTACTTGTTCTATAAGTGTTGCGTAATGCATATTGTAAAGTGGTTTAGCCAGGGTTAAGCTTAATTATGACCTTAATTCGCGTGGGTTTGACCTCGTTCCCTAGTATTGGGGTGAATTCATGCCTGACTGTGGGAGGCGTCGACCGTCGCTATACTGTATCTATATGAAGAACACTGTGAAATTAAGCCATCACGGCAGGTGTTCACTTTAAGCAAAAAGACTACTGCAGACTCATAATTACTCTTATATTATTTCGGGTACAGATGTCCTTTGAAATTGGTTTTAGGAAAGTGAGAAACTGTTGCCAAATGCTGAAAAAACTTTGATAACACAGTGTTACGGGGATTTTACACTTCCTGGCTAATATTGTAGATCTAGTCGAGTACTTTGCCTATACTTAAAAATGGTTATACACCCTGAAAATCTTAATTTACATTTAAAAAACTGTTTTTGGGTGACATTGTAGCTCGGTGATTTTTTAATCGACTTTGTGAACATTTTAACCCATTATACCTAAGTTTTTAGAAAAAGGTGTCAAAAATACGCATAGAAACAGGACCTAATGGGTTAAGATGTTCTAAAAAAATATTACACAAAAGCTTGTAATAAGAAAGTTTACTGTTAACGTTAGAACGAATAAAGTTTCTAGAAATTTTGTATCAATTAAATATCAATCATACGACATGTTATTTAAAGAAGCGTCTTTTTTCTTTTCAGCATACCTATCATCAAGTAGAAAGCAAATCGGTAAGTGAATCAATCAATAAAATATTTAACATTTTCTAATGTTTAGTGCACGTAACATATTTATCTATGCATGCCAATCTGTTCATATACGCCTCGTATTCCTCAAAAAGCCCATTTTGCTGCATGAATGAATTTCTACAAAAGCTAATACATAATTTATAACCTAATGGCATTCCATTAATATTTGCTTGAAACATAAAAGCAACAACAGCAAAATAATTATAGCAACAGATAAATACCAGAAATATCCTTTTGCCTCATTGGCACAATGATACTGCTATGTATGTAGGTGGAGTAAAAAGCATTATTGCAATAATTTATTGTCTTTTTGGAAGCTAATGCTTCCTTATTTTTTGTTATGTACTTTTTGGTACACCCCATTTTGCTGAATTCTGCACTCAACGTTTATGTATTTTGTTTGCCATTATAACGTTGGTATGTGGAATTTTATTAGCATTATCTTTCATTATCCTGGCGTTGTAAATTTACCGAAATTACTTGAAAGCGTAAAATTTCTGAAATAGTTGGTTATGCCAAAGTGTGGTGCGGAATAACTCAAAATTAGATTAAAAACGCAAACAAATTATTGTTCCGTACCGAAAATATCCTATGTCCAAGAATGAATTAATTTCATTTGCCTTGTGACAAAAGTAAGTCATAAAGTGAATGCCCCATAGTTCTTGCAACTGGAGTCTAATGTCATTATATTACTTGGTCTATGAAAAGGGGGTTTACGTGTCAAAAAAAAAATTTTCCAATTTTTGCCGATTCGCATAAATTGACCTTTAAAAGTTGTTTTCCAGTTGTTTTAAAATTTTTTTTTTTTCGCACGTAAGCCCCATTTTCGTAGACCAGGTCACATATATTTAACGTTCTATAGTAGATAGATGGAAAATTAGTTGATAGACGTTTTGTATGCTTAAAATGAACATCTGCCGTTTGCAATGCAACCCCACGTGGAGCTAATGCTCTTCCAAACCACAGATACAACGGTTCTCCACGAAGGCCTAACCCAATAGTCAGTTGAAGACCCATCGAACTCGATTCTTTAAAGGGCTACTGGACAAAAGAATCTCCGGTCAGATTTTGTAGCCGCCACGCTACTGCCAGTAAAGCTCTGATCAGCCTGAGGTTGGTTACCCATGTCGAATGCTCTCTCTTTTCACTCTTCAAGAAAGCTCATATTTTCTTGTGAGAGCTAGGCCTTTCCAAGATTATTTACAACGTTACCATATACGAGACGACTTATTGTAGATCGCATTGACAAGTATGGATTTCTCTAGAAAACCCTCGAAATATGGTCTTGGATTGCTTAGCCACTTTATTTATCCTTTATTAGCTGGTACTCAACAATGTCAAGAATGTTTTACGAGTAACAATTTGAAATGCCGTAAAATGATGACAATTGTACATTAACTCATGAGGTGGCTATTTTACCGATATAATTTTCAGAAAACTTCTCGTGAAAACAGAGCCCCTTTTTTTTCTAACCAGAAGTCTTTCAACTCTCATTATATCATTACTTTTGCCATCTTGTTCTATTACATAGGACAAAAAATTTTTATAACTTTTTTTTTTCATTATCGATTTTTATAGCCGCTTATCGTAGTTTAAGATACCCTATTTAAATATTTGAACTCCGTTTTTTTTCTATTACCTCTGAATTTTGAGTTTTGCTTGCTTGCAGCCATATTCTTCCTCAGTAAATTTACCTTATAACTTTCACAATTGGATTTTTGCTTTCCCAGCAATAACACCTTGAGTAAAGATATCTTAACTCGGTACAAAAGATAAAATTACATTTTTATGGGAATGAGATGTGTTTGCTGCAATGGATGATAATTCAGAAAATCAGGATTTAATTGCTAAATATAATGTTTAATGAGGAGGCTTTTTGCTACCCGATGCCGTTACCAAAACTGAATTACACTTTTTACTGTATGTATTGTATGATTCAACTTCGAATATGCATCAAAACAGCGCTTTGCCCAATTTGAAGAGGAATATCTTTGAATCCTTACGTGATAGAAAACAAAAAACCATATTCAGATTCGTACAAAGGAGGCACCAAACCATTAAGCTCACCTCTAAAATTCAGTAATGGAAAACCATTATATTTCGCATTTCCACATAATTTTTAATTAACATACATAAACTTTACAAAACAACGCTATACCTTATCCATTACACTGTGTTTGATATATTTCTATACAAAAATAAGAAATCATCATTAAGTTAACAAATAACGCCACGAGAGCTAGTGCCCATTCGTTAATTTTTTATTTAAATATTTCTTGAATTTAACACAATGAGTTCTATTTGTCAACGCTTAAGTCCTTATCACGTAAACTTTCCTTAAGAGATTTTCTTAGATACATTCCATGCAGTGCGCATGAAGAGATAAAAAATCAAAATTTCTCTCTCAAAAGTCCTCTAAAGAGAGGCAACCAAGTTTGTAAGAGCATACAACTGCATGTTACTCTTATTTGTATCTCTTATAATTTAGTTACGATAAAACAAGAAATAACGTCCTTTTAAAAATATTTAAAATAATGCGACACTTTTTTGGGATCACTTTTTGGCGACACTTTTTTTCCGACACATTTCAGCGACACTTTTTTGCGACACGTAATACGAAACGTTTTCATGACGCTCTTTTCGAAATTTTCCTGCGAAACTTTTCTCGATACGTTTTTATGAAATCGTCTTGCTGTTCTTTTAACGACACTTTTTTGTGACACGTTTTGTTAAATCACTTTTATGTATTTATTCAGTGAACAGCATACACTGCTCGAAAAGTGGACGCAGTTTTCATATAAAATTTTAACTTATAAGTCTACTAAATTTCAAGCTCTTTACTTCTTACAGCACAATTTGACAATAGATTTTTCTTAAGTGTCGCAAAATGTTTGCAGTATCTAAAATTGACATGAAAATTTGCACAAGTCGGCTGTTCGTTCATATGGTCAGCCACAATTTAGTGGTTACCATGCGAGTAAAGTTGTTGGTAAAACAACAACAACAAAATTGCATATGGCCTCATGTGCCATTTTGGTTTTCTAAAATTGTAATTTAGTAATAGACGAGTGTTTTTTTTATGCTGGTGGTAAGACCCATGTGACTTCCAAGTGAAAAATGTTTTCTATGCCGCTTTTCTATGCCGCAAGTTGTTGGTTACACTTTTGAGTGCAAAACTTGTCCATAAAAAGTTGTCCATTACAATCTCCGTTTATATTCAGCATTAAGCTATATGCGTCGCTTCGCTAGTTAACGGAAAATAGCTATTGTTGAAGAAGGACTCACACTCGTCCTATGAGATTTTTATAATAACATGTGTAAGGAATTGGCTTTTACTTAAAATTTTACTTTAAAACTACATATTCTTGTAGAATGTGAGAGGTTGTACTTTAAATATAGCAGTACCTGGAGACCGATCCCTACTCGGTCAACAATCTGATCTTATTATTTTAGTCGATGTTTTTATTTATAGCTATTTTTTGTTATGAAAATCGTACCTTTCACCTCCAATGCTTTCAAAATGATAAATTAACCGATAAGAAAAATAATAAGAAAAAACTCGGAAAATATCGAATGGTATAGAAAAATATCAAGAACTCCAAATTTTTTAAGAGAAATAGAATGACCTAAAATAAATAAATGGGATACGCCACGCACCCAAAATATTTCGTCTCTTGTATGGGGGCTGAAATATCGTATCATCATGCCACGAAAAGTTCATTCCATTTTTTTTTGTGCATGAGTTATTAACTAAAATTTTTATTTTGGTAAAAAGTGGGCGTGACAATTATTGAACAAAGCCCACATTTCGTTATGCTTTAGATACACGTGATCCAGATCCGCATACCAAATTTTATCAAAATATGTTGTACCATTTGCGAGAAATAGCATTTAATTTGTTTTATTTGTATGGGAGGTTCCACGCCCACCTGCGATATTTTGCCCACCTTCAGCTCGTAGGTGCCTCATAAAAAGAAGATTCCCTACAGTTAAATTCAGAAAGATTGCTTTAGTAGTTTTCTTTTTATAGCGTATCAAATTTTTGTGGGCGGTGCCACACCCTCCAACAAGTTTTCCTAATATAACGGCATATCACATATTAATACTTGTTTTCAGGGGAAAAATATTTAAAATTTTCATTAAAATTGTTGAAGTCGTTTTCGAAAAATATTGAATTAAAATTTTCAATGGTTAAAAAAGGGGCGTGGCACGCCCTTCAACGATTTTTCCCAATATAACGGCGTATCACATATAAATCCTTGTTTTTAGAGGTAATACCTCCTAAATTTTCATTAAAATTGTTGGAGTCGTTTTCGAGTAATATTGAATCAAAATTTTCAAGGGCTGAAAAGTGGGCGTGGCACTTCTTTTTGTCTGTTACAAGGCAATATTAAGCCGTACCCGCTGACCAAATTTCATCCAAATACCTTGTATTGTTTACGAGTTATGACTAAATCAAATTTAAAATTTAGTGCAGTGCCACGCCCTCTAGTGAGCATTCACAAAGTTCAAACCTAGCTCATTATTCATTGTTTGCTAATATCTAACACTATTCCAAGTTTCATTGAAATCGCTGTAGCCGTTTTCGAGAAAAAATATTGGCACAGAAATAAGTACAAAGAAACAAAAAAACAAAAAAAAAAACATACAATTTTAGCTCCTATAAGAAGAGAAGATAATAAATTCGTCAAATCATGGCTTGACCATAAATATACTCCATATATGCGCACGTAGGCAAAAAATGATAATCATCAGACTTCGCGGGCCAATGCAAAACTAAATTAAAATTTTTCGAGCGCATAAGCAATCATATAATAAAACTTCGATCACACAACCGATAACAAAAACGTAGAAATCCAAAAATCCTTGTTGAGTATAATAACACTGTACTAGTTGAAAATTTGGTCTGACGGGAAATATGCCATTCTTACCTAATTCGGGCATGAGGAATACCGGCTTCGGTGATCCAACGCGGATCAGTCTATAATGTCCAACACTTATATTGCAAAAATTTTGTTCAATCTTAATTTAATTTGTCGGACATAACCCCCGAAAAATTTTCGGACATAACCCCAATACCAAAATGGGGATTATGACCGAAAAATTTTTAGACATAATCCCCATTTACGAAGTGGGGATTATGTCTGGTAAACCTTATTAAATTGTGATAAATCAATGATTTTTTATCACAAGTATGTTCACCTGTTCAGGATGTGTTAATTGACTAATTTTTTTCATCAATTTATCGGATACTTTTTAACTTTAGCTTTAATTTTTCCCGATTTTTTTGTATGTAGTACCGAAAACAGAGCTGAGATTTTCATAAGTCTAACTACAAGTAACAAGAAAGTGGATGATGTCAGGATCTGCGGTAATCCATGTTTTTCAGCCCCTTCCCCGGTTCAGCCTGAACAAGGTTTTCCGTTTTCAGTTGTTATAGTAATTTATGATAAATTGGGACCTTCTTATTACGAATATAATCTTGGTTTTTTTTCTATCACGTCAAGATCCTGAATCATCCTTACACAAAAGTGAAAAAATCCCAGTTTTGAGGTCTACTAAGTAAAAACTACATAACAAAAACAGCAAATAGTAAAATAAATTTTCGTTAATAACTACGGATAGCAAAAATTACCCTTAACAAGCCGAACTTTAACTTTTTTTCAATTGAATCACTACATCCCAAGTTAAAAGCCTTTAAAAAATAGATACCTCGCAGTACCATACAAAGGCTATTTCCGGACCGAAAGACTATAAACTTTAAATTTTATCATTCTTACTAATAACAATATTTTATTCTAAAAATTTCAAGCCTTTTAGAACAAGATCGTATGACAAGTAACAGTTCTAGTCTATATTTAGTGAATAAACCCACAAATGACTGAGCAAAAATGAAAATTTTAAGAAAATTCGGAAGAAACTTATTTTAAAGTAAAAAATAACCAATAAATTGATTAAGAAGTTAGCAATTCGAATGCCCATTAATTCATCATGAACTGGAAAATATACTTTTGATGAAAAATCATTTGCTTATCAGATGTTACTTAGAGATTCTTTATGAAAAACACCTCTTTCTAGATGAAATTTTGATTTGAACTCTTTGTATGGGGTGATGAAGCAATCCAGCAAAACGGTTAGCGTCATTGAATTTCCCGTACCTGAATAAGGTAAGAATGATATTGTATATCTCCCGCCAGACCAAAAAAATGGTCCCAAAAACTAGTACAGTGTAATTATTAACAATTGCAGAAGCAAAAACTATGCGTTTATTATTTTTTTAATTGAACATGGGGCCTGTACTTTTTACCCGATGCCCAAATTTCAAAACTTACTCTAGATGAGCTTGACTGGTACTCTTATCATCCGCTGATTTTGTTTTAAATTGTGGCTTTTCTCTAAATCTAATCTGTGTGATGAGCAAAATTAGTCTTGGTCTTGGTAATTTTTCGAGACCAAGACCAAGATGTTGATATAATTTCAAGACCAAGATCACGACTTCTATGGTCTTGGTCACGATGATCATCAAGACCAAGACTACTTTTCTGTCTTGGAAAGTTATAGTTAATAGATGTGTCACTCCCCTTTCAAGCATACAATCATATCTTAATTTGAAACTTGGTATCTTAAGAACAAAACTGCTTTGTAAAAAAAAAAGTTTGGAAATTTTGAATACTCAACAACCTTTAGAAATTTCTACAATACCAAGATCGAGACCAAGACTTAATGTCCAAGATCAAGACCAAGGCTCAATACCATAACCAAGACCCAGACCAAGACTTAATGTCCAAGATCAAAACCAAGATCAAGACTGCTATGGTCTTGGTTTGCTCATCACAAATTAAAATTTCATATTTAATGGTTATTAAAATCTTAAAATCTTAGGCTTAACATTTTTACGACGTGACACTTATGACAATGATTCAATAACCACTTATTTGTGACACTTTATTTGTCTGCTAGCGATCTGAGATTTTGTGCTCAATGGTGTAATACTAAAATTTCTTTCCATAGGAATTGTCCCTAACGAATATAAAATTTTAAATCGAGAAACATATTATTTCTCTGCTCTTTGAAAACGAATTTACTTAGATGATCAAAAACTTTTCTGCCTCAAAACATGTTTTGATCGAGTAAAGTGTTCTTTCTATGCATCAAATTGTGACAATATGACAAATTCAACACATACATTAATTAATATTGGACCCTGGAACGTGACACTTATGACATTCTGTTAACGTTTTTGCGTCTGTTTATACCCAAGCCATATTTAAACACTCTTTTGTAAGATGTGCTAATGCGGTGGCTTTATAAAAATATTACTTTCCACTGTTTTTATACCCTACACCCAGGGTATAATCACTTTGTCCTTCCGTTTGTAACGCAAAGAAAGGGGCGTGTCAGATATGGAAAAGTATATATATTTTTGATCAGCGTCACCTCCTAAGTTGATATAGCCATGTCTGTCTGTCTGAAAACTGAGCAAGATAATTCAATGAAATTTGGTACACTGCCTCCGTCGTCAAAGTTAGCTAGGGGATTGAAAATCAGCAAAATCGGGCGACGGACACGCCTATCGCCCATACAAAAAATAAAATCAAAATGCAATTTTAGGAGTATTTTTCACGACAATGCAACCAAAATACACATAAATACTACGAATTGGAAACTGAGCAAACTCGGACAAGAGGGCGTGGCACCTTCCATATAAGCAAAAGCTTCAAAACCCTATACTGGAATCTTTTTTTTTAAATATTCGAACCAAATTTGACTCAGACATTAAGAACTATAAATGAAAACTCTCAACAAAAATTGGGTGAAATCGGACAAGGGGGCGTGGCACCTCCCATATAAGCAAAAGTTTCAAAATGCTATACTGAAAGAATTTTTTTAAAATAATCCAATCAAATTTTACTGAAATATAAAGACTACTTATAAATGCACGATCTAAGCTAAAACTAGACGAATTCAGACAAGAGGGCGTGGCATCTCCTATAAAGCAAAAGCTTCAAAACGCTGTACTGAAAACGTTTTTGAGATAATCCAAACAAATTTCACTCAGACACTAAAAACTATAAATTCAAGCTCTGAACAAAAACTGGGTGAAATTGGACAAGAGGGCGTGGCACCACCCTTACATGCAAAACTTTCAAAACACTGCTTTGTAGGGTATTTATTTTTTGGCCAGGCCAAAAGTTACACCCTTACTAGTTCTTCTTGGCTTTGGCTTTGCATTTCTGCCTAATTTTTTTATTTAAGGTTACGAAGCTTCTGGGAGGTGATAGAAGACAACAAAAAACTGCACGTAGACGGGGGGTCTCCAATGTACCCCTGAGGTGTTATATTGTTGAAACTGATTTTCTAACTTGTTTCTCAAATAAAATTTTCTTGGGTCACCCTAACGTTTTAAAGAAAACTTTTTTATTCAAAACTTTTAGCTAATGGTATGAGCTTTCTAAGAATGTATTTAGTTTATAAAATTTGAAACAGTTTCACACAGTCTTGGACCTTTAAAGTTGATATTAAAATGTTTTATTCCTCTTTTTTGACTTTGGCGGCCATTTCAGGGTCCTATTCTTATTTCTGAATTTGGTAATGCATTTGTCATTCCACTTTTTTGATTTGAGGTCAGCAAAAATACTCTGGCACATGCACTGCGCTGCATATGATGCGCGCGTTTCACGCTCTGCCCTCTATCTAGCGGAGCCTTCAAACGGCTTGTTCTTGAAAAGTAAGTATTTTTTCTGACCTAAAATTCAAAAACTGTTAAAACAAATGTACTACCGAATTAAATGACATTTAACGCGGATTAAAAAAAAAAAAAATTATAAAAAAGCATGTCAATAGGACTTATTTCATACTAAAATGAACGCCAAAGTCAAAAAATATAAAAAATTTAAAATATCAACGTTACAGGTTCAGAACATTGCGAAATCCTTTTAAACCTTATAAAACAAATACACTAGCTCATTTAATTAGCTACAAATTTTTCGTTAGTCTGAGCCTCATGTTTCACCTCTTTGGCTGTCATTTTGTTTGAAATAAAAAAGATTGGATTCTGTTTTCACAGAAAGTTTACATGGGTGTAAAAAATTTTTAACATTAAGCTGAAGACATGATATCAAATGACTCTTCTCCTGAGTCGTTGCATATTTGTGATCGTTTTAAAACATTTCTAACAAATTCGCTATCCGTCTGCAACAAAAACTTCAATGCACAATGACATATGATGCCATTTGCTAAGCTTTTTGCACATTCGCATTATGACATTACGTTTGCTATATTGAAAAAAGCTTACCAAACAAAAAGTTCACATAAATCAATTACAAATTTACAGATTTTATGTTATTACTTGAGCGCAACTTTTGCGCTATTTAAAGAACTTGACATTTATGTCTTCCCTTTAGAAATATTGTTTGTGTTTACACAATTATTCATGTATTTACTACAACATAACGCATACAATTGCAATTAATCTACCGCCCACATACATCTATACACACATGCTTATGCACATATGTGTGTGTGCGCAAACATATCAAGGTTAGCAAATAACAGAACGTTTACTTAAGCTTACAAGTACTACGTTACGAGAACGTCAAAATACTATGAGCTTAAGAGTTATGACCTTGAGGTTGTTGACGTCTTTGTTGCGAAAATGGCTCTCTAATAGTTGTTGCCTTCGCAGTTCTTGCCATTTTGGAAATTGTAGTTGTATTTATTGCTACTACTGCTGCTGTTAACGTGTGGTGGTGTTGGCGGTGGTGGTAGTGATGGTTCTTGCTGTGATTATTGCTGTGTTTTTGTTGCCTTCTGTAGGATCTGTGCGGTCTGGTATTGCGTAAATTTCTAATTAATGCGTGTACAGCAGCGGTTGCTACTTTGTTGCCTACTTTTGTGCGCATTAAAACACAAATACTATAATAACATCGTAACCGCAAACACAGTTGTAGCAAACACATTCTCCTCCACATCTCCACATACTCAGAGAATTAAGTCAAAGTAGAGATTTTAACACCACACGTCATGGGCTTATCATAAAAGCCAGCTGGTATGTTTTCTACTAAACGTATTTAGGTGTCCCAAAATTTCTGTTTATATTTTAAAAAGTTACCGATTTTATCAAAATTTTTCGAACTTATCAACATTTTGAAATTTATCAAATTTTTTTACTTTATCAGCACTTTTTGACATTGTAAACATTTTTCCATTTTATAAACATTTTTCGACTCAAACAATATTTTTGGGTCTTATTAATATTTTTCCACTTTTTTCGATTTAATCAGCAGTTTTCGACATATATTTCGACTTACTCAACATTTTTGAACCTTATCAACATTTTTCCACTTTTTTCGATTTCATCAACAATTTTCGAATTTATTAATAGCCTTAACATTTCTTTAAAATTTTTCGTCTTTTCCAGTCCTTTCCGCTAAATCAACATTTTTCCACTTTTTAAATTTTTTCGTATTTATCAACATATTTCGATTTATGCCACAATTATTGGCTTTGACAACACTTTTGGACTTCACATTCCTCGACTTCATCAACATTTTTCGACTTTAAATACATTTTCCCGTTTTATTAAAATTTTTGATTTTATCAACATCTTTAGGTTCTTATATTATATTTTAACGAAATTTACAGCAAAATTTGCAATGAACAACAAGAGACGCTTTTATAAACATTTTTCGACCTTGTCAACATTTTTCGTCTTTTTCGACGACTTTATTAACATTTGTCAGCTTTAACCAAATATTTCAATTTAACCAACATTCATTGACTTTGTCTAAATTTTTCGACTTCATCAACATTAATCGGTTCTATCAACCTTTTTCGACTTTATGAACATTTTTAGCTTTGGCAACATTTTACAACTTTATCAACATTATTTCAATTTAACAACATTTTTTATTTAATAATTTTTCGACTTTATCCGTAATTTCCGACTTAATAAATATTTTTCGCCTATGTCTACATTTTTTGAGTTCAGCAACATTTTACAATTTCATCCACATTTTGTGATGCTATCAAGATTGTTCGACTTAATCAATATTTCTTATCTTTATCAACATTTTTTGGTTTTAGCAACATTCTACATCAAATTTTTTTTTATTTTAGCAACATTTTAAAACATCATCAACATTTTTCGACTTAATCAATATTTTACAACTTTGTCAACATTTTATGACTTTAGCAACATTTTATGACTTTAGCAACATTTAATAACTTCATCAACGTTTTGTTTTTTTATAAACATTTTTCGTCTTCATCAATATATTTAACTTTATCAATATTCTTGACTTTAGCAACACTTTACAGCTTAATGAACATATTTCGGCTTTTTACAAACTTTCCGACTGAATCAATATTTTTCAACTTTATATTCTTGACTTTAGCAACATTTTGCAACTTAATCAACATATTTCGACTTTTTACACAGTTTCCGAATTAATCAATATTTTTCAACTTTATCAAAATTTTTTGGCTTTAGCAACATTTTACAAAAACATTTTTTTTTCACTTAAGCAACATGTTGCAACTTAAGGAATATTTTTCGACTTTAGCCACATATTTCGAATTAAGCAATTTTTCTCAAAATTGTTAATATTTTTTGACTTAAGGATCATTTTACAACTTCATCAACAATTGGTGATTTTATCAACATTTTACGTCTTTGGCAATATTTTTTAACTTTATAAAAAATTTTTTGACTAAAGCAACATTTTACAACTTCATCAACATTTTGTGTTTTTATAAACATTTTTCGTCTTCATAAATTTTTTTCAACTTTATCAATATTCTTGACTTCAGCAGAATTTTATAACTTAATCAAAATATTTATCACATTTTTTGGCTTTAGCAACATTTTACAACATTTTTCAGCTTAGCAACATTTTTCACTTGAGCAACACATTTTCCGACTTAATCAATATTTTGCAACTTTATCACCTTTTGGACTTTAACAAAATTTTTCAGTTTAGCAAAATTTTTCACTTGAGCAACATGTTACAACTTAAGGAATATTTTTCGACTTTATCCACATATTCTGACTTAATCAATATTTTTCAACATTGTCAATATTTTTTGACTTTAGGATCATTTTAGAACTTTATCAACAATTGGTGATTTTATCAACATTTTTCGTCTTCAGAAATATTTTTCAACTTTATCAACATTTTTTGGCCCTATCAACATTTGACATCAACATATCCAACTTTTTACACATTTTCCGACTCTAATCAATATTTTTCAACCTTATCAAATTTTTTTGGCCTCAGCAACATTTTACAACAACAATTTTTTTTCACCTTAGTAAAATCTTTATGAATATTTTTCGACTTTATCCACATTTTACGACGTCGCGGCGTCCGCATTTTATTTTTGAATGAGACACCCTAGCTTATGCCGTGTTTTCATAAACATTATTATCGTGACATTCATCTTCATCGTCATCTTGTTGTTGATGAGTTTTATTCACTGATGCGCGTTCTACTTTAACACACACGCACGCACGTAGCAGATCAACAACATCAGATGACATTCGACAACGACGAAGACGAAACGATGTTGATGAGAACCCATTAAGCATCACATCATTAAAAAGTGCCTAAAAGTCGGCAACGAAATGTTACGCTGGCGTCAATGCTTTTCAGTCATCTCTGTCTCTTTTGCTGTCGCTTCATCCTTAAATGAAAACATATTGCTTTTTTTATTTGTTTATATTAGATTTTTCGCTGTCTCTTCAATGTATGCTTTCTATGTTTGTACACAAATATTTTTATTAATGTAGTGTGTCGAGAGCACAATTTTATATTTTTGTAGCCTACATCTAAATATATTTGCTAGCATTAGTATATTCTTTTTTGTCTGTGTGTCTATTTGTAAGGCGGTCGGTTGTGATGAACGAATAGCATTTGTGTATTTGTGTTTGGTTGTATATCTGTGAGCGTGAATGCATACATTCGCATAAATTTTTACAAGTTTTCGCATGATAAACGCGTATTTTATGCGTCTATGCGAGGGCCTTTAAACGCATAAAATAAGTTTTGTGGGTTTTTTACTACATTTTTCATAGCCGTGCATTTATTAAAGGCAAATATATTGGTGTGAAGACATCAAATTTGATGCCTTTTAATGATTTCCTATTAAAAATGATTTAATTTTCAAAATAAATATTAAAATGATTATCTTTGTTAATAATTAGATACGTTCTTGAAAGCTTTATTAAGAACACAAATTAAACTTTATGTATTTTTATAAATGATTGATATGACACATTCATTGATTCTCAAGCAACACACTGCCATCCTGATAAAAAATATTCTGTCCGACTTTTAGAATAAAAGTATGAAGTTCTGATTTAAAGACTTAATTTTGTAATATTTTGTTAATTTTTACGTCTATCTCCTTCCAAATAAAACTCTCGTCACTAACTTTAATGAAATTAATTTTGAGTTTTTTCTTGCAAATTATTTATATTCAATTTCTAAAGAATTAAGAGTTAGTATTATATTAAAGTTTGATTTTATAGAAAAGTCACAGTGAAGCAATTGCAAGAACCCAAAAAAGAAAAGTTTAATATTCTGGCATTTAAACAAAAATCAACTCCCCGTGGAGACATGGCCCGTAGCAAAATAGACCCATGCAAAAGGTCACTTCAAGTGCTGATAGTGCCTTACAGTTAAATTACATTTTTACATAAAAATTTTATTTAATGCTTTAGAAATATTTACCTGAAGTTAAATTCTGCTGGCTAACAAAGCAAATAAAGGCAACAAACTGTTATGGAGTACATTTTACCTACAGTTTTTTAATTAAATTAAAAACCATCAACTATTCCCAGTGGCCAAGGACAATAACGAAATAACGAGTCGGGCCATTCATGCTCTTTAAAGCACTTGCAAACAGCAACAACAAAATGATGAACGTCCAAAAGTATGCAATAAATAAAAGTTACTACCTTGTACGTACGTAGATACACAATATGTAGCTACGTATTCATTAAAGGTAAAAACTAAAAAAAAAAATATGAAAAAAAGGGTTTAACTTCTGAGTATGGATGGGATAGATAGCACAGAATTGAAGTGTTAGAATTTCATTAGGAAAATATTTTTCATTTCTTACAAGTGCGACCTGTGAGAGAGAGCGCACTAATAGAAACAAAAACAAAACAAAAAGGGAAATATGAAGCACGCCTGATGAAGATAAAAAAAGGCATGACTATCTATGAGATAAGCGTGTTTTAGCAAATAAAAAAATGAAAAAGTTTTAGTTACAGAAAATAAACAAAAAATTAATAAAATTGCAGTTGTTCATATTTGACCCAACCTATAGCGCGTGTATCCCTTTGAGGTACAGGTGTAAATTCTAGGAGCATTCAAAGGAATAGGAACAACCTTTTTGTGTTTTTAACACGACACCCAAAAGTTTGCATAGACTTAATTTATATAGACAACTTCAATATTGTCTGGCAGTTTAAGAATATTCTGTTTAAAAGTTAACATTTGTGACGTAAAATGAAAAACGCTAAAAAAAGTGCAAAAACAATGTTAAATTCGTAAATATGTGATAAAGTCGAAAAATACTGATTATGTCGAAATATTTTGATAAAGTTGGCGAATGTTAAGAAATGTTTATAAAGTCGGAATATCTGGATAAGGTCAAAAATTGTGAAAAATGTTGATAAAGTAGAAATATATTGTTGAAGTAGAACTAGTGAGGGTGTTACCTTTGGCGTGGCCAAACATTAAATACCCTACACTCCAGAATTTTGATAATTTTGCTTGTGCAGGAGGTGCCACGACTTCTTGTCTGAATTCACATAGCTTTTGATCAGATCTTGCACTTACTTTTCACAGTTTCTGAGTGATATTTAGTTGGATTTTCTCAAAAAACGCTTTTTGTATACTGCCGTCCTAAGAAAGAATGCCGTAACTCCAATAATTTTTTTTTTTTCTGTAAAATGAGTTTTTGTGTTTCTTGCTGTTTCGTTTCCTCAACGCTTTCAGCTTAAACGAAAATCATTTTTTATTCCTCATTCTTAAAGGATCTTTCACGTTCTACATGATGGCAATAGTGGAAATAGCCAATTTCGTAAATTTCAGTCAAAAATGGAGTTACGGTAATATGTTTTGCGTCGCACAACTTCTGATTAAATTTACTGTGAAGAAAGAGTAAATCCGAAGAAACACTCTTGTCTTTTGGTGACCAAGACCAATACCAATTTTGTGTCTACTGGCTTTTTCTTCCTGGCAAGCAATTTTCCGTTGTTCTGCAGTGTCTTTGTAATATTTTCGCATATGCACAGTTCCTTTTTTTGTAAGAAAGTTTTGATCTGATTCGTTGTCCACCATGTGGGGTTGATATTCCTTAAGTTGTGATTTCCAACTTATCACAGATTAATTCATCTGAGCTGTTACAGTTGTCCTCTGTGGAACCATACTCTAAAATAGACCTTAGAGAAAATTTTAGTTGACTGACTTGTCCAGAGGCCATAATCGATACTTTTTACGCGCAAGAGATGTTTCATAAAGAAAATTTGTTTGTTTTTGAAATGATTTAGGGAAACGAAATGATTTTAAAAATGTATGATACTACATACATTTTTATGGAGTTGCGGTGTTTTTGCTTAGCATGTGGAGATATGGTATTCTTGTTTAGTAAAATGTGAACGGCTGGGAGATACGACAAAACTCGAAGTTGATTTTATAGGTAAAATAAAGGTATACTGCAACCTGCTCTTGTGGGCTGACGGACAGAACTAAGATGACCCAAAAACCCCATAAACTATTTTTTTTGGAAAATTGGAGTTACGGAATTCTTGCTTAGGACGGTAGTATAGTACTTTGAAGCTTTTGCTTATGTAGGAGGACCACGCCCTCTTGTCCGATTTTGTTTAGTTTTGTTCAGAGCTTGCCTTTACTGTTCTTAATGACTGATTGTTATTTATTCGGACTATCTCAAAAAAAGTTCTTAGTATGGCATTTTGTAGCTTTCGCTTATATGGGAGGTGCCGCGCTCTCTTGTCCGCTTTTTTGTTTTTGCTCAAAGCTTTCACTTATACTTAGTCCTTAGCGTCTTAGTGCAATTTAATTGGGTTATCTTAAAGAATTCTTTCAGCGTAGCATTTTGAAACTTTTTCTTATTTAGGAGGTGCCACGCTTTCTTGTCCGAGTTCCCATAGAATTTGCTCAAGGACTGCAACTACTTTCTCCAGTATTTATATGTATTTTGGTTTCTTTATAGCAAAAAATGCTCTTAATATTGCGTTTTGAATGTTTTTTGCATGGGCAGCAGGCGTGACCATTGACCGATGACAGTGTTCATCGAATGATCTTGTTGAGTTTCCCTAAGAAAAATATTTCCACAGACTAACAGCTAACCAGCCAGCCAGACAGTTAGACGGACATGGCTATATCGACTCAGGAGGTGATGCTCATCAAGAATACATACACTATTCTATACCTGTCACGCCTCCTTCTCTGCACTACAAACGAAACGACAGAGTGAATATACCCTGGGTGTAATACAAAATATACACAAAACATGACGCTTGCCCAGACATCCATGAGACTTCTTCGCAATCTCCAGCACTTTCAATATTCCTTCATTTCCAACATTTCTACTGATGATATCTCTTGGAGTGCGCCCGAACGGTCATTTTTTTATGTATTTTTCCGAGCATGTAACGAACCTTTTTGCCATTGGTTTTGCTCACCGGTGGAAAGATTTATAACAGAAAAGGACGGCCTCTTGTTAAAATTCAAAATCACGGGTTTGAGTTTTATTAATTTACTTCATTCTCATTTTTTAATTCGGTTTCTCTCAATATATTTATAATAGTATAATTAATAAAACGCGTCTCTCTGCTCCTGTGCGTCTTTCTCTCCGCCGCTAGCCGTGGCCTAGTTGAGTGTAGTAGAAGTGAGCTGCCTCTCCCCAGATACTGAATATATTCTTTTGAACGCGTGCCCTATAGCCGTGTGTAGCTGAAATAGTATCGGGATGCTCACACCTAACGCAATGGTTATTTTTCTCACCCCACGCTATTATCTATCCTTCTGCATCTTCTTTGTACTTCGGAGAGAGAGAGAGAGCACACCTGCGACCAACTGATCGGGTTTGATGGTGAGGCTGTTCCCCTCCACTTACACTTTAGCCATTAGCAGCTGATTTATTATCGGGCCACTCACGTCTAATGTGGTGGTTCTCTTTCCGCCACCGAGCACTATCCCCCTATACTACGCTCACGCTATTGACTACAATGCTCTTCTGTACGCGACTAAATTCCCATTACTCCGTTTGCTACGCTGCTGTTTGCATATTCGACCCCATTTTAGACTAGATCGCACCCACGGATAACTGATGTATTATCGGGCTACTCGTTTGTGTGACCACTCACTCTTGTACTAACCACAAGCAACTGATTTATTATCGGGCTACGTGTGTTTAGTGTTCCTACGCTACTACGCCCCACTACTACTTTAACTCAGCAAATACCTAGTTTCCTTCTCAGTTGCTGCTTTCCGCTTTGTCTGCTACTTCTGCTGCTGTTGCTGTTGTTCACCGGACGCCGGCCACGCAAAGACTGTCCCGATCAACTACTGTGTGTCTAAATTTATTTTCTGTTTCTGTGACAGCAAACAAATCAAACGTGTTGCCGTTGCGTCTGGTTTTGTTGATGTGGTGGGGATTTTACCCTAAACTAAATGAAGGCTATGTTTTTGCTTAATTAATAATTATAAAATTATTTTAATTAATAATAAAAAAATTAACATGAAGTAAAAATAAATATGATGCTTTATAATTAGAATATCATTTGAAGCTATGTGTTGTAGGAGGAAAACGCGGCTCCGCCAACTTTCCTCCCCACAAGCATAACGATGATCTAGATCATATAATTCTTGGCTTGACTGGAATCTGCTGATTCATTAGTTCTATAATTTATCTTTATGCACTAAAAACCCTAAAGTGTCACTTAAGTGATGTGCATAAGACTTTGACCTGGAAGTTTTTTATTCTGAACTAGAACATAAATGAGCTGTGTGAAGTCGTTTATTTTATTTTCGCGCATAAAATAGCTTCCTAACGCGGGTCAGATGCTAATCAGCAAGTTGCTCAGTGTGGGTGAGAGACTAACCGGGAATTTTGGACACTAGAACAGAAGCTTATTAAATTTACTGCTGTACGCAGTGTCTTTAATCCCGAAATTTGTCTCCAGCTTTCTAAGTATTATAAGTCAAATGCTAACCAGAAAGCAGCAGACTGGTGATAAGGGGCTTCTTTACTTAGTTGCTCAAGTTTGTTTATCAATTCGTCTACTAAACAAAAGCACAATCCGCACATCTGAGTCGTGGTTTCAAAAAAAAAAAAAAAAAATAAAAAAACTCTTGTAATTTCTAGAATCCGCGACTAGCTGACAGCATATGGTGACATAAATACGATTTTTTAATGCCCAATCTAAGTGTTGCATTTTTAAATAGCCAGTACAAAAGGGTTAATATCGTTATTTAATTTGTTCGTGAAAGCACGTACAGACGGTTAAATTAACAATGAAACCGCTAAAGGATGCCCAAATGAGTTTCGCACCACTTAGCATCGGATTTTTTTTTTTTATATTTCGCTTCGTTTTGCCTTAAACTGTAAAAATATGACAAAAAAACTTGACCTTTTTCTGTTGGGTTACAATGCATTGTAATTGTTTTTGTATTTTTTTCTCGCTTAAGTGCTTTCAGAAAGGAACTTTAAAAAAATGTTTTACTTTTATTTGTATTAAAAATTCATAATTAATTTTAATGAAGCGTAAATATCCTGTTTGTCATGTTTTTTTGAAATTGGAATTAATTTCCTTGTTGTCAACCGTTGGAACAGCTTCCTGCTGCCGTTCAGTAGTCAACCAGTCAGTTACTTAGTCAGTAGATGGCAATAAAATCAAACCAGCAAATGTTGACAAAACGCTACGCTTGTGTGTGCATGTGTATCATCGATAATGTGCTTTTACACAAGCACATTTGTATAATATATTGCTGTATGCGTGTGCTATACGCCCACTAGAAATTGACGCATCGAGAGGAAAACCTGCTCGAAGTGCTCCTTTCCGCTGCAAACTGAATATAATCTGAACAGTAGGCTTCTCATGGAATTACTATAGAGTATTTCGTTAAGATGTCATCCAGAAGATTACTGCTCAAATGTCAGGCAAGTCCGTGCAAAACGTCTTGTTGGAGTTTTGAGACATTTTGTTTCAAGAAACGTCTCTTGTATGCATGTATGTGTTCTCCTTAAACTCCTAGGAGAAGCATAGGGCTCCTATGAAACGTCTCCATTTGTTGCGATCCCTTGATCTCTTGCCACGACTTTCCCGATTCTCGTATTTCCTTTTCCAGCTACCTTTTCAAGTTGGTTTTGGGTCTACCACGTCCTCTACTGCCTTGTGGATTCCACTCAAGAGTCGGCGACAAACTTTGCTGTGTGCTTTCGGAGAGTGTGACCAATCCATCTCCACTTGCACAGCTTGTCCTCGTTTGCTATAGCCCTCTGATTGCTTTTTTTGTAGTTCGGCATTTGATATAGTGCGAGGCCACCAAACTTTTAGTATAAGCCTTCAGCATTTGTTGACGAAGACTTGCAGCTTGTTCGTTAATTGATCAGTAACAAGCCAAGTTTTGCACCCATATAACAAAACCGATTTCACATTCGAAACAAAATGCGCACTTTCGTTTTGGTGGATATAACGGAAGAAGACCATATTTTGTTCAGTTGAGCAAACGCGCCTTTTGCTTTTGCTATTCTTGAGTTGATACAATCTTTTGCTCCACCATCCATGGAGATAATGCTGCCTAAATACGTGAAGCTATCGACGTTTCCGATGTCATCATTGCCAGCTCTAAACGTGATGTCATTCCTGTTTGCGTTCAGCTTCATGCTTTTAGTCTTGAATGCGTTGATTTTTAGGCCGGCCTTCTGCGATTCCAAGATAAGGTAATCAATCTTGTTTTGCATATCGGAGTGTTTGGACGGTAGAAGGCAAATGTCGTCAGCGTGGTCGATATCTCCTAGATGTTCAGTTAAGTTCCTTGGGATACCCGTTTTGGCCTTATTAAGAGCTTTATCTAGGATATTGTCAAGAACGATAAAGAAGAGATGGTGATAGTAAACACCCCTGCCGTTCGCCTGAATTAGTGGTGAATGTCGGTGACAACAACTCGTTATGTAATTCACCGCATTTAAAGCCTTCTTATTGTACACGCTCTTAGATTATGGCCCTTGCGGTAGTACCTCTTTGATGCTGTGAAACCCAAATGTTTTCTCGGGAGACACTGTCGATGGCAGTGCTGTAGTCTACGAATACAAGTTGAAGCGCAGCACGCCACTCACATGATTGTTCGGCAATTATTCTAAGGGTGTTTATTTAATCCACGCATGATCGGCTTGGCTAGAATCCTGCTTGTTGCCTTCGGATTTCCGAATCATGTTTTTCGCTGACGCTGTTTAGAAGCATTTTAAATGGTACTGAGAGCGAAGTTATTCCTCTATAATTTTGGCACTCGCTTAGGTCACTTTTTTCGGCAATTTGACTAGCATGCCAGATTCTGGAAACCAGAGGATGAAAAATCTTAGCTGACGTAATGGGGCATGCTTTTAGCAGTTCAGCTATTATTTGATCTATGCCGGCGGCCTTGTTATTTTTCATGCTTTGGATAGCTTTCACCATTTCATCGATTGTAGACGGTTGTGTTTGTATGCAACTATTACTGCGAGTCACTGCGGCGGTTGTAGATTCTGGTTGCGGGAATGTGGTAGATGTCACAAAAATACTCTTTCCATCTAGAAGCCCTATGCTCCGAAAGAAAGTTAAAACTATGAGATGAACTTCAGGCTTTCAACACGTGAGCGCTAGAAACCAAGTATTTCTTTATGTTTGCGATATGAATCAAAAAACGACAAAAAAGTTGCTTCTCCGGTAAAGAATATCTATCTGTGGTATGATAAGTAAAAGAGTTTCTAATAAGATCGGGTCATGTTGTTTTATCTTATGTTAAATTTCCGTTTTTTGATTGTTAGGCAATGGACATTGCGCCAATTTCACGGCTTACTGCGTGAACTGCTATTTGACCCCATTCGGGGTCGCACTAATATGTTTATAAGCCAAAAACAACCAGTGCCCTAAATGTTAATATAACACATTAGTATCATCGCTCAGTCTTACCTATTCGCCAGAGTTATCGAAAATTGGATTTCTCGGAAGCGAACCACCTAACAATTGAAACTTTGGTGCCTCTCTATCATCAGAGACAGTAGGTAGTTCAGTGCAATATCGATAGATCTTGCCTCAGTCTTTACAGCTATCCTCAAGTTAGTCGACTTTAGTTATCTGCAGTTGTTTTCGACAACTTTTGCGGCTTTTAGTTGAAAATCGTTTGAAAAACAAAACGGGCCTATTGAGAATACATTAGCTTAGAAGACTTCCCGACTAGAAATAAGATCTGATTTTCCGGATCATGATAAGGGTTGGATCAACTTTACCTTAACACGGCCGAAAGATGAGTTTCTGATTTGAGTACAGTACTATACTTTTGGATACAGACACCTGATTAGGAGCACAATACAGGATTCTTTGATCTACTAATTCGATTAGATTCTCATCACTATTTCGTATTGAACTCTTTATTATGGTCCCAGCAATTTGTTTGAATCGTATTCTTTGTCTTGAACTGGGTGCTAATATTGAATTTAGTCTACACTTTTCTGATCAAGATCTGAAAAAAAAACCCTGATCCTCAATACATTCGATAACCGGATCAGATTCTTAAAATAATTTGTGATCATAAATTGTATATTGTCATAACCGGATTAGAAAGCCTGACCCATTCCTGATCATACTTAGAGCAATGATGATCTAAGTAGATCAGATCCAAACCGGAACTAATTTTCAGTCGGCAATGTGCTTATGTGCTTGCATTTTGCTAGTCGGCTTATGTTGTTGCGTATTGGATGAGAAAGTTCTTAATATCGACCAATTTTTGAAAAACTATTTTACGACATTTTACGACAGTTTCAACTTTCGGTTGTTCCGGCTTTGTAGCTGGGAAATGCTTGGCCTATTTAAGATGCAAAAAAGTTACTATGCCAAAAAGTGATTAGCCTCGACAACTGTTTACATAACTCCCAAATGGGTACTTCACATATGCGCTCAGTTACAAATATTTGCACAGCTGAGAGCACTTCAGTGGCAGTGGCAATATATTTCCGCTGTAAGCAGCAGATACTTCCCGTTCGCTTTTTACTTGTTTGATGCTACTCATTGATTCCCACTGCTCGATGTTTGAGGAAGCCCCAAATGTTTGCTTTTGCTGCTTTTGTGTTTGTGTCTGGAATTTTCTGCAAATTCAATAGATTTGGGAAATTTTGATAGCAAAACGTGTGCATTCGAGTGCAAATCGCTTGTAACGGTAAAGTTTAAAATTAAATGTTGATCGGAAGCTAAGATAGTGTGTTTAATAGTCGGGGGCGGAAGTGGGGGCCTTCTTTGATGTAAACCCAACATGACGATAGTTCATGCAGTTTTTTCCTTTAACTCGTAAAAAAGTTTTTCAATATCAAATGAACTGTGTACATAAAATGCACAGGCTTTCAAAATATTTGGTTTTCTTTCAAAAGTTGCTTACAAAGTTTGCAAGTCATGATAGGGAACGAAGATATTTATTTTGCGCTTAAGCCACTAGAACTTTTTGCATTTGCAAGCCAGAAAATGTCAATTGAATTAAAATTAATGTCAGTTAGATATCATGAGATAGATATCTATGGCGTATCAATTTTAATTGAGTTGACATTTTCTTAATTGTAAAAATGTGCCGTGACATTTTAATCAGTATAAAATTGATTGGATTATTTTGGAGCCAAAATCATGTTAACTACTTACACTTCTTAGTAGAAATTTGCTATAAAGTATTACACATGTACTTATATATATCATTTACAAACTTAAAGTGGAGTTAACAATTCAGCGAACTTCGTTTTCCATTTAAAACATTTTTACTTAATCAAAAACTTATGTAATTCATCAGCAGAGTGAGTGTATAAAACTTTACCCACTTATCAAAATGCTGTTTCATAAAACTTTCAGAGTAAACCGGTAACACAAATATGTACGCACATCATCAGTGTAGTTTTATGTAAAATAATGAACTTTAAGTCACTTCAGCAAAGTCAGATGATCATCAATGTCATCAACAAAAAAAGCTGATGATGATAACCCAAGTAAAGTAACGAACAGGGTTGTCAACCAATTTATTTTTCTTTTATGACATAGTTCTAGCGCTGCCTTCATTTGGAGCATAAAAACTGTAATAGAACTTCAAAGAGACGACAAATTTGCTAAGATAACGGAAGTGTTCCAAAATTCCATCAAATTCCTTCCAAATCTCTGATAGAAATCGTCATCATCACAGTTAAAGGAAAGCTGGGTCAGAAAGCCGGTTGCTGGATACCGAAGGACTATGACAACCGTTCCATTCTTAATATCCTGCCAATAGAACTTTCCAACTCGCCCACAGAAAAATTTTGATGTATGGTTTCTCAAAGGAACTCAATGGGTAGACAGTACGCCCAGCTTAAATTTTGCAACCATCATTTACACTGATGGTTCGAAGATGGACTGTGGCGTGGGTGTAGGTGTATTTTTAGAAGACCTTAATTTATCTCAATCTTGTGGCCTAGCCAATTCAGGCAGCGTCTTTCAGGCATCGCCATTCTCAAAGCCTGTAGGCTAGTAGAGACTGCTAATCACAGCCACAGACAAGTAATGACAATAAAATCAAAAGTAGTTGAGCAATGCAGGATAAGTTTAATCGAACAAGGACATCAAACCGCACATATTCTCGTGTAGGTTCCAGGCCACTGAAATATATATAATATAACAAAAAATCTGATGAACTGGCAAGACATGACTCTTGTCTCGGGATCCATTCCGAGTGCGTATACACTCCGATATGTCTAGTGAAGAAATAATTTTCTCGCATTTCCTCACCGATGCGAATGCCAGGTGGAAACTTTAGAAAGTTGTACGATTTCCAGAGCAATCTGGCCTTCATTCAACAATTCAAAAACATCAGACCTGCTTTCCGCACTGAT
Source organism: Calliopum simillimum (assembly GCA_951812925.1). Classification (NCBI taxonomy): domain Eukaryota; kingdom Metazoa; phylum Arthropoda; class Insecta; order Diptera; family Lauxaniidae; genus Calliopum; species Calliopum simillimum. The sequence goes on along the minus strand of OX638372.1, from coordinate 92,705,550 downwards.
ATTTCTGGAATCGCTGCAGTTTGCACCGGACTCTACGCCATTGGCAAGCATGCTGAAAGACTTGGTATCCCTTTCAATGCCTTCTGTCGGTGTTGCATGGATGTTCACGAGAAGGAATCCCTCGAGCACTCTCTCTGAAACTGTCCTGTTCTATCTATAGTCAGCCTTAGGGCTCTAGGGAAACCCTTCTCAACGTCATTAATAGTACGATTTGGATATAAATATCCTTTACAGATTCCTTTTAAAGTTATCTTATCCAGTCCATGACAACCCCTTCTATCAGCCAGTTTGATTACTTATGTGATCTTAAAACGGCACTAACAGTGCTACTTAGGCTTAGCATAGTTTGCTAATACTCTTACCTAACCTAAAAAACTGCTACATCCACTTCAACGGAAAGAAAAAGGAAAACAGATCCTTAGGGATAGTAAGAACGAATCCTACTTGCTGGTTCTGCATAAAAATTAGAAGACCTAGAGCACCACACCCTTTGGACCTGTCACTCATAGACCGTTCAGTCGCCGATATATTTTTTTGGACGCTTTATCTGTGCTTGTCCTGAGCACACTTATCGGACAGTCTTGTGGAGGACTACGGCAGAAGTAGTGGTGGCAACTCTATTTAGCTTTTTACCACATCTAAGATTAATGAATAGTGGAGTAAATAAAGTGTTAAGTTTTTCTCTGTAGAGGAAATTCTACAGTGGTTTCCTTTTGTCTTTAAATAACATAGATTGTTGCATACAAACACTGGACACCGGCAGGTTAACCTAGGCTAGCAATGGAAAAGGTTCGTCTAAACTTGTCCCGTTCAAAGGTGACAGATCACAGTAATACTGTCCACAATCTGAGTTAGAAGATATCACTGTTATGACTACAGAAGAAGTGTTACTCTGAAAAACTTAAGTGGGGAATACAAGGAGCTAGGGTTAGATGGTTGCCTTTACCTGAACGAAACCGTTTTTCCCGCTTTTCGCAAACAACATAGTTTAATACTACCACTTAAGCCTGACAAGCAGCCATCATAGCCATCCTCGCATTGACCACTCTGTGTACTCGGTTCGTTGAGGAAGCTGTTAAAAAGGATCATGATCAAAGCGACTGCAGAAAACTTTTGAAAGCTAACATTGCCAATCTTATGCCCAATTTCTTTTGACGTAGAAAGTCGACTTTTGATGCTACACAAGCTGTGATGAAAGTTGAAACAATAGCAAGATCAGTAGAAGTTGGAAGGGTGTGACAGTAAACTGTAAGTGCACTCGAGATATTGGAACAGGTGATATCTGCTTCGAATGATATCAAATTATTTTCAAGACATGACTCTAAGTATTGTACGACCTCTCGCGATATGTATTGCAGTGCTCGAAACTCGGTCACACTTTATGGAATGCCATGAGTTGATATATATGTATAAAGAGCCCATAGGACATTTGATGAAAAACAAAAAGCCCGAAAAGGCTAAACATACGGACGCAGAAGAAACGCCACGGCATCCAGTTGTATTAGATTCGAAACTTTTTTGTTGAGCCTTAATGAGTGAAGCATTCTTTTTTTCAATCTATCCAATATCCATGACGCAACTTTGGTCGATGCTATCAAAGGCGGTACTGCCACTCATTAATGTATCTGGTGCGAAGCAGAGGAAAAATCTGAATATGAATTTACTTGATATATTCGGATTTGTTAATAATGACTCCAAAAAAGTGAGATTCTTGGGAGTGATCCTGGATGGCAAGTTGACTTGGAAAGATCATATTGGAGACAAGACTTAAAAAACAAAGCGAGTTCTCATTCAGTGCAGGAGAGAGTGTGGACTTAGATGATGTGTTACCGAAAAATCAGGGCACTGGATCTATATAATGTTGGCTATATCATTTTTAGACTATGGCTGGCTAGTCTGTTATGCAAAAGCCGCCAAGAGGGCTGTGAAGAGTAAGTCGGATGAAGTACAACTTCTGGCGTGTATTGAAATCTGAGAAGGAATGCTTTCGACTCCAACTACTGCAATGGAAGTCCTATTTGTTTTGCTGCCAACAAAACTTGGCGTACATTCGATGTAATGATAGGATTGTGCTGAAACTCAACAGATGCACTCGTGTAAGCGTGATGTCCGTTATCTCATTCTGTTAAGTATCAATGTCTCCTTTTACTCACATCAGAGTGATCACGCTTACACGAGAGCATCTGTTGAGTTTCAGCACAAAGTTGGGGCCAGCTTAGGAAATACTGGGATGGGATTTGAATTGCTTTTGGTAATTGACTGGTATAGAATTTGATTAGCAAATGAATTGGCTCCCTATATTACTGCAACGGGAGTGAGACAAAAAACTGCCGGCAATCAAAGGCAGTCCTTAGGTATCCTCTAGGCGGTGTAAGAAACAAAATTCTAAGCCTTGAATGAAGAGCTTTGTGCTGGTTCGCCGTAATAGTAACTGAACATGACAACTTTAGATATCAGCTTAATCCTGTGATACTTGTACGATTAAGTCAAGCTAAATATGTCTAAAATAAGCGGAAACAGCGGCATAACATGCCAATGCCCAGCGTTGGCAAGCAGTGTGATGACCGTTTTCAGAAATTGAGGAATTTCAACGCAGCTACATAATGGGCGAACACGTATCCAAATGTGGTTTATTTTACTAAATCCCTTAAGAGAATTACTACTAGTCCCCATTATCTGATGCAACTGCAAAGTGTTTCAGCTTTATCCATTATCGATTTAAATTTTTATTTCAATTGTTGGCAACTCTGAGGCCCTTACAGGCATCATAAACACATACATACATGCGAATACACACAAAGTTAAAATATGTAGACTTAAGAGCTGAACTCTCACTCACTCACTCGCCCATACCACCTGTCAGTATTTTAATCCACTTTCATATTTTTGCTGCTGCCGAGAAAAATAACAGCTGCAACAACAAAACTGATAGGAACAACAAAAACAACAAATACATGCACACATACATACATATATCAACAACTACTCGAACAATTCCCACGTTGATGTCGTCGCGTCGTTAAGCGCATTCACTAAATAAAATTACGAAAAACAAAAGGAAAAAAATAAAGCCAAGGATGCACAACATTTTAAGAAAAAAAAAAAAATAAATAAATGGCTGGCGTTGACTGACGTTAAGTGAATGACGAGCGAAAAACAAAACAGAAATGAAAGAAAAAAAAAAATTTTAAAAATAAAACGCGAAATATTAAAAACACATTAAAAATGGCGATGCTTTAGAATTTGCGCGGAAACGGAAGTAAAAAATCGCACCATCATGAAGAAAAAAAAAAAAAAAAAAAAAAAAACACCGCTGAAAGTTTTAAAAACACTTGACACAAAAAAGGACGAAATGCAAAAATGAGGTTAAATTTAATAAACGTTACATGCCAGCACACCTGCTTCAATGTATGTGTGTGCGAGCGTGTTAGTGTGTTTGGTGAAAAAGCGCAATGACTGGGCTCTCAACTCAACTCTCCACAATGATGGATGAAAAGTATGTGTAAAAGCTGTTGTGGCTTTGAACTCGCAAAAAAAGGGATGCTAAGGTGAAAGATCAAAAAACATTAAAACAAAAAAAGGGGGGAGAATGTTGCACGGTCCAAAAAATGTTGGAAACGTGGGGAACAAATTTTTAAAATCTTAAAAAAAAGTTGATGAAAACGAACTCTAAAAAAGCATCTCGTTTAGGTAAAGTCATGCTTCAAGCTTCTTTATTTAAAAAAAAAAAAGTTGTTAACGATTTAAAATTTTTCGAAATAAAATTAAACGTTGGCTTAAAAGTTTTTTGACTTAAATTCTAAAAATTAAAGAAACTTTAAGAGTTTTTAAATATGTTACTTAACGACATATGCTCCATTATGTCGAACGTGACCGTCGAACACAATCAAAGTTAAAAAAAAAAAAAATAAAGATAAAACGTATTTTTATTTTGAAAATAGGCCTAACTTATAGCTCTTCATTAGCCCTATAATTGGTGTTGAGTTTGATTTTATGCAATTTTTCGTTTTCAAGATAATTGCAAAAATCCCAGGCGTTCGCACGGGACAAAAACAGAACTGGTTTTTGCACCAAACTATTCTAATGCCGATTTCAGGGAAACCTAGGGCAATGTGACTAATTTTAGAATGTTGTGCATTGATTTCACTTAAAAGTAGTTTTGATTTAACCCAAAGATGATTTATACTTTTTTCTTAATTTAATTTCATTCACGGTCACACAAGACGTGTCGCATGGGACATTTTTTTCCACTATACAAAATTTAAATTAAAAATTTTGCTATATGCTTTTTATACTTTTCCTCTAAGTCATAATTGTTGTTTGTCTTCTTTATTGATATTTACGCTACTCTAGACCTCTGCTATCCCTTAGAAGCGTTATGTGACTTAAGGACGATCCTTAGTGTAACCTAAAATAAAGAATATATCACGAAAGTACAAAGAATTTTTTTTTTTTTGCGGAGCAGCAAAAATCAAAGTCACAAAATAAACGTTACTCATATGACTTTTTGAAACAAAATCAAGAATTTTCGGGGGTTTGAGCACCCTCCATAAGTCCAACCCTTTTAAACAATATTGTAAATTATCGCCGTTGATAAAATGCATCTTAAATAAAAAATTCAGGAATTTAAAAACACCCTTTGAGTTAGTCTGACTTCCATACCCTCTCTACCTTAAAGGTCATTCAGCTATGAATATGTCAGCCTTCTTTTTTTGTATTGTTCTATCAATTTTAAATTTTTGTTCCATAAATTACATCAGACAAGCCCTTGAGCACCTTTCAGTCTTCTTGTCGAATAAAATCGACTTTGACAACTCCTCTCTTCCCGGATATCTTCTATATGAACAGCCCTTATGAAGAACATTTTAAGAAATAAGTCAAATTATAAGTAAAATTAAAGTAAAGCTTGCGGGTCACAAAGATAATCCTTTTCGACAAATTTAATTTTTGAAATGGAGTTTAAAAATCTTTAATCTTTATGGCTAAGTTTTCGATAGTTTTTTTTTTTTTTGCTTCAATCGATGAGGAATGTTTTCAAGTGTATTAAAGATATCACTAGGTTTGAATCCGAGACCATGATTTTTTCCGTTTCGGGATTTGTTTGTGTACAATATTTCTACGACAAACTTCTACGGAAGAAATAAATTTTGAATAAAACTAGAGTTAGTATTGAACACCGGAAAGCCAATTTTTGTTCACCATTTTATGATAAAGCTCCGAATGTGCTTTTAAATACTTAGGAACCATGGAATTAACCGCTTTAGGTATCTATATATAAATAGGCAAACTAAATCGATTCAGTCCCTGTTTCTATACCTAAATCTCAGCCGATTTGGTATATTTTTATGTTGTTGGACGTGCCCGACAGTAGTTCTAGGCATGCTTACGAGTCTCACCCCTCTTCACCTTATGGTTAACAAGGAAGCAGCCTGTGCGGCCCTCAGACTACCTTATTTACAACAACTTAAAGAAGGCAATCTAACAAGACATGTTAAGATCCTGGATGTATTCTGGGTCACACCATATCTTTCGATCTCCGACCAGTTAATTAAAAAGTTTGTTTCTGTAAAAAATTCAAAGTGGTAATGACCGCGCTGAATGGAAAAGGAAGGACATAAATGTAAAACAGGGCTCACAGTTATGGTTCACTGACAGGTCCAAAATAGAAGATGGCAGTGCGGGAGCTGGAGTTGTGGGACCAAGATTCCAGAAAGCAGCTGCAATGGAAAAAACAGCTTCCATTTTTCTGCCGGAGGTCCACGCTTTAGAGTTTTGCGCTAGAGAATGTCTAAGAAGGGGCACTTCCGGCACCGACACATACATTTATCCGGACAGCCAAGCAACTCTAAAATCACTAATGGCTTTTTCAATGCACTCCAAGCTTGTCTGGGAGTGTTTTGAACTTCTTCAAGCCCTATCCAGGAGGAATGAAGTTACTCTAGTTTGGATACCAGGGCACGAGGGGCATGAAGGCAACGAAAGGGCAGACTGCTTGGCCAAGAGGGGCGAACTCAATGCTTTCATAGGCCCAGAACCCTTCTGCAGAGTAAACAACACTTTTAAAAATAACTTAATACGGGAATGGGAAGAAGAAAGCCTGTCCGATCACTGGAGAGCCAAAGAAGGTATGCGACAGGCGAAGAGGCTGATCGATCCAAAACATAGACGATGATTCCTGTAGACTCTGCTTAGAGGACTCGAAAACAGCGAAATATGTACTATGTACTTGCCCCGCCGCGGTAAGACGCAGAGTAAGATACCTATGTGCCGAGATTTTAAATCCAAATGACATAGGTAAAATTAATCCCACGGCAGTGACACGATTTATAGATAGTCGAGAACTGTTCTGATAGGGAAGAGGCTGCACAAAAGATCTTTTAGGTCTCAGTGCAATCCAAGCCTTTGAATAATAATAATAATAATAATAATAATAATAATAAAAAAATATTGTTGGAAAGGTTGTGAGGAGGAGCAGTGGGCGGTGCCACGCCCCTAAATGGAAAAAACGGTCCCACAGCTCAATCACTACATCGATAATTACGAAATTTGGTATGGAGATAAGGTAAGCACTAAGAAACGATTACATGACTATTATGTTTTCAGTGGGCGGTGCCACGCCCCTAAATGTAAAAAAGCTCTCTTAATGCTATGGATAGAAATTAGAAATTAAAAAGGATAAAAAAGTATTTGTTTCATATTGAGTAGTTCCAATCTTCTAAAAAGAAAATATGCAGTTGTTGATCGTAATTATAGTTCCATAGTCTCTTAAAAGTCCAATTTAATTCAAGAGACCCGCAAGTTCAAAATAAATTCTTAAAAACAGAAATGCACTTAATTCGTTTTTGATATTTTCCTGTCAATTTGAAATCTCCTCTTTTTGTGTTTTCCTCCGTACATATACACAATAATAAAATATCTAATCATGAACCACTCTACTCTTGCATGAGTTACAAAAACTGTAACAACAACTAAATACCCTTAATACTTTTACAAATCCTCAAGGCAAATATAGGTTAACATTGCCAACAAGTGCAATGGGTTAATGAGTGCTAAGGCACTCATATCGCTGCTAAATTCTAAAAAGACAAACTCTGTGCGGTGTACAATGTAACTACATACGAATATTTTTAGTATCAAGGAAGTTCAGGCGAAAAGCAGAAAATAGAACCATTCAACAATGCAGTCATCGGAATGGCGTTCAAACTGTTTAGCAAGAATTTTATGAAAAATTTATGTAGCTTGAGATTTAAAGTCTTCTTTCGTTTTTTTTTGCTGCAAAATTGAGGTTAACGTGAAAGAAGTGGAATTAAAAAAGAAACTGAAAAGGTAGAAAATTGATTTTCTTCGGAAGTTACGTTTAAAATTTTCAATTAGAAAACAAAAATTCGCAAAAAATTGGGGTTAAAAGTCATGGTTCTTCTTTGTGTGTTTGCAACGAAAGGATTTTCATGGGGTCTACTGCATCATAGCAATTAATTTAGGGAAACATTTGAAATTGAGTATTTAGCAACTGCAATGAAAAGCCTTTAAGAATATGCTCAAAAAACACATACCATTGATTTAATAGGAAGAGTATTAAATACTTGTATTTTGCTTTAGAGTAGAAATTCGCCAAGTGGGCACATGATTTTCGACGTGGTGACGAAAACTGAAAACGAACATCGCAATGTAATCTACTACTTAAGTAGTAGAAACCTGTGGCATAAAAAGTTTTGAAAAAAGTTAATTTGTTTATTTACAATGCACTATTGAAAATTGAGGCTGTAACGTGGCTGATGGTTACTTGAGATGAAGTCTGTACCAAAAGAAATTAGACTCCCGGCTTTGTGGGTCTACAGCCAGTTAACAAAATTTATCATATTAGATGTTTTTGACTGGCTCTAGGTCATGAATTTAAATTAAAAGATTTTGGAAAATTTTTTAATTTAATAATCACTGACTCCGTGTTATGTTAAACATGAAAAATTAAATCACCCTGATGATGAGTTGTAGTTCAACTCGAAATATTGGACCAATAAAATTATTAAATGAAAAAATTTTCCAAAATCTTTTAATTTAAATTCATGACCTAGAGCCAGTCAAAAACATCTAATATTTATATACAAAGGTCGCTAAAACAAATCATTAAAATGTATCATATTTTTAATTATTTAAATACAAAGCTTCAGTAGCCAACCAATTTATAGAAATTAATGAAGATGATGATTCATCAATGTCTATGCCACACCTGTCCTGTGGGTGATTTGAATAAAATTTTCGAGTACCCCATTTTTTTTACGGAATTCTGCTGAACATCGTATTTCAACATGTTTTCAATAAAAAATTTCAAAATCCTTACAGCACTTCGGAAATGATCGGCTAATGAACGATTTCCATGTTGCTTTAGTCGAAGCAAATAAGGATAGTTCTGAAAAATAGTTCCAAATGAAATTTTTTTTTGAAAATTGTATTCACTAATGCATAAGAAATAGCGTGTGAAAAGTAAATTGCAAAATCGTAAGCCCAAAAAAAGTTATTCAAGGTCAAAAGTTGCGAATATAAATTTTTTTCAATTATTTCGCTTGCGGCTGCAATTACGAAAAAATAGTGGTCAACAGTTATTTGCTAAGTCAACAGTTGTTTAGAATGATTTACTACGAAAAAGCCTCAAAATTTTTTTCCTATTACTTATGGTTTAGGAAGTATGTCAATTTTAAAAGTTTTAAAACTTCGCGATATTTATATGTTGTACTTTTTATATTGAGATAAATCTCGAACGAGTAATCGCAGAAAAAAAGTAACTATATACTTGTTTGTAGAAAATTATATTTCCTACAAACCACTCCTAGTTTATTTTTTTTTCGTAGGACCTATGGTTTAGGAGATATTTTTCACAAACTGTTCAAATTTTGAAAAACTAGTTTTTAAGGAAATCTCTGGAGCTGTTTTCGCTCGATAAAAGTAATGGGACCTATTTGGTTAACATTTACATTAATTTTAATGAAAATTTTTCTCTCAATCAATTTTAAAAAAAAGCTTTTTCATTTTTTCAAAATATTGCTTTTTTAATTTTTTTTTAAAAAAAAAAACATGGTTGAAATTTATCTAGCAACGCCAGTTGCGAAGCGTTGTCAAATCCAAATCAGCAACGAAACGTAGTCAAAAAAATCACGAACGGCTTCAAAACAAATAGACTCTCAGTCAACGTCTGAGTTCATTAACGTTCACAGCTATCACACGACAGGTTCCAGGTTCAAATCTCGCCAATACCAAACAGAAAAAAATTTATTTAAAGCATAAAATTGGAAATTAAAAAAGGAAAGTAATATCAGTTTTCATTGTCGTTGACACGATAAAACTAAAATTAAAAAATAATTAAAAAAAAAAAATTTTTTTTTAGTTGACTTAGCAACGCGCGAACAAGTCATGCTCAAAATTTTGGTTGCGACCTTGTTAAAATAACCACGTTTGTGCTACTTTTGGAAATGTTGTTTTCTCTCTGTATGTATGGCTATTTTACCGCCACTTAAACCTTACCGGTCAAAGGCGAGGCAAAAGTAAAGGAAGTCCAAAAATGTTGAGAAAGTTGAGTAAAGATAAAAAATAAAAATTTGCATGGTCGAAAAATGTTAAATAAATCGCAAAATATTGGAGAAACCAAAAAATTGTGAATAGCCGTTATATAAGAAAGTCAAAAAGTACTGAAGAAATATAGAAATGTTGTTAGAGTCAGATAATTTAGATTTGTTGAAAAAGTTCAGATATGTTGAGAATATCAGTAAATGTTGAATATGTAAATTAAAAATCATAGTTCGCGGTAATATTTGCAAAAATTCAAGGTATTCTTACCTAGACAGCTTTTAAAGTAGACATCATGTTTTAGAATTCAATTATAAATGTTTCTTTTTCAGCTATCAATGCATAACAGAAGCTCCGCAAAAGTTTTTCTATCCTTGAAGTATGCAATAGTTTTTTCTCATATTTGAATATGTCCTTGTGTGGTCATTCAAGTATTCATTGCAGCTTTTATGATTGAATAAAATATCCGAAATGCCTCATTCATTCTCTCCCCGTCTCACTACCATTTCACTTTGTGGTCAAGTGAAATTTTATGGGGAGAAAACAGTTGTGCAAATCAATACTCTTGTGGTTCGGTGAAAAATGTTTGGTTAGATGATTTTTTTTTTTTGAGTTGTTTGCAGCTAATTAAATGAATTTTCACTAGTAATTGAATAAATTGAAACGAATATTTGCAATGGAATTTAAAATGAATGAAATGTTTTAATCATCGAATTGCTAATTCCTGAAATGCTACATAGCTCAGTCATATAAAGGATTTTTAAAATATTTAGATGTACATATTCCACTTTGAATGAGCATATGTTATGTTTTGACAAGTTCATATTCTTTTATGCAAAATATCCAATTTCCAGTAATTGCGCAAAATGCGATGTATTTAATCTACAGTCAAGTTTATTCCACCTGAATCCAAATGACATTTGAGCTTATTTCCTCTTTTCGAAATGTCAATACTTTTTATTTTGGTTGTGTTTTTACATTTTAAGTACACTCGGATTAACTTTATATCACTGCGGTTAGAGGATTACACTTTGAATTAATAATAAATATTTACATGGATTAAGCCGAATTGGCCAACGTGGACAAACAAAAATGAATTTTAATTAAAAACTTTGAAAAAGTGATTATGATGATGCAATGAGAACTTAAATAATATGATGATATAAAAAATAATGATATTTCAAAAAATCATCTAAAAATAGGTCGATGTTCATCCTTTTTTTGAATGTAGCTTGCATTTGTTCATATACCAAACAGTCTATTTACTCAGAACAATGAAAAATGTTTGCTACTTTGTCATGGCTATAGAATTTCATATGTGACTGGAAAAATGACATGAGACAACTCACCCACCTTGAAACCAAAAAATAAAATTCACACAATTTCAACACCCCACCATTAAAATTGTTGTCATCATTGAATACGCAGCGGCGGAAATAAACGACAAGGAAGAACCAACGTCAACGTTATGGTGAAAACTTGACATAAAAACAAGGCAATCAACATGACTGGCATTAATTATCAACAAATCAGCAGAATCATCAAGCAACTGTCAAAGGCTGTCATGACATGACTATGATAATAATGATGATGGTGATAATGACGTCGGTGACGACAAGCAGCCTACTGATTGTTCCGATTTCACATTAAACACACTTACAATAAGCCTTCAAATTGACTGAAATGAATAAACGCATTTAAGGCGTATAAAAGGTTTGCTGTAATTCACTTAGAAAAAGTTTAAATATTTTTTTTTCGTAAACTTTTTCTATTTAAATATGTTAACAACATCGAGAGAACTAAATTAAAATCAAACGGGTGAAATCCACGGTGTTCAAAAAAAATATCTTAATGGGACGACGTAGGGTACCCTTTTTTTTTTGCTCAAATCAAGCCTCCTCATGTAAAATTATATGTTTTTTAAAATCGAAACTTTAGCACTTCGTTTTTTATTGGGTAAAATGAGTTAAAAGATAGTTTTCATAGATTTTCTAAGGAACGTAAAAAATAAGTAAATCAAACAAAAACTAAAATATCCATTTGATGTATCTACCAATGCTGATTCCGAATCTGGTCTCAAAACTGCAGTAACTCATTTTTGAAGCGATATAATAAGACTAGGTTATTTTTAGCTATGAAACGATATAGGGGTGGCTGACAGTTTCACTTTTTTCTTCAAAACTCTATTTTAACTACGACGATATCTCCATTTTCCTCCGAAATATCGTAAACTGAAATATTGCAAAAAACTTGCTTTTTGGATTTTTTTAACTTTTTAAGATATATATATCTTAAGCATATATATATCTCCGAGTGAAAAAAAGATATCGGTATAATTCAAATTTATTTTGAAGAGAAAGGCTGAAGCACAACCACCATATCATGTTTTATTGCTAAAAATAGCATAGTCTTGTTACATTGCTTCAAAAATAGTATTTTAGCACTTTTGAGTTACGATATCTCTAAAACCATAAAAAAAGGTACAGCAATTTTGAGACCGGATTCGGAATCAGCATTGTCAAATGCATCTAAAATTGCTATTTTTGTTCTTATTTCATTAACTTATTTTTTAATATCCTTAAAAAATCTATTAAAACTATCTATTAACCCATTTTGCCCAATAAAAACGAAGTGCTAAGGTTTCGATTTTAAAAAACATCATTTTATTCAGGAGACTTAGGACTCTTGATTTTGACAAAAAAGTGTACACAAAAATAATTCACTACAAGGACACATTTTCTTTAAAAAAATTAAACGCGAAATTAAAGGTTATACATTCACCTATTTTTCTGTTTAAAAATGTTAGTCGAATTAAACGCAGGAGTGGTATATGAATAAATTTATATGCATTCAATCAAACCAAGTGAGATGAAATCAACTCAAAGTGAAAATGGGCGGTGCCACGCCCCAAAAACAAATTCGTCATATATCTCCGAAACTATTAGACGCAGATAGATAAGATTCGGTATGTTTGTAACAAGAACAGAAAGAAATAATATCCAATCAAAAAATGGGCGGTGCCACGCCCTACAAATATAAAACTTATCATACCTCCGAAACTATTTGAGCCATATGGCTGAGTTTCGGTATATATATAAAGGGTAGTGAGTCAAATAACTTTTGCTGAGAAAAAAAAGGCGGTACCACACCCAACAATGAACATATCCTTTTTAATTGCCACTCTGTTCTATAGGGAACAAGTTCGTTCACTAAGCCCTGCCTGTGGGCATGGCACCACATATTTTTTCAGCAGATGTTATTTGTCTTTATGGCTTTTGTATATAAACCGAATTTCATCCAAATGGGTCAAATAGTTTCGAAGATATGATGTGTTTTATATTTTAGGGGCGTGGCACCGCCCACTTTTGTAGTGGATGTAATGTTTTGTTTCTTATGACACCGAAAATCAGCTCGATTTCAAAGATATTTCATGCAAATATTTAGCTTAAAAGTGCTATATTCTCAGTTTCCTGGCATGTCTCTCTTCCGAAATTAAAGTTTTAATGGTAAATTAAACTCAATTTTGAGTGTGCATACGTACATTTTCCATTAGAAACGATATACGTAATCAATATAATTGCCATATTTTGCAATTAATATAGGCTGACCATTTTCTTGATGGTCAAATCTGGACACGAAAAAATTATTTATATGGAGTAAAAGTAATAGTCCACAATATATGGTCTTTGATCCGTAATAGATGTCTATAATCAGTCCTTTATGGTCTATGGTTCAAATATATGGTCTATGGTATCTCCTTTATGGGCTATGGTCCATAATATATGATCTTTGTTTTATCCTTTATAGTATATGGTCCATAACATACGGACTATTATCTGTTCTCTATGTTCTATGATCTACACTTTATGAGATCTGGTCTTTAACATATATATGATCAATAATCTGTTTATGATCTATGGCCTATAATATTTGGTCTATGATCTATCCTTTATAGTCTATGGCCTATAATCTATAGTCTATGGTCAATAATATATGATCTATGGTTCATAATCTTTGGTCTATGATCTGAGGTCCATAAACTAAAATTATTGAAGAATAAAGCAAAACAAATCAAGTAATACAATATGAATCCGTCTCAAATCTGGGAAAATTCCGGGACATTTTGAATCCGGGAGGAGAAAGCAAAATCCAGGAAAATCTTGCAAAATTCTGGACGGTTGGCCAACCTATTCAATTTTATTAAAAAATACGTAATTGATCTTTGTCACTAGACTTTTTTCTCAGTCTCCTGGCACATCAAAATACGTATCTTAAAATATTAATGAATTAGCATATCTAGCACGTTGCTGTTTAATTGCCGCAAATGGCGCCATTTGTGGCCATGCCGAGTTTTGTGTATGATACATATAGTGTTACGGCCAGTCAGATGTCCCGAGAATCTGACTGGTTATTATTTTCACCAAAAATATATTTTGTATGTATTTATAGTTACATCTATAGACTAAACTCCATAATTTCGTTATTGAACGTTGTATTAACGATCTATTGACTAATATCTAAGATCGCCCGGAAACTTCAAGATCCAATTTTTGTATTGTAATTTAATCGTAAAAATAATTGGGTTCTAATAATAAGATATTATTTTCCTTTCAAACTCAGCCTTCTAAGCTAATTTTTTTTAAAAGCTCATAAAACTCGTACATTTTGATTGTTGTGACCATCTCGTCTTAGACAAGTACAAAGAAGGCCTTAGCTGAACTTAGCTGGACAACTCATCTGAGCTTAGATGCTAAAAAATATATTGTCTAGAAAATAATGTTTTGTCCTTCCTTCGTGAGTGGAATCACCCATATAACTTTGTGACACTTAGAGCCGTTTTCACAATGTTCAGTTAAGCTTTAACTGGAACTTTAACTGTCACTTTGACATTAAATTTCATACATTTTATTTATCTGGAAGTTAAATTTTAACTGGGTATTGTGAAAATGGCCCTTAAAGTGTTTGTGGATTATTTTGAACCATTAAGCAAATTTTTTCCGCTTTGGTGAAAAGTATTATGGAGAGTAAGTAGCAGTCGCTACAGTCTGAAGATCCAACGTTGCTGTTGCTGCAACGTAATCTTACCAGTACTGAATTTGTTAACTAACACTAAGTTTATATGGGTGGATTAAATTGACCTAAACCACAATTCTATTATATTACGAAACAAAAAGACTTTCTCGAATTTTTGAAAAGTTTAAGAATTTTTGTAAATTCTTGGTCGTTTTCAACATTTAATTTGATTTGTTTTGGACTTTCTCAAATTTATAAAAAATTAAATACGATCAGGCATGTTCTGAAATCCGACTCACTCTGGAATCGGAATGAAAGCAATTTTCAAAAGCTCCGCATTTCAATAATTAACACCGAATCCGATTTGCGTTTCGGTAAATCGAACAGGAATCATTGGTAAATTTTATTTGTTGAAATACAAATCCGATTCCATTTTATTTTTCACAATGCAGAGCTATTGAAGATTGCTTTCATTCCGATTCCGAAGTGAATCGTATTTCAGAACATGCCTGAATATTAAAGATTTTGAAGTATCCCTACAATATACGATATTTATCTCAGTTTTTCAATATTTTCAACATTCTCAATAATAATATTACTATCAACTCTACTGATGCAGTCTGTGATTTATCCTCAAGATTAAAGCCCTTTAAGGGCAGATGTATGTAAGAAAAGATTTTTGCCGTTTATTTCTATTTTTAGCAACTTCTTCCTCTTTACAAACTTTGCTGCTGTAGCTAATTGACTACACTGCACTGTAGCTGGCTAATCAAGGGATAATTGTGTTAACAACAAAACTTATATGTTTTTGCTTTTATTTTTGTTCTTGTTGTTGCTGTGTTTTATTTTAGCCCAATTTATTTTTGTTTGCTCCCAATTTTTTCGTTATTTGCCTTTTGTTCATTTCGCTGGCATTGATTAACTGACAACCTAATTTGTTGGGTTTTTTTTTTTTGTTGGCCATTTTCTTGAAAATCAGCAACTATTTTTCATTCAAGCCTTTTTTTTACGAAAAACCGTCAAGAGTTTGCTCTTTGCGTTTACTAAATGATGTGCTCATTTTTCTTACGCTCTTGCACTCACCACTGGAAAGCAGTGCAAGGATTCTCTTAAATTTTCTCTTAACTGCCATGGGAAATATATTGTCATTCAGGCGGTTATTTTTATCTTAAATTTTCAATTTATGCCGGAAACGGATGTTTCAATTGTACTACTTCAAATTTGTGCTTGTATGTTTGTGTGCCACTGGCTTTGTGTCTGTGTGTATGTTTGTGTTTGTACGTCAGCGGCTTATAGTAATGGCGTGTGTGATAATTTATATGTAATTGTTATGCGGTTGCTGAAAGATTAAAAAATTAGGGGAAGATTCTTGAAAAAGCCACTGCTTTCGATAAGAAATAAAAATAAATTTCTTCATGCACATAAAATTTTATTTGATTTTCTGAAGTTTGAGGTTTTTTTTTGTTTAAAAAAACTGCTGCTTAAGATAATAATTTCGATTTACAAGCGCAATAAATTTTTAATGCTTTTACTTTTTTTTTCGTAATTTAATTTGAAAAAATCTGTTGGATATTCAATAAGCTTTGTTGAATTAAGTTGTAAAAAATTGTTTTTGTTGTTTTTGCTGAAAAACAGTCCAACCATCTAAGACATAAACAGTTGTTCTCATCTAGTGAAATCAAGAAATCGGTGAGTCAGAACCCTTTTTTGTGGAAAATTAAAAATACTCTCTAAAATACTTTCAAGTGGTGACATGAAGCATTTTTTATAGAAAAAATGAATAAATGAATAAATGAAGCAATGAATAAATGAATAAATGAATTAATGAATACATGAATAAATGAATAAATGAATAAATGAATAAATGAATAAATGAATAAATGAATAAATGAATAAATGAATAAATGAATAAATGAATAAATGAATAAATGAATAAATGAATAAATGAATAAATGAATAAATGAATAAATGAATAAATGAATAAATGATTAAATGAATAAATGAATAAATGAATAAATGAATAAATGAATAAATGAATAAATGAATAAATGAATAAATGAATAAATGAATAAATGAATAAATGAATAAATGAATAAATGAATAAATGAATAAATGAATAAATGAATAAATGAATAAATGAATAAATGAATAAATGAATAAATGAATAAATGAATAAATGAATAAATGAATAAATGAATAAATGAATAAATGAATAAATGAATAAATGAATAAATGAATAAATGAATAAATGAATAAATGAATAAATGAATAAATGAATAAATGAATAAATGAATAAATGAATAAATGAATAAATGAATAAATGAATAAATGAATAAATGAATAAATGAATAAATGAATAAATGAATAAATGAATAAATGAATAAATGAATAAATGAATAAATGAATAAATGAATAAATGAATAAATGAATAAATGAATAAATGAATAAATGAATAAATGAATAAATGAATAAATGAATAAATGAATAAATGAATAAATGAATAAATGAATAAATGAATAAATGAATAAATGAATAAATGAATAAATGAATAAATGAATAAATGAATAAATGAATAAATGAATAAATGAATAAATGAATAAATGAATAAATGAATAAATGAATAAATGAATAAATGAATAAATGAATAAATGAATAAATGAATAAATGAATAAATGAATAAATGAATAAATGAATAAATGAATAAATGAATAAATGAATAAATGAATAAATGAATAAATGAATAAATGAATAAATGAATAAATGAATAAATGAATAAATGAATAAATGAATAAATGAATAAATGAATAAATGAATAAATGAATAAATGAATAAATGAATAAATGAATAAATGAATAAATGAATAAATGAATAAATGCATAAATGAATAAATGAATAAATGAATAAATGAATAAATGAATAAATGAATAAATGAATAAATGAATAAATGAATAAATGAATAAATGATTAAATGAATAAATGAATAAATGAATAAATGAATAAATGAATAAATGAATAAATGAATAAATGAATAAATGAATAAATGAATAAATGAATAAATGAATAAATGAATAAATGAATAAATGAATAAATGAATATATGAATAAATGAATAAATGAATAAATGAATAAATGAATAAATGAATAAATGAATAAATGAATAAATGAATAAATGAATAAATGAATAAATGAATAAATGAATAAATGAATAAATGAATAAATGAATAAATGAATAAATGAATAAATGAATAAATGAATAAATGAATAAATGAATAAATGAATAAATGAATAAATGAATAAATGAATAAATGAATAAATGAATAAATGAATAAATGAATAAATGAATAAATGAATAAATGAATAAATGAATAAATGAATAAATGAATAAATGAATAAATGAATAAATGAATAAATGAATAAATGAATAAATGAATAAATGAATAAATGAATAAATGAATAAATGAATAAATGAATAAATGAATAAATGAATAAATGAATAAATGAATAAATGAATAAATGAATAAATGAATAAATGAATAAATGAATAAATGAATAAATGAATAAATGAATAAATGAATAAATGAATAAATGAATAAATGAATAAATGAATAAATGAATAAATGAATAAATGAATAAATGAATAAATGAATAAATGAATAAATGAATAAATGAATAAATGAATAAATGAATAAATGAATAAATGAATAAATGAATAAAACAATAAATCAATAAACAGGTAAATGAAATCATTACATTCGCAGCAGAAAACTGATTTATGGCCAAAAAAAGGTAGATAGCTCGGAAAGTAATAGTCCAAACGGAAAAGTTTGAATGTAGAGTTTGATAATGAAGATTATGCCTGTACGATGCCATTAAAATAAATGGAATTACGTTTTGTTTTTAAGGAGGTTTAACTAACCAATTTATTGCCAATTGTAAATTAAAACATTTAAATACAAATTTTAGCCGACGTTTGTATTGTATTTTAATGTTTTAATTTACAATTGGCAATAAATTGGTTAGTTAAACCTCCTTAAAAACAAAACTTAAAAATAAAAACTAACCCGCAAAAATTACATAAATGGAATTACATTTGTTCCTGAAACTGCGTCATAACAATGAAAACAGCGCTTCTGCAAATTCAAATAAGGATATCCTTTAAACACAGGCATATCAATCCCTATACGAATACAAAATTAAATTATTGAATAACTTAGTAACTATATATTTTAATATGTAAACAAATAATTCAATGGTGAAATAATTAAAGAATTAGAAAATTTAATTACTTAGCAATTAAAAAATTAAACATAAATAACTATATAGATAGATAAATAAATAAATGTTCATTTCAATTGCAAGTTTGTACCACAAAATCCAAAAATTACGATGTTTTTTTTTTTTTTTAATTAAAACGGCAACATTGTACAAAATATTATTAATGCGAATTAAACTTTCGAAGTAAACAAAAACAAATATCGCAAAATAAATATTTGTCAACTAAAGAAAAGTGTACACATAAATAAGAAATTGAGTTTAATAATATGAAGTTCAATAACAAATTCGCTTAAATAACAATGAAACAGCTGTACGACTCAGCACTAAAATATCATTCATTCAAAAAATAAGCCAATATTTGTCCTTGAATTAACATATAAATAGCGGTGTTTCACTTGTTCTCACCATATCAAATTGAAAACCTTCACTCACTTCAGTAAATTAAGTTTAAAAAGAAAATCTTTAGAAGAGATGTTACTCAAAATTTTACTTGTTCTTGCGATTGCAGCTGCGACTGCGACGGCACTAAGTATCCGAAATTGTAATCGGGCGTGTACTATGGATTATAGTCCTGTATGTGGATCAAATGGTGTAACATATGGAAATTCATGCATGCTGACTATTGCAGCATGTAGAAGTCCTTGTAAGTTCTCTGAATAATGACTTAGAGTTATAATTTTCTTAATAAAAAAATTCTCTTTGTTTTTAGCTATACGTTTGAGGAAGCGTGGGGCATGCTGATAAAAAGATTGAAAGGAGTTTATTGTTAAGTTAGATTGTATTAAGATTTGGTGATGTTGTAAATATTACAGTTTAAATTAAAATTAATAAATTTGTACAAAACCGAATTGCTTATTTTATTAAAATTATGTTCCAAGCATCAGCTGTATCATGTCTGAAATAAGAGACAACAAAAAGTTAAAAACAAAGTTTTTTTATGATATTTTTGAACTTTGTTTTTTGTCTACAATATCAGAACCTATAAAGTTTAAAAAGAGCAAATTCACAATTTATGGTTATTTGTGAGACTAAGTAAATATATTCGAAATTTTTTTGCGTATTTTCCATAATAAAATCATTCAGCGATTTTTCTCATCTTCAAAATGAGCTTTTGAGTGATGCACCCCGATTTTTCTTAACAAAGTAATATCCATTTTAAGATGTTTTCTTAACACGTGTCCGCCTTACTGCGGAAATAATTTTTTTTCAGAAAAACGAAGCAAGACAATTCGATTTGTACCTCAATGAAAGCCATATACGTAAACAAAAAAATAATGAAGTCGGACAAGAGGGGACGTTGTGCCTCTCATACAAGCAAAATCTTCGAAGCCGTTATTTGAAATAATGAAAACAAAACGGCTTATGAATGCCCTGAACAATAAGTAGGCAAATTTCGTACAACCAAAATCTTTAAAACGCTGTGCTGAGAAAGTTCTGTAATTTAAGAGATATTGGTCATACCATTTCGCATCTTAATTTTCCATCTCGAATGAATACTAAAAGTTACAGATTTTGCAGAGAAATAAATTGCAGATTCAGTTAAAATTTTGAAACAAAATTATATATTCAGGACCACTTTTCGGTTTAAAAAATGGTTTGGGATACATTAAATGATCTCTGAAATGATCGAAATTTTACGTTGTTCTCATTAGCATCAAAGAGAAAGTTTTGCTGTTGTGGGGGAGCAATTCCAAGAAATTTTAAAATTGCAGATCATACACATTTTATAGCACAGCAAAAGTAATGTCATAATGTGAATTGGCTGCCATTTTGTTAGAAATGGAAAACAAAGGTTCTGTGTTCGCGCAAAATTTACTTGAAGGTTTGAAATTGATTTATTACACCGTTCGACAAAACTCAACTTTTGATTACACATATGAAAAAAACTAATATATTCTAAAAATATGGCTAAAAAATAAGTTATATTTGTCTTGCCGATTTTCTGGAGAAGGTCGACATTTTTTTTAATCGGGCTTTGAAGTTTTCTAAACATGTATTTAGTCAACACACTAAATTTTACGATCCTTACATCTGAGGTATATAATGTCTTCTAAAGACTAATGGAGAATGTTAAGGGGAATATATTTATGGAAAACTTTAACCCTCTACATCCCCCACAAGTGGGTCATTTTTGATCATTTCTCAGAAAGGTTCAAAAATTACCACTTAAACGGGGGTATAGTGGATCAATATGTACCACAGAAATAAAAATTCACTAATATTTAGTTGTCGAACACTAAACAGTCAAACGGGTCAAAAAAACGTCAATATCAACAAAGACCTCACACATTTCATGTTGATTAAATTTTGCTTAAGTTTTAAGCATTTCTTGACTTCGTTGACCCCTACTGAAATTTTCCGTAGAATATTTTGTGTAATATTATATCCCCTTTTTTTGTTCAAACAGACTCACAAAAACAAGATATAATGAGTAAATGTGTTTAAAAAAGTGTTCCTTCCCAGTGTACCAAACGGGTCATATCTTCGCTTTTATATCCGTTACGGATACGTTACTGATCCGTAACGGATAAAATAGCGGAGATATGAACCGTTTGGCACACTGGGTTATGTGATTTCGTTATGACCTTGGGACAACAATTTTTATCCAAAACGTAGTTTTAAAGTTTTACAGTGGGGTGAAATTTCGAAAATTCGTTTCTTTGCTTATCTTACTATAGCTAAAAAAACAATGAATGGCTAATGTAAGGTATCAGATAAAATTTTTTTCTGTACCTTGATTCAAGGTAAAAAATTTTAAATATCTTACGATTTACTCCAAGTATGTAATGGTTTACAACATTTCACAAAATATTCTACGGAAAATTTCATTAGGGGTCATCGAAGTAAAGAAATGCTTAAAACTTAAGCAAAATACCTTAAAAAATTTAATTTAAAATGACAGATAAGAATACTGCTGCATCAACGAAATTCCGTCACATTTATGCAAAACAATCATGGAAGAGTGCTAGCTAAGTCATGGATGTGATCAGTGTGTTATTTTATTAATAACCATGTTGGATTTTATGTCTTAAAACAAAAAATATAAACATGATATATATGAACATAAATATTGCGTGAATTATGGGACATATTTTTTATTAGGTATTACGAGCAATTGTAAGGTCGCTATACAATAAAAACTCTATTACGACTTCACTTAAATGAATGCGTAATTAACCTTTAAAAATTTTGAAATATTTCCAAGCTCAGTCTCTAAACACCATTTTTCAGATATAAATGGGCAATTATAGAATTCCTCATTTATTTTGAATCAGTCTAATATACAAATATAAATAAAGTATGATGTTCGGCATGGCTTTGAACAATGTTTTTCTGCTATTTGCATTTTAATTTTTTTTGCCTCTCATTTTTATTTCTACGATAAATTCACCAAAATATGCAATTATACGCATTTTCAACATTTCTTAAAGCTGAAAAGTATGCTACAATTTTTATACTATTTTCATGCTTTGTGTGTGTGTGTGAATATTTCGTTTTGCTATTAATGATCCTTTTTTTTTTTCTTTGAATTTGCGCTGCTGTCCGTGCTATCCTACCACATTCAGTCGGCGAAGGGTTTCCTAGAAAGTTTATTGGAATTTTGTGCGTATTTAAAGGACGAGAATGTTGCATGGACGAAAACACATAAACAAATAAATTATTGCCTTTTTTCGTACGTTTTGTTTGATGTTTTCTCCATTTTCTTGCGTTTCGTGTTTCTTCGCATTTTCAACATTTCCTGGTATTTTCATTTTTATCGCTTTCTTTGACATTTTCAAAGTGTAATTTATTTGATTGCATTTTATTTGTTTTTTCTTCTTTAAAGTCCTGTAAAGAGTCCTTGTGTTGCAAAGTGTGAGAATAAAATGAAATGCGCTATGAGTTTGTGGTCACAAAGTTATATGGATATATGTGTGTATGACCGTATTCATAAGGATGAGCGTACGTGTGTAAATGTCTCTCGTCACACCCGTACGTCGCTGTCACTTAATGTGTCCCATAAAATGTGCCACTTGTAAATTTAGATTTAGATTTGTTGCATGTCGTGTAGACCATAAAAAAATTATGTAAATTTGGGGTTTTTCTCCTGTTCTGACTCCTTCTTTTTTTCTTCGCTTTGTGTGCAAAAAGGATCCAAAAAAGGATATTTGTATGCGCTTAGTTGCTCTTTGACCTGAACATTACTTTAATGTGTGGCGGATGAAATGAAAGAAGGGTTTTCTTGTCGGATATTAAAAGAGCATGGGGTTTTTATGAGCATAAGGCGTATCGATAAGTTGATTTTTTATGACTCTGTGCATCCTGGTTAATAAAATGAATTTCATGTTTGCCACGAATTGAAAAATGTTTTATGCGATTATTTATCAAAACGATAGAAAAATGTCCTTAGAGAGAATGTGCGAGGTAAATGATTTTAAAACTGTGGTGGTAATAAAATATAAATTGGCATGTGTAGGTTACTGATTTATTGATTTCGTTAAGTAGAGAATTAAAAATTATTGGTAAGGAGTAGTTACTGATGAGCATTAAAAGTTCAGGAAAAAACTGAAACAATTTGAAAAGTATCGAAAAATTGCGGCAATTTTTGAACTTTGTTCAAAAGTAATAGATTTCGCCTTATGAGCGTGTCAAAGCAGTTTTGATTTGACTTTAAAGAGACCATGCAACAGTAAAATTAAGGAAACAAACTCTTAATACGAGGGTAGCCTTACAAGTTTCGGGAATATACAGGGTTAGGCGCATGAACTGTTACCTAATCAAATGATCATAACTTTTTGTGTGAAATTATTTTTCATTGATTCAAATGACAAAAATGTGTGGAAATAATAAAAAAAACTAGAATCCGGCTACTTTAGCTCGATATGGCCCTGACTAGGGCCTTCAAACGGTCAAAAAATGAGTTGCATGCTACACGAATGTGATCTTCTGGGAATTTGGCCCATTCCCGTAAAATGGCTTTCTTCAGCGCATTCATACTGGCATATTTTTTAGTCCTCACCTTGCTCTCTAAGATGGCTCAGATAGAATAGTCCATCGGACTTGCGTCTGGTGAATTTGAGAGCCATTGTGTGGACGAAATGAAGTGTGGAACGTGATTTTTTAACCATTCTTGGTTCACACGAGCTTTATGAGATGGTGCTGAGTCTTGTTGGAATGTCCATGGTCTGCGACCGAAATGTTTCAGTGCCCACGGCTCTAAAGCAGCTTCCAACTCATTTTCCCGATAATATGTCGCTTTGACTTTGATACCAGACTCGATAAAAACGATCTGAGAGCGTTCATCGGCGGTCACAGTTGCCCATACCATTACTTGAGATGGGAAATTACTTCAGTGGCTGTTCGTAGGCTCAAATTCTCGTAGGAGCGTTCTGTCAAGTAAACACGATCATTTTGAGAGTTTATGAACTGCTCAGTCGGAAAATTTTTTCTCATCAGAGAAAACAATGTTAGAAAATCAGCCACGTTCGCGCGCAAGCGTAATAACTCTTTTGCTCTTTCGAGTCTAACTTTTTTTTGCTTTGGTGTAAGATCGTGTGTCTTTTGGAACTTGTAAAGCTTTACCTTGAGCTCATTTTACAATATGCGTCTGATGCTTCACTGCGATATTTTCAGTTCTTTTGCCATTTGATTACCACTACGACGTGGATTTCGTTCAAGTCGAGCCTTCGCTTTCCGCACCATTTCAGGCGATGTTGAATTTTTTTTTGGTCCACCACCATAGCGTTTGGCAAAGGTACCAGTACCATTATAACGAGTTATGGTACAATACACAAACATTTCATTCACTTTGAGATGTTGAGTTCACAAACAATAGCTGGTTGTGATTTTCCAGCCAAACATAATGCAATCACACTATTACGTTTGAAATCCATTTCGGAAAGCTTTTGTTTAGTAAAACTTAGACGCAAATGCTTTTGGCGGCGTGTACACAATATAATGAGCTGTCACAATTATGAATTCGACACAGCTGTCTTTATTGGTTTGCCAAATGTATTGGTCTAAAGTTGGTAACAGTTCATGCGCCTAACCTTGTAGTACCTCTAGTGTTTTCCAATGCAAATATTTTTGACTGTTGAAAAGGGTAAGTTTCTTCAGACATCATCTTTCATTTCGCAATGGAACATTGAGTTTTATATAAAATTCACTTGAGTACCGTATTCCCAAAACTTATAAGACTACCTATGACAATGCCCATTAAAAAACAAAATATTCTTAATATCCTTCCTTAAGATTTAATATATCAACAAACCAATTTTTATAAAAATCATTGCATAGGCTTAGCTGTGACAGCGTAGTTTCATTTTAAATGACAAAATTGTTTTATCAAAATTTGTGATCTGTTCGGGCAAAGTTCCGCGTGCTACGCCCATTTTGCGGTCGCCATAATCGTCATACCGAGAAAAGTATTCGCGATGAGGTAGATAAATTTGAGTCCACTGGTTAAGTAAACAATCAACTCGTAAGTCAACGAAACACAAGATATGCCGAAAACGTCGCCGCTGTCCGTCAGAGTGTGCAGGAGAATCCGCGGCAGTAGATTTTGTGACGCTCACAAGACTCGGTCATTCGCAGACCATAATTTGGCGAATTTTGTGTAGTGACTTGAGCTTGCACCTGTACAAAACTCAACTGACCCAGAAGCTGAAGGAAAACGACCATAGTCAACGCCATAGTGTTCGCAGAGTGGGCTCTGCAGCAGTTGCAAACTGACCGTTATTTTCATCGAAAAATCATCTTCAGCGATGAGGATCATTTCTGGATAAATGGGTATGTCAATAAACGAAATTGTCGAATTTAAGACGATATCAATTCACATGAGATCCAAAAGCGTCGAATGCATCCGGAAAAAGTCACTGGTGTGGATTTCGGGCTGGCGGCGTCATCGGTTCATATTTCTTTGAGAACGACGTTAGTCAGGCCATCACGTCAAAGGCGATCGCTATTGGTCGGTGACTTCTTTTGGCCTGAACTAGAACATATCGACACCAACAACATGTAGTTTCAATAGGATGGCGCTACGTGCCACAAAGCTCACAGCTCAAAGCTGCACGAGCGATTTGAGGGCATGGTCATTAGAGGTGTTTTAAGAACGTATGGAGATCCTTAGTAACAACATTTTGATACTTGACACCCCTCAATTTTGTGAGGTTGGAAAAAAAAAAATGAGTTTGCAAAAAAAATTTTGGGGGTGGGGTGAGAGTAAAGGTTGGCGCATCGAGGTCAATGGTGAGAGAAAAAGAGAAAAAATTTACATACAGCCCTACAAATGTTTAGGGGTCACCTCTAGAGGGGTCAAATGTATGACCGACCCACATTATTTTTGCCCTCCCCCTATATCTAACCCATAAGGGCGCTCCCATACAAAATTGACATATTTAGGAAATCGATCCCCACCACTCCCTGGGTACCCTAGAAGGGTCAAATGTATGACTAGTCCCTAATATTTTTTCCTCCTCAACATTTTTTCCCAACATACTTACCCTCTATCTCTGACTCTTTAGGGGTCTCCAATACAAAATAGATGTCATAGACATGAAAAATCTGGAATGGAAATCGTCAAATAGTCCTATAACTGCCCAGAAGTCACTCCTAGAGGAGTCAAATATATGACCGACCCCCATTAGCCCCCCTCCAAAGTTTTTTCTCAGCATACCTACCCCCTGTTTCCAATCCTTAAGGGGGCTCGCATACAAAGTTACTGTTTTTATATAAAATGCCCCCACTGCCCTAACTGGCCCACAAGTACTCCTAGAAGGGTTAAATATATCACCGACCCCCATTATTTTTTCGCGACCTATATTTTTTTCCCCCACATACTTACACCCTATTTTCAACCCTAAAAGAGGCTGCCATACCATTTTTTTTTTATAAATTTTCCTAGAAATAATGGGGGTCGGTCATACATTTGACCCTTCTAGGTGTAGCCATGGTCCAGTTAGGGTAGTGGGGATAGGTTTTAAAAAACCGTAGCTTTGTATGGGAGCCCCCTTAAGGATTGGAAATAGGGGGTAGGTAAGCTGTGAAACTTTGGAGGGGGAATAATGGGGGTCGGTCATAGGGGAGACTCCTGGGCAGTTATGGGCCTATTTGACGATTTTCTTTCTATATTTTTTATGTTGCGGAAGAAAAAATATTAGGGGCCGGTCATACATTTGACCATTCTAGGGGCACCCTGGGAGTGGTGGGGGTCGATTTCCTAAAAATGTCAATTTTGTATGGAAGCCCCCTTAGGCGTTAAAGATAAGAGGTAGGTATGCTTGGTAAAAATGTTGGGGGAGAAAAAATAATGTGAGTCAGTCATGCATTTGAACCCTCTAGAGGTGGCCCCTGTTGTGGGGCTGTAAGTAAAGTGTTTCCCCTTTTTTCTCATCTTTGACCTAAATACGCCAACCGTTACGCTCACCCCACCCCCAAAATTTTTTTTTGCAAACTCATTTTTTTTTTCCAACCTCACAAAATTGAGGGGAATCAAGTATCAAAATCCAAAATTCGTGCACTAAAACACCCCTATTGGTCACCTCACGAGGTGGTGATGTGCACTGGCCATCGCGAACGTGCGATTTGACCCCGTTAGACTTTTTCATGTAAAGCCGTAGGTCTATACGAATAAGTCACAAACTAGAGCTGTCCTCAAAGCCATCATAATCCATGCCATCAGTCAATTTCAGCCTTCTTTATGCACCAGAGTAATGGGAAATTGGACATTTTGGTTGCGCGCCACCCCGAAAAGCCGCAGCGGACATTTGAAGATAGGAAGTGCTTAATGAAGGACCCTTTGTTTCGCATAAGCTGCTAGCAAGTGACGCAGATCTGCACAACTACTGACACAGTTGAACGCTTTTCTATGAGTGAATATGTATACAGAAAGATTTTTAGCACATAAACTCAAGTGCCCGTTGGCATAGGCTTTGGACGACGAACATTTTAAGACCGGGTGAGACAAAAAAATTCGAAGCCGACGATATGAAAAATAAAAAAACAAATGTAAATGAAAAAAAAAAAAAAAAATCATATTCCGCATTCACAAAAATTTTTTTATCTGTAACGAAAATATTTTTCAGGATACTAGAACAAATTCTTCCTACTCACCATGCCTTGAAAATGCACTCATTTCAAGTTATTCACACCTGAAAATCAGGTAAAAATGGGAAATCGGTCAACACAATAAACTGTTTAGTGGATGTATCAAGTTTGGCGCAACCGATTGCCGTAAAAATTTGAATAGGTCATCGGAAGCTCTTGAAGAACACATTTCCGGGGTAAAAATTTTTCGTCGAAAAATTTTGCATGGATTACCCCATATACTTTCATTAAATTCGGAGATGGTGAAAGTTGACTCCGTGGTTGGTTTGATATTGTTTATCACAAAAGTGTTTTACGTACAGTTGGATATTGTAGCTTTTCCAAAAGACATATTCCATGACCTTTCCCACTGTAGCTTTCGTGCTTATGACTCATAAAATGCATCGTTAAGCTGACGTGAATAACGCTTTCGCTGGTTTTTTTTTATAAAGACTATTTTAAAAACCTCTTAGTAGTTGTGGCGCCTAAATGTGAAGTTTATTCTGCAGTTTATTTTTATGACTTGTGATTTTTGTCTCGGATCATTAAAAAATGTGATCTTATCTTCGCTGAAAAAATTACATTTTTGGTTGCATAGTTTTTGGTGCATAGTTTGATTGCATAGCGAATTTGCATATTTATTGTGTTGACAGTGCTCGCATACTTGCACTTTTTCTTAAGTGCTATATTTTGATTGCTTTGTCCTTGTTAAAAATTTTTGATGTTGTTTACATACAAATGTTATTTTTCACTAAAGCGTTTGCTTGAGAATAAGTGAATATTGCAACATACGTACCTAAAAAAATAAACTTTAGTGCTCCCTTAGCGCTCCTATTCCAAAAAAATTAAAGCTTAAAGTTTCAACTCAATTTAAGAATTTATTCAGAGATGTATCTGAGAAGGCTTTTTATGATCCTTCTTCAGAGGATTGAGTATATTGGATGGGACCTTGAGTTCGTTTATAGAATTAATGCAAAAAATAAAGTGCTAGCTATAGTACTAGGGGTGTTTTAGTGCACGAATTTTGGGTTTTGAAACTTGACACCCCTCAATTTTGTGAGGTTGAAAAAAAAAATGAGTTTGCAAAAAAAATTTTGGGGGTGGGGTGAGGGTAAGGGTTGACGCATCGAGGTCAAATATGAGAGAAAAGGAGAAACAATTTACTTACAGCCCTACAAGAGGGGCCACCTCTAGAGAGTTTAAATGTATGACCGACCCACATTATTTTTCCCTCCCCAATATTTTTACTGAGCATACTTACCCCCTATCTCTAACCACTAAGGGGGCTCCCATAAACAATTTATATTTTTAGGAAATCGACCCCCACCACTCCCAGGGTGCCCCTAGAAGGGTCAAATGTATGACCGGCCCCTAATATTTTTTCCTCCCCAACATTTTTTCCCACCATACTTACCCTCTATCTCTAGCTCTTAAGGGGGCTCCCATACAAAACTGATGTCATAGACATAAAAATTATGGAAAGGAAATCATTAAATAGGCCCATAACTGCCCAGGAGTCTCTCCTAGAGGAGTCAAATATATGATCGTCCCCCATTATCCCCCCTCCAAAGTTTCACAGCTTACCTATCCCCTATTTCCAATCCTTAAGGGGGCTCCCATACAAAGTTACGTTTTTTTTAAAACTGCCCCCACTGCTCTAACTGGACCATGAGTACCCCTAGAAGGGTCAAATGTATCACCGACCCCCATTATTTCTAGGAAAATTTATAAAAAAAAAATTTTATGCCAGCCCCTTTCAGGGTTGAAAATAGGGGGTAAGTATGTGGGGGAAAAATATAGGTTGCAAAAAAATAATGGGGGTTGGTCATACATTTGACCCTTCTAGGGATACCCGTGGGCCAGTTAGGGCAGTGGGGGCATTTTATATAAAAACAGTAACTTTGTATGGGAGCCCCCTTAAGGATTAGAAATAGGGGGTAGGTATGCTGAGAAAAAACTTTGGAGGGGGGCTAATTGGGGTCGGTCATATATTTGACTCCGCTAGGAGTAACTTTTGGGCAGTTATGGGTCTATTTGACAATTTCCTATCCATATTTTTCATGTCTATGACATCTATTTTGTATGGGAGTCCCTTAAAAAGTCAGAGATAGAGGGTAAGTATGTTGGGAAAAATTGTTGGGGAGGAAAAAATATAAGGGACCAGTCATACATTTGACCCTTCTAGGGGACCCAGGGAGTGGTTGGGGTAGACTTCCTAAAATGTCAATTTTGTATGGGAGCCCCCATAGGGGTTAGAGATAGGGGGTAAGTGTGCTTAATAAAAATGTTAGAAGGGGAAAAATAATGTGGGTCGCTCATACAGTTGACTCCTATGGAGGTGACCCCTAAACATTTGTAGGGCTGTATGTAAATTTTTTCTCTTTTTCTTTCACCTTTGACCTCGATGCGCCAACCTTTACCCTCACCCTAACCCCAAAATTTTTTTACAAACTCATTTTGTTTTCCAACCTCACAAAATTGAGGGGTATCAAGTATCAAAATGTTGTTACTAAGGATCTCCATACATTCTTAAAACACCTCTACTATAGTACCCACTTAAAAATAACTATCAGACTGCTGACTTGTACTACTTCTTTATATATTTTACATAAACGATTGTAATTTGATTCCAATTTGATTTCCTAAATTACACTGTGCAATACAAAAATCTGAATTTGATCAGATAGCGTTTTTGACAAATTCAAGATAGCTGATTCCGAATCTGACCACCGTTTTTACATATCACTTCTGAGATTCAAGTTATCATTGATTTCTATTTGCAGACATATGGCGTACATCCAGGAAGTAGATCAGTTTAGTTTTGTCAGCGACTTTGAATAGCACTAAAATAACCATAACTTTAAACTTTCCAATTGGATCATTACTTTCTGAGATAACACCCATTAAAGTAAAAATATGCAAAAAAAAAAAAAAGAAAAGTGCTTTGCAGAGCTTTGTGATACCTTAAAGTTATGGCTTGGAAAGGATTATCACGGCTATTCAATGCCGTTAACAAAAATGAACTGCAGTGGATGCACGCCATATATCTGAAAAAGCGTTTTCGCCACTTTAAATCAAGAATAGCTCGGAACTTAAAAGTGAAAGGAAAAAACGGTTATCAGATTTGGTATCAGTGACCCTGAATTTAACAAAAAAAGTTATCGAAATCAAATTCAGATAAGTTTCTCCTTAATTTGTTGCACTCTGCTAGTAGCTACGCTGTTGCTAAATAGAAAATACATATATAATGCTCTTTTTGTGCTCCTAAACCAGAAAATTCAGCTTTAAAATTGTAATATGATTTTTTATAAATAAAGTGCTCCTTTTGTGCTCCTACTCTAGAAAATTTAATCATATGGATGATACTTGATTTCAATTTAAAAATTTTCTCAAATTTAGGAAATGCAAGTAATACGCAATCGTTTTGGGCATTAAAGAATGCTCTTTTAATACACCTATTCCAGATAAAAATCAGTAAAACAATGCCTTTCAGTTATTCAAACCATAAAGCACCTAAGTTTTAATAAATAAGTATTCTGGAGCTGTACATAAACCTTGTTAAGTTCCGTGATGGGAATCGGTCTGGGCAGGTATCACGTCTTTTGTATTTCTTGCATTTTTATATTGACGCTATGATCACGATGAGGATGGGAGAGGCTCAAATTTCACGAGCCTTCTGAATAGCCCCTCTTATATATTGTGTTGTGTTTATTTTACTAATAAGTATACGCACACATGCAAAATAAACACACATGAGTGCATTGTTTTAAATATGTATTCTAGCGTTGCGGCTCGTTGCTTCACTGCTTTACTTTTATCTTTTGTGTGACAATTGTGGAATCGTCCTTCGTCCTTGAACAAATGTTGAATGAAAGGCATTTTATCTTTTAATGTAAATTGTCTACATGTGTGCCTGATGACTATTTACTAAGCAATTTTTTGTCTTTATTGCATAAAGTTTTTTTTTTTTATTTACAGATTTCAACTTTGACCTTTTAAGCATTTAAAGGAATAAGTTTGAAGAGGATTTTTCCTTAACAATTGAAATTAAATTTATTTAAAAATAGAATATATTGATATGTTTTGCACTATCCCCCAGACAGACGGCAGCTCTAATGCACATTACTGACGCAATAATGTGAAACTTTTTATTGCATGATTTTAGGCATATTTAAATACAAATTTCATAGATGTTGACTAAAAGAAAATTTCCACATTCAGGGTCCAAAAAATTCTAATTAGCTTTTCTGATGCTTAACTCACTATTAATCTGATGTTCCAGAATTTTTTGGCCCTTGAATTGGGAAATTTCTTTTAGTCAACGTGTATGAAACATGTATTAAAAAAATGCCTAAAATCTTGCAATAAAAAGTTTTACATTATTGTGTCTGTAATGTGAATTAGAGCTGCCGTCTGTCTGGGGCATTAGACTGCAGAACTCATAACAGAACTTTGACATTTTGCCATCGAAAAACCTTCGGCTATAAGTGAAAATCAAAGTTGCCTTAAAAATTGAGGGACTCTTGGTATCCATTATCCACCTTAAAATACAAGGTTAGGAAATAGTAATGTTATAAAGTCGATTGGCTTCCATTTTGTCAAAAATGGGAAAAATTGGAATTCGATTTCACGATTTCACAGAGTTGAAAAAGTGATATTGGTCAAATGACAGCTTCTGCATTAAGTTTCATTTTCATTTTCATTTATTTCATCATTATAATTATTAT
The DNA here is from genome assembly GCA_951812925.1 of Calliopum simillimum. Taxonomy (NCBI): domain Eukaryota; kingdom Metazoa; phylum Arthropoda; class Insecta; order Diptera; family Lauxaniidae; genus Calliopum; species Calliopum simillimum. Next base: position 92,672,915 of record OX638372.1, on the reverse strand, counting down.
TAAGGCTATACAATTTAGCTTAAAACTGAACAGGAATTCATAATTAATAATAATAAACATAAATCTACATCCTATAGTATAATTAAACACTAGAAGCGGGTGAGATACATACTTAAAAGACTGAGATTACCATATTATGTGGGGTCAAAGAAAAATAAATTGTATTATGTACGTTATGTATATTTAAAATATAAAAAAAATAAAATAATTAAAATCAATGTAAAAATATTAAATTAATAAGAATAAGGGGAGGGGGAAAAGGATAAATGAGAAAAAAAATATGTATATAATAATTTGAAACAGCCTTAGATTATCAAATTAAGACATGACAACACCCAGTGCATTTATATTTTCATAATTCATACTAAATAGCCAAGTCTTTACTTCTTTATTAAAAGCGCGATTATTTTGTATGCATCTTATATGGTATGGAAGCTTATTAAAAACCAAAGCCATATTCAGATTGTTTGATCTTAAATTATAGTTCGGATGACTTCTAGTAAATACGAAATAACCAGACCTTTGGAAAAAAAGTTGCAAGACTTTGAAATAATACAAGTGCTTTAAAGGCAAAATATTCAACTTTCTGAAAAGTGGTAGACTACTTACAATGCGACTAATTTTAGCATTAACCTTATTGCGTGTTTCTGAAGACTAAGAAGAGGACTAATTTTGTTATAGTGTGTCCCACCCCAGCAGGCCAACCCATACTCCAACTTTGACTGAACTATACCAAAGTAAACACAAGTAAGAAGTTTTAGAGAGCAAAAGTTCTTTAACTGGTATAATTGCCTTGTTGCTGACAATAAATATTTTTTCAAAGTAATAGTGTGATCATACTAATTCATTTTCCAATCCAGAACTAAGCCAAGGTATTTGAAAGTTTTCACACAATCTATAGGAAAACAGCTCTTTGAACAAGAGCCAGACCTATTAAACGCATGCACGGTACTACCAAAGCTACATGTTTCCTTGAAGACAAAGTACTTTTGACAGTCAGCACCATGAAAAGTGAACTCGCCTAATTGAATATCTTTGCCAGACACATTAAAAAACATTATTTTGGTCTTATCACTTAAAACCAATTTATGTACAGTAAACCAGTGCTTTAAACTTTCTAAGTCGCAGTTTATTTCTACAACAGCATTACACATAGAGTTACAAGAAAAAGTAAAAGCCACATCATCGGCAAACGCAATAGTTTTACCAACAAATTTGCAGGAAAACAGCGAATTCACATATATCAAAAATAAGATTGGCCCTAAAACAACTGATTTGTTTGTTTACTTGTTTTTTTTTTTTTTGACATCATGTGCTCATCATCCTTGATCCATACAATGCGGTTTTGGTTTGGTTTTTACCATAACAAATTTTTTCAGCCCAGTTCCGCAATCCGTGTGGTTTCAATTAATTTTCATTTAGAAGGCTTTTTAATGAAAATGGTTAGTCACACGATGAAAAGTATTAGAATCTTTTTTGTGGAAATTTCCACGTTTGTGAAGGTGATAATGCATTTGATATAAAATTACTTTTTAATTGATTAACTTAAAAGTTGCGAACAACTTAATAGCATTAAGCTAACGTCAGACTAGAAAGTTGAAAGTCGTCTTAAATATTAGTATTTGTCTTTACATCCAAGACACAGACCATTCGGTTCAACAGTTTCAAAAGCACAGATTGTTGTTATGACTTCTCGAAACGTGGATCGAAGTTGAAGTCTGCTGAGTTTCCGGAGAGTTCGGCCCTTTTGATTTTTGGTGTGAAGACAGAAAAGACGTGCGCCATAAAAACTGCGCCGAAAAACAGAGTTTTTTGTGAATAAAGTAATTAAATAATTTGAAAGTAATCACCACCCAAGTTGTGAGTAAATATTTTTGCGAATTTTGTGTGAAAACCATACACCAAAACTGACGGATTAGTAGACAAAGTTGGCTGCATGTGCATGTGAAGTACCCCATCTACAGTACTACAACGTACTTAGTTACCGAGCAGATCTATCAGCATCGAACCATCCGAATCCGCACCATCAAAGTTGTCGCGTCTTCTTCTGGAGCACCTCAGCAGACTCAATCGCATTACATATATACCTGCAGATCAAACGCAACAGTGCAGCAATAGTAAACTCATCAACGGCCTTCAAGGAAACCCATATCAAGAATAAAACAGATAAGCTTTTCACATATAAAATTTTTCTCAAAAATCCGATTTTTTTTTTATTTGAAAAAAAAAAAAAAAAATAGAAAAAAGAAGATCGCAAATATATTATTATACATGTAATATATTTGACTTTCAAATCGCCCTCAGGGTTCGCTTCATAATTACATATCCAAATATATGATAAAATTTCCCTTGATTGAAACATAAGTTTGAATAAAAAGATGAATTTTGGATCAAACTTTTCTGATCATAAATTTAATGATACCTATAAGCTAAAATCTTGGATAGTTAAAATACGTACATGTGCTTCAAATTGCATAACTTAACCTAAATATACCTAAAATATATACATACATACTAAACTTAAAACTACCTTACATATATCATATACAAAATGGATGAAATTTAACAAAAAAAAAAAACTTTACCATTAACTTTAATTTTTCTAAACTTTATTACATATTTAGTATATACCTTATTTATACTTAAGAATAAAAAAAAATGTTAAAATATATAACAAATGCATACTTAAATCTTAATTTTTAGCTGAACAAATATCTCCATTAATATCTTAGATATCTATCTTTACGAATAAAGACAAACAAAATATTTGATTAATTAAAAAGGCCTAAAACAAAACTCATAAATCATACCATATACTACACTATATACTAAGTAACATAACACGAAATAATTTTTGAAAATATTATCATATTTGTTCAAAGCTTAAGAATTTGGATTTAAAAATTTGTATTCTACATAAAATCATAATAACTTTTGCCGTCACTGTAATTGATTATTACAGATACTTTATTTCTTTTATGAAAACTTTATTTTTTTTTTTTAAAACATAACTCAACAAAATGAATTGAGATAGTTTACAACAACAAAATAAGAAATAACAATTTAAGTAAAAGAGGTTAACACTTCTCTCGGGCATTTTCATAAAAGAAGAAAAGTATTCGAAAACAAAAACAAATTGCATTCTAAGTTTCTAATAATAATTGAACAGGTTTTGAGTACCATCTCCAACAGAGCATCAGGCCTGCTGTCTACGTGGGAGTATGTGTAAGTAACCCAAGATTTTGTTTTGAGTACCTATGCCTCCTAATTTTTTTTGTGCTCTTTGTTTTGGTTTTTTATAAAATCAAAAGAAAAAAAAAAAAAAGTTTGCATTTGTCATACTGCACATAAAGTGCGAAGTAAAATTTTCTGTGCTCTTTCTTTTTTTGTTTTGGTCATTAAATGGCATTAAGAATTTATTTAGAGTTCGAAAATGAGAGAGATAAAATTAAATTTTCTGTAAACATAAAACTGTTAAGTTTATTAATACGCTGTTAATATTTATATTAACATTTTGATTTTCTGTATTATAACATATATAAAATTCTTAATTTTAAGATAAATTTACGATCTTGTGAATTTTTTTTTGCAGTCTCTTGATTATGAATAATTACATACGTACTTTTAAATAAAATTTTATAACGTTCTTAAAATGAACCTGGAGTAAATCTCTTCATTTAGCCATGAAATAGGGAATATGGTTGTTAGGGCAACGTGGGCTAATAAAACAAAAAGTATCTCTCTTTATTAGGAGGTTGGGCGGGTATAGACCAAAAGAACCAATAAGACCTAGGTTTCTTTCACTTGTATTCAAAATGTAGATCCACCCTGTTAGAATCAATAGATTTAGCATACTTAATTTGGTATTTAGTAACTTTGTATTAATTTCATTATCTTCCGGTTTGGTATTCATATCATCTTTTTCCTGCACACAAATTTTAATTTGATGTGGCAGCTCGTTTGTATTTGAGAAGTCAAACCCATCCCATTTCCCTGAGCAAGGCCGGCATAGACAGGTGTGCAGAACCGGCTTTTCAAATACGAGCCTTAGTGGCAGAGTCGTTACACGTTCTACAAGTAATATTGATTAGTATTGACGAAAAAGTAACTGTTTCGGAAATATTCGATAAAGTCGATTTTTTCAAACACAAGGATTACGGAACAGGCATGTTTATTTGTCTTAAATCTCACTTTTGATGTGGTTACAATTTATTTATTGTTTTTTCGATGAAGTGAAATTTATAAAATTAATGAATGGTTTTGTTTCTGTCAAATTGTTAAAATCTATTACAATTTTCGACAGCGTTACCAAATTGAAATAGCTCATTTCAATACGAATCCACATTGATTTCATGCAATAGTGTTGGAGTCGATGCACATTGAAATGGGGATTATGCACAAGTAAATTCGGACTAAGACAGACTGCTGATAAGACTCAATGCTGTTGTACGTCTATGCTATTAGTTTCTCTGTTGTGCTCATTATCCAGCGCTATGGTTACGTTTTTCCACTCTCGACAGTTGAAATTGTCTTCTTTTTATTCGAAAAATGCCTACACAGTACATTTCACACACATAAGTAGTGCCGTTCAAAGTTACAAAAGTCAAAATATTTAATAAATTTCATTCATATGTCAGTCATCCGGCATCTAAAGCCGGTAATATGCATAAGTTTCAGTTAAGTGAAACTTTTTCTTGCCTGAGTACCCAATTAAAAAGTCTAAAAAATTCAATTTTAAAAATCTTTCCTGCTTAATGCCCTATCTACATAATGTCGTATTTAAAAAATTGTCGCTTTCATTTAACGCCTGCTGTGTTAAGTACTTCCTTCATTCTGAGTAGTCCCATTTAGCGTATGTGTGCTGTTTACTTTTAACTTTTTCATTAGCGAGAAAACATTTAATTAGTAATTTTCGCAGAATTAATGTTTCCATAAAAAAGAAAAACAAAAAAAAAAAAAAAAATCAAAAGAAAATATTCAAATGACTGAAACATTAAAGAGAGTACATGGTAAGAAAGCTGTGAGATACGAGAAAAGATAAGAAAAAAAAATAAATAAATATACCAACTGTTTTTTCTTGGAGTTTCTAATGAAACATAATGTGAAGAGGTTAAGAAAAGTAAAGCGCATTAAACTTAGCTCATTTGAAAGAAGTGAAACTTATATTTTAAAAGAGGGTGTGGCACTGAACTGCAAATGTTCACTCTTCGACCAGAATATTATATTCAGGTTCTGCACCTTCCTATGAAATTTCATCAAAACAGCTTGAAGCCCTTTGAAGCTTTTCACCTAACGCGCCCTAAGAAGTTCCACTTGACAAAAAAAAAAAAAAAAAAAAATTAAAACGCTTTATTGAAAGATATGACGTTTTTTGTTGTGTAAAAGGCGTGGCAAAGTCCATTTTTCCTATGGATTGTAACGACGCTTGTGCTTTTTATATATATACATGTATGTACCAAATCTCATCCATTAATCATTCATCAATCAGTTTTAGAGATATGTTGAATTTCGCTATGTATGAGGTGTGTTTCCACCCATTTCTCCCTTCTCTTGGAATCATTCAAAGGTATGCTGATTTTTATTATATTATTATTATTATTATCCGCGAATGCTATTAGTACCAATGCCTTTTATATACTTACACAGTGCAACATTTTTCAAATCATTGACGGTGAACTAAAATCCGTTATCCGTTATAAAATTTTGTTCTTCTATTCAATAGCTACTAAAGGTTTGGTGGCCTCGCACTATATCAAATGCCGAGCTGCATCAAAAATGCAAACAGAAGGCTATAGCAAACGAGATCAAGCTGCGCAAATGGGGATGGATTGGTCACACTCTCCGGAAACCACACAGCGAAGTTTGTCGCCAGGCCCTTGATTGGAATCCACAAGGCAGTAGAGGACGTGGTAGACCCAAAACCAACTGGAAAAGGTCGTTGGAAAAGGAAATCCAAGAATCGGGAAAATCATGGCAAGAGATCAAAGTCATCGCAAGGGATCGTGACAAATGGAGAGATTTCATATTGGCCCTATGCTCCTCCTAGGAGTTAAAGGAGAATACATACATACATACATTCAATAGCTACAACATTGCTGAAGTCATCAAAACAATATTTTCGGCTGGATAATTATAATTATTCGGCTGGATAATTATAATTATCCAGCTGAAAATTGCAACTTTTTGCCTCAAATTGGATTTTGAGCGATTTATCGATTTTTTCATATGGCTATATCACGGTAACGAGCCGAAAATATTGTTTTAATGACTTCAGCAATGTTGTAGCTATTGAATAGAATGAAAGTGTTTTGAACTTCTTCAAATTCTATACAGAAGGAATTATGTGACTCTTATCTGGAAACTAGGGCACGAGGGGCATGAAGGCAATGAAAGGGCAGATGGCTTGAACAAGAGAGGCGCAACCAATGCCCAGAACCCTTCTGCAGAGTGAACAACAAGTTTAAAAATAGCTAAATTGAGGAATGGGAAGAAAACAGCCTTACCGACTACTTGAGAGCCCAAAAGAGCACACGACAAACGAAAAGGTTAATCAATCCAAAACGTGTTAAAACAGAAGATGTTTTAAATCTCAACAGAAAAGATTTAAAAACTTACAGTGAAATAATCACAGGTCACTGTAAACTTAATTATCACCTAAAAAAGGTGGCCCGGTAGACGACGACTCTTGAAGACTCTGTCAAGAGCACTTGGAAACAGCGGAGCATGTGTTATGTACTTGCCTCGCTGCGTTGAGATGTAGAATTAAGTTCCTAGGTGCCGATATTTTAGATCCTTACGATCTGGGTAATATTAATCCCACGGCAGTGACGATATTTTTAGATAGTCAGAAACTGTTTTGATAAGGAAAGAGGCTGCTAGAGCCGTTAAATAATTATAATCTTGGTCATACAGTTTCGGAGATATGAATTAAAACATATTTTTTGTAACATTCAATCTATTGTGCGCCCAAATAAGTTTCTCCTCAAAAATTAAGTTAGACAGGGGTCGTCCATAAAAATGTTCAGAGATATCTGAATATAACAAGTTGTAAACCTGACAAATTTCTGAAACCATTTTTGTTAAACTCTCGCACAAATTTTAACTGTATACGAACTAAGTAGCATTTGCATGTTATACTTAAGATAATCTCCTATCTTGAGATACATTAGTTAAATCTAGGGTGTCAGCGTAGAACAAAAGTGAGATAATTTTGGCGTGCCTACAACAAACGCAATATTCCAATATTTTCCAAATTTCTCGCAATTACAATAAGAAAATTGTATTTTTCTACGCAACTAAGATATGAAGGCTGATTATCTACTACTTCGAAAAAAGAGCAAAAACAATTTTGGATGGGTGTGCAATCCCGGCTCCGTGACTTTGAAACGATAAAACTCTTGAGTTAAATCGTTCCCCAGATCCCTACAACATAATATATTATATCGCACTTTGATCCACTAGTTTCAAGCTAACTAAAGTTAAACTGGTGGTTAACTTTCCTACAAAATCAGTTCAAAAGAATGCCTCAGTATCACCATAGCCAGTAGCCACAGTGGCGCATTCTATCCGGTCTGACCATTGGGTTTGGTATCTCGCGGACACTCAAAATTGTGAGTAGAGCCTTTGGGAACGTGAGCTGTAGAAAGCACGCCACCTGATGCGATATCGTGCACAAGTTAATAATTTTGCCAGGACAGTATTTCGAACCGTGTAGGGAACTTAACTCTTTTGAAAAGACTGTCGACAACACCCTTATTCAATTTTTCTCTTATATTTTTACCGTTTTCCACCGTGATGCCATTGAAAAAAGTCATTAAAATCTTTTCATTTTTAATTTCTCACATTTGTCGGATTTATTTGTATGTGTCAGCTTCCGGCAGAACTCATTAATGTCAAGTAACTTTTCAATGCTGCATGGAAGCTCTTTTATGTGTGCGTTTGTGCGTCTTCATAAGAACAAAGCTCTTGGCTCTTTGTGTGTGTGTGTAGTGTATAATGTGTGCGTTTATGCCTTGTACTTCTTAATAACTTATTCGTGTTAAAGCAAATTGAAATAATTTTATTTTGCACGCTGTTTCCTGTCACTTTTTTTCTCGAACTTTTATATTTCACGTGTTTTTTTTTTTATGTGTTTTGCATGGGGTGTGAAAAATGACGCCCTACTTTGTTTTGAGTTTGAATTTGACATGCAACATTTTGAATAGATGAAATTTTTTTGCTACTTTTTAAGAAGGGGACAATTCCACGAAGGAGAGCTAAGCAATGTATAACAAATGGAATCGTTCAGTCAAACTTGTTCCACGGATGCATTCTTATAGTTCGGTCCACCGAAAGTCGATATTTCTATAGAATGATGGATTCGATTTTTTTTTCTCGTTAAACTGGCGGGTCTTTATGGTCCTTACGACTATGTGTATACCACGATGGCGTTCATTTTTGCCTCGGTAAACAGATGGAAAAACTAGACATTGATTCTTACAGTCTGATCAATCGCAGATTAACCGTGATGGTGTCGATTTATTCCTCAGTAAGCAGATTGCAAAACAAAGGATAGGTACTTATCGCATTCTAACGGTTTTTTCGATCGAACAACGACATGTGTATACCACGGTGGGGTCCATTTTTGCTTCAGTAAGCAGATGGCAAAACAAGGAATAGATCCCTATACTAAGTCTAGTTGACCGATTTTCGCAAAAGTAAAAAGACGGCAAAACCAGGGATGGATTCTTATAGTCTGGTTGACCGGAAAACATCATAAATGTGTATATCACGATGACGTCGATTTTTTCTTCATTAAACTGATGGATTCTGATAGTCCGGTCGACCGAACAATGACATATCAATAAAGTGATAAGTAAGCCGTTAGCCTTATAATGGATGGAGGAGTAATGTTTCATGGAAATGAAAATCTGCATGTTAATCTCCACATCAACGGACTTTAGACCTAGTATATGATAAGCTCAGCAACACAACCTCAGAATCCAATGGCAATTCTACAAATATATTTTTAAAGAAACAAATCAGATATTACTTCATACTACTGTATAAAATACAACGTCTGCCTGTCTGTCTGTGTCTCCTTAACTCGAGAACCGTTTGTCCTATCTGCATAATTTTTTTTCATTCACAGATAATTTGATTGGTAAGGTTTTAGGATATATTTTATTTCGAAATACCCTCGGCTTCGCCCGGCTGGAAAATCCCATATATCGAAAACAAGTTAACCTATTTGCACGTTTTTTCTTCTTCAAAGACATGTTATTCGTTGACGTTCCAGGACAAACTCCAATTTAAAATTCCTTCCGCTTCGTCCGGGATATTAATTTCTAAATCTTTCTATAACTTTCTTGATTTTTAGATTTTCTACTCCAATGACCTTTTTCGGGTGACCCTGTCCTCTACTGTCTGGTCGATTCCATTCAAAAGCTTAACAGCAATCTTCGCTTTGTGGTTACTGGTTTTATACTGATGAGTTAAAAACCCTTGCTGAGGGACGAAACCCGGAAAAAAGAGAGATGCTTAACGAAAAAGAGAAGTATGAAAAACAGTTCACAACCAAGAAGTCACGAAGACCTATAATGCTCCTACTACGGAATAAGAAGCCTTCTGCAAGAAAGAAAAATGACAAATATTTAACGAACTTGAAGTTAAAACCCATGAAGTGGCAGAACCTAGAGAGTAACGTATGGGTTATAAAACAATGGAATGCAGAGCAATCAAAAACAAGATCGAGATGTTCTTTAGTGTGCATCATAAGCTCAACTCCCTAAACTACCTGCTAGCACTCACATTCGCTTTATTAACCTTGGCAATATAGGCCATAAAGTGTCTTTCAAAGAACAAAGCGGCGGAAGATGATTAAACGGTTGCCGAAAGTTTAAAAGAAGAAGCGCCGGAATTGATCGCTTATCTTTACTTCAAACTTAGAAGAAGTTTGCATACCACGGCTGAAAATCCCAATGAGTCGATCTAACTAAAAAGCTGCTAAAAATCATAAAAAATACAATCTGCGCCAAACTAGAGCCTGCAGCAAAAGCTAGGTGTTAAATTTTCATTTTGTACTGTATTTAAAAATACCTTTTCATTTTTAGCTTTTCACATTTTATATGCTTTTGATTTTATGTTTTAGTTTTTTCGTTTTCTGAAAATCATTCCGAAATAAAATTTTGTTATAATTAGATCTTAGATCTTTGTGTGTTAATTATTTTCAAGAATTTATCTTTTGGTTTACGTTGATGATTTGGTTGTTGCGGCAAGTAGCGAAAATAAAATAAAGGATTTCCAAAAATTTCTGAGTTCGAAGTTCGATATTGACAACCTGGGCGCAATTTCTCATTACTTGGGTGTTGAGGTTGTTCGATCAGATGAAAAAACTTTTATGCTGCGTCAAAAACTCTACATTGAAAAAACTGCAGAAAAGTTTGGTTTAAAAGAGTCCAAAGTATCTAACTATCCACTTGATCCATCGTATGGGAAGGGAGAACAGTCAAAAACTTTGGACTGCAATAAAAGTTATCAGAGTCTGCTTGGCTCTTTGCTGTACATTGCTATAAATACCCGACCGGACATATCAGCAAGTATAGCTATACTTTCCCAAAAGGCAAGTAGCCCAAC